>CM060940.1:849959174-851209174 GCA_030765085.1 Allium cepa | reverse complement strand
TGTCATAAGTTTTCTTATAGCTAACTATACAAGGAATAAAACTATTGATAATCATACGTTCCAAAAGACGAGGTGTAGGATGTAGATCTTTAGAAATTCCCATAAGTGATGACCAATTTGATCTCTTCTGTTATTCACATATTTTCTGAGAGGAATAAATATGGGTGCAATGCAAGATAACGCTACTACAAATACACATATCAGACGTTTAAGGAAAACATATCGTGTCTACAAGTGTGTGCTGGAGTAATAGGCATGTGATTACACATTAAGCTTCCAAGTTAATAACGTAGCTAGAAGACAAAGCCTACTTCAAAAGGTCGATATCAAGTTAGAATTATCGATTTTGTAAGTACAAAACCTCTCAAACCAATAAAAGTGAAGATAGCATGATCCTACAACGGCATATAGGATGTCACCATGTATAGGAATATCAAACATTTAAGATGATCAACTTTCAAGATATCGAACAGATATGGAAATTGAGGACTGACGTCGAATCCTTAGAGGAAACGAATCTCTACAAGAACAAATGTTATCAAGCATTTAAATAAAAACACACATTGTCGAATGCTTAACAATATGAAGATATCAAATTTTTACAACCCAAATGATATCAAGCCTCTACAACTTAATGTTGTAAAGCATGAAGCAAAGAAAGATTGTCGAATATCTAAGCATAAATAAGGTTATCGGGTTTTTAACAGACACCAAACCATTACAAGCATTCACAGGCTGCAAGAGATTTCGAACCTTTACAAGCAACATGAGATGTCGGACGTTAAGAAATATGGATGATATCAAATAACTACAATATGACAAGGATGTCGTATATCATCAATGTAAAGAAACGTGCCGCATGTCATTAGAATGCCAAATGATGCATGTCCTCAAGATGCTGCATATCATCAAGATTCTGCATATCACTAAGTCAACAAACAATGTCAAGAGTCAGCAATGTAGAATGATATCAAATATCGGCAATTCACACACATATCGAAAGACACGTGGCAGCCATACCACATGCTACTACCTCTATAAATAGACCCTTTTGGCCATTCTAAATGGGGTGAATCATTTTCTTTTCCTCCTTCTTAAATTAAAAAGTTGTAACCCTAAATTGAATTGGAGCAAAATCAAGAATCGATTTGTAAATTTTTAAATTTATAAACAAGGACTTGGACAAATGAGTTTGAATGGCCTATTTACCTTGATTATGAAAATTTTGATTGTTGAATATGGATGTGCATATGACTAAATTTTATATTTGGATTTAATTTTGAGCCTTCTTTACAAACAAGGCTACGTAAGCCCTTATCTAAATAGTGGTTAACTTACATAGTGACTATTTTGACTTTTCAATTATGAACAATGGATTATGGCTTACGCGAATTGCTCATCTTTCTCACTAATGAATAATTAATGAACTATTGCATATTCGAACAATTTGCCTACTATTCCCTTTGATATGTGACACAAACTTTTGAAAATTTTCATATCAAAAGCTTATGGGCATTATGGAACCATTTCAAATAACATCATATTATACTAGGTCTTGCACAATGACACCAATTTTTGGTCTAATAATACCTCAATAACCAAACAAAGAAAAATCATTATAAACGACATCAGGGATGTTAGACCAATTTTTGGTTCACATGGCATCATGGGTGTTAGTTTAATTTTTTGTTTAACATTTTGGCACTATAAGGAGGGGACAAACCTCTGAGTATTATAACTTTATCTTGAAATTAATTTCTTGAAATTTCTTTTGAGGAAAATGGCGAGAGCTAAAAGAATTAACGTCCCAAATGAGGAGGTAGTACAAAAAACGACATTGTAAGACAATGTCACTCTACACTTTAATCCATAAAACGTAGAACCTGGTCAACCTTCAAAACCAGTGAAGCCAACAAATAGTGAAGTCAAAATCAAAGATTTAACGCAGTAAATGGCGACGATGCAAGAATTACTAGAGAAGGCCCTTTCAGAAAAGTCTTCCAAAACAACGAGGCTCACTGAAGGAGAAGAGGTTGAATCTCCAAAGAAAATCTAAATAATTCCATGTTCGAAAGTAAGGATAAAGGAAAAATCATTATGACCCCATATAAAAAAGGAATCCAAAAAGTTAGAGCTGTAGTATTCACTCCAAAATCGCTAGTAGTAACAAGGTTAAAGCAGATCGCTGGGGAGAATTGGCAAAAAGATCTAACGAACAATCGGGAAGCTTAATCTTGTGTAAGGAGTACAGGCCTTATAGAGATGATTACCACGATGATGAAGCTTGATTGTGGGATACGGCTGATAAAATGGCAAAGGCCATGCTTGATATCAAAGATAAGAGGCCCTTGACCCGAGGGTCAACAACAATTTTTGTGAAGCACCCTTTACAAAAAGAATAATGTTTGTGAAAATTCCATCACACATCAAGGTTTCATCTCTAAGGTATAACCGGACCACCAATCCTGATGATCATCTTCTAGCCTTCAAGAGCCAAATGGACCTTCACAGTGCTTCTAGAGCCATACGCTGCAAGCTATTTCTGACCACTTTTCAAGGAGCGGCTGCTAAGTGGTATAGAAATTATAGGGAGAAAACCATTTATTTTTGGATGCAATTCTCTTACAAATTCTCGGCATAATTCTTTATGGTAAGGACTCTAATATCGATTCCATTGTGTTGGCCAATGTTAGCCAGAGACCAGGAGAGCTGCTCGGTGAATACTTGAAAAGATTCAATACAGAGGCACTGAAAGTAAAGAACATGACTGATATAGAGAAGTTAATGGCAGTGCATTTAGAATTGATTGAGTAAAACCCCTTCTGGAAGGAATTTTACATCCATGGATGTAGAGACCTTTAGTATTTTTGCTTCAAAGTCAACAAATTCATCCGTATGGATGAGATGTATCAGGCTAAGAAAAAGTCTCAAACAAAGAAAGAAGAAAGAAGATCTGGCTTTGATCACCCCATAAAAAGCCTAGATGGGATGAGAGTAAAAGAGGAAGATGGGAGAAGATTCCCAAATCTAACTATATGGTTTTAAATGAACTTATCTCTTATATTTTTTCTGTAGCTAAAGATGAGGCTACTTCCCAACTTCTTACAAGGCAAGAAATAACCCTAAGTCGAGAGGGGAAGGAGATTATTACGCCTATCATAAGGCAAACGGACAAAAAAATAAATGAATGCCGCGTTATTGTTGGAATCATTCAAAATATGATCTGATCTGGGCACTTGACGGTATTTGTTAAAGAGAATCAGAAACCTGCTTATCCTGAGGAGAATAATTAGAGTCCCCCAAGAAACATTGTAGAATTCCTAGAGAACGATTCTCAACCAAATTTTGTCCCTCCGATCAACCACATAGATTTCATCCATGGAGGTCCCCATCTCGTTGGAAGCAGCAAAGGAGCAAAGAGCAGGTACATAAGGGAGGCAATAGATGGAGTCTTTTATATTCAGGAGGATCCACCGCTTAAAAATCACAAATACCAACTTTAAATTCCCAATTTAAAAATAACCCCATAGGAGTTAAGAGGGATTTGTTACCGGCATAATGATCCATTGATGATAACTTCGCACACTGGGTTATCTGTAGGAATAAATTTTTTAGTGGATATTGGAAGGGTAGTGAACGTCATCTTCAAGCACGCTTTTGATCAAATAGGTATTCCAAAGGAGAAGTTAGAGCCAAGCTTTTAACCAATCTTTGGGTTCAATAATAAATGGTCAACTCCAATATGACAAATCAAACTCCTAGTGCAAATGGGAATTCCACCACATTCTATTACTTTCGAAACTCTATCTGTAATAATGGACCAACTTCCTACTACAATGCTTTCTTTGGAAGACCAGCCCTGGACGAAGCAGATGCATTCATGTCACCAAAATTTCTGATGGTGAAATTTCTAAGTAAGAGTGGATGGAGGATGATAAGAGGAGAGCAATTTAGCTCTCGATAGTTGTATTTTTCCATATTCAATCAACGAAAAACGTAGAACTTCTTGTTAGGATTCAGAGAAAGGAAAATCAATCAAAACTGAAATCAAAATGTCCTTGGATAATGGTCCTCCAAGCCAACCATCCAAAGCAAACGAGGAGGCAAGAGCAACCGAGAAAGCCTAGATATATTAAAAAGATATAAGTTTTTTGAGTGGAAAAGAAAAGGAAAAGAGGCAAAATTGATTGACAGGAAATAAATGGCGAAAATTGTCACTGAATTAGATTGCAGAAATGAGTAGGAAAGGACAACGCCAACCGAAGACCTAGAAGAAGTAAGCTTGGATTCTCTTGATCCAACAAAAATAGTAAAGATCGGAAAGGAGTTAAGCAACAAGCTCAAAATGGAACTGATTTAGTTTCTTCAATCTAGCAAGGATGTTTTTTCTTGGACCCACTCAGACATGGATGGAATAGATCTAGCGGTCATGAGTCATGCCCTAAACATAGACCTAAACATCACTCCTATTCGACAAAAGAAAAGGCAGTTCGATAGGGTTTGGGCTAACGCATTGAAAGAGGAAGTTAAAAGGTTATTTGAAATTGAATTCATTGGGGAAGTTTTCTAGCCAAAATGATTGGCTAACCTTGTGTTAGTCAAATAGCCTATTGGAAAATGTAGAACATGCGTTGACTATACTGATTTGAATAAAGCATGCCCCATGGATTGTTATCCCTTGCCTCAAATAGACCAATTAGTTGACGAACAAGTGGACATAAATTGTTGTCTTTTAAAAATGCATACTCAGGGAATAATCAAATCAACATGATCAAGCCTGATGAAGAACACATAAGTTTCATAACAGATTAGGAAATATGTTGCTACAAAGTTATGTCTTTTGGGTTGAAGAATGCAGAAGCTACGTATTAAAGATTGGTGTACAGAATGTTTAAAGAACAAATAGGTCGAAACATGGAAGTATATGTAGGTGATATTCTAGTCAAACCTCAAGAGGAAGCCAATCGCTTGAAAGACCTTGAAGAAATGTTTGAAGTATTAAGAAAGTACAAGATGAAATTGAATCCATAGAAGTGCTCCTTCGAGATACAATTGAGGAAGTTTTTGGAATATATTATCAACGCCAGAGGAATTCAGGCCAACCCTGACCAAATCATGGTGATTAGGGACACGGTAGAGCCAAAGACTAGTAAAGATGTGATGATCTTAAATGGGAGAATGGTAGCTTTGAACAAGTTCATCTCTAAAGCCACTGATAAGTGCATACCGATCTTTGATGTGATCAAGAAGAAGAAAAACTTTGAATAGGGAGAAGATTTCCAAAAGGCCTTTAAAGAATTAAAAGATCATCTATAAAAGGCTCCAATCTTATATCAAGCCCGATAGATGGGGAGAATCTTTACCTCTATATGGCAATTTCTGAGCATGCAGTAAGCTCTGTTTTAATAAGAAAAGAGAATGGAATCCATCTTCTAGTATACTACATTAACAAAAGGCTCAAGGACGCAGAAATTAGATACCCTATCATAAAGAAACTGGCATGTTGTTTAATGCTCGTCGCTTGGAAGCTAAGGCCCTATTTCCAAGCATACCTAATCAAAGTCCTAACCAACTTCCCACTCAAACAAATTTTAAGCAAGCCTAAGGCATCAGGAAGATTAGTAAAAGAGGGAATAGAGCTTAGCCAATATGATATTGAGTTTCAACCCTGAATGAAAATTAAAGGACAAGCTCCGGCGGACTTCGTAAATGAATGCACATGATTCATCAAAGAACAGTCAGAAAAGGAAAGGAATCTGAAGCCCAAATGAAAATTGTTAGTTGATGGGTCTTCAAATGAACAAGGGGTCATTACAGGATACGTGATTTTTACCCCTGACGGACATTGGTTGCACTATGCAATGAAATTAGGATTTCTCACTACTAATAAAATGGAAGAATATGAATCGATAGTTAAGGCACTTTAGCCCTATAATTGAAAATTCTAAGGATTGAGATCTTCAACGATGCACAACTAATGGTAAATCAGTTAAACCAAACATATCAAGCAAAAGATGCTAAATTGGTCCTTTATGTAAAAAAAGGTGTTGAAGATGTTGACCCAATTTGAAGATTTCTTGATACATCAAGTACCAAGAGAGAAGAATTCCCAAGTCGATTCTTTGGCTAAGTTGGCTAGCTCACGAGGAGAACTAGAAACTAGAATTATGTTAGTCGGTCTCCAAACAAGTCCTAGTATAAAGGAAGAGGTGTCCTAACCAAAAAATGAGTCTATGGTATTGGCAAGATCCTAAGCCCTTGAACAAGCCGATAAAGAAAATAAATCAAGAAATTTCAATAAAGAAAGCCAAGAAAGAACCTTTCCTGTAGGGATTAGTAGTGAATATGAAAATAACTGGATGACACTCATTATTAAGTACTTGGTAGAATGAAAACTTCTAGAGGATAAAAGGGAACCCAAAAAAAACACCAAACCCTAATTTTTATCATGATGAATGGAATACTTTAAAAACGGATATTAACTCCCTTACTTGAGATTTGTTAATGAACAAAGTAGTGCGAGATTACTAAGAGAAGCCCGTGAAAGGTTCTACGGAGATCGTTCTAATATAACAAAAATTAGCTAGAATGGTCATGAGGCAAGGTTTCTATTGGCCCAAAATGAGTAATGATACCGTGAATCTTGTAAAGAGACGTGTCAAAAAAATTCGACAGTTTCGCATGTACCTCCAAGTGAAATAACCCAATTTTCAGTCCATGGCCTTTTGATATATGGGGGATCAACTTGATTGGACCATTACCTATATTCAAAGATGGAGCTAAGTTTGCAGTAGTAGCAATTGATTATTTTACCAAAGGGTAGAAGCAGAACCATCACCAAACAATAACATAATATCAAGAAATTGTTAAAGTTTAGGATTAAAAACATTGTCACACAGTTTGGAATACCACATAAAATAATATCTGATAATGGAACTCAGTTTGAAAGTGAAGAATTCACAGACTGTGATAAGAATGGAATAATCAAAAGTTTTTCATCCGTAGATCATCGTGAAGCCAATAGAGCCATTGAAGCTACCAATAAAACTATTAAAACTATTCTTTAGAAGCGATTGGATAAAGCGAAAGGGAAGTGGTTAGAAGCACTACTACTAGTGCTTTGGGCATATAGAACTTCTACTGAAACTACAACAAGACACACTCCATCTTCTTTAACATATGGGTGTGAAGCCATGCTTCCAATTGAATTTGAAGTTCCATCTCATCGAAGAATTCGCATTTGATCCCAATCAAGAATTAAGAAAATAATCCTTAAATTTAATCAATAAATTAAGGGATGAAGCCGCCATGTGAACGTCCGAATATCAACAAAGGAAACGAGGTATTATAACTCCAAAGTTAAAGGAAGATCATTTCAAAAGGGATATTTAGTACTTCGAAAAGTCATGGAAAATACTGTAATGCCCCAGAAATTCATAGAATCTTATTTGGTTGAATTTTGAAAATATATGAATTCATTTGTATAAGAATACATGGAAAAAAAAAGTGTTCAAGAGTGTGTGCACACTGATATGGCACAAGAAAGAACTCCAAATCCACTGAAATCAAAACAAGAATTAAAAAGTATTACAAACATAATTTTGTGATATGGATATTTGATCTCTGGAATTATATGAATCATCCAAGAAAATAAGAAAAGTAAGTTTTGTTTTGAATCAGTAAACATATTTTATTTAAACCCAGAAAAGAAAATGTTACAAGGATTTAAAAGCCTGTATGCACATATAGGTGCATATCTTTCTGAAATTAAGGAGGAGTTAAATAAGCCTAGATAGGATATGTATGCAAATGTACATTTCTGTAAGAATAGAAAATGTTAAAAAGAAATAAGCAAGTAAAAATTGTAATACTAAAATAGCAAAAGACAAATTGCAAGCAGAATAATTGCTTTAGGCAGAAATAGAAAGGAGGATTTCTAGAAAATAAACAAGTGACAATGTCACACAATTTTCATGACTTGGTAAGAATATGATATATTTTGAAAAGGTAAAGAAAAATAAGGGAAAGTAAGCACCACATGTGGCCGGGGTATCAAAAGTGAAAATGAACAAATCTGAAATGCAAAATGCATGAGTCTTGGCCAGGGTAGGAATGGGATTTTACAATGATAAACCCTAGAAAACTTCTCTTATAAATCCAAGTATAAACCAGAAAAGAATCATTTGCTACCCAAAACATTTAAGAAAACAAAGAGGAAAATATTTGCAAGCAGAAAAGCAAGTTTTAAAAGGTTTCCTTTCTGATTTAAGCAGGAGAAGCATTTTTCGGTGAGTAATCTCACTAATCCATGGCATTAAGTCCTGTTATGAGGCAGCCTAGCTTATGCTAATTTTTCTGCATATTTTGGATTTTATTACTATGGTTTTAATGGATGCTTTAATGGGTGTTTCTAAATGCTTTTAGTTTTGATAGTTGAGTATTATGCTCTGATTGTTTATACCCAGAAATGTTATAGTATGAAAATATAACAGTAAATAGAGAATGCTTGTAGCTGGTTTAGTTATGGCATGACAAACATATGTATATGAGTTGCATTACACTTGTGTAAGTGCTGAGGCTCAAATGAAAGATTCAAGGTTGCAATGGAAATTCCTAAAGTGCTGAACCCTTGATCAAATAGAAAACCATGGGCCAGAAATCTTGTTTAAGCTAGATCTTGAATTTAGTTCAAACATGGTTGCTTGTGAAACAATAATAACCCACATGCCTAGTCTTTATTCCCAGTTACAAATATTCTTGTATTTTCTTTTAAACCAGAATAATTGTAGATATGAATTCCCTGGATATGAAAGTTAGCTTGTTCTGGAATTATGCTTGTGAGCTCTATATAATGTTTCATGTACACTGTGATTCAGTCACCTAGCTATCTCATGATAGGATCAAACATGAACACTTAGTAAATAAACAAAGGATTGTGAGCCAAGAGAACTGCTGGAATGCTTGTTGTATTTAAAGTATGCAAGTTGGCACATGGTTTGTTTAAGCCCTGAGATCTTTGTGCAATATTGTGAATTATTTTATTGCAATGTGTCCCCGTGATTCCTTATGGCAGATGAGGCTAGGAAGAAATTTGGTAAATGCAATCTCAGATTGATAAAGTAGGAACTAGTGTATTCCTTGATTGGTTGGACTGGAGCTATGATAGTTCTTGAGCATTTCTATTTAAAATATAAGTTTGCGTAGTTGAATGTGTGTACAAAAATTAGTTTTGAATACTGATCATAATTGCACAAGGTATCATAAATAAGTCAGATAGATTGATCAAAGAAGCTCTGCCAATCTATACAAAATGTTTAGGTCTCACTTAATTACTTAATATCATGGAATTTTTGATGATGCTCATACCAGATCTTGTATCTGACCCTTGTTTGCTTATGGCAACTGGGGTGTCTCATTTAAAATGGGGCAGCCCTTAATGCTTTTTCAGGGAATGCTGGTTCTAAATAGGAAGTTGCTATGGCTAATGAGAATGATTGGATAAGCATGCTAAACTAGAGTTAGATAAGAACTTAGAATGAAATATTTGCATGTAATCTGGGAAGTCTGATAGTTCTGTTTAGGTTGTTATGTAATAACCTTGAAAGTTTGGATTTATTCAGTTATTTTAAATGAATCTAGTGATGTATTAAGTAGGAAGAACTTGCAAGAAATATGTGTTATGTTGTTTCTGGTTTGGTATGTATTAAGGATATTGAAGTTAAACTGAATTGAAAATCTATTTGCTAAAGTTGTTTTTGATTTAGAGGAAAAACTGGATTTTATAAGTATAATCACTTTATGATGGTTTTAGTTAATCCTGAATCTTTTCAAAAGATAGATATATAGGAAATTATATTGGGAAAATCCAGAAAGAGTTATAACTGTTATATTTTCAAGTCTTGATACTGATATATGTCCAAATGCAAGTAAAAGAATGGTTTCTTTAACCAAATAGTTAGACCACAGGTCAGGCCAAATGCACACTTCAAATAAATGGAGCAAGGAACCATTTGAACCCAGTTTTCTGGAAAATGAGCAGAAACATAGACATGTACATGTATATCTGTGTACATGTTGATATTTGGGCAACAATATAAATATAAATTCCTAGAAAAGTAGTAGGAATGGGTTTTGAAAATAATAAAGCAAGAAATATTGTTTTGTATGTTAGATTATAGGCAAAATTTAAGTGTATATGTGTAGATATAGGTAGGTATCAGATTTTAAAACCATGCAGGAAAAAAAAAAGAAAACAAAACAAAAATTGAGTTTGAACTGACCAGCTTAGCACTCGAACTCGTGACCTCTCATGTGTAGGTTAGGCGCGTTTCCATTACGCCTAGATGTTGCTTGTGTTCACTTATGATCCACTTTCTTTTAGCTTGAGTTTGAAACTATGCAGATTTTAACACAAACATCCATATTAAAAAGCTTTCTTCCACCGGATTATTACTTAATCATTCCTTAATTAGAATAACAGACCAAAGTACATGTTTACAGTGGATTCTATGGTCAATAATCAGAATGTGAAAATAAATCTTTTATCAGGGAATTATCACATTTTAATAGATTTAAAAAGATTTCTACTTCCATATTATTATTATGCTCTGATTCTAGTAGGATATAACATAGATATCTTCATATATGTATGTTAGGAATGATTTAGATTTAAAACAATATTTTTATATTGAGAAAGATCCTGGATAATATGAGAATAGGTAAGGATGACCCTAGGTAGTCTTAGTTAAGTATGTTAAAAAAAAAAAAAATTTGCTTAAGAATTAGGGTCATTCCATTTTGGTATCAGAGCTATGTTAAATTTATACATAGCTAAGAATGATTGTATTGATTGATTGAAGTACTATAATCATATGTATGTACTGTTTGAGTAAAATAATAATATAGATAGAAAGTTAAAATATATAGATATATATATACTCTCATGATAAACTAACCTTATCTACCCATACTGTAGTTGTCCAATTATGGTAGGAAGAGGATCTCAACACAATGCAGGATCAAGTACACCACAAATGCTTGATATGCGAGACTTTATGAGGGCTTTAAGGGATGGAGTAGGGCAGAGACTTGAGAATCCACATGAGGAACTTTCCAAACTATTAAAGACTTATACCAATTTAGGAGGCAAGAGCTTTGAAGGGACTGAAAATGTGATGGAAATTCAAGCATGGTTGAGAACACTGGATAGAATTTTCAATGACATGCAGTTGGATGATCAAAGGAAGAGGCAAGTGGCCTCAAGACAACTGAAAGGTGTGGCTTTAAGTTGGTGGGAGGTAGTCATAGCTGGGAGGATTGAGAATGAAATCACTTGGAATCAATTCAAGGAGATGTTGGAAGCTAGATTTGTTCCAGCATCAGCCAAAACTCTACTGCTTGAAGAATTCATCAGACTTAGGCAGGGAACTTTTAATGTGACTGAATATACTCATAGGTTTGAAGGCTTGTCTAAGTATGGAGCTATGCTTGTGGCTGATGAGGCATCAAAGAATGATAGGTATATTAAGGGTTTAAATCCAGGGCTTAGTAGGGCCATGTTGCCATATGTAGATAAAACTTTTGATCAAGTCATTGATCTGGCCTTAAAATTTGAGCAACATGACAAGGAAAGGGAGAAGTATAGGAGTTTTAAGAATAACAACAATAAGAAGAATAAGGGAAGATATCACCCCTATGACAAAAAGAAGGAGGAGACAGAAAGTAAGAAAACTAATGATACTAAGACCACTGATACAAAGAGGAAAATAACATGTAATTATTGTGGAAAAGAAGGACATATCAAACCAAGGTGCCCAGAATTGAAGGGAGGAGCTTTCAAGTGCTATCTATGTGGAAAGGAGGGACATATCAAGAGAAACTGCCCTGAGTATAAACAGCAAGGGAAGCTAGCAAGTTTGGAGAGCAAAGGCAAATCCACAGTAGAGACTATTGCAGAAAATCATGGTCAAGTAGAAGGTACCTTATTTATTTGTACCTTACCTATATCAGTAGTGTATGATACAGGGGCAACACATTCTATGATTTCTCATGAATTAGTTGCATTGCTTAAATTAAATTGCATATTGGTTGAAACTCCTTTGTTAGTGCAAAGCCCATTGGGAAGTTCTAGTGTTTTAAACATGATTTGTGTGGATGTGGGATTAAACATAGGAGGAAATGTTTTTATTTCCAATTTATATGTTTTAAATTACCCAAATATAGGTGTTATATTGGGTGTAGACTGGTTAAGGCAATACAAAGCCATAATTAATTTAGACTCATCCACCATATCATTACAAAATTCTAGAGGTCAAAGAATCACAATTTTGTGTGAAACAGCCAAAGAAAGAAAATTATATCACTTGATCGACTTAAATAAGGATTCCAGTGAGCCTTCTATTGAAGAAATCCCCATAATTAACAAATACATAGATGTGTTTGGAGAAGTTGAGGGGGTTCCACACCACAGACCAGTGGAATTTCAGATTAGTCTGATACCAGGAGCAAGTCCAATTATTAAGAAACCCACTAGGATGGGGCCAAATGAGTTGAAGGAATTAAAGAAACAGCTAGAAGAGTTAGAAAGCAAAGGATTTATAAGACCAAGTAACTCTTGCTGGGGTGCTCCAGTAGTATTTGTAAAGAAACATGATGGTACTTTAAGAATGTGCATAGATTACAGGGAGTTAAACAATGTCACTATCAAGAACAAGTACCCCTTACCTAGAATTGATGATCTTTTTGATCAACTTAGTGGAGCAAAAATATTTTCTAGGTTAGACTTGGCATCTGGATTCCATCAGATGAAGGTTGAAGACTCAAGTGTTAAGTATACAGCCTTTAACACTAGGTATGGTTTATATGAGTTTCTTGTCATGCCATTTGGGTTGACAAATGCCCCATCATATTTTGTAGACTTAATGAATAGGATATTCAGGGATTATTTAGACAAGTTTGTATTGATTTTTATTGATGATATTTTGATTTATTCTAAAACAGTAGAGGAACATGAAAATCACTTACACCTTGTTTTGTCAAGATTAAGAGAAAAAGATTTAAAAGCCAAATTTTCTAAGTGTGCATTTTGGAAAGAAGAGGTGCATTTCCTTGGGCATGTTGTATCTGCCAAAGGCATTTCAGTGAACCCCAATAAAATTGTGGCTATCCAAGCATGGAAAAGGCCAAGCACAGTGGGAGAAGTTAGGTCATTTATGGGAATGGCAGGGTATTATAGAAGTTTTATAAAAGATTTTTCTAAGATGTCATCACCTCTTACCAACCTAACTAGAAAGAACCAACCCTTTAGATGGACTGAGAAATGTGAACAAGCCTTTAGTAAAATCAAGGAGGCTTTAGTCAATGCACCAGTGTTGAGAGTACCAGAAGGAAATGAGGATTTGATTGTTTATACTGATGCAAGTGGCTCTGGGCTAGGAGCTGTATTGATGCAGCAAGACCAAGTTATAGCCTATGCATCAAGGCAACTGAAGCCGCATGAATCAAAGTATGCAACCCATGATCTTGAATTGGCAGCAGTGGTATATGCACTAAAGCTCTGGAGACATTATCTTCTAGGTGCAAAGTTCATTTTATACACTGACCATAAGGCATTGAAATATCTTTTTTCACAAAAAGATCTGAATATGAGGCAACATAGATGGGTTGAATTTTTAGCAGCATATGATTTAGACATACTTTATACTCCAGGAAAAGCTAATAAGGTTGCAGATGCTTTGAGCAGGCAGCACGCAAAAGTAGCCATGTTAATGATAGAAGAGTTTAAAAATTTATCTCTACTTACTGATTTGGAAATTGAGGAAGACAATGAGGTAAACATGGAGATGATTGAAGAAGGGAAAAAGGGAAAATTAAGTTTGATAACTTTGCAATCAGATTTAATTTTGAAAGTGGGAAAAATGCAAGAGGAAGATCCAGATTTGTTAGAAAAGAAAACTCTAATAGAAAAAGGAGAAGAAGTAGCAAACTACCACATTGATAAGAATGGTTACTTAAGGAATAAAGGTAAGATATGTGTTCCAAAGAATATAGGATTGAAGGAAGAGATACTTAATAAATATCATAGAAGCAAATATTCTATACACCCAGGTAGCACCAAGATGTACCAAAACTTGAAGAGGGATTATTGGTGGACAGGGATGAAAACTGATGTGGCCAAACATGTTGCAAAGTGTATGACTTGCCAACAAGTCAAAGCAGAAACCCAAAGACCCTCGGGCCTATTACAACCTCTAAGTATACCACAGTGGAAGTGGGAAGATATATCTATGGATTTCATAGATGGTCTGCCTAGATCAAAGAGAGGAAATACAAGCATTTGGGTAGTAGTTGATAGATTGACCAAAGTGGCACATTTTATACCAGTAAAGGCAGAAAGAAATGCCCCTAAACTAGCTCAGATATTCATGAGAGAAGTAGTAAGGTTGCATGGAATCCCTAAAACTATAGTGAGTGATAGGGACACAATCTTTACCTCCAGATTTTGGAAGAGCTTTCAAAAAGCCATAGGGAGTGAATTATGCTTGAGTACAGCATACCACCCCCAATCAGATGGTCAAACTGAAGTGATAAATAAGGTTTTGGAGGATTTATTGAGGGCATGTACATTAGACTTTGGAGGTAATTGGGAAGATCACCTCCATTTGGCTGAATTTACATATAACAATAGTTATCAAAGCACCATAGGCATGGCACCATTTGAAGCCTTGTATGGAAAACCATGTTTGTCACCAATATGTTGGGTTGAAGCAGGAGAAAAGGCTGTCTTAGGGCCTGAGTATGTAAAAGAGACCACAGAGAAAATTGAACTGGTGAGGAGAAGAATGGCAGCAGCTCAAGATAGGCACAAGAAGTTTGCAGATAAAAAGAGAAAGCAGGTAGAATATGAAGTTGGTGATTATGTTTTCATCAAAGTTTCACCTATGAAGAAGGTGTTAAGATTTGGCAAGCAAGGAAAACTTACCCCAAGATATGTTGGACCTTACAAGATTTTGGAAAGAATAGGTTCATTAGCATATAGGCTAGAGCTGCCTGAAGAGATGAGTGCAATGCACAATGTATTCCATGTATCACAACTTAGAAGATGGGTACATGATAAAGAAGAGATTCTAGAGAAACCCACTCAGGTTCAAATAAATTCTGATTTGGTCTATGAGAAAGAACCCGTGGGGATTTTGGCTAAAGAGGAAAAGAAGTTGAGGAACAAAACTTTAAAATTGGTAAAGGTCCAATGGAGCCTAGACCCTAAGGACTGTACATGGGAATTGGAGGATAAAATAAAGATGGATTACCCTAAGCTTTTTGTAGTGGAAGGTAAAAACTAAATTCCTAAAAGTTTAATATGTATGGTTGTTTTGACTGAATTGTTTGCTTATGCAATGTCTGATAGATTTTATGAGAATCTAGAAATATTAAAAAAAAATGAATGAGAAAATTGTGAGGACACAATTCCTAAAAAAGGTGGGGTGATTGTAATGCCCCAGAAATTCATAGAATCTTATTTGGTTGAATTTTGAAAATATATGAATTCATTTGTATAAGAATACATGGAAAAAAAAGTGTTCAAGAGTGTGTGCACACTGATATGGCACAAGAAAGAACTCCAAATCCACTGAAATCAAAACAAGAATTAAAAAGTATTACAAACATAATTTTGTGATATGGATATTTGATCTCTGGAATTATATGAATCATCCAAGAAAATAAGAAAAGTAAGTTTTGTTTTGAATCAGTAAACATATTTTATTTAAACCCAGAAAAGAAAATGTTACAAGGATTTAAAAGCCTGTATGCACATATAGGTGCATATCTTTCTGAAATTAAGGAGGAGTTAAATAAGCCTAGATAGGATATGTATGCAAATGTACATTTCTGTAAGAATAGAAAATGTTAAAAAGAAATAAGCAAGTAAAAATTGTAATACTAAAATAGCAAAAGACAAATTGCAAGCAGAATAATTGCTTTAGGCAGAAATAGAAAGGAGGATTTCTAGAAAATAAACAAGTGACAATGTCACACAATTTTCATGACTTGGTAAGAATATGATATATTTTGAAAAGGTAAAGAAAAATAAGGGAAAGTAAGCACCACATGTGGCCGGGGTATCAAAAGTGAAAATGAACAAATCTGAAATGCAAAATGCATGAGTCTTGGCCAGGGTAGGAATGGGATTTTACAATGATAAACCCTAGAAAACTTCTCTTATAAATCCAAGTATAAACCAGAAAAGAATCATTTGCTACCCAAAACATTTAAGAAAACAAAGAGGAAAATATTTGCAAGCAGAAAAGCAAGTTTTAAAAGGTTTCCTTTCTGATTTAAGCAGGAGAAGCATTTTTCGGTGAGTAATCTCACTAATCCATGGCATTAAGTCCTGTTATGAGGCAGCCTAGCTTATGCTAATTTTTCTGCATATTTTGGATTTTATTACTATGGTTTTAATGGATGCTTTAATGGGTGTTTCTAAATGCTTTTAGTTTTGATAGTTGAGTATTATGCTCTGATTGTTTATACCCAGAAATGTTATAGTATGAAAATATAACAGTAAATAGAGAATGCTTGTAGCTGGTTTAGTTATGGCATGACAAACATATGTATATGAGTTGCATTACACTTGTGTAAGTGCTGAGGCTCAAATGAAAGATTCAAGGTTGCAATGGAAATTCCTAAAGTGCTGAACCCTTGATCAAATAGAAAACCATGGGCCAGAAATCTTGTTTAAGCTAGATCTTGAATTTAGTTCAAACATGGTTGCTTGTGAAACAATAATAACCCACATGCCTAGTCTTTATTCCCAGTTACAAATATTCTTGTATTTTCTTTTAAACCAGAATAATTGTAGATATGAATTCCCTGGATATGAAAGTTAGCTTGTTCTGGAATTATGCTTGTGAGCTCTATATAATGTTTCATGTACACTGTGATTCAGTCACCTAGCTATCTCATGATAGGATCAAACATGAACACTTAGTAAATAAACAAAGGATTGTGAGCCAAGAGAACTGCTGGAATGCTTGTTGTATTTAAAGTATGCAAGTTGGCACATGGTTTGTTTAAGCCCTGAGATCTTTGTGCAATATTGTGAATTATTTTATTGCAATGTGTCCCCGTGATTCCTTATGGCAGATGAGGCTAGGAAGAAATTTGGTAAATGCAATCTCAGATTGATAAAGTAGGAACTAGTGTATTCCTTGATTGGTTGGACTGGAGCTATGATAGTTCTTGAGCATTTCTATTTAAAATATAAGTTTGCGTAGTTGAATGTGTGTACAAAAATTAGTTTTGAATACTGATCATAATTGCACAAGGTATCATAAATAAGTCAGATAGATTGATCAAAGAAGCTCTGCCAATCTATACAAAATGTTTAGGTCTCACTTAATTACTTAATATCATGGAATTTTTGATGATGCTCATACCAGATCTTGTATCTGACCCTTGTTTGCTTATGGCAACTGGGGTGTCTCATTTAAAATGGGGCAGCCCTTAATGCTTTTTCAGGGAATGCTGGTTCTAAATAGGAAGTTGCTATGGCTAATGAGAATGATTGGATAAGCATGCTAAACTAGAGTTAGATAAGAACTTAGAATGAAATATTTGCATGTAATCTGGGAAGTTTGATAGTTCTGTTTAGGTTGTTATGTAATAACCTTGAAAGTTTGGATTTATTCAGTTATTTTAAATGAATCTAGTGATGTATTAAGTAGGAAGAACTTGCAAGAAATATGTGTTATGTTGTTTCTGGTTTCTGGTTTGGTATGTATTAAGGATATTGAAGTTAAACTGAATTGGAAATTTATTTGCTAAAGTTGTTTTTGATTTAGAGGAAAAACTGGATTTTATAAGTATAATCACTTTATGATGGTTTTAGTTAATCCTGAATCTTTTCAAAAGATAGATATATAGGAAATTATATTGGGAAAATCCAGAAAGAGTTATAACTGTTATATTTTCAAGTCTTGATACTGATATATGTCCAAATGCAAGTAAAAGAATGGTTTCTTTAACCAAATAGTTAGACCACAGGTCAGGCCAAATGCACACTTCAAATAAATGGAGCAAGGAACCATTTGAACCCAGTTTTCTGGAAAATGAGCAGAAACATAGACATGTACATGTATATCTGTGTACATGTTCATATTTGGGCAACAATATAAATATAAATTCCTAGAAAAGTAGTAGGAATGGGTTTTGAAAATAATAAAGCAAGAAATATTGTTTTGTATGTTAGATTATAGGCAAAATTTAAGTGTATATGTGTAGATATAGGTAGGTATCAGATTTTAAAACCATGCAGGAAAAAAAAAAGAAAAGAAAACAAAAATTGAGTTTGAACTGACCAGCTTAGCACTCGAACTCGTGACCTCTCATGTGTAGGTTAGGCGCGTTTCCATTACGCCTAGATGTTGCTTGTGTTCACTTATGATCCACTTTCTTTTAGCTTGAGTTTGAAACTATGCAGATTTTAACACAAACATCCATATTAAAAAGCTTTCTTCCACCGGATTATTACTTAATCATTCCTTAATTAGAATAACAGACCAAAGTACATGTTTACAGTGGATTCTATGGTCAATAATCAGAATGTGAAAATAAATCTTTTATCAGGGAATTATCACATTTTAATAGATTTAAAAAGATTTCTACTTCCATATTATTATTATGCTCTGATTCTAGTAGGATATAACATAGATATCTTCATATATGTATGTTAGGAATGATTTAGATTTAAAACAATATTTTTATATTGAGAAAGATCCTGGATAATATGAGAATAGGTAAGGATGACCCTAGGTAGTCTTAGTTAAGTATGTTAAAAAAAAAAAATTTTGCTTAAGAATTAGGGTCATTCCAAATACCAAAAATCCCTTAGACGGACCACATCAGACACAATTGAGAAGGTCCTTGTGTTGTTTATCAAGTATTCCGCTAGGAACTTATCGATTATGCCGACCTGATGGCAACGTAATAGCGAGAACTTGGAATTCTGAACATTTAAGGCCCTTCTTCCCTACAATGAATGAATAAATGAAGTTATGACAAGCATATCAACAGAAATGAATAATTAGATGAAAGAAAGAAACTAAAAGGAAAAGCCTAAATCACTACCTAGGATAGTAGTAAGGGGTAAAAGAAAAGCCTTTGATCCGCCACAAAGGCCGAGTCAAAGCACCTCCTAGAGGGAGGTCAGAGTAAGCCTTTGGTTCCACTAAGATTGACTTCCCAAAGCACTGAAAGCCTACGATCCCGCTTACGTGGCATAGTCGGTGCTTCTCTTTGAGGGGGGACAAAGTAAGCCTTTGGTCCCACCTAAGATGGCTAGATCAAAGCACCGAACCAACCTTCAGTTCCGCCTATAAGACCTGACTGGAACGCCTCCTGTAGAGATGATGGGTAAGACTTTAGTTCTGCTTAAGATCGCTAACCAAATGCATGGACCAGCCTAAATCATTGCCTATAAGATAATAAGAGGCTCAAGCCTAAATCATCACCCAAAATCCTAAATCATCACCGAAAGAGTGATAAGGGGTGAAGAGAATCAAACCTAAATCATCACCGGTAAAAGAGATCAAAGCCTAAGTCACCGCCCAAAGAGTGGTAAGAGGCAAAAGGAATCAATCAAGAAAGTTCAAATTTATGAAAAAGATGGGTCAAAGTAATCTTCTAGAGGAAGAATAGTCAAACACATTTCGCACTAAGGCATAGTTAAAGTAACCTTTAAAGGAAGGATCCAAAATTATTTGAAATTTCAACGCCAATATGAGCGTTTGAGAAGTTCCAAAATTTAACCAAAGAAATTCAAGATCGAATTATCTTCCAATCTTTTGTTCCTGTGATGGAACTTATATTTTCTTGTAAATAATAGTAATCCTTGTTATTACTCAAAATTCTACTCTCATACTAGTTTGAGACCAGATGGGTTTCTAGTCTTCTGTTCAGAAAATTATGGTATTATTACCAAATGGATTTTTGGTCTTCTATTCAAAAAATTATGGTATTATACCGGATGAATTTCGTCTTCTATTTAGAAAATTATGGTATTATTCAGATGGTGTTCTGGTCTTTTATTCAGAAAATTATAATATTTTTACCAGACAGGTTTCTGGTCTTCTATTCAGAAAATTATGACATTATTACCAGATAAATCTCTGGTCTTCTATTTAAACAAAATTATGGTGTTATTGCCATATGGATTTCTGAACTTCTATTCAAGCAAAAAAAATATTATTGCCAAACGAACTTCCGGTCTTTTATTCAAATGAAATTATGATAGGTTTTTGATTAAGTGAATTTATGGGCATCCCATTGATCAAAATTTTGGTCATTTCAATTAAACTTGGCTTTGCGTCAAAATACGAAAAATTCTTTATATAAAGAAGAGGACGGATTTTCATATCTTTATCATATTTGTAAAGGATTGTTTAAAGTTCATTATAAAGTTAATAGTGAAAATTATCATCATTTATTTTATATTTTCTAGGAAAAAAAGTTTAAACAGAAAGTCTCTCGAAAAGTTGGAAAGGCAAGGAAATATTGGATTTTATGCTCAAGTGCAAAATCTTTTTATACAAGGATGGAGACAAATGTTATTCACATGGTTCATAGGTGGAATAAATATGGGAGCAATGGAAGATAATGCTACTACAAATATGCACGTCAAACGTTCAAGGAAAACATATCGTGTTTACAACTACGTGTTGGAGTAATAATCCTATGATTACACATTAAGCTTCCAAGTTAATAACATAGCTAGAAGACAAGGCAGCTTCAAAGAGTCTATATCAAGTTAGAGTTGTCTAATTTGTAAGTAAAAAGCATCTCAAACCATAAAACTGAAGATAGCAAGCTTCTACAATGGTAGAAATGATGTCACTAGATATGGATATATCTAACATTTAACACGGATATCGACTTTCAAGATGTCGAACACCTAAAGAAATTAAGGAGTGACGCCGAATCCTTAGAGGTAACAGACTCTACAAGAACAAACATTATCAAGCATTTAACCAGAAGCACACGGTATCGAACTTCAATACTAAAAGAGGTGTCGAATGCTTAATAATAAGAAGATATCGAATTTCTACAACCCAAATTATATATGGCCTCTACAAACTTAATGTTGTAGAGCATCAAGCAAAGAAAGAATGCCGAATATCTAAGCATAAAGGAGGACACCGGGTTTTTAGCAGACACTGAACCATTACAAGCATTCACAGGAGGCAAGTGATTTTGAGCCTTTACAAGCGACATGAGATGCCAAACTTTAAGAAATATGGTTTATATCGAATAACTACCATGTGACAAGGATATCATGTACCATTAGTGTAAATAAAGGTGTCGCATGTCATCAGAATACCACATGTCGCGTATCATCAAGATATCACGTATCATCGGGGTGCCTCATATCATCATGATGTCGTATGTCACTAAGTCAACAAACAATGTCAAGAGTTAGCATTGCAAAACGATATCAAATATTGGCAATTATACACATATAAATAGTCCCCTTTAGGGGGAGAATCATTTTCTTCACCTCCTTTTTAAATTTGAAAAGTTGTAACCAAAATTGAGTTGCAGCAAAATCCATAATTGATTTGTAACTTTTGAAATTTATGAATAAGAACTTGGACAAATGACTTTGCATAGCCTATTTACCTTTATTTTGCAAAATTCGGTTTTTGAATATAAACGTGCATATGACTAATTTTTGGATTTATACTTAATTTTTAGCCTTCATCATGAGTAAGGCTACATAAGCCCTTGTCAAAATTCGTATTTAACTTGCATGATGACTGTTTTGCCTTTTTCAAAATATGAACAATGCATCGTGGCTTATGCAAATTGCTCATCTTGCCCACTAATGAATAATTAATGGACTATTGCATATTCGCACAACTTGCTTGCTTTGCCCTTGAATACATGACATAAAATTTTTAACATTTCCATATCAAAAGTTTATAGGAATTATGGAATCATTTCAAATAACATCATATCGCACTAGGTCTTGCACAACGATACCAATCATTAGTCTAATAATACCTCAATGACCAACCAAAGAAAAATCACTATAAACGACCTCTGGGATGGTTCAGCATGGCATCATGGGTGTTAGTCCAATTTTTGGGTTAACATCTTCTATGATGTTCGATACCTATATCATTTAATCAGTCCCTTTATAACCATTTTCTAAGATTTGATCAATATGATAACAGTGAAGTTTTATAGCCTTTCCATAAACACTAGCCTATTTGTAACCCTCACCATTGTGTATTTGAACAATTTTTGTTCCCATATTAGCATAAAAACACCTAATATCTAGAGTGTCGATTTGGGCATTGTTAGAGCTATAATAAATAAGAGAGGTAATAGGAGCTCTATTGGTTAAGGCATGAAGACTATAACTTGGAAAATCATCTACACTGTAAAACATACCATTAAAGAGCTTTAATTCGGTTAACATTTAATACCTTCGCATACTCTCCAAATCATAATGAAGCGATGCCTTCAATTTCTCTTTGATGACAAGTGGAGGTTGATTAAAAGAAGATTCTCTAGTTTTCTCTTTATAAAACTATTTTTTCTTTGGAGGATATTTTAGACCCATGAATTTAACTTTTAGGGTTTTCAAGAATTTTGGGTTAATGAAAATGAATTGGAAGAAGAAGAAGGCTGGTTAAAACTGAAAAGTATAGAGTTACTGTAGTGATTGGCTCAAAGTCTGAAGTAATAAATCTTTTAAAATATATAAGAAAAACTGTTTAGGAATTCATTAGACGTCTGAATTATCTATTTAGACATCTGAACATATATTAGACGTATGAATTGACAATGTCTGATGTTTGACTTCTAATATTTTAGAAAAAATTATAACTGGTGCTGAAAAATTTAGAAATCATTTTATAGATAATATAGAGTCTATATATATGTGTGTGTGTGTGTATGTATGTATGTATGTATATATAGACAGGCACACACACATACATATATAATTATTTCACTGATCAGATGACCTTCAGTCATGACATCCGTAGGGAATTGTTGGATCAAATTCGGATAAAGGTAATCTTTGTGGATTATATACTGCTAGAGGTCTAGAATTTACCAAATGATTGCAACTAATGCTATTCTCCGTTTGAGTATTTCCCTAAAATGCCGATAACATTCGTTCAATGATATTTAACCTTTCACCTTGCTATTGTTGTTATGATCTGATCCTTATTTGCTCTAAAATAATGGCATTATGTTGCCATTTTAATTTGTATTATACATTTTTAATTTTAACAGATTTTTCATCATGCTTGATCAAAGATTTGTCTAAGGTCATTGCATTTTAACTCTCTTTCCTTTAGTGGGGTAATCATCTGATTCTTCTGACGACGAATATGAAGAGGTTATGCAAATTGAAGAGGATAAACTTTGCTTATAAGACATGTTGTAGAGTATGTTAAGGTGTAGAAATTTTTTGACTACAAATAGGATTATATGTCAGATAAATATAGTTCCTTCTCTAAAAAATTTGTGTTGTTAATAAATAGTTGATTTAAAACCAAATATAAAATAAACTTGTTGCTTTTAGTATATTCAAAGAATTCCGTTTTGTGGACAAATTCCTAATCTTCTTCTTAGATTCTTAAAAGCATTTTCAACAAGTAGCTTAGTGTAAATATTAGCTAATTTATTTTTTGAATTAACAAATTCCATATCTACAGCTATGTATAAGAAAGATTAATGGGATTTTTCGATAAATTAATATTGCTTATATTGTCACAATATATTGGAGAGTTTTTAAGGGAAACTTCGAAATCCTGAAGACTTTATTGTTTGTGTTCATATATATGACTTGTGCACATGTCAAAGCCACAAAAATTATTATGCTTCACACGTAGAAAATGAAAAACAATTTTGCTTTTTATTGAACTGTGATACCAGGATCGACCAATAAAGTGACAAGTGCCACTAGTACCGATCTATCTTACATCCACCAAAATTTGCATCACTTCACAGTGCGAGCTTAAAAAGACATTCTTTCAGGTAAAAAAATTCCATAATCTCTTGTCATAGTTAAATAAAATAGAATCCGTTTTACTACTTGTAAGTGTGATCCTTTAGGATTTACATAGAATCGTGTACACAAACATATGCTCAACATAATATCAGGTCGACTGGTCATTAAATATAATAAAGATCTGATCATACATCTATACAATTTTAGCTCAACTTTTTTATCATTTTTATCTTTTTTAAGGTAAAGACTTGTACTCGTCAACGTTGCTTACTAGAAAATTTATTCATTTCCAACCTTTTTAATAAATCATTATAATATTTTTCTTAACAAATAAAGATTCTATTATTTAATTGTATAGTTTGTAACCCTAGAAAATAATTTAACTCTCCCATACGTGACATTTCAAATTCCTTTTTCATATTATTTGAAAATTCGTTACGTATGTTTTCATTTGTAGAACCAAATATAATATCATTTACATATGGTTGTACTATTAAATAATTATTATCTTGGTTTTTTTATTAACAAAGTAGAATCGACTGTACTAATTTTAAAACCGAATTCCAAAAGATAATTTTTCAATTGATCATACAAAGCAAGTAGTGCTTGTTTAAGACCGTAGAGTGCGTTTTTAAGGTTAGAAAGATGATTTGGAAATTTTCATGTTTAAAAAGAGGTGGCTGCTCCACAAACCCGTTTTCCTTTATAAATCCATTTAAAAATGCACTTTTAACATCCATTTGAAAAAGTTTAAAATTATGATAACATGTAAACGCTAAAGGATTCTAATAGCTTCTGATCAAGTAACCGGGCCAAAAATTTCTTCATAATCTATTCATTTTTCTTGAATATAACCCTGAACTACTAATCTAGTTCTAGTGCGTATCATGCCACCATTTTCATCCACTCTATTTTTAAATACCCATTTTGTATCGGCTATAGTTAATTATCTGGTCCTGTAATCGATTCCCAAACATCATTCTGTTCATCTTCTATTTAGAAAATTATGGTATTATTTAGATGGTGTTCTGGTCTTTTATTCAGAAAATTATAATATTTTTACCAGACAGGTTTCTGGTCTTCTATTCAGAAAATTATGACATTATTACCAGATAAATCTCTGGTCTTCTATTTAAACAAAATTATGGTGTTATTGCCATATGAATTTCTGAACTTCTATTCAAGCAAAAAAAATATTATTGCCAAACGAACTTCCGGTCTTTCATTCAAATGAAATTATGATAGGTTTTTGATTAAGTGAATTTATGGGCATCCCATTGATCAAAATTTTGGTCATTTCAATTAAACTTGGCTTTGCGTCAAAATACGAAAAATTCTTTATATAAAGAAGAGGACGGATTTTCATATCTTTATCATATTTGTAAAGGATTGTTTAAAGTTCATTATAAAGTTAATAGTGAAAATTATCATCATTTATTTTATATTTTCTAGGAAAAAAAGTTTAAACAGAAAGTCTCTCGAAAAGTTGGTAAGGCAAGGAAATATTGGATTTTATGCTCAAGTGCAAAATCTTTTTATACAAGGATGGAGACAAATGTTATTCACATGGTTCATAGGAGGAATAAATATGGGAGTAATGGAAGATAATGCTACTACAAATATGCACGTCAAACGTTCAAGGAAAACATATCGTGTTTACAACTACGTGTTGGAGTAATAATCCTATGATTACGCATTAAGCTTCCAAGTTAATAACATAGCTAGAAGACAAGGCAGCTTCAAAGAGTCTATATCAAGTTAGAGTTGTCTAACTTGTAAGTACAAAGCATCTCAAACCATAAAACTGAAGATAGCAAGCTTCTACAATGGTAGAAATGATATCACTAGATATGGATATATCGAACATTTAACACGGATATCGACTTTCAAGATGTCGAACACCTAAAGAAATTAAGGAGTGACGTCGAATCCTTAGAGGTAACAGACTCTACAAGAACAAACATTATCAAGCATTTAACCAGAAGCACACGGTATCGAACTTCAATACTAAAAGAGGTGTCGAATGCTTAATAATAAGAAGATATCGAATTTCTACAACCCAAATTATATATGGCCTCTACAAACTTAATGCTGTAGAGCATCAAGCAAAGAAAGAATGCCGAATATCTAAGCATAAAGGAGGACATCAGGTTTTTAGCAGACACTGAACCATTACAAGCATTCACAGGAGGCAAGTGATTTTGATCCTTTACAAGCGACATGAGATTCCGAACTTTAAGAAATATGGTTTATATCGAATAACTACCATGTGACAAGGATATCATGTACCATTAGTGTAAATAAAGGTGTCGCATGTCATCAGAATACCACATGTCGCGTATCATCAAGATGTCACGTATCATCGGGGTGCCTCATATCATCATGATGTCGTATGTCACTAAGTCAACAAACAATGTCGAGAGTTAGCATTGCAAAACGATATCAAATATTGGCAATTATACATATATAAATAGTCCCCTTTAGGGGGAGAATCATTTTCTTCACCTCCTTATTAAATTTGAAAAGTTGTAACCAAAATTGAGTTGCAGCAAAATCCATAATTGATTTGTAACTTTTGAAATTTATGAATAAGAACTTGGACAAATGACTTTGCATAGCCTATTTACCTTTATTTTGCAAAATTCGGTTTTTGAATATAAACGTGCATATGACTAATTTTTGGATTTAGACTTAATTTTTAGCCTTCATTATGAGTAAGGCTACATAAGCCCTTGTCTAAATTCGTATTTAACTTGCATAATGACTGTTTTGCCTTTTTCAAAATATGAACAATGCATCGTGGCTTATGCAAATTGCTCATCTTGCCCACTAATGAATAATTAATGGACTATTGCATATTCACACAACTTGCTTGCTTTGCCCTTGAATACATGACATAAAATTTTTAACATTTCCATATCAAAAGTTTATAGGAATTATGGAATCATTTCAAATAACATCATATCGCACTAGGTCTTGCACAACGATACCAATCATTAGTCTAATAATACCTCAATGACCAACCAAAGAAAAATCACTATAAACGACCTCAGGGATGGTTCAGCATGGCACCATAGGTGTTAGTCCAATTTTTGGGTTAACATCTTCTATGATGTTCGATACCTATATCATTTAATCAGTCTCTTTATAACCATTTTCTAAGATTTGATCAATATGATAACAGTGAAGTTTTATAGCCTTTCCATAAACACTAGCCTTTATGTAACCCTCACCATTGTGTATTTGAACAATTTTTGTTCCCATATTAGCATAAAAACACCTAATATCTAGAGTGTCGATTTGGGCATTGTTAGAGCTATAATAAATAAGAGAGGTAATAGGAGCTCTATTGGTTAAGGCATGAAGATTATAACTTGGAAAATCATCTACACTGTAAAACATACCATTAAAGAGATTTAATTCGGTTAACATTTAATACCTTCTCATACTCTCCAAATCATAATGAAGCCATGCCTTCAATTTCTCTTTGATGACAAGTGGAGGTTGATTAAAAGAAGATTCTCTGGTTTTCTCTTTATAAAACTATTTTTTCTTTGGAGGATATTTTAGACCCATGAATTTAACTTTTAGGGTTTTCAAGAATTTTGGGTTAATGAAAATGAATTGGAAGAAGAAGAAGGCTAGTTAAAACTGAAAAGTATATAGTTAGTGTAGTGATTGGCTCAAAGTCTGAAGTAATAAATCTTTTAAAATATATAAGAAAAACTGTTTAGGAATTCATTAGACGTCTGAATTATCTATTTAGACGTCTGAACATATATTAGACGTATGAATTGACAATGTCTGATGTTTTACTTCTAATATTTTAGAAAAAAATTATAACTGGTGTTGAAAAATTTAGAAATCATTTTATAGATAATTTAGTGTCTATATATATATATGTATGTATATATAGACAGGCACACACACATACATATATAATTATTTCACTGATCAGATGACCTTCAGTCATGACATCCGTAGGGAGTTGTTGGATCAAATTCGGATAAAGGTAATCTTTGTGGATTATATACTGCTAGAGGTCTAGAATTTACTAAATGATTGCAACTAATGCTATTCTCCGTTTGAGTATTTCCCTAAAATGCCGATAACATTCGTTCAATGATATTTAACTTTTCACCTTGCTATTGTTGTTATGACCTGATCCTTATTTGCTCTAAAATAATGGCATTATGTTGCCATTTTAATTTGTATTATACATTTTTAATTTTAACAGATTTTTCACCATGCTTGATCAAAGATCTGTCTAAGGTCATTGCATTTTAACTCTCTTTCCTTTAGTGGGGTAATCATCTGATTCTTCTGACGACGAATATGAAGAGGTTATGCAAATTGAAGAGGATAAACTTTGCTTATAAGACATGTTGTAGAGTATGTTAAGGTGTAGAAATTTTTTGACTACAAATAGGATTATATGTCAGATAAATATAGTTCCTTCTCTAAAAAATTTGTGTTGTTAATAAATAGTTGATTTAAAACCAAATATAAAATAAACTTGTTGCTTTTAGTATATTCAAAGAATTCCGTTTTGTGGACAAATTCCTAATCTTCTTCTTAGATTCTTAAAAGCATTTTCAGCAAGTAGCTTAGTGTAAATATTAGCTAATTTATTTTTTGAATTAACAAATTCCATGTCTACAGCTATGTATAAGAAAGATTAATGGGATTTTTCGATAAATTAATATTGCTTATATTGTCACAATATATTGGAGAGTTTTTAAGGGAAACTTCAAAATCCTGAAGACTTTATTGTTTGTGTTCATATATATGACTTGTGCACATGTCAAAGCCGCGAAAATTATTATGCTTCACACATAGAAAATGAAAAACAACTTTGCTTTTTATTGAACTATGATACCAGGATCGACCAATAAAGTGACAAGTGCCACTATTACCGATCTATCTTACATCCACCAAAATTTGCATCACTTCATAGTGCGAGCTTAAAAAGACATTCTTTCAGGTAAAAAAATTCCATAATCTCTTGTCATAGTTAAATAAAATGGAATCCGTTTTACTACTTGTAAGTGTGATCCTTTGGGATTTACATAGAATCGTGTACACAAACATATGCTCAACATAATATCGGGTCGACTGGTCATTAAATATAATAAAGATCTGATCATACATCTATACAATTTTAGCTCAACTTCTTTATCATTTTTATCTTTTTTAAGGTGAAGACTTGTACTCGTCAACGTTGGCTTACTAGAAAATTTATTCATTTCCAACGTTTTTAATAAATCATTATAATATTTTTCTTAACAAATAAAGATTCTATTATTTAATTGTATAATTTGTAACCCTAGAAAATAATTTAACTCTCCCATACGTGACATTTCAAATTCCTTTTTCATATTATTTGAAAATTCGTTACGTATGTTTTCATTTGTAGAACCAAATATAATATCATTTACATATGGTTGTACTATTAAATAATTATTATCTTGGTTTTTTATTAACAAAGTAGAATCGACTGTATTAATTTTAAAACCGAATTCCAAAAGATAATTTTTCAATTGATCATACAAAGCAAGTAGTGCTTGTTTAAGACCGTAGAGTGCCTTTTTAAGGTTAGAAAGATGATTTGGAAAATTTTCATGTTTAAAAAGAGGTGGTTGCTCCACAAACCCGTTTTCCTTTATAAATCCATTTAAAAATGCACTTTTAACATCCATTTGAAAAAGTTTAAAATTATGATAACATGCAAACGCTAAAGGATCCTGATAGCTTCTGATCAAGTAACCGGGCCAAAAATTTCTTCATAATCTATTCATTTTTCTTGAATATAACCCTGAGCTACTAATCTAGTTCTAGTGCGTATCATGCCACCATTTTCATCCACTTTATTTTTAAATAACCATTTTGTATCGGCTATAGTTAATTATCTGGTCCTGTAATCGATTCCCAAACATCATTCTGTTCGAATGATTTAGTTCTTCCTATATGGCTAAAATCCAAAAATCATTTTAGATTCTTCTTTGATATATTTTGTTTAATTTAATTGATTTCTTGTTCTTATTCCAATGTTAACTTCACATATTACATTGTCAAGTATATGAGGTGGAGATTTTAGTAAATTGTCTATATTTTCATTTTTAGGGATATTTTCTAAACTTCATCTTCATCATTACTTATCTTATAATTTTTATCAAAAGATGCATTCAAAATTTCTTCTATAGTATTTTATTTTTTATTAAATATCCTATAAGCTTTAGTTATTTTTGAATATCCGACAAAAATACCTTCCTCGTCTTTTGGATCAAATTTTCCTAGAGTACCTTTTGTATTAATATACAACATTTTGAACCAAAAATTCTAAAATATGAAACATTTGGCTTTCTACCATTATGGTGTGTATTTAGTTAATTGTCTTATAAAGATATGATTTAGAACCTAACAAGCTGTAGCCACAGCTTTAGCCTAAAAATTCTTTGGTAATCGGCTACTACTTAATAAAGTTCTTGCACATTCTTGTAGTGTTCTATTTTTATGTTCTTCAACATCGTTTTGTTGAGGTATTCTTGAAAAGGAAAATTTGTGACTTATTCCTTTCTTATTACAAGAATCCTTAAAAGGTTCATTTTCAAATTGTAACGACCCACTTTCCTGTACAGTCTAAGCTGACAATAAACCGCATAACTCAAATTGAACAAAAAGGTAGATTGTTAGGGTGAAGGAGAAGAAAAAATATAAGGAGAAACTAAACAACATAGAATCTCATAGCGGAACGAATAATCTATAATATACAATAAACCTCCACACAAAAGCAAAATAATATATATATATATATATATATATATATATATATACACACACAACCATCAATCAGAGTATGCTAACCTAATTCAGCCTGGACAGTTAAAACAGCATGTCCTTACAACAATTGATAACACAACAATGAATACAGCGAAAAAATATATAACCATCTATGTTGATATGTCTCTAGGCCTCTAACTCATGTCTTGAAGCTTCAAGCATCCAGAACTAATCTGTAATGTACTCATTCTGACACGAGCATTATAATAAAATAACACCCGAGTAAGTCTGGAAAATCAACGTGAGAAAAACACACCCAACAGGATTTAAAGTTATAAGAAAATTTTGAAAATCAAAGGTATCTCGTAAGACCACGTCACACATAAAGACGACGGGTTTTTACCATACGATAACCAATATAGAAATCCCATGATATTATAGTAGTGTCTAAGTACAAATACTTATCAAAACAGCTGAAATGCTTGCATCTCACATTTCAACATAGTTGGGCACAATCAAAACCGTATGGTGCTTGTTGGAGAATGGATTTCATACAATGACTAAGCATTGGGGTGCCATCTATCACGGTACACGTCTAGAAAATGTACCGAGATCGAGCCTATCAATCCCACTCAACACAAGACCGACCTACTCTTACTGGATAGTACCGAATATATCATCACCCTGGTTGCTTTGCAACCCATTTGAGAACTCATACACAACCAATCTATAAATATGTAGATGTAGGGTATCTAGAATGGTGACAACACACCCTAATAGGTGCGACCCACTTAGCCTTGCTACATCTCCCCTGATTTTCAATCATTCCCGCTTGATGAGGCTTGAGGCTATGATTACTTTCAATAAATTTACACTTAGAGTGCTCATTGCCCTCCAACGACAATGTGCTAATAGCATCCATCCATACAAGTTGTTCTTGATCTGAACAAACTAAATCTCTAAAATCATCGTCTTCGTTATCTTCACGATATCACAATTCACAATGCTTAAATCAGATTTAAGTGGTTTTAAAAGAATCAAATCCAATCCCGATCTCTTCGAAACGATCAACGAAATTGAGCAGATTTGATAGTCCGTTATTTAACTATCAAATCACACACATAAGCAGTCATTAGGACCATATTATAACTCTTTCAAAACATTTATTTCAAAATATCTTTACAAAGACATATATTCAAATCTCTTCAAGTATTTTTAATATTTAAGAACGATTTCAAATAGTTAAATCCACAACAGGATATTCCAACCCATCTCAACACTTAGAATTATTTCCAAATCCATCTTATAATTCATTACTTAGAAAATATTTCTATATAAATCATTTCGTTGCTAAATATCTCCAAAACCTTTAATTCCAATATTTAGGAAAATATTATAAGTCTATTTTTCGAATTCATTTCTGATATCCATACTTAGGAAATATTCCGTACTTATCTCATAATTCTCTGGAATTTTTTATTAATTCCCTTTACAATTTCAAAAAATTATCGATTATACCTATTTATAATCCAACTAACAATTTAAAACTCCTTTAATGAACTCAGATTCATTTTCTAAGTTTCCATATCTAAACAACTTGGAAATTTCCTTTACACAATATTTTTAAGTTCGCGAATTCCATTATAAGATTTTCTCTTATAAAACTACATCCGTCAATTAAAACCTGGTTCATAAATCTCGAGAGCATTTATAAATAAATTGCAATCACTTACTTTTAAACTTTATATATATAATAATAATGAATTTCAAAAAAACATGGTTAAATAATTATTTAAAATATCAAAGAACTTTTAAAATAAACGTCAATAACTAATCCCAATTCATTTATAAAATTTCTAATCGATTTACAAAACTTGTTACAAAACTTAGAATTCATTTCAATAAATTTATATAACTAACTTTCTAAAATATTTTAATCCAATCAATAGTTTTTAAAACTACATAGTTTAAAAAATAAAAATCCTTTTCTAAAACAAACCTTAACTTCTTGTGAAAAAACATTTTAAAATTCAACATAACCTTCTTATACTTATAAATCTCTCTCGATTTATCACAAATCGATTCACAATTTCAATTCCATAACTATTCCTAAATTCCAAAATAGAATTTACCATTTCTTCCTAAACCAATTTCCATATCTCATTTTAAATTCACACCATGAATTTATATTTCCAATTTATCAAATGATGATCATTCCACTTTATTTATAAATATCATTTATAAATTTCTTAAACTCTTTTCCAATTTTAAATCCATCTATAAATCGATTTCTAATTAAAATTCGATTTATAAATCTATTTCTTAAATAATCCAAAACTATATTCCAAAACTATTCAAAATTTGATTTCGACTTCCATTTCGTATTTTAGGAATCTCATTTAAAAAATCCATTGTTTTGAAATCCTAAATTTTAAATTCTCTATTTGAAACCATTGTACAAAATAGCTAAATAAATATCCAAAATCAATTTTTTATTTTATCCAAACCAATTCCATTTTTAATAATTCCAAAATTCAATATAAAATTATCAATTCTAAATCACCTTTTAATTTCCTTTTTGAATTCAAAAATATTATCTATGGTATTTATAGTATCGAAATTAAGGCCAGTGCTACTATAGCATCCAATAATTCAAATCACAACATAATTCATATCAGATTATTCACACACATCACACATCACTATACATGAAATTAAAATCAACATTTTGGAGTAATTCCTTTGGATCCCTCTAACCTATTTCCCTGCAACCACAGATGTTATATAACATAAAATAAAAATCTCACTTCGAGGTGGAATATCGAAATAAAAAAGGGACATCCGCTACTATCCGAGGCGCATAGTGTCTCATCCGCTCCAATCGGCGGGAAATATACCCAACTACTAATATATACTACTATATATATATATATATATATATATATATGGAGGCGGCAATTTGGACACAAAATTAAACACAATTGGGCGACACAAGAGATCTAAGCCCTTGGATCTTTTTGTCCTTATATGGGAGGTTGAATTCAAGGGGCAATCGAATGGTGTAGATACTTTGTGTCACCAATTGTGTCTATATTTTGTGTCCCAATAGACTTTCCCTATATACATACACATACACATATACATATACATATACATATACATATACATATACATATACATATACATATACATATACATATACATATACATATACATATACATATACATATATAACATCCAACTAATAATAATTTATCAATCCATTCAATCAACCAATAAATAAATCTAATATCTTAAAATAAAACTAGATATCCAAAATGAATGATATTTACTTACATTTATCCTTTACTGTCACCGAAGCTTTCCGGTTTGGAACTAAAAACGGACGACGTTCGATTTTAGCCCAAATTTTCACTATCTCCAAATTCATCCAAACTTGTTCCATTGCGAAGATTTCGTTGATACGAGCGCAACGCAAAAAGTCTCATCTCGATAGGACCTCGTATGAGAGAGTTATGGATTTTAGAAGTTATCAACAAATTTTTAATTAAAAAATTACATAACTTTTCAAAATTACAGGTTTTCCTTTCACCTTACTACTCCATCTTCCTCCTTCCTTCCCTATTAATGCACATAGAACACATATGGCTATGCATGATATTCGTGTGATATGGAGCTTGGCTTTGTGAAACTTAAATCCGCCTTCACCAACAAAAATCTCATCCCGAACCACACTCGACCACCCTAACGAATTCGAGTCCACCTACCTCCTCTAAAATGCATCAACCCCCACCTTTGCTAATCCATACCTAGGCCGGGTTTCTCTAGGAGTAGTTGTGGCCTCCATATTCCTCGATTAGATGCCAAACAACCTCATGAATCCAAATACGAGCTCTAATTCGTGAATCGTTGATCAGGATTTCCAAAAACACTAACCCTAGCTCAAAACTGCTTTCGACCATAACAGTCGAACCCCAAAACATGATGTCGCACCCCTCAACACACATATCAGGGTGAAGCTTACGTCGAAAGAGAAATTTTAAAGTTGGTTTTAGATTTTATTATTGAGAGAATTCCAAGATATTGATTTCAAAAGCTTTCATTTTTTTCTCCTTTGAAAATCTTGTTTACTGACCGTTTATATAAAGCATGAATAACACAGATAGGGTAGAGTGGTTGTTTCAGGGGACAGGGTGGCTGAGATGTGAAGGAAAACGGCTGATGTGAGTGAAGAATATATATATATATATATTTAAAATTCCAAAATATCTCGTTTATAGTAGCTTAAAATCCTGAACTCCTATCGAACCGTGCCGCCTGCCATTCCTAATGTTATACCTCTATTCCAGACACAATGGAATAAGTTTTGGGACATAATTTAATCGTATGCATAATATAGCTTTTCGAACCAAATTATTTTATTTAATTCTTGATATTAATTTCAACGTGTTTCTATCCCGTACGACCAAATGTTATGTCCAATCACTACGAAATTTGACGACGTATTATAATTCATTATTACGGACCTGGATTCATCGAAATCCAAGGTTGTGACCCGAAAGGCTATTTTTGCTTGTTAACAAAAATGATTTATTTTCATAATCGGGTAAATCGCTATTGAATCCAATTTAAAAGTTTAATTACCTTCATTCTTGGTAATAGAAATTAACCTAGCCTTTAAAACATTTTTATCCAGCTTAAAACCCACAAATCAATGTTTTGAAACAATTTTTAATTATTAAATTCAACAATTAAATTATCTAACAAATCGTTATTTTTGAAATTCAAGTCATTTAACCTATAGAATTATCTTTTCAATATTTAAAATTAATTAAATATTCTAATTTCAAATCACTTAAATTCTAGGTCGTTACATTCCTCCCCCCTTAAAAGAATTTCGTCCTCGAAATTGCTAGGATAGGGAAAATGCCCGAACCCATTTCTTTTCTAAAACAAATTAGTTGAAATAACTTTCCAAATCCATTTAAGCCTTAACTTTCCAAAATAAATTTTTCGAAACCTTGTTATTACTTTTACTAAGTTTCCAAGTTCATCCATAGGTTACAACTAATATTATCCATATCATTTCAGGTTATAACTCAAAAATCAATTTTTAGTTATTAAAAATTTCTACAAAATTCTAACTCTTTAAATTTTCGTAAATTTCGCCAGCTTCTCCTTTACACGGCTAGATCATAGCAAATACAAGTTGCCACTATGGGCTCAAACCAACAAAAGAAAACAAAAGGCAAGTGGCTTAATCATAAAACCATCAATCAATCAACAATATAAACATGTACCTTTTTGTTGGGCAACCCAATTTTTACTTATGAACCAAAGGCATCAAATTAGCTCTTGCTTTTACATACCTGCATCTCATTTACCAATGATATCCAATCATATAATTCATAATCATATCATTATGCATTTTCAGTTTTCAATATTTACTTTATTAAAACCGTACTATGTACATATATCATCCGCATGCAATATCCAATCTGATTGCTTGCTCGATCACACAATTTCACTTTCGAACTAGTATCGCTCATAAGATGACTCTAGTGCGGACTCAGATCAAGTTCCTTGATAAGAAACCGTTATTCTCCTTGCGTAGCCATATCTATGATAGAGAATTCTAGAATCGACCAAAAATCCATATACAGTGTTCGCCGTCGAGAATCGAGTGAATAATCCTAACTTAGATCGATATAATTATATCGAAATTCTGTGCTCGAACCTATATCAAATCGTTATGCGAATAAAATAATATACGTACAACTTACATATTTATTTCGATTGATTCTTATCTATACCAAATTCCTTTCATTCACATTCATTATATTCACTTTCAATTTTCACTTTTCAGTTATTCACATTTATTTGATCTGCATTCAATTATCCACCTTGCTTTATCCAAGTTCTCTTATTTACTTAATACATTCCTTTCAATACTAATTACCTCTTAAGAATTATTTCACCAAATTTCATGTTTAACAACATTTCGCACTATATTAATTTCATTTACAATTACTTCATAAAATTTTACACAAGTTTATAAACATTTTATACAACACTTCTTATGTTTATTTCCACTTCACAACTTAAGTCTACATCTACTTTATATTGAATCCAATTTTATGTAACTCAATTCCATTGTTCAATTTCGATATTTCAACCATGTTCCCAAAATAATACTCAACTCACAAATTCATTCAAATTAGTTCATTTATTAATTCATCTTGTTTAACCTAAATTAAATTAAATTAAATTTTCGTTCTAAATTTGCTTTCCTCAACATTCCTATTCAACAATTTTTAAGCTTTTCTTCATTTACAAATTTTCAAAATTTATAAGTTATCAACTTATTTTCTTATATACTCAATAAAACATCTAAATGAAAATCCCAGAGTTTAAATACCTTGTTCTTAAATATTTCATATCATTTTTGAAATCAAATATATATATATATATATATGTATGTATGTATGTATGTATGTATGTATGTATGTATGTATGTATGTATGTATGTATGTTTGTATACACACACACACAATCCCTTGATATACCAAATTACCCCTTTGAATTTTAAAATCAAAACCAATTCTACCAAACAAAACTCAAATGGTAGTAATTCCTCTCTTGGAAACTCGAAAATGAATGTTCATGATGTTATAGTCATCATCAAAATTATTTCCCAGCGACCGAAGTGAGTTCAGTGCTTTTATTTCCTTTTAAACCCTTTTAAAAATATTTCTATTCAAAAATATTTTTCAAATAACACTATTATTATTTTCCCAAAACTTTGAAAATACATTTCCAAAACCAACGAAAATTAAATTCCCAAATTCCTAGCTTTTAAATCCTTTTTATAAATCATATTTTCCTTTTAATTTATAAATTACATTTATAAGTCATATATATATATAATCTCACTTTGGTTATATAAAATCATTCCTTAATTGTTATTCTTACTTGTATTATCATATCAACCTTTATTTAATCACAAAAAAAATAACAAAATGATAATAATCAAATATTATCATTCTTTAACAACCAAGCACACCATATATATCATAATAATTTCTGAAAAAATTCCTTTATATATTTAATATAAAGGTAAAATTATTTCATTTACCTAATTTCAAAACAATATCATGTCGAATCGCTCTACTCGAGTGTTTAGAGATTTCTATCAATAACGTTAATTACTCGTATTGACCAGAACCATAAGCCACTCGATAGATCAACCAACACAATATAAAATAATTTTTATATCGCTAACAAATACGCGCTCATGCACACACACTCAAACTCATTCTAGGGTGCTACTGACCCTACCTCTAATGAGTACCCCACCAATGCCAAGGTTCTCGCTTAACCCTCAGCTCTCATACCATGTTGTAACGATCCACTTTTTTGTACAGTCTAAGCTAAACCGCACATGTCAACTCAAATTGAACAAAAAGGCGGATTGTTACGGGTGAAGGAGAAGAAAGAAGATAAGGAGAAACTAAACAACACAGAATCTCACAGCGGAACAAATAATCTATAATATACAATAAAACTTTACACAAAAGCAAAAATGTAATATGTGTATATATACAACCATCAATTAGAGTATACAAACCTATTTCAGCCTAGATAGTTATAACACTATGTCCTCATAGCTGCTGATAACACAACAATGAGTACAGCAAAAAAAATATAACCATCTATATGGATACGACTCTGGACCTCCAACTCGTCTCTTGAAGCTTCAAGTATGCAGAACTAATCTGTAATATACTCGATCTGACCCAAGCATTATAATACGATAATGCCCGAATCAATATGGAAAACCAGTTTGAGAAAAACACACCCAACTGGATTTAAAGTCATATGAAAATATTTGAAAATCAAAGGTATTTTGTAAGACCGCGCCACATATAAACACGACATGTTTTTACCTTACGATAACAAAACCAGTTTTATATAGAAATCACGTGATATTATAATAGTGTCTAAGTACAAATACTTATTAAAATAGCTGCAATGCTTGCATATCACATTTCAACATAGTTGGGTACAATCAAAATTGTACGGCGCTTATTAGAGAATGGATTCCACAAAATGACTAGGCACTAGAGTACCACCTATCACGGTACATGTCTAGAAAATGCACCGAGATAACCTATCGATCCCTGCCAACACAAGACCGGCCTACCTCTTACTGGATAGTACCAAGTATATCATCACCCTGTTTGATTTGCAATCCTTTTGAGATCTCATGCACAACCAATCCATAAATATATAGATGTAGGGTATCTAGAAAGGTGGCAACATACCCTAATAGGTGCGACCTACTTAGCCTTGCTACATCTCCGCTGATTATCAGTCATTCTCGGTCGATGAGGATTGAGGCTACGATTACCTTTCAAGAAATTTACACTTAGAATGCCCATTGCCCTCCAATGATAATTTGCTGATAACATCCATCCATACAAGTTGTTCGGGGTCCGAACAAACCAAATCTTCAAAATCACCATTTTCATTATCTTCACGATATCACAATTCACAACGCTCAAATCGGATCGAAGTGGTATTCAGACAATCAAATCGATTCGGGTCTCTTCGAAACGATCAATGAAATTGGTCAAATTTGATAGTCATTTATTTAACTATCGAACTACATGCATAAGCAGTCACTAGGCCCATATAATAACTCTTTCAAAACATATATTTCAAAATATCTTTACAAAGATATATATTCAAATCTCTTCAAGTATTTCAATATTTGAAAACAATTTCAAATACTTAAATCCATAACAGGATATTCCAACCCATCTCAACATTTGGAATTATTTCCAAATCCAACTTATAATTCATTACTTAGAAAATATTTCTATATAAATCATTTCATCGCTAAACTATCTCTAAAACCTTTAATTCCAATACTTAGGAAGATACTATAAGCCTATTTCCCAAAATCAATTTTGATATCCAGACTTAGGAAATATTCCGTACTTATCTCATAAATCTTCAGAATTTTTATTAATTCCCTTTACAATTTTCAAAAATTATTGATTAAACCTATTTGTAATCCAACTAACAATTTATAACTCCTTTCATGAATTCATATTCATTTTCGAAGTTCCCGTAACTAAACAATTTGGAAATTACCATTTCTTGATTTTCTTAAGTTCTCGGATACCATTATAAGATTTTCTCTTATACAGTCACATCCATTAAATAAAACCCGGTTCATAAATCTCAAGAGCATTTATAAATAAATTGCAATCACTTACTTTTAAATTATATATATAATAATAATAATAAATTTGAAAAAAATATGGTTAAATAATTATTTAAAATATCAAAGCACTTTTAAATTAAACGTCAATAACTAATCCAATTCATTTATAAAATTTCTAATCGATTTACAAAACGTGTTCATAAAACTTATAATTCATTTCAACAGATTTAAATATTTAAATAACTAACTTTCTAAAATATTTTAATCCAATTAATAGTTTTTAAAACTACATAATTTAATAAATAAAAATCCTTTTCTAAAACAAACCTTAACTTCTTGTGAAAAACCATTTTAAAATTCAACATACCCATCTTATACTTACAAATTTCTCTAGGTTTATGACAAATCGATTCACATTTCCAATTCTATAACTATTCCCAAATTCCAAAATAGAATTTACCATTTCTTTCTAAACCGATTTCTATATCTCATTTTAAATGCACACTGTGAATTTATATTTCTAATTTATCAAATGATAATCATTCCACTTTATTTATAAACATCGTTTATAAATTTCATAAACTCATTTCCAGTTTTATAATAGGTTCATTTTACTAAAATCCATTTATAAATCGATTTCTAATTAAAATTCCATTTATAAATCTATTTCTTAAATAATACAAAACTATTCAAACTTCGATTTCGACTTCCATTTTGTATTTTAGGAATCTCATTTAAAAAATCGATTGTTTTAAAATCTTAAATTTTAAATTCTCTATTTGAAACCATTGTACGAAATAGTTAAATAAATATCCAAAATCAATTTATTCATTTTATCCAAACCAATTCCCTTTATAATTATTCTAAAATTCAATATAAAAATTATCAATTCCAAAATCACCTTTTAATTTCTTTTTTAAATTCAAAAATTTTATCAATGGTATTTATTACGCTAAAATTAAGGCCAGCGCTACTATAGCGTCCAAAAATTCAAATCACAACATAACCTACATCAGATTATTCACACACATCATATATCACTATATATCAAATTAAAATCAACATTATTGAGGAATCCAGTTCACTACAACAAAAAGACTCTATTACAACTGTAATTTTACAACTGTCTTGAAATGCCCGTTGTAATAAACGTTTTTTACAACTCCTTTTTTCAAAAAGTTGTAATAAACATATTTTCAACAACTCTTTTATTTTGTCAGTTGTAATAGATGTCTATTACAACCTTCCTTTTTTGCCAGTTGTAATATATGCCTATTTTTAATAACTTTTTCATTTTGCAAGTTGTAATAGATGCCTATTACAACTTTTTCCCTTTGCCAGTTGTAATAGATGTCTACTTTTAATAACTCTTCTTTTTTACCAGTTGTAATAAATGCATGATACGGCCTTTTTCCTTTGCATGTTGTAATAATTAATTAATAATTGTAATTAAATAATAATACCTAATAATTAATAATCATATAATTAATAAAAAATTAGTAATAATTAATAATTACTATTAAATAATAGTAATTAATAATTAATTTGAAAATTTGAAATAACTAATATTAATAATCACTAATTAATAATTAATGAATAACAAATAATAATTATCATTAAAAAATTAATAATTAATAAATATGAATTAATTTTAATAACAAATGACTAATATTAATAATTAATAATTAAGACGTAATAACTAATATTAATATTCAGAAATAAAAATTTAGAAGTAATATTTAATATTTAGTAATTAACTTTTGATAATTAATAACTAATAATCATGATTTTTCTAAAAGTTGTATTTAATAATAAAATATTAATAATATTAATATTTAAGAATATTTAATAATAACCTTACAAATTGATACTAATCAATATTAACAATTAATAAATACTATTAAATAATTAATACTTAATAATTATTAATTATTAATTATTAATTATTAATTAGTTTTTATAAATTAATAATTGGTAACATATATATAATAAGTGATAAAAAATTTAATAATAAATAATAATTACTATTAAATAGTAATAATGAATAATTATTTGAAATATGAAATAATTACCATTAATAATTAATATTATTAATAATTTCAATAATTAATAATTAATATAATAATCAATAAATAATAAATAATAAATAATAAATAAATAAGTTTAATTAATAATTAGTAATCAAATTCATAATTGATAACTAATTATTTTAATAATTAATAATTACTATTAAATAATAAATTTTAAATAATTGATAATTAACAATTTAACATGATTATTTAATAATTAATATGATAATCAATAATTAATATTTAATATTTAATATTTAATAATTATTATTAAATAATTAAGAAATAATAAGTGATATTTAAGACGAATTTTTAATATTTAATAACTATTAAATAATTACCTATAATAATTAAGTATTATTTAATAATAATTAATAATAGTTATTCAATAATTAACAATTATTATTAAGTAATTATAAAGTATTAATAATTATAAAGTATTATTCCTGCATTATTTTTTAGTAGACCCTTTTCACCCCACCTAGGGTGAAAAACGATCCTACATTTATTATTTAGTATTTAGTACTTAATATTTGATAACTATACTTGATAATTATATTTAGCAATTGAAATTTTGAAATTCGAAAGATATAAACATTACGCTGAAAATTATTACTTCCATATGCATTTAAAGGTTTTTTACATAATATCTTCTTTAACATACAGATGTTCTTTTTCCCTACAAACTGAAATTTTTGGCTCCACTAATGCAAATATTTTGGCGCTAATCCAAATATTTTTGGTTCCAAACCAAAATTTTCCCCCCTACATGCCCTTATTTCCGCCTTCCTCCAAAAAACACTTATCCTTCACGCCTCCACATTCTGCCCTTTTCAAAAACCCTAATTCAACCTTTCTTCCCAATTGGCCATCGCACCCGGTCTTCTTGGTCTCAAGCTTGATCTCCATCACCAATTCAGTAATGATTATTCACATCCAAACCCAAATTGACTCAAATAAAAAAAGAAAAACGCGATTTTTTTAGCATTCACTAATTAGCTTGGCGATTCAGGCGAGATGATTAGATCAGGGCGGTAGTGAGTGTCGCGATGAAGTTAAATTAAGGTCGCGCGTTTCAGGGAGGGCGAAGAAGTGGTGGCAATGATGTTTGGGAGTGGAGGTCGAAGTTTAAGGCTGTCGTGATTGATCGTCGATGGTTGATGTTTGATTGTCGGCGGTTGATTTTGCTTCAGATGGTTTCAGCTGCAGTTGCAGTTGCAATTTTGTAGTAGAGTATGGCGAGGCGACTTGAGGAATTTTGTACTTCACTGGTGCCACCAATATTCTCTATACTTTTGGCGGCCACGCAGTCACTGTGTAAGCATTATACTGTATTCTTGCTCTTTTATACTATTGTTTTTTTTTCTTTTCTACAAAAGGCATCATAAGAAAATTTTGAGTTATTGAATTATAACTGAAGCCTCTCTACGAGCGATTGCAATAAATATTTTGATAGTTATTGTCCAACAACCCTATTGAATTAGTGAGATGCAAATGCCCATAACTATCTTATCTTTATTTATGTGTGGATATTTTTAGTAAGTTGGCTTCCTATGCATCTTGGTTGTTATATGGCTAGTAAAAAATTTCTTTTTGAAAGCACATATTTATCTTTGAAATTGACATTCACTGTATTAGATAAGTGGGACACTTGAAGTAGGAAACCAAAAAAATCTCTTGTATCTTTTTTACTTTCATGATTGATTGATTTGGTATGACTATTGGACAATTTGTTAGTTTACTGATTCAAAATTCAAATGTAAGGCATAGACAGTCAAAAGTTATTTAAATGTAAAGCATGTACAATTTCAATCTGTTTCTAGACCTTCAATCTCTTGTACATGAAATTATGCCAATCCAGGCTTGTAAGTACATAAGCATCAAAGCACACATGAACCCATGTGAGCATATCATACTTGCTAATTAATTTTGCTTTTAGAAATATCATGCACATGAGAAATGATCATTTGTTCATTAACAATACTTTAGGAATCTTCCATCCAATATTAAATTAAATAAAGATAAAGCCTAACCAATATTCCAATTTAACTTACCCCAATGTAAATTCAACAGGGAAATAATGCACGCTATGTGTAAGCCATAAAAATTCAAATACATCTACCTACTGGCCACTTTGCATGTATTCACACTTACTTTACCGTTAGCAGCAGCAATGTACAAGGCATTCGGTGACGAACTCCTTAACCATTCAAATGCCTTCTCTCTTCTTCCTAAAAATGGCTTCCGTGATGCGACAGTCATACTAATGCTTATCGACCAGTTCATCACTTTCGGTTTTGCATGCACGCCTCTATACTTTGTTTGGGAGAAAGTGATTGGAATGCACGATACCAAGAGCATTTTCCTACGTGCCCTTGCTCGTCTCCCTTTTGTCATTCCCATTTGGTTTCTGGCTATCATATTTCCATTTTTGGCCTTATCAATTCAGCTGTGGGCGCTTTGCTTGTTAGTTTTACAGTTTACATCATTCCTGCCTTGGCACATATGTTCACATACCACTCTGCTTCTGCTCGCCAGGTACATATATCCATTTGGCTTAATTTTCAGTTTTATAAATTATTCCAATGATATCTACTGTTACAGCAATAATAATTTATGTTAGCATTCCATTACTAATCACTCAATTACCATATTTCAGCGTACACCAGTACAATCGGTACAGCACGGTAAATTTAACATTTTTAGTGGTAAACATTAAAACTATTTTTTTCAAAACCACTGGTAATGGTAATTTACGGACTTATTTATTTCTTTTACTTTTATCTTTTGGATACATGGTTAGATTTTGCCACGAAATTCAATTTACATAATACCAATTGCACTAGGTTTTTCAGACTTGTAACATCCTGGATGATATATTATGCATACCTATCCTTTAGTTTTATTTTTATTTTACTTTAATTTTGTATTGTTTTTTTTTGAATATGTCTTGCCTTCATCTTGTTTTTAGTTTTAGCTTGTTTCCCTTTAGTTGATTTGAACACCAATATACTAAGGTTGAGATATATAGGTTAGTATGAGGACAATCGATTTCAATATTAATAAGAAAAAGGGCGGTTACATCTTCCGGCTGCACAAGCAAAAGGTCTACTACTGCTCTGCCTCTATAGTTCGGCATGCCACCAACGTCAGTCGTAGGCGCCTTTATTCTCTTCGAACTTGCATTGGAAAGTTTACCAAGTCGGGTTAGTATTCTATTCCCATGGTTTGCCAGTTTTGGTGATTTTTGTGATGATGATTTGATCAATGTTTTGTATAATATGTTCTGTTGTTTATATCTTATGATGTCATTATACTAAAGTAGAATTATGCTACATAATGGGTACTATACTATTATTTATATCATGACCGCCTTAAGTTCTTATTATTCTCAGGGCATCTACAATGTTTCTTTCAAATATAACATTGTTGTAGCCTTTTCTATTGTTAGCCTTAAAAGATACAATGAGCTGCAGCACCATTTAAGTAATTTGAACTTACTAGTCAATTAATATGACATGACATATATTATATGTCTAGGACAATGCACTTTTGTAATATCTTAAAGAGATGTTATGTTTTTGTAGTTGTTTTGGCTTTAGTGATATAGAATTTTAAACTATGAATTAAATGGTTATAATAGGATTTCTACACTGTTATACAAACTTCCAGTTTCCTATTTTCACATATGTTTGTTTGCCTTAGGGGATGATTGGCTGATAAAAGCTAGCACTCGTAGCTTGTAAAAAAATAAGCAATCTCTGTATTAAAAAAGGGGATTACAAAAACATTTAGCCAGGCACTCTTCCTGTATACTACACATCTTACACAATTGATTAGAGTTTGTTCCATTTAATTACAACTAACAGGTCAATGTTCACACACACTATTTTATAGTAATGCATGCATGTATCTTTCTTTCTTATATTTAGTTACGTGGCATAAATTTAAGCATTACAGTAACAATTCACAACAAAGGCAATCAAGTTTAAGGAACTATTTGCTGAATTTAAAACTTATTTTCATGTCACTTTCTTGTCTTAATTAGTTTTTACAGGTCATGAGAAAGAGACTGACCATAGGTGATTACTAACCATTAAAATTTGAGAGAATAACACTTTATATGAGATTGTAGCCAATTTCTTTTTCTCAATCTTCTTGAAATTATTTCAACCAACTAAATTTGATTAATTACTTTATAAGTGAAATACTCAATTACAGTAAGTAACATTTATTGCTAGCAAAGTTTTAACATTTCTTTTATAAAACAATAAGATCTGCAATGTATAACTGATATTTTATGGACAAATAGGCTGCTCGTGTCAACGATAGGATAATAATACTTCTTTATAAAACAATAAAAAGTTTATGAGATGAAATCACACAATTAAGTGCAAAAAAAGACTTCTTAAATGTGATTAAAATTGTGAAGAAAACAAATGAATATTAAATAAGCACATAAATAACGAGTCGGGAATTTATGCACGGTCAGGTAATTAGACGTTGTATGGCTGTGATAATGGTTGTATGCTGCATTTTGTGATGGAGGAGAAGTAGGCTGTAAGGCAGGTGAAATGCATGTATGGTGTTGCATTAATGTAACTGTTTCAGGTGGTTGCAGTAAGGTGAAGCAGTTTGGTATTGATGGTTGGGTATGGGTTGTTTTGAATCGTGGAATAATGGGGGTTGTGATAGTGAATGGTTTAGTTGTGTAACAGGGAAGTGTTGAGATGTTGTTTGAAGTAGAGATTGTTTTAAGGTTGTTTGTGTGAAGTTGGTGGATGGTTGTGGTGAATGGCATTGAACTTGCAAGGAGGTTGGTAAAGGTGGTTAATGCACAGGTGTAGTTGGAGACATAGGAGTTTTGGCAGTGGGATGGGTATGTGCAAGTTGCAGTGGAAGAGCAGTGGGATCAGTTGTGAAGTTTGGTGCACAATGTAATAGTAGGGGAAGTGAGCACTATTGTGGTGTGCGGAAGAGGATGCAGCGGTGAGGAAGAGGTGTAGCAAGGAGGAGCAGGGACAAGTGTGGTCAAGGAGTTTGGCAGTGGGAAGAGATGTGAGGTGGCTGTGCCGATGAGTGAACTTTTTGCAGTGTTGTTGAATGGTTGCAGCAGTTATGGTGGGTGAATGAAATTGACGTATGTTTGGCAGAGGAGGTTACATGCACAGTTGTTGTAGAGGATGTGTGTAACAGGCGGTGTTGGTTGGTCTGTTTTTTGAAGTTTTTGCATGGTAGAGGTATCTTCTCGCTTGTGTGTAGTAGTTTTGAAGTGTTGAGTGCACTGATATTTTGTAGTAAAATTATGAATTCAAAAATGGTGTAAATTTGAATTGTTTTAGTTTTTATAAATGTGAATGGTTCATGTTGTTTCAAGTAATTTAACGATTGTAGTTATTATTAGTGAAATATCAGTTTTAATTATAATGTTGTGGAATTTATGGTTAATGGAAGTTGTCAGAAGATGAATTGCAATTGTTGGTAGCAGTTGTAAAAAGATTTATTGCAACTGTCAATAACACTTGTAAATGAATCTATTACAACTAGCAAAAGCAGTTGTAAAAGTTATTGTTGCAACTGCTACTAGCAGTTGCAAAAGAGACCTATTACAACTGTCAATGCAATAGTTACGATAGACATTACCACAACTTTCAAAAGCAGTTGTAAAATGCTTTTTTACAATTGCTCCTGCAACTGTCGGCAACAGTTGTAAAAATATTCAACTCTATTACAACTCCGGATATTAAGACTGGCGGCCGCCCGTTGTAATAGACCTATTACAACTATTTTTGGCAGTTGCGAAAAGGTATTTTTGTTGTAGTGGTTGGATCCTTACAACCACAGATGTTATATAACATCAAATAATAATACCGCTTGGAGGCAGAATATTGAAATAAAAAGGGTGATCCACTATTATGCGGGGCGCATAGTGTCTCACCCGCTCTAATCGTTTGAAATATACCCACTACTAATATATACTACTATATATATACTAATATAACATCCAACTGATAATAATTTATTAATCCATTCGATCAACCAATAAATAACTCTAGCATTTTAAAATAAAACTAGTTATCCAAAATGAGTGATATTTACTCACATTTATCCTTTGCTGTCACCGAAAAGTTCCGGTTTGGAGCTAAAACCGGACGACGTCCGATTTTAGCCCAAATTTCCATAGTCTTCAAATCCATCCAAACTAGTTCCATTGCAAAGCTTTCGTTGATACGAGCGCAACACAAAAAGTCTCGTCTCGATAGGACCTCGTATGAGTGAGTTTTGGATTTTAGATGTTATCAATAAATTTTAAATAAAAAGGTTACATAATTTTTTAAAATTACATGTTTTCCTTCAACCTTACTACTCTATCTTCCTCCTTCCTTTTCTATACATGCACAGAGAACCCATATGACCGGGCATGATATTCGTGTTATACAAAGTTGGGCTTTGCGAAACTTAAATCCGCCTTCACCAACGAAAATATCATCGCGAACCACCCTCAACAACCCCAACGAAGTCGAGTCCTCCTACCTCCTCCAAAATGCATCAACCCTCACCTTTGCCTCGTCCGTACCTAGGTCGAGTCTCTCCAGGAGCAGTCGCGACCTCCAATTTTCCTCCCCCAGATGCCAAACGACCCCACGAATCCAAATACGAGCTCTAATTCGCGAATCTTTGATCACGATTTCCAAAAACTCTAACCCTAGATCAAAACTGCTTTCGACCTTAACAGTCGAACCCCAGAATGTGATGTTGGACCCTCAACACACATATTAGGGTGAAGCTTACGTCGAAAGAGGAATTTTAAAGTCGGTTTCAGAATTTATTATTAAGAGAATTATGAGATATTGATTTTTGAAAGCTCTCATTTTTTCCTTTTAAAAATCTTGCTTAATGACCGTTTATATAAATCATGAATAACACAGATAGGGTAGGGTGGTTGTTTCAGGGGACAGGGTGGCTGAGATGTGAAGGAAGACGGCTTATGTGAATGAAGAATATATATATGTATATATATATATATATAAAATTCCAAAATATCTCGTTTATAGTAGCTTAAAATCCCAAACTCCTATCGAGGCGTGCCGCCTGCCGTTCCTATTATTGTTTGCGCCAAAAATGGTCACAAACCCCGAATACCATGAAAGCACCAGTGTATGAACACAAATCAGCAATATTCAAGCACAAATCTCAGATCTAAGCAAACAAAAAACAGTAATCTAGTAATAACAAACAAAGACACGAGATTTATAGTGGTTCGGCTATCTCCGGCCTACGTCCACTTCAAAGTTTTATCTTTTATTGATTATCCTTGCTGGTTACAGATGATTACAGCGACTACAATGAAGTAATTTGAGTACAACAGCGATAGTAAGGTGTAGAATTGAATCTGGCAGAGTATGGACGTCGAATAGCCAAAAGATCCTTTTTCTGTAGGCTTTGGGGGCTATTTATAGTCGTTGGAGGCTGATATCGCGCTCAAACTTCGAAAGACTTCTTCTGGCACGTGAGTGGGCCCAGGCGACCGGTCCCACCAAGTTTCGACTCGATCTGTGATCGATACAAAATGATTTCGTATCGATCAAGAAATGGTCTAATCGAGCTGAAACTTGGCAGGAACATTCTTTACCTTGTATGCAAGCTGCTGTTAAAATTTCGTTGCATTTGGATCAGCGGCTTAGGAGATAAGATCGATACGAGTCGATGTCCTTCGAAAGGCTGTCCAGTTCGAATCCATGGCTTCGTATCCATCCCTTTCGCATCGATCAGGAGCACGTGCGCGTAGTGACGTGGAGTGATGTGGAGCGAGTTTCCTGGATCGATTCACTTTGTGTGTCGAGTTTTACCGAGTTATTCACATCTAGCGCCGAAGTTTCGCTCGTATCAACCATTCAATCGCATCCATTTGTATCGACCCTTATTCGAATCGGTTATCGATTCACCACAGCCCTTGTTCGCATCGATTGTTATTGGGGTATTGTGTATCGATTGCTGCAGCTGCCATCGACACGAAGTGACTTCGCTTGAGTATGATGGATACGAACAAGGACCTGTACTATATCGATTCGAATTATCACGAACCACATGGATACGAACTGAGCCTTTGTGATCGATTCAAACTGGGTCCACCCAACATCGATGAATACGAGCTACATCGATGTGACGCTATCGCTCCTGGATCGATACGAGGAGTCCAATGCCGGATGGATTCGAATGGATTGAGGCGGTATCACTCCGATGGATACGAAACCGATCGATTCGAACAAGCCAGTGTCACGATTTCCTGATGGATGCGAATATGATGGATTCGAATAAACCATCTCTTCAACTCACCGATGGATATGAACAACATACTCTTTTCACCTTGCATCGATCATATCTCCTTCATGCGAACTCCGATTAACCTGAAATTTGAAATATAGCTTCTTCTTGCTTTGATCATTATCTCCAATCGATTCCATCCTGATCGGAGCTTGGTCAAATTTTAATGACATCGATTGCAGCCTTGTTTCCAATCGATCTCCAATCCTGATATCCATCCTTCCTTGCCAATTTGTTGATATTCCAGCCTTGACCAAAAAGTGGGATAACATTTGCCCTCCAAAACATGCCTTGTGATAGCAAGGTGTGTTTTGAGTAGTTCTGAATCTGATATCCAAAGTCCATAGCCATATCATCGGAGTACATCACCTTGACTGCTCCGAGTCGATGCCCAATTCCAAATCCAGCAACCAAAGCCTTAGCCAATTCCATATCCATACGAACCCGACAACCGAGTCCTAATTCATCCTTATCCAATAGCCAATAACTGAATCCAGGACCTCTCTGGGTCGATATCCAAATCCATAACCTCTCCGGGCTCTTGCCAAGCGCAATCCACACTTGACGACCGTGGTCCAGTGTCCCTGGATGTTGAGCTAACCTCTCCGGGTTCTTGCCAAGCCCAGTCCACACTTGTCGACCATGGTCCAGTGTCCCTGGACGTTGTACAATGCCATGGCTTAAGTCCTAAGTCGAATCCTGGTCTCTTCGGACCCTTGCTGAGCATAGTCCATACTCAGTGACCTGAAACCATAATCGATAATATGGGGCCTAAGCCCTAGGCCGAATCCTGGTCACTCCGGACCCTTGTTGAGCATATTCCATACTCAACGACCTGAATAAGCCAATTCACCACATGCGGACGAAGAGACTTACCCCTTGCCAGATATAATCCATACCTGATGACCGTTTACCAAAAAACCGGATAAAAATCCAATCAAAATCAAATCCAAAATCCAAATCAAATCAAAAAACCAGAAATCCAAACCAACATCCAAAACAGAAACAATCATCCAAACGAAAGTCCAAACCAGAAAGCAAACAAAACCAGGAGTTCAAACCAAACTCCAAAACCAAACCAAAAAAGTGAGTGTCCAATCCAAAAACAAAAGACAGATTTCACAAACCATAGCATCGCGGTTTATCATCATTCAAAGCATGCCTAGGGCTATCTCCGTCCCCATACATGTGTAAATGACTTTGTCGTTTGCCAGTAGCTTGTTACTTATTTCATATTATCCCGGTCAATTGATAATCAATCGACCATCATTCCTGGGCCTCACAGCATCGTTGCTCGAGATAGGCGGTGGTTGCTCCTGCTCCACCGCTGCATTCCGAGTTACGAAGTATTGTCGCAACTGTCCTTTCCTTACGTGCTCCTCGATTATATCCTTCAAGTACCTGCAACTGTTGGTATCATGCCCATCCAAATCATGGAAGAGGCGGTGCCTTCCTGATGCCCTCTCCCATTCAGAAAGCTCTCTCCTAGCCGGCCTTCGATAGGGAAGGCGATTCCGGGTTTTCAGGTATATCCGCTCCAGCGTCTCGTTTAGTCCCGTGTATGTGGAAAACTTTGTATCCTTCCATCGCTTCCTTGCTTTTCCAGAATCATCGTCCAACTTCCTTTTTCCTTTATCTTTATCCAAACCTCTGCTGGATGGTCCTCCACCCTCAGTCGCATTCACTTCCTTCAACTTTAAATCTGCACATGCATCCTCTTGTCGAAGGAATCTCTCAGCTCCGTGAAAGAATTCCCGGAGATCCAGTGGTGGGTCTCGTATTAAAGATACATTAAAATCTGAATCCTCTTTGGCTCCTGACACTGCTGTCATTAAAACCATTGATGGATCCGGCCGATCCACCAAAGCAACCGCTGCGTTGAATCGAGTTAGAAAAGCTCTAAGTGATTCATTCGTCCTTTGCTTTACCGACGTTAGCGTCATCACGTTCTTAGGCCTCTTAATATGAACCCGAAATTGCCTCAAAAACCTATCCACCAACTCCGTCCATGTTCTTATAGACCCTTCTTCCAACTGCCTAAACCACATTGCGACTATATCTATCAAATATAGGGGGAAATATCAGGCCATAACTTCCTCCGATGCCCCCAACACCTCCATGTGTCTAGTGTATCTCATCAGATGATCTGTCGGATCAGCCTTGTCGTTGTATACTTCCACACTAGGTATGTAAAGACCCTAATCTTTGACTCCCGAAAATTGGCGTTAATACGTTCACTATATCAACTACCGATATTCAAATGCCGGAAAACCGAACCCTTAGGGTTTAAGAAGAAGAAAAAGATAGAAGAAGTAAGAAAGAAAGAAAAGCAACAGAAACGATATCAGAATCTCACAGTCGCAGCGGAACAACATATAATAGATAAATGAATAATCTTTAAATCAAAAGAACGGTACATTTTATACATTACAACATCAGAGTCAATATACAACACAACACAATAATGGACAGTTATATAAACCTGTCCTCACAACTGAATATACAGAGGAAAAGATAATATCATATACAAGTGATACGTTTCGCCAACCAGCTCGCTCCTGATCTCCACAGCAACTCCTGAATTCCAGAATGACTTGATAACCTGACTCTAGACTGCCCGTGTGGAAATTGGTGGGCACCCAGAGTTTAGGAAGGGAACAATAAACTCCAGGTCAGGCATGGGACTGGTGTGAGAACTTAAAACGGTTTATCTTAAAAAAAACAAAGAAATATTTTAAAAATAGATCCGCAATGCTTTTAGAAAATGCAACTACCATAAGGCCTCCTGCCACACACACAATGCAAACGCAGAATTGAAGGAGATTTCTCCTTATGATAGTCAAACATGCTTGATACGCAAATTTCTTTGATATTATTACTATAAGTGCAAAGTGTAGGAAAACATTTCAAAAGTATAATATAAATCTTAGCCAACATAGACATTTCGAACTATGCCTACTATAGCTACCATCTAAACAGTGGTGACCACCATAAGTAAATGGCAGGTTCTACAACTAAAACCGCACAAGGTGCGTATTGGATTTTGTATTTCCAACAAATAGTCAGGCCAAGGAACTTCCCATTGCCACATGGATACGCCTCTGGAAGGACGCCCCGAGAACCTAACCGGATCTCTGCCAACAAAAGGCCAGGTTACCTCTGAACTAGGTAACTATTGACACGAGTATGCCATCCCCCGGTCGTAACCGACCTTTATCCCGGGATTCACCAACAACCACAAAGAAATAAATTTGCAGCAACCACATAGGTTAAGTATCTGGGCTCCATACCATAATACCACCTCTATCTAAAAGGAAATGTACATACCCTATGGGGGCGCTATCCCTAAATAATCTTGCTGCATTCTTCCTGTTTTGACCATTACCGGGTTGTGAGGTTCGACGAACTCTCGTCCACAAAGCTATGCTTTTCACAGAAGTCACGCTTTGATCAAAAAATGATCAGCAACACTCAGCATGCCACGTTACCAAATTGGGAATATATCACTAGTAACCATCAACTACGTAACCTCTGAGCTCGTACGTCTCAGAGAAGGGTGTTAAGCTAAGAGAATAAATTCTCCACCACCAACAGAAATGTATTTGATAGAAACCAGCTTTACATCTCAAATTGTAGCGTCAGATATACATCCACACAAGTCCGTTCTGGAATCGAACGGAACCGAAGGCACTTCCAAAGAAGCCCTTGCAAATCCGGTTATTCACTAATCACGTCCGGACTTCCCATCACAAAGGGTGATAAAATCTCTATATCGGGGATCAGCCAATGCAGAGACATTCGACGGTAATCCTTCCGTTTTCGAAAATATCTGGTCTTCAACACCGGTCTTCAAATGCTATCCATTACGACGTATCACTATTCGGAATGAGATTTATGACCCAAAGGTCCTCTCCCGGCTAAACCGAATAACGAGCGCTTATTTTAAAATAAGTGTACCGTTCAAATTCAAGCAAATCACAACAAATACCCATTTAAAGGTAATTATTGATAGTCGGTTATTTAACTATCAATGATATGCACAACATCACCAGATTCCAAATAATTTCCAAATTATTTATTTTCCAAAAATATCTTTACAAGATATATTTTCCCACACTTCAACCATTTGAAAACAAATTTCAAATCATTTTCCATACGCGGAAACACTTCCAAATATTTATTCATTTTCACTGGAAATCTGCCAAGTTCAAATACTTTAAAATAATTTATAACTCTTATCCAAAATATATCGGGAAAACATTTTGAAATAAAACTATTTTTCTTTAGCCACTTTACTTAAAATATTAGTTATAAAAATATTACACCAATATTACATATAACTTAAGTCCAAACTAATTTTCAAAATAAAATTAGTATATAGAGTATAACTATTTTAAATAACTATTTTCTAAAACAATTATTGATTAAATCTTAGAAATAATCATTTCTATATCAACTTAATAAATCTTTACTTAAAGGATTTAAAACAATTTAAGAAGTTAATTTCTCCAAAGTATCATTTTCAAAACCAATTCTAGAATTTTATATATATATATATATATATATATATATATATTTCAAAGCTATTCAAAAAATTTATTCGGCTTTCCACGGAGAATACACTTTCATTTCAAAATGGTTCATTTAAACCAATTAAATAAATCCTTACCGATTTATTTTAAATTTACGTTCCAAATCCGTAAATTTATTTCCACACTTCAAAAATAAATAAATGTTTATTTTTAAACAAATTTCCCTTTTCTTTATAAATTCCATGTGAATTCACATTTCCAAAATATCTATTGATATACGATTTTCAAATCGATTTCAATTATTCACTTTCAACACCAATTCAATTTTTCAATTGATTTCAAAAATAACCAAATCAAATTCCATATTGATTTCCCAAAAAATTAAACACCAAGTGAATTTCATTCAAATCTCAAATTGAAATCTATTTCTACTAAAGCCCAAATCAATTTTCAAATTGATTCCAAATTCTTTTCAAAACCCCAAATAAATTTCCAAATGGATTTTCAAAAGATTTAAATTCAATCACCAAAAATCAATTCCCAAATGGGTTTTAAATTTTATTTCCTTTTAAAAAAATAAAGTCCTTTTAAAGAAAACAAATTATTTTATTTTTTTCAAACTCTTCAAAATCTGTATTTTGAATAAATTCTTCAACCTTTTAATAATATTACCCGAAATCCATTTATTAAAGCTTTTCCCATATTTTGAAATTTTATTCAATAAGATTAAAAATAAAACTTTATTATTTTAGAATTCCTTCTTTTAAATTTATCCAATTCTCAAAAATAAATTTTTTGTATAAACTTTCAACCTGAATTTTCAAAAATCAAATTTTTATTTATTTCCGGTATCCAACTATACAAAATTTTATTCGGCTAAAATTTAGCCTTCAACGATTTCAATCACAAAGATAATCACACAGAGATTATAAATAATCGACACACAACATTGAAACAAATTCAATTATTTAAGGAATCCAGTTGGATCCCTCCAACCTGTTTCCCAGCATTCACAGATGTTAGCACAATACCAATCCCGTTTCAAGATGGGATATCGCGATACATGGGTTTATATAAAATATTATTCGCTATTATACGGTGCAATAGGCTCTCATCCGCTATATAATGCGGGAAATCAACTCCAAGTGCATATATAATACCAATTCCACTTTAAGGTGGAATATCGCGGTATATGTGTTCAATATAATAACCTCCGCTTAATATGCGGCATATAGGGTCTATTTCAATACAACAGATAACAATTTATCATGCAATCAGACAATCAAGCAATTTTAAATTTAACTATTTAAAATTTAAATCGAAACAAATTCGATTGAGTGAGAAGTTCTCACCTTGCTTCCAATAGCGGTTTCAGCGTTTCGTTCCGAATAAAATTAAACACGCGTTTAATTTTACCCAAAATTCTCACTAGTTCCAATTAATTCCAAACCAGCTCCATAATGTAGTGCTTGTCAATACGAACCCGACGCAATTCGTTCCGTCAATTTTCGACCTCGTATCAAAAAGATATGACGTTACAAAGTTTAAACGATTTAATATATAAATAAATTCCATATTCTTTTTATTATTTTTAAACTTTTTATTTTCTGGACCGTTCGATTTCCATTCCTTCAGATCTTGGCCGCACCTTCCATCTTCTCCCTCTCCAGTAAAACACGAACGCAAGCAACCCAAGCCGCTCTTTGCCACCAATTTTAGCGACTATCTACGACCATTTTAACGACGATCAAACAACGCCATTTGAAAGGCCATCACGAGAGCCACCTTCGGCTGGAACCACGACGAGCTCGGCTGCCCATTTCTCTAGAAAATCATGCGCGAACAAATGAACTTTGCATCCAGATTCACATCGATTCGTTACGTGAAGTGCAATCATAACCGTTGGATTCCTAGCTCTCATCGTACTCTACAACTTCGTAGTTGAAAGTTTCTTGAATCGATTTGTGGATTGAAAGGTAATTGAAGAAGATTGAAGACAAGATTTCGGCCATTGAAAATAATTAGGGCCGGCTGTAAATCCTAGCCAGATTTGTTTGCAAATGGGAAAAATGAATGTCCTTTTATAGAAAATTTCCGTGCACTATTCATCCGAAAAATTTCCAAACTCCAAACGAAGCGTGCCGCCTGGCGTTTATAATGTTTTACCCATATTCCGAACGCAATGTAATATATATCGAGAGCCAATTCGATCATATTTGAAAGATAGGTTTTCAAATCGACTATTTAAATTTAAAATTCACTTAAACCGATTTTCTACACATTTTAGCTTGCCCCGGACAAACCGTAAATCCGATTGACATGAAATTTGAAATCTTACAATAATTTAACATTACGGATCCAAGGAAACTAGTTTCGTCGAAATCCGAGACTGTTTGAAAAATGTCTATTTTTTACTCGTCGATTAAATATTAAATTTCCCCAAATTTACTTTTAATTCGATTTTAAAAGTTCTATAACATCAATCTAACTCCAATATGATTTAATACAACTTTACAAATCAAATTTTAATCACATTAAACCCAATTTTCAATTATTTCTGTAATTTCAAAGATTAAATTATCTATTAAATTATCCAATTAAATCTAGATATTCGAAATAAAAATTTATTCGACTTACAAATTTTACTTGTTAATATTTAAAATCAATTAAATATATGAATTTCAAATGAAAGAAATTCTAGGTTGTTACAAGGTAGCTTGAAATCAGGCGGATTTCGAGCCATCCTGATTTCTCATGTAAACGGACTCTTGTTCACTCCTTCCAAGTCTCTATTGGTCAGACCTCCACGCATAGTTCTCCTGATAATCTAAGGTAATCCAGCGTTATCCGTCAAAGGTTGCCCCCCATGCCCCCAAGGGAATTCCGGTACATACTCCTCATGCGGTTCACTAATGTTGGCGCTCGCTCTAGCCTGTTGAGCTCCATCCAAGGGCCTCCCTGTGTCAGATCCTACGGGCCTGCCCCCAAGCCTTTGTTGATTTCCCTCTGGTTCCGTATTCTGTCCTCCATTGGGTTCCGCGACCCTAGTTCCTTGTTCCACATCCGCAGTCACTGTAGTCGGCCTAACGTTTTGTGTTCCTGCAGCTCTCATCTGTTCAAGGAAAGTCTACATCATGTCCTATTGACTCTTCGACAATCTCTCTTGCAATGAATTGGCCATAGCTTCCATTTCATCTCTGGTTATGTAGATCGAAGCCTGTCCTTCCACAGCTTCGAAGGATGCTTCTTGACTTCCTTCTTGTCGGCTTCTCTCAACCCTCTACCTTCTACTGGTTTGTCTAGTCATTCTCTTTAAATCTGAATCCTTCAAGCTCTTCAAATCTGAACTTCAATCCGAACTAGCGGGTGCTAGTTCTTCTCAGTGAAAGCACCAAAGTGTTTGCGCGAAAAATGGTCACAAACCCCAAATACCATGAAAGCAGCAGTGTGTGAACACAAATCAGCAATATTCAAGCACAAATCTCATATCTAAGCAAACAACAAACAGCAATCCAGTAATAACAAACAAAGACACGAGATTTATAGTGGTTCGGCTATCTCCGGCCTACGTGCACTTCAAAGTTTTATCTTTTATTGATTATCCTTGTTCGTTACAGATGATTACAGCGATTACAATGAAGTAATTTGAGTACAACAACGATAGTAAGGTGTAGAATTGAATCTGGCGGAGTCCGAACATCGAATAGCCAAAAGATCCTTTTTCTGTAGGCTTCAGGGGGCTATTTATAGGAGTAGGAGGCTGATATCGCACTCAAACTTCGAGCGACTTCTTCTGGCATGTGAGTGAGCCCATGCGACCGGTCCCACCAAGTATCGACTCGATCTATGATTGATACGAAATGATTTCTTATCGATCAAGAAATGGTCCAATCGAGCTGAAACTTGGCAGGAACAATCTTTACCTTGTATGCAAGTTGCTGGGAAAATTTCGTTGCATTTGGATCAGCGGTTTAGGAGATATGATCGATACGAGTCGATGTTCTTTGGAAGGCTGTCCGGTTCGAATCCATGGCTTCGTATCCATCCCTTTCGCATCGATCAGGAGCACGTGCGCGATGATGTGGAGTAATATGGAGCGAGTTTCCTGGATCGATCCACTTTGTGTGCCGAGTTTGACCGAGTTATTCGCATCTAACGTCGAAGTTTTTATCGTATCAACCGTTCAATCGCATCCATTTGTTTCGGCCCTTATTCGAATCGGTTATCGATTCACCATAGCCCTTGTTCGCATCGATTGTTATTGGGGTACTGTGTATCGATTGCTGCAGCTGCCATCGACATGAAGTGACTTCGCTTGAGTATGATGGATATGAACAACGGCCTGTACTATATCGATTCGAATAACCATGAACCACATGGATATGAACTTAGCCTTTGTGATCGATTCGAACTGGGTCTACCCCTGATCGATACGAAGTGTTTCAACCTCGATGGATACGGGCTACATCGATGCGACGCTATCGCTCCTGGATCGATACGAGGAGTCCAGTGCCGGATGGATTCGAATGGACTGAGGCGGTGTCACTCCGATGGATACGAAACTGATTGATTCGAACAAGCCAGTGTCACGATTTCCTGATGGATGCGAATATGATAGATTCGAATAGACCATCTCTTCAACTCACCGATGGATACGAACAACATACTCTTTTCACCTTGCATCGATCATATCTCCTTCATACGAACTCCGATTAACCTGAAATTTAAAATATAGCTTCTTCTTTCTTTGATCATCACCTCCAATCGATTCCGTCCTGATCGGAGCTCGGTCAAATTTTAATGACATCGATTGCAGCCCTGTTTCCAATCGATCTCCAATCCTGATGTCCACCCTTCCTGGCCAATTTGTTGATATTCCACCCTTGACTAAAAGGTGGGATAACAATTATTATACCTCTATTCCAAACACAATAGAACAAGTTTTAGGACCTATTTTGATCGTATGCAGAAGTTAGCTTTTAAAGCCGAATTATTACATTTAATTCTCGATATTAATTTCAACGCATTTCTATCCCGTACGACCATATGTTATGTCCGATCGCTATGAAATTTGACGGCGTATTATAATTCATTATTACGGACCTAATGACATTGGTTTCACGAAATTTGAGGTTGTTACCCAGAAGGCTATTTTCACTTGTTAATTAAAACGAGTTATTTTCAAAACCGCGTAAATTGCCATTGAATCCAATTTAAAAGTTTAATTACCTTCATTCCTGTTAATAAGAATTAAATAAGCCTTTAAATCATTTTTATCCAGCTTAAAACCCATAATTCAATGTTTTGAAACAATTTTTAATTATTAAATTCAACAATTAAATTATCCAATGAATCACTATTTTTGAAATTCAAGTCATTTAACCTATAGAATTGTCTTTTCAATATTAAAATTAATTAAATATTATAATTTCAAATCGCTAAAGATCTGGGTCGTTACACAAATCCACCACCATTATCACTTCTAACATTTTTAATTTTCAGATTCTTTAAGTTTTGAATTCTTTTTGCAAAAAATCAAAAAACCTCAAATGTATCTCTTTTATGTTTAAAAATAGAGTCCAAGTAAATCTAAAAAATCATCTACAATAACAAATGCAAATTTGTTATTGACCTTACTTTAGTATGACAACAAAGATCCAAATGGAGTAGTTCTAAATGTTGTAAGTAGAAATAACTTTCTTAGACATAAAAGAAGAATTATCAGTTTTCCTAATTGACAAGCATCGTAGAGATAACTAACTTTAAAGCTCATTTTTGGTAATCCCCTAACCAATTCATTTTTAGCTAATTTGTTAAATATTAAAATTTATGTGATAAAATCTCTTATGTCATAGCCAAGGATCACGATCGTCGATTAAGAGACACATATTATTATTATCAATATTGATGTTCATATTTAGACTATAAATATTTCCTTTTCATATTCCTTCAAAAATCAATTTTTTGTTTTGGTTAAAAATGTTACACTTTTCTTTTTCAAAAGACATTGTAAATCATTTGTTACAAAGTTGACTAATGCTTAATAAGTTTTATTTCAAACTTTCTTTTAGTAGAACATTTGCGATCAAAGGAGAATTAGATTACCCTCCTTGTAGACGTCTCCAATGCCAATGACATAACGTTTAAAATTATCTCCAAAGGTGATGGTGCCCCCAATCCTTGTATTTTATACTTGTATGCATGTGTTGATTTCCCATCATATGTTTAGAACATCCACTGTCAAAAATCTATCTCTCCTTTTCCTTGTTGGGTACCTAGAAAAAAATCGTATTGGTACCTACATCATACTTTAGGGTCCTAAGAGTTAGATCTTAGGAAACCATACCCAAGAGGGTTTGATTTTCCCTTTGAAAATGAAATCTTCATTACTATTAACATGGTATAAGAATTCTTTTATATAATTAGTTTTGAATTTGTTGTCACTAGATTTAGGTACCCATATTTTAATAATATCTATCTTAGACTTTAGTATACGTTTTTCAAGATTATTTTCATTCATAAATCTAGTATTCGGAGAACTAATTTTAGAAGATTTCTTTTTCTTATTACCATTAAATCCTAGACAGATTTAATTAGAGGATGACATAAAAAACTTTATAATTTTTGATAAATTATCTCTTCCTTTATTAAAATTGAAAACATTTAAAGATATCTTTCAAAGTTATTTTTGATATTTTTAACTTCATTACTAAGAGAATTTTTGGAAGAAATTAAATCACAATTTCTTTTGTCAACTTGACATTTTCCATTTTATAAAGTTGAAGTTCATCATTTAATACAGTAATTTGAGATGTCAATTTTTCACAAGAGGCTTGAGAAATTTGTGTTTTTTTTCCTCTAAAATAATTTTTCGTATTCTAGCATATTTATTTTTAACTCATCTCTATTCAGTTTTCTTATAGTTTCTTTGTTTACTTTCTTAAGTGATTTCAACTTCTCAAGAAGTTCTAGATTTACGTAAAATAAATCATCATAGGAAATTTCAGTACTTACATCATTACTTATTGCCATAAAGCATGCGTTGGCTTGCTCTGTATTGCTTTCACTATCCGACGAAGATAAAGATGTTCCGAATCATCTCATGTTACTTGAAAAAATTGTTTCTTCTTTCTAAATAAATTTTCATTCTTGTTTTGAAGTTCTTCTTTCATTTCTGAAGGTTTAGGCAATCCTTTTTCATGTAGCCGGTTTTATTGATTCTTTAAAGAGGACGAGTTGTAATTTTTACCAAATCGTTTGTTTTAACCATATTTCAAGAATTTCTTGAAATCTTTTGCTAGAAAAAAAATCATCTTATCAGAGTCATCTTAAGCTTGAAATGTCGTGTTTTTCTTCCTCGGCTTGTGTTAGTTTTTCCTACAAACTTACTTCATAAGACATTAGATTTCCAATCAACTCTTCCGGGTTGAGTGTTGAAAGGTTATTGGCTTCCTGTATAGCCAATAATTTTATTTGAGAGTGACTACTGTGGCTAATCAGTTAGGATCGTGTAATATTGAATGTATTATAATCTAAATGCGGAAACAGATGATGATAGCAAAGTAAATAAGAGTAAGCACACCAACAATTTTTATACTGGTTTGAACTTTCCATTCTACGTCCAGTTCCAGACTTCCCTCGGGAATTTCTCACACTAACCCCTCACTTAACCCGAAGGAATAGGTATACAACACCTGAGCAGCCGATCGGGATTTTTCCGCCTCTACAGCCAAAAGTACCCGCCTGAACAGCCGAACAGGACTTCAACAGTTTCAATAAAATTGCTTTGACACTTTGTGTTCTTGATAACACTGATTTGTCTTTGATAGTACAACCTTCCTATAATCTTTGTATATATGTGTGTGTAAAGATATAGAAAGGAAAATATCGCTTTGAATCAGAGAATAAGTTGAATGATTCAGAGATTCAAGCAATATATGTAAATTGTGATTGCTTTTTAGAATGCAGAGATAAAAGAGAGTATGATTATAAAATAATCAGGAAATCGGTGATCTATGAAGTGAATCTTATGTGTCTATATAGTAGATAAACAGCCGCAACCATTCACGGAGAGTTCTGATCAAAGAAAGCATTCATACCTCTTCAATTTAGATCGTATCTCTTGGCAAATGGAAGTGTCTGTTCATAAAAATAGTTGTTGATAGAATTCAGTCGACTGATCCAAAATGACCAGTCGACTGAATGTTCAAAGTTGATGCAAAACAGAGAGTTTCTGTGCACCTAGGCAGATTCAGTCGACTGGCCATATATGGTCAGTCGACTGACCTGACAGTCAATGCACAGTTCTTACATATTTAAAACGTTTAAAGCTTAAAACAACTTTGTTTTGAGTGAACTAATTGAGGATAGATTTTACCAATTCTATGACTAAAAACTTCGATAAATTTAGCATACTATACTTAGTTTTGTTGCCTTGTCTCCTTTCTAGTTTTAACAACATAATTCTTTCTCTTTTTGTCGCTTGTCCATATAGTCTTATTCACTGCTTTGTCATGAATCAAAACATATGACTCAACATTCTTTCCCACTAATCCATTAAAGAGTTTAATATTTTGATACAATATCAAAATCCAAAATAATTTTGACGCAATGCTATTAGAGCATGAGTAATGTCTTGAAACCTTGAATACATACCAGTAATTGTTTCATTTGGTCTCATTCTAAAATTTGAGAACTGATTCTTAAGCATGAAAATTTTTCTTTGTTTAACCTTACTTATAACTTCATGAGTAATTTGCACGAATCTCCATATCTCGTATGCAGTTTTTCACACGCTAATTCTATTAAATTCATTTTTTTCTAATGAACAAAATAATATATTCATGGCTTTTGCATTGCTAATAGCATCAGTTTTTTAGGGAATTGTTCAAGTATTATTCCTAGTAGTAAGTGCGGTATAATTAGCTTGTGTAATATTCAATATTTCATACCCACCAGCTTGGATATATATTCTCATCCTAGTAGACCAATATGCATAGGTTGAACTAATGAATGGTGGTGGTTGTGCAGTATTGACCTTCAGCAAATGTAGCAATGGTGTTATCCATATTATTCCAAAAGGTCACAAACATTGTTACGGTTTAATGATGACCTTGATTTGCTACCAAATGAAATTCTATATAGAATCTAATAAAACATGGATTATATTCTAATAATAGATAAGTCAACAGGTAAGCAGATAAAGTAAATATAGTGAGGAAATAATCGCACCAGGATTTTTATACTTGTTCAGACCTCCGTCCTAAGTCCAGTCCCTAAACTCCACTTAGAAATTTCACTATCAATAATATTTACTTCACCTAGAGAAACAGGTTTACAACTGTTTGAATAACCGAACAGGTCTTTAGTCAACTTCAAAGAAAAAACATTATTCTTTCTGACTTCAAGGTGTTCTTAACAACACAAATAAGTCATTCCTTAGTACACCCTTCTAATAATATCCTTTGATGGTATGTGAGATGAACGTGCAATGCTACAGGAAGTAGAAAGTAGATTGATTGCGTTGATTTCAAATAATATTAAATAGAAAAAGAGATGAAATCAAAAAATGAGATATGGGTATCTTTATAGTGGTGAAGAGATATGTTGAAGAGTACTGATTTTTAAAGAAATTACAACTCTTTAAAAACAGATGCTTCCTTTCAGAAAGATGATGTTCGTTCAAAAATATAGCTATTTCTCCTTTTTAGATGTCTGAGTGGAAGCTACAGTCATCTGGTTGGTTATTTAACAAACTATTTTAAACTGGTTCAAACGTCTGAATTATTTAGTTCAGACGTCTGACTCTAAACAGAAAGAAATATGTTCATTCAGACATATAGAACTATAATAAAAGGTCTAAGTTGTTTTATTAAAAAACTTTATTTTGCAATCTCAAACTTTGAATGGATCAAACAAACGTCTGATACCCTTATCAGAAGTCTGGTCGATTCTGAAAGTCTATAGGATCTTATATAACGCAACTTATATACTAATGTGAGAGCATATAATAATAATTATACCTATCTAAAAGTCTATAGGATCTTATATATGCATATATTCTCCTCTTTTGTCATCATCAAAACATAATAAAAGAAATTGTACACAACATAAAATAAATATATAAGAAACATACAGACATGTTTAGTTTTTTTAATTTTAAATAATATTTCTGGTTTTATTTACGTTTAATTGTATATATATATATATATATATATTACATAATTGATTTATAGTTAGAATTTTGTATGGATAGAGTTGTTCTAACCATTAATTTGTTAACCCTTTTATTTTTGTGGTTTTATTTGCTAACTATTAATTTTGTATGAACTGAATTAAATTTAAGTTATATAAAAATAATGTTTATAATGATGAATAAATGTAGCATACATTAATCAATTTATTTATTAATTGAACATATACCAAGGTCTCATTGTATCTTTATAAAGGTTGATTCACATAATGGTATGGTGAAAATATCGGCAATTTGATTTTCTGCATTAACAAATTCAATAGAGATAATTCCTTTTTCAACATTATCTCTTGAAAAATGGTGATGAATGTCGATATATTTTGTACGAGAATGGTTAATTTGATTTTTAGACAAATTTATTGCACTAGTATTAACACAATATGTAAGAGAGTTGGTTATAATTTTACCGAAATCTCAAACAATTTGTTGCATAAAAATTACTTGTGCATGGGATAAGGCTGATGGTATATACACAGCTTCACATGTTGAGAGAGAGACACAATTTTTCTTTGTACTAAACCATGAAACCAGAGATTGACCAATGAAATGACATGTACCATCGTACTTTTTCTATATGTCTTTCAACCACCAAAAACTGCATCACTATTTGATACGAATTCAAAAGAGCTGCCTTAAGGATAAAAAAGTATGTAATCTTTGGTGTGGGTAAAGTATCATAGAATTCTTTTAACCGCTCGATGATGTGACTCCTTATGTTGTGCTTGAAATCATGCACATAGACATATGCTCATCATAATATCCAGTCTACTAGCCGTTAGGTATAACAGAAATCCTATCATACTACAGTATAATTTTGATCGAAACCTTTCTGTTTTCACCTTTATCTAAATGTAAACTCCTGCTCATTTGAGTTAGTTTACTTGAAGTACTATCCATTCCAAATCATTTTAGTTATTTACAATAATATTTTTCTTGATTTATAAAAATTCCATTATCTAATTGTTTTCTTTGTAAACGTAAAAAGAAATTTAATTCTCCCATATGCGACATTTTGAATTCAATTTTCATTATATTATAGAAATCGTTACATTGTTTTTCGTTAGTTGACCCAAATATGATGCCATCAACATATATTCTTGCAACTTGTAGTATATTATTATCTTCCCTTTTTATAAATAATGTAGAGTCAATTTTCCCAATTTGAAAACAGGAATTTAATAAATTTGTTTTTTGTCTCTCATACCAAGCACAGGGTGCTTATTTCAAGCCGTATAATGTCTCTTTAAGTATGAAAACGTGGTCCGGATATTTTTCATGAACAAATAAGGGTGGTTGTTCAACATAAACCTTTTCCTTTATGAAACCGTTTAAAAATGCACTCTTAACATCCATTTGAAATAATCTAAAATTATGACGACACGAAAAAGCAAGCAATGTTCGTATAGCTTCAAAACACACTACAGGAGAGAATGTCACTTCATAGTCAATTCCTTCTTATTAGTTTAATTGAGCGACTAATCTTGCTTTATTGTGAACGATATTTCCATTTTCATCTGCATTTTTTTTAAACTCATTTTGTTCCTATTACAGATTGATAATTTGGTCTTGGTACAAGTTCTCATCCATCATTTCTTTTAATTTGATTAAGTTCTTCTTGCATTGCGATAATCCAAAAATCATCTATCAATGCTTCTTTACAATTTTTAGGTTAAAAATTGGATATAAATGGGTTATTTGATATAACGAATTTCTTGCTGAAACTCTTGCGTCTAAATCACCAATTATATTGTCAATTGGATGATCTTCTAAGATTCGAGGTGCTGATCTTAAAAGATTATTATTATTATTTATTGTATTATTGTTTTCAGTTACAGAAGTATTATTAATACTATCGTCATTATAGATTTCGTCATTAACATCAGTTTTGGTAGCTTGAAAATTTTCGTCAAAAGAGACATAAAGAGTTTCTTCAATAATCTCAGTTCATTTATAAAAGATTATATATGCTTTGCTACGATCAGAATATCCAACAATAATTCCTTCATCAGCTTTTGGGTCGAATTTTCCTAGATTATCTTTAGTATTCAAAATAAAGCATTTAGAAAAAAAATATGAAAATATGATACTTTATGTTTCTTTTCGAATAACATTTCGTAACATGGATTCTCAGTCATAGATCAAATTATTACATGATTTAATACATAGCACGCAGTAGCAACAGCTTCGGCCTAGAATTTTTTTGGTAAACTACTACTACAAAGTAGTGTTCATGCACATTCTTATAGTGTTCGATTTTTACTTTCTACTATGAAATTTTGTTGGAAAGAAAAATTATGACTAATTCTCTTTTTATTGCAAGATTTTTCATAGATATCATTTTCAAATTCACCACCAAGTTTGCTTCTTTTACTTTTAATTTTTAAATTCATTAAATTTTTAATTCACTTAGTAAAAATTTAAATATTTCAAACGTATCACTTTCATATTTTAAAAGTAGTTTCCAAGTGTATCATGAAAAATCATCAACGATAACAAATATATATTTGTTATGATTTATTGATCTTACTTGAGTTGGACCAATTAAATCTAGATGAAGTAATTCAAGCGGTTGTTTGGTAGTAATTTCTTTCTTAGATTTAAAAGAGCTTTTCTTTAATTTTTCAACTTGACAAGCATCACATGTATTTTTAACTTTATAATTTATTTTGGTAATCCTCTTACTAAATCATTCTTTGCCAATTTATTAATATATTTAAAATTTACGTGACAAAAGCGTATGTGCCATAGCCATGGATCGTTATGATTAGCGGTTAAGCATAAATCACTCTTATTTTTAATATTCATACTTAAAATATAAATATGATAAAGTGATGAAGAAGGGGAAAATCAAGGGGAATAAGATGAAGAAGGGGAAAATCAATGATAAACAAGATAAAGTGAAGCAAGTATGGCAAAAGGTAAATAAGAGTAAGGGAAAAAAAGAATTATGTCTGAAGATTTGGAAAACAATGCTTTGAAGATGCAAGGTGAAAAGGTTAAAATTGTAAATGATAGAGATGAGGAAAATATTATTGGGTATAATGATGTTCATATAACACCCAGTGGTGAACAAGGTTGTTCTGTTACCTCACTTCACAGGTATCACTTGTTGCAATGTATTGTGGATGAACAAGACTTATTGGAAATACTTGATGTAGAGGAAGGTGAAATAACAAATGAAGAGTTGTGTGAAGAACAAAGCAATGTTGCTTCCAAAATTAACACTTCTTCTGTTGATGGAAAAGAAAATGTTAAAAAAGACCTGACTACAAATGCTGAAGACCAAAATATGCCTACAAATGATTCTACCAATAGAAGCAATAGTTATGAAACTGGTAATGATATATCTGAAGTGCATGCACCTTCTGATACTCTTGTATCAGAATTTGACAAAGACTAGTGCAAAACATTTGAGCATCAACTTACTCAATTAATCACCTCATTACAAAATTCTTCTGTTGATGAACATCCACCAGTCCCATCTCACTACAATTTTTCTATTGAGTTGCCCGGTTGGCCAGCTTGTATCCCCTTCTCCCAATCTTCAACTGTTCCTCCACTTGTCTCTACCTCTATCCAAACTATCTCACAATCTCTCTCCCCTCAGTCTCAGTCACGTAGGAAAAATGAAACTAGATCTCTTTCTGCAAAGAGAAGAAATAACATGTCCTTTCCTCAATAATTTTTTATGTTTAATAAAATTGCATCATGGAATCTTAGAGGAGCTTACAGTAATTTGAAGCTTGATCAGGTTAAAAGTATTATCTCTGAGTACAAAATTTGTCTCTTCGGTCTGCTTGAAACAAAGCTTAATCTAACTTTATCCATTAAAGCTGCTTCATACATCAACCTAAATTGGTCCTATCATCATAACCTTGACAGTGCTTCTTATGGTAAGATTCTAGTTATTTATGATCCTACTGTTTTGACACTTACTCCCCTTCTATCTTCTAGACAGTACATCCACTTTCATGTTCTTGAAGCACTAACACGCTCCTCCTTCTACATTACTTTTGTATATGCTGATAACTCGGTCAATTCCAGAAATGCATTCTTCAAATCATTGCCACCTTTAAGACAATCTTCTCATCCCTGGATTGTGTTGGGTGATTTTAACTCCTGCTATGATTACAATGACAAATTTGGTGGTATTCCACTAACTTCAGAAGAACTTGATGCACTCAACCTAGCAGCTTTTGAATCTGATTTGATCATGGTTAATAAGTCAGGAGCTAAGTTTTCATGGAATAACAGAAATCGAAGTGGTATTCGTACCTACACAACAATTGATCATACTTTCTGTAATTTCCAAGCAATCAACCATTGGCCTTCCCTTTCTGTTTTCCTTCCTCAGCCTATTCTGTCTGATCACTCCCCATTAATCTTAACTCTTGGTCACCATTTTAGAAAGGAAAAGAGAAGTTTTAAATTTTTTAATGCTTGGGTTAAACATGATTTCTTTCCTGTTTTAGTAACTAAAGTTAACTCTGAATTTTCTTGTTTTGGTAATCCAATGTATAAGTTTTGCAGGAATTAAAAAGAATTAAACAGGAGATCAAATTGTGGGCTTCTTCCACCTTTGGTAGTGGATGCCTTCTGTCAACAACATTAAAGGAAAAGCTGAAGATTCAACAAGATTATATGATGGAGCATCTTCTTGATGTTTAAGCTGCTGCAGAAGAAGGTAAACTATTCAAGGAGGTCAATAATGCCCTGTACATTGAGGCTAGCATGAAGAGACAACAACTGCATAAAAAATGGATAGATGAAGGAGATAAAAACACTAAGTTCTATCATGAATCATTAAAGGTTAAGCATGCTAGAGAAAATATTTATAGTATATTTGATGAACATGGTACTCTATTTTCCACTGCAGATTCTGTTGATAAAGCTTTCATTGACTATTTTTCTAATCTGCTTGGAAACTCTGATGGTTTCATCCCTGATCTTGACCAAATTTCAACACTTCCTCTTCCTAGAATATCTTGTCAGGAAGTTGTATCCCTTATTAGACCAGTTACTGATGAGGAAATAAAGACAACTCTCTTCTCCATGAATCAGCATTCTTCTGGTGGGCCTGATGGGCTTAATGTTACCTTTTTATCCTCTACTTGGAGTGTGCTTGGTAGTGATTTCTGTAAAGCTATACACAATTTCTTCAACAAATGCAAGTTACTAGGTGAAGTCAATTGCACTAATATTGCTCTTATCCCTAAAGTTAAACCACCAACCAGTGTCTCTTCTTTCAGACCTATTTCATCCTGTAATGTAGTTTACAAATGTATCTCTAAAATTCTTGCTCCTCGTCTAGTCAATGTTCTTCCCACTGTAGTCTCTAGTAATCAGGCTGCCTTTATACCCTTTAGGAGTATTCTTGATAATATCCTCCTTGCTCAGGAATTATTGAAAGGTTATGGTAGAAGTAAGGTGCCCCCTTCTGCTGCAATTAAAATTGATATATCCAAGGCATATGATTCTATCCACTGGGATTCAATTGTTAGAGTTATGGCTGGCATGGGATTTCCCAAAAATTTTGTATCCTGGATATTGTGTGCATATCCACACCCTCATTCTCTGTTGTTTTAAATGGTAGACCTGTTGGTAACTTCAGAAGTAGAAAAGGTATTAGACAAGGTGATCCAATATCTTCTTATTTATTCTTGTTGGTTATGGAAGCATTTATTGTTATTCTTCGAACTAGATACACACAGAAGATAATTAAGTTCCACCCAAAGTGTTCTCAGCATCACATAACTTCTTTTATGTTTGCAGATGATGTAATGTTGTTTACAAAACCTGAGATACCTTCCTTGAATGGAATAACTGAGGCATTGCAAGTTTTCTTCAGTATGACTGGTCTATCAATTAATCAAGAAAATCTTCTATGTTAGTTGCTGGTGTTAGTCAAGTCCATGCTGCTGCTTTACATCAACACATTGGTTTCTCCTGTATGGACACAGATATGAGGTATCTTGGTCTACCTTTAGTATCAAAAAGAATTTCAAAAGCTGACTGTATTCCTCTATACAACAAGATTACTTCTGTTATGTCTGCTTGGGAAAATAGGCACTTGACCCAGAGTGGTAGATTAGTGCTGATTAAATCAGTTGTATTTTCCTCTCTTATCTACTAGGCTCGTACTATGATTCTACCTGTCAAACTAGTGCTACTGGTTAGCTCTGCTATGAATAGATTTTTTTGGACTGGTAGTATACACAATAGAAAGCTGATGCCTTGTTCATTTACAAAATTTGAAACTTCAAGGAAACTGGGTGGTCTTGGAGTTATTGATGTTAGGAAGTGGAATATTGCAGCAATAAGTAAACATTTTGATGATCTCATCAACAAGAGAGACAGCTTATGGGTTAAATGGACATGGTATTACAACATAAAGAATAAATTCTTTTGGAGTATGACCATTACTCTGAATAGCAGTTGGATCTGGAGGAACTTGTTGAAGCTGAGAGAAGTTTACCTACCCATGATCCAATATCCTGTAAATGCAAATACATCTGTCAGCTTCTGGCATGAACCATGGGTAAGTAAGGGTTATATTTTGTCCAAGGTATGTGAATATAATCAGATTATGAAGTCAGGAATTCACATTGATGCAAAGCCAAATGAATTCATTTATGTAGGCAAAATAGTGCTGCCATACAATAGCAATCAACTGCTAAGGCAACTGTGGAGTGAGATGCAAATAAAATACTTACCTGCTAACCAACATGAATCTGTTGTTTGGGATATGAAGCCACATTCTATTAAAGGAGTCTACAATCATGTCTCTGTTACTGCTCCATTGGCTGCTGCAAAATGGTACTCAGTGATTTGGACTAGTGATTCAGTTCCAAAAGATAACTTGATGTTGTGGAAAGTTATTAATCAAGCTCTGCTCACTAGAAGTGTTTTAAACATGTATGGTTTGAGTTGTTAATCTAACTGCCTGTTTTGTGATTTGTATGAAGAAACTCCTCAGCATATTTTCTTTGACTGTCCTGCCCTACAATTCCTTTTGGTTAGAATTAGTTCAATAACTGGGATTAACCTACTCACTGCAAACTCTGGGGCTGTGTGGAATACTTTGTTCAAAGCTACTAGGATGGAAAATGATAGAGTCAGGATTCTAGTTGTGTGTTTGAAAATATATATGACTGTGATTTGGAGAGAAAGGAATGCAATAGTATTTGAAAATCAAAGGAAGAATTGGGAGGTGCTGTGGAATGAAGTTAGGTATGCAACTTATAGTCAATTGAAGTACAGTCATTCTGTTTACCCTCTTGATATGCTGCTTGTTTTGGCTTGACTCTTGTTGCTTTTCTATTGTTTTTTTTTCTCTTTGTTCTTTTAATTATCTATGTACCCTTTATTGTTTTGCAATAAAACTGGTAGGGGCCCACTTAACCCCGCTGGCTTTGCCAAAAAATATATAAATATTTTCCTTTCTTAATCCTTCAAAAGTTGAAATTTTATTTTGATCAAATATACTGCAATTTTCTTTTGCAAAATCAATTTTAAATCCTTTATCACTTAATTGGCTTATACTTAGTAAGTTATATTTAAGATTTTCTACTAAGAAAACATCAGTAATAGAGGAGAAGTGGATATACCGACGTTGATAAAATCTCCAATGCTGATGACAAATCCTTTTAAGTTATCTCAAAATATTACAGTGCCGCTATTGATATATGTTATATTTGATAACATGTTTGCATTCCCTATTATATGCTTGGAGCATCCACTGCCGAGTATCCAATTCTTTTTACTTTTAATTTTATTTTTGAGTATCTGCAAAATAGTAAAGATTTAATTGGCACCCACTTCCTCTTGTTAGGGTCCTATGTGTTAGTGGGTGAAGGTAGCCATACCTAAGCGGGTTCGGGACCTTTAAAAACATAATTTTTATTATAAACAATATTTTTCAAGTAATCTATATGTTTTTTTCCAATGAATTTGTAATTTGATTTAGGAATCCATATTTTGACACTACTTCTTTAGGAGTATAAATCTTAATTTTTGAAATAGGTTTCTTAAATTTAATATATAGTGAACTGTAGTTCCTACGTTTTTGCTTCGCTTTAAATCCTAACCTATTTCGATTTCCTGATGGTCTTGTATTTTGATTAAATTTTCTAAGTTTTATTTCCCTCTATTAAATTTGATACATTATTAGTTATTTTATCCAACTTGTTCTTAAGATGACAAATTTCATTATTGTTAGAATCTACATTTCCCTTAAGTTCTAGTTTTTCTTTTTCAAGTTTGGTGTTTTCAAATCTACTATTTTCTAAATCATGTAATATAGTAATGTTTTGAGAAGATAACCTTTTGCATTCTTTTTGAGCTATTTCTAGTTCTTCTTTTAAAATTGTTTTTCCATCTTTTAGTAAACCAATTTCTATCTCTTCTTTATTTATCTTTCCTATATTCTTTATTTAGTTTCTTAGATTCTCTATATTTCTATGTTAATTTCCAAAATTTCATCATATGTTAATTCAGAACGTACCTCAGTATTGTCCATAAAACATACATTAGATTGTTCTACATCACTTTCACTATCACTATTAGAGGAAGAAGACGAACATGAGTATTCCTAAATTACTTGAAAAGCTCTTCGCTTCCTTTTGATTTCTCAAATTTGCTTTTCTTTTTGTTATTATTGAGTTGTGGACAATCATTTTTCGTATGACCATATTTTTCGTATTCATAACATTTGATTGATGTTTGATTTGATGAATTTGAATTGCCATCATTTTGAATTTTTTTCATCCTTTTAAATTTCTTAAATTTGTTGTAGTTCTTAGCAATGAATACATTCGCTTTAATAGAAACATTCTTTTTTTCTTGATTTTTCTCCTTTCTTGCCTGCAAATTAGCTTCATATGACATCACATTTCCTACTACTTCTTCGACTTTAAGTTGAGAGAGATCATTATCTTCTTCTATGACTAAAACCTATCTTTCCCATTTGACAGTCAAAAAATTTAAGATTCGTGTAACTAAATCAAAATTAGTGAATTTGACCCCTAGTTCCACGAGATCGTATTGTATAGTTTGAAATCTAGAATACATGTCACTAATAGATTCATTTTTTTTCATTTTAAATGATGAAAATTGATTTTGTAAATAGAGATCTTTGTTTGCTTGACTTTTTTCGTGCCTTTATGTGTAATTTGCTAACTGGCCATATATTATATGCAATAGTGCAAAGCATAACTCGCGAAAATTCATTTTTATCAAGTGAACAAAATAAAACATTCATGGCTTTGGCATTATTAGTTGTTGTGTCTTTTTGTGCATCGGTCCAAGGGATTATATCCGTGGTAGGTTCTTCATATCTAGTTTGAGTAGTTTGCCAAATTTCTAAACCGTTGGCTTCCATAAAAATTCGCACTCGTGTTGACCAGTAAGCATATTTAGAGCCAGTAAATAGTGGGGGACGAGCGATTGATTGACCTTCTTGAAACGTTTTCCCATATTAGAAAGTTTTCAATTACATGTTACTATAAATTGAAATAACCTTTCTCTAATACCAAATGAAAGTTTATGGGATCTTATATAATGCAACTTATATATTAATGTGAGAGTATATACTAATAATATACTAAGTAGAGTAGATTAACAGGGTATAAATAAGATAGATAATAAAAGTGAGCACACCAGAGTTTATATACTGGTTCGGATTACTCGTCTGACGTCTAGTATCGAAATTCCCCTTCGGTAATTCCTTTAAGCAATAACCCTCACTTCGCTCGGAGGAATAGGCTAATAAAAAGGTATTTCTTTGACGATCTTGTATTCCAAATAACACACATATTAACTAATAGTAAAATTATTCCTATAATGTCCTTTGAGTATATGAAAATGAATGCTTTGTATTATAGGAAGTAATCTAACCAAAATAATATTTTGGTTATGATTAATTGAGGATATGTAAGCAAAGAGTGCATAAATATGAAGATAGAATGTAGTAGAAATTAAGAGAAAATAGTTAATATCTGTAATCTCAATCTTTGATGTATTTATAGAATCAACGAAATGTAAATGAAGAGTTATTACTGCTAGATAAAATCTCTTTGATCTAATGGATGCAATTTTTGCGTAAGAGAGGAGTTCTTTCAATATGAACAGAAACATCCATTCATAATTTTGCAGTTACTCGGATGACAGAAGTTTATTGGAAAGCCACAAACGTCTGGGGCTTTGGGAATAGTAAAGGCCCGTAAATTCGTTCCCCTTGAGTCGACTATAACCCACAACGATTCGACTCAAGTTGAACAGGAAATAGAAATCTTTATAGTGAAGAAGAAAAAAAAGGATAAAAGAAAATAGAACAACAATACAGAATCTCACAATCGCAGCCGAACAAAATATAATATATAAATACATATTTTTATACAAAAGAATCTGTAAAAGTTTATATACATACAATCATCAAAGCACAACAATCGAATCATCAATCTGGACAGTTATAATTACTTACCCTCGCACAGCGGAAATATAACCAAGTATGAAAATATGTCTGAACTCCTCCAACTCGTCTCCTGAGTTCCAAAGCATTAAAACCTGAATCTGTAATGCTCGGTCAGACCCGAGTATTACAATAAAATAACTTCTGAGACAGTCTGGAAAACCAGCATGAGAAAACACACTTAATTTGAATTATTAGGGTTATCAAAATCCTTTGCAAAAAAAGGTATCTCTAAAGACCGCGTCACACATAAATACAACGGGTTTTTCCCTTACGATAACCAAAGCATTTTATAGAAAACCCAGTGATATTACATTAGTACCTAAATATAAATACTTATTCAAATAGTTGAATTTGTTACATTAATTAAATTCAAGCATGCTACGCTCTACAAACAAATAAGCTCATATTAGAGAATGGATTATAATGAATGACTAGGTCACTGGGGTATCGCCCATCACAGTACACATCTAAAATAATGTACCGAGGGCCACGTCGGGATCCCCTGCTACACAAGACTGGCCTACCCCTAACCTAGATAGACCGAATATGTTATCACCCAGGATGTTCCCACCCTTACCAACGAGAGCTCCTTCTTTCATGCATAACCATATCCATAATAAGTAGGTTTTCGAGGACATCTAGAAAAGTTATAACATAATCTAATTGGTTGCAACCCACTTAGCCTTGCTGCATCTGCCTGTTTTCATTCCCGGTTGATGAGGCTCGAGGCTAAGCGTTACCTTTGAAGAAAAAATTCTACTTAGAACGCTCATCGTCCTCCAACGACAATGTTTTTATTGCATTCGTCCATACATGTTTCCCTGGGTCTGGACAAACCGAACCACCATCTTCATCGTCTCCACGACATTCATTTATAAAGTTCAAACCGGATCGAAGTGGTTTTTAGATAATTAAATCCAATCCCCGTCTCTTCGAAACGATTAACGTAATTGGTCAATATTGGTAGTCGTCTGTTTAACTATCAATAAAACATCCATAAGTAGACATTAGGCCTTATTTTATGATCTCCAAAATATTTAATTCAAAATATCTTCACCAAGATATCTATTTAATCTCTTTCAATATTTCTATATTTAAAAACAATTTCAATACTTGGATCCATAACAGGACATTCTCCATTTTTAATACTTAGAAATATTTCCAACTTCCCATTTTATAACACTTAGAAAATATTTCCCAAAACCTTCCTTCCAGTATTTAGGAAATATTTGTACGTAAAATTTCCAAAATCGTTTTAAAATTAAACTTGAAAATATTTCACAACTTATCTTATAAGTCTTCGGAATTTAAATAAATTCTTCCTATGATTTCCAAACCGATTATACTTATTTATAATCCTAACCAACCATTTATAACCCCTATAAATGAATTAAAAATCTTCATGAAGTTATCGCATCTAGATATCAAAAATTTTCTTAAGTCTCTAACATTCCATTTATAAGATTTCTCTTATAAAACCGCATCATATAATAAACTCCGTCTACACATCTCTAGAGAATTTATAAATAGATTTGCAATCATTTCAAAACTATATATAACGAGTATTTTCTTTAAAGAATAGTAATTTATTTAAAATGTTTAATTATTATTTAAAATATTGAAACACTTTTATAACATCTATAACTCATTTTTAGATGAAAAAGTAAATTTCTAAAGATGAATTTAAAAGTTAGTATTTATTAAATAAATACTTAACATTTGAAAATCTACTTATCGATGTATTTCAATCTCAACTAGTTTAAAATTTTGTAGTTTTAAAATAATAAAATTTTCCTTTGAAAACAAACTCACTTCTTAAATTTTAAAATATATTTTTAAAATCTCAATAGCCAGTTCAATTTATAAATTCCTCTCGATTTCCATCACATCGCTTCCATTCTGATTTTCTTAAGCATCTTCACCTTTTCAAAAATAGTAATCTACTATTTTCCTCACCCTATTTCCATATTCTAATATAATTTCCAATTTATCATCCTGATATCAATTTCCATTGTTTATAAACATCGTTCATGAAAAAAAATTATAACTCCTTTAAGTTGTTTCCTTGTTTATAAAAACTATCTTGTTTATAAAATTCCATTTTTATAAATCAATTCCTTCAAAAATCCCATTTATAACATCCCATCTATTTTAATATTGACTTCCACTCCTTTTTATATTTTTCAAATATCATTTATAAGTTCTTTTTAAATACCTCATTTTTAAAATCTCCATGTAATAATTCTCAATAGTTACATGTTACCCAAAAATCAATAAAATAACCCCAATTCCAATATAATTATTTTATATCATAATTCCCCTTTATACCTTAAATTTTAAAAATATATTTATGGTATTTAAATTATCAAAATCCATACCAGTGCTACAATAGCATCCAATAATTTAAATCACTACCATAATCTATAATTGATTATTCTACACAATCCATATATCACAATATAAGAAATTAAATTTAACATTTTGAGGAATCCAGTTGGACCTTTCCAACCTGTTTTCCTGCATCCACAGATGTTAATACAACATATAAAAAAATACCAATCCCACTTTGAGGGGAATATCGTGGTATATAAGGACATCCGCTATTATGCAGGCGTATAGGATCTCATCCGCTATAATGTGTGGGAATATCACTCCAAATACTATACACACACACATTACTATATATATTATATCATTCAACAGACAATAATTTATAAATTCAATCAGGCATCCAAAATTTAACTTCAACTATTTAAAATTTAAATCTTGGTAATCCAAATGAATGAGAGTTTTCTCACCTTGGCTTTTAAATGCAAACCATTCCAATTTTTGATAAATAGCCACCTTTAAAATCTCCAGTTAATTCCAGATTGAAATTCATGATTTTTGAACCTCGTATAAATTTAAAATTTTCATTTATGAGATTTTGAGATAAATTTAAAATTTTAGTTAACATAAGTATAGATTTATTAAATAATTTAAACAAGTTAATTAATAAACTCATCACCTCCAGGCACGCTACGTCTCCCTCCATCACAAAACTACATCACGTCGCCACCTCCTAGTCGCGACCAGCAGTAACCGATGCCTCTTCCATTTCCGTGTGACCATCCCAAGGCAGCATCGCACCTTCATGAACTCGACCAGAGATTCTACCGTGACACCCAACCTTCATCGACCTACGATGTTGTCGCACCATCCGACGACGAGATGCACACTCCCATCTCCTCTCCTAGATGCTCAACCCTCCTTACGAACCCGAAACCATTGTCAATTTCGCCAAATCCAAACTTTGGACTCGAATTGACTGAGTTGACCACTGCTAAACTCCATCGCAGGCGGCAAGATGAATATACATTTCGAGCGCGTCGAAATTCGAGAGCCTTGCACATGTTTCGTTGGTTTTTAATTTGTTTTTAGATTCTATCTCCATTCTTTGAAGGTCGATTTCAATTTTGGCTGAAAAAGAGGAAACTCGTGATTTAATTTTGAAGATAGCGCAATCCCTTTTCGATCGATTTTGAATTTACTTTTTATATATCGAACGAGAATTTTTTCATGTTCTTCCTTTTTTAAAAGTTATAACATCCCAATTTTTTCCTCAGCCGTACTAAAACGAAATGGGAGGGAGACATATACAACAAGGAATAGGTTAGATCACTACATTATATACATTATAGGGGCGGATGGAAAGTTAGAAGGATAGCTGAAAAGAAATTGACTTGACAATTTTTGTAATTTATTCTCAAAATGTCTCGATTTACGCAACTCAAAATTTCAAATCCCTATTAAGGTATGTCCTAGGCATTCATAATGTTATACCCCTATTTCGAATGCAATAAAAAAGGTTTCGAGTCCTAATTCGATCGTATGAAGAAGATAGCTTCTGGATCCAATTATTAAATTAAATTTCGTTATTAATTTCAACTCATTTATATCACGTACAGTCAAATGATAACTCCAAACACTATGAAATTTGAAATTCAATAATAATACATTATTACGGATCCAATGGAACTGGTTTCATTGAATTCCAAGACTGTGACCCGGATCGCCATTTTAACTCATCGATTAAATCAATGATTTTCAAAATTTACAATATCACTTGAAAATTCAGTTTTAAAATCTTATTAACTAAATTATAATTAAAATAGAATTTATACCGACATTAGAAATTTTTTCGGTTTCATATTCAACTCCAATTTAATTATTTAATCGATTTTTAATTATTAACTCAATAATTAAATTTATCAATTAAATCACTTTATTTGGAACTTAAGTTTTTATTACACTATTTTTGATCGATAAACTTCATATTGAAATCTCATTCACATTTCAAAACTCAACATTTAAAATGAATTAAATGTTCAAAATCAATGATAAAAAATCAGGGTCATTACAATAATAATCCCAAGCCTTCTCACAAACGTCTGTGGCTTCAGGGATATAAATCTCGAGCCTTGTCACGGATATCTATTGGTTTTCCACGAACGTTTATTGCTGGAAATTCCAGAAATAGAGCTTGTTTTGATGCAAATATTTGTATATTTGAATTTGTACGTGTATGTGTACTCAAGGAGATCTTATATTGTTTATATAAACTATCAACATATTAGTATGACCTTAATATGGTCTATAAATCTTTGTTTGTCTTTAATTCCTGATATCTTTGAGCAAGGAAATCTCTTGTAGTGTATACGTGTAAATTGATAAGACATATAATATATGTGATTTTATAGTTGTTGTCATCGAGACCATATAGTGGAGGTTCTAACAGATTCATTTTGACCTTTTCCTTGTTATAGAAAAATAAAATATGAAGAGCTTTAGACATTTGAATATTCGGGTTGGACTTTAAATTTTTTAAATGTTTCTTTGCGAGATATTAGCTAATTTGATTTTCTCATACATCTGGATTATTAATTCAAACGTCTGGTCCCCTTAAAAATTTATGGGTTTGTTACACTTAGACGCCTGAAGTAATCACTTAGACGTCTGAATTTTGACAATTCTAAAAATTGATTTTAAACTTGTATAATATAATTTTTGATTGTTTTTAAAATATTTTATGTGAGTGTACCATCAAAGGATATTATATATCATATTCTAGACTTACTTTGATGATAATACTCGACCTTTAATGCTTTGACTATGGAAGCGTGTCGCCTATATTCAGGAAATATCCTACAAAGATAAAGTTGTGCTATATATGTATATATATACTATATCATCAAAACTTCAAAAGATAGGATTTAACATAATTATCTAACTTAATCCTTATTTTCTACTAGTTGTTATAAACCCGAAGGCCAACCTAGTGAGTAAGATTTCAATAGAGAAATCATTTAACATAAGTTTAAAACTTGGCAGTATAATTCCTTTTGGTGTACCTGAAGAATGTGTTGTTGTGTTAGTGCAAACTTTCTTAAGATGTTGTATGGTGAACCCAAATTGACATCTATTTTGCCTGAATGTTCAAAAATATAAATTAATAAATTGAGTTTGAGAAAAAATGTAACTGAATAAATACATAATTAAGTTATATTATATATTTCATTTCAATAAATCAAACAAATTTATTTGAGTTAGTATATTGATTTTGTTAAAAACTCAGTAAATTAAACAAATATGTAAGTTAAATTATACACTATGTTTTAGCAAACTAAACAAATTTATTTGACCTAAGGTGTAGATTTTGTTAAATCATCTAATAAATTAAACAAATATATATATGTTAAATCACTTAATTAATTAAACACATATTTATTGTATACATATGTAATTAATTTAATTGTATGTAGTGTTTCGATAAATTTAAAAAATTATCTGAGTTAGAATATAGATTTTGTTAAATCACCAAATAAATATAACCAATAAATACGTTAAATCACTCGATAGATTAAACATGTACAGGTAATTAAGTTAAATTATGCATTTTTTAGTAAATTAAGCAAATTTATTTTAGTTATAATATAGATTTTTTTGAATCACAAAATAAATTAACGAACATAAAAATTAAATAACTCAATAAAGTTACAAATATATAGTTAAGTTGAATTATACATTTTGTTTCAATAAATTAAACAAAATTATCCAAGCTAAAATATAGTTTTGTTAATCACAAAATAAATTAAACAAATGTGGAAATTAATCCACTCAATAATTAATCAATATATAATTAATTTAAATTATACATTTTATTTTAATAAATAAAATAATTTTTTTGAGCTAAAATTCAATTTTTGTTAAATTATTCAATAAATTAAACAAATATGTAAGCTAAATCACTCAATAAAATAAAGATATTATAATTAAGTCTATTAAATTATGTTTCAATAAATTAAACAAATTTATTTAAGTACAAATACTGATTTTGTTAAATGGGGAATAAATATACAAGTAAAATCGCTCAATAAATTAAACAAAAATATAATTAAGTTAAATTATGCATTTAGTTTTAATAAATTAAAAAAAAATTGTGTTAAAGTATAGATTTAGTTAAATACAAAAATACAATAGTTAAATAAAAAATTGTCTATTATTAATAAACAAATTTGGGAAGCTTGTGATCCAACGTCGGCTGAAGCTCACCTGTTCCTAGCCTTTGCCTGGTTGTTTGGATAAAAAGAAACCAGAGCTGCTTTAATAATGCGAACAATAATTTAATTTCAGTAGCTAACATAATAATGTAGTTGTACTCTCTTTGGATAGGAAGCCCCGTTGGCCCTCTTCAGTTCTTCTAACCAGCATTATAGCGCATGAATCGGCTGCCGGTAACAGGCCGAACTTCTAAGTACCGCTTTTTTGATTTGCATGTATGCTTGGGTACCTACTTATGCACATTATCTAGCGAACTATGTATTTGCTATATTATCTTATTATGGGCTCGTTTGTATATATTTGGGTATGATTATTGTACTAACGTTGTGAACCTATTGGCTACCGACTAAGCCTGTTAGTCGGATATTTCTTCTTTTTGTATGCACTACAACTGTGCGACCCTGGTCGCGTATCCTTTTATTTTAAAAAAATTGGTTAAAATGTAGAGATCATCATAAGAGAGGGGTTCCAAATTTACTAATGTAGAAGAAAACTGATGGTTGAAGTCACATGTTGTTACGCTAGAGAACAAGCCCGTTAAGCTCACCGATGCATTTGTGCAACGATTTCCGCATTGGACATTTCTTCTTTTGATGATGATGTTGCGCAATGTGCAAGGGCGCAGTTAGCACTTATATTGTTTATACCTTTATGTTTGGATATTTATGTAGACATTTGTGTGCATTGGATTTTTTAAGTTTAATTATATGGTCTGTATTAGTTGATATTTGTGTATGTCGGATGTTGTGCTTGTATTGACGGATACCTTATAGGTATTTATGGTGTTGGATATGTATGTGAATTTGCGTTTGGATTATTTGGTAATATTTGTGCGATTAATTTTTGATTATATATGAATTTGTGATGTTGGATATTACTGAGTCATATTTGTGTCATATTACTGAATCAAATTATGAATTTGTGATTAAAGTGCGAAAGGCTGCATAAATTGCTGAACAAATGCTCCAACAAAGGCGTTGGAATGATGCCGATAAGACACCGGAAAATGCAATTTCAGCATTTTAATTGGGCACCTATATGATGTTAATACGACGTTGGTATGACATTGACAAATAAATTTTATTGGCATCAGCAAGTTATAGACATGGCGTCGGCAAGTAGACATCGAAAATGACACTGAAATGGCGTGGAATAAATGGCACTGATAATTGACGTCGGTAAAAACTCAACATAAGACGTTGATAAAAAAAATTCTAATGCCTTATTTAAATATGCCATATAAGGCATCGACGCGGCACTATAATGTTTTTACCAATGCCGCACCAATGCTGTATTGGCATTTATTTTTAATTGTATTCATCGGAATGCCAACACGGCATCATTGGTTGGACGCATGGGATGGCGATTGTTTTTTATTATGTGATGATTAACATTATGTGATGACAGACATTTGACATTTTTTATATGTTTAGTGCATGTATTTTATGTTGATATATTTATGTTTATACAATAATAATTATTTTTGATGAAATATATCACCTGCATTGATATTCATTGTTGATATTGCATGTTTGGCGAAACCTGTGTTGCTATATTTGATATTGGGTTGTGTTCTTGGATGGAAAGTGATAGAGCTAGGGGTATGCCACAGGGGAAATTCTATAATTATCATAAATTATTAATTCTATAATAAAATATCATTTGAATTAAAAGGGTTTTTTTTTATTATATATTTATCATACCATGTAAACCTTTAAATACTATTGAAATTCAATATGGATACTTTGATTATAGTTAAATCGTACTATAACATCTATCTAACGACTATAGTTAGGTTTAAGTTGAATCGTTGGAAATGAAACATTATTCAGTAGGGAATCCGTCTCCTCGATTATATGAGGTTAGTATTAAGGTCAATTATTGTCAACTCAAAGCCAAAGTATTTAGCCAAAGAAGTACAATCAATAATGATTGTTATTATTGGACTAAGGGCTTTGTGTTTGGATTAAACAAGTTGAATATGATTAGTATCTGAATTTTGAGCAAAGCCAAATTTCATAAGTCCTTAAGTGATATAATTTTAATGAAGAGAATTAATGTAATATCTTTACTACCGAGTTCCACTTCAAATAGTAAAATTTAATTTTACCGAAAAATGTATAAGTGATGAGTTCGGCCAAATTTTCACATCACTAGCTAATTTGACGTGTCAACATTCATATTCGAATTGTTTGATATTAATCGCTGACTGAATTTACTCCTTTGAGTCGCACAACCGTAATAATGAGTATTCTGAAATACTACACAATTGAACAAAATTATAATTACTCTAGATTAAATTAATTAATGTTTACGGGATATTTATTATTAAATTTTAATGGTTTATTTAAATGATGTTAGTATTCAATAAAGTGCGTATATAAAGATATGTATGTACTAATCGATATACAGTATCGATAAATATTACAATTTGATTTGAATAAATTAACTATAAAGTGAGTTCGGAAACTTTTTGGGCCCATGATGCACATAGTATGGCTGGCCTTAGGAGAGGGGAGATGGGGTTTTAATTGTTCAAAATTGTTTTGAACTGGTAGAAGCGACTAAGTAAAAAGAGGAGATTAGATCTCCACTTTTTCATTTATCTAGATGCCTATTTAAACCTATATTTCTCATTCATTTGGAAGCCTCCTTTAAGCCCATCATAAGCACAAGCATCGCATGCTTATACCCATTAATTTCCAAAGCAATATTCGATACAAAATCATTAAAAATAAGAAGTGGTATTCATCTCTAGTCTGTTGCAATTTCAAGAAGTGGTTTGATTGCACCTAGGAGTTAGTTCATCATTCAAGGTGCAATTCATAAGCTACTATTTTGGTATTATTTCAGTTTAAGTGACTATTATTATTATATATGATGATAAATATATTCATGCCATTTAGATCCCAATAATTATAACGAATTTTTAGATACCATTTGTTGTCCAATTTTATGTATGTATCCAAATTATTTTAATAATAATAAAAAACATATGAAAACATCATTAATATAATTATACTATTTTAAACCATATTTTAAATATTTAAATAATTTTTTAAAATATAAAATTATTTTAAACGGTTTTGATAACTTTATAATGTGACATATGTAATTATATACATATAAAATAGGTATTATACATATATCGAATTATTTACATTAATTTTAAAAATATATATGTACTTTCGGTTTTTTTTAAAATATATATGCAAGGATCACTCTTACATCAAAAATATAATAAAAAAATTAAGTGCAAATAAAAATTAGTTATATATATATATATATATTAACGTGTGTGTAACGACCCAGAATTATAGTCATTTGAATTTGGAGTATTTAATTGATTTAAAAAATTGAAAAGTTAACTTAATAAGTTAAATAACTTGAATTTCAAATATATCGATTTATTGGATAATTTAATCGTTGAAATTAATAACTGAATTTTTTTAAATAATTGAATCTTGGATTTTAATTTGGATAAAAATGACTTCCAAGCTTAATTAAATTCTGTTGGATAAGAATGGTAATAAGAAACTTTTATATTAGATTTAAATGTGATTATTTTGGTTTTGAAGAATAATTTATTTTAATTAACGTGTAAAAAATAGCCTTACGGGGCACTGTCTCGGATTTGGACGAAACTAGTGTCATTGGATCCATAATAGTGTGTTATTATGTACCATCGAATTTTATGGCGATTGAGCGTATTGTTTGGACGTGCGAGATCGAAACATATATAAATAAATTTCATAAATTTAATATAATAATTGGGTCTGAAAAGCAATCTTCTGCATATGATCGAATTAGGCATTGGGACAAATTCCATTTCGTTCGGAATAGGGGTAGAACATATAAAATGCTAGGCGGCACGTCTTGATAAGAGTTCAAAATTTTCGGTCATTTTGCAATTCGATATTTTAAACAAAGATATATATATATATATATATATATATATATATATATATTTGCGTATACATATACATACATATATATATTTATTTATAATTGCCATATTCAACCCATACCTTCCCACATTCATGAAAATACCCTATTTTCCTTTTTAAATGCTTCCTTCCCTCTCTGTTTAACCATTTTCTTTTTTTCAAACTAGAAAAAAATCTTGAACAATTAAATAAATTGCTTAAAAATGGAAATGAGTGATCTTTGGGTTAATAGAGGATAAGTCTTTGATTGGTTAAGTTTTTGGTGGGCTGGGAAACAGGTTGGAAGAGATCGACAAAATGCAGCAGAGTGTTTTATTAAGTTTCTAGCTAGGTCTAGCAAAATCTTGAAATTGGTGAGGTATGGGTTCGAGTCGAGGGTGTATTCAAGCTCAGAGAAGCAAGCGGAGGCGGTGGCTTTTTTATGGTTTTCGATCGCGTCTTGATGGACGTGATTTTAGCAGTGGGGATGTGTTGTGGCATGGAGATCGCGATTTAGGGGAGTGGCTTAAGTGTAGGGTAATGGTAATGGATAGGTACGGGTTACAGAGAGAAGATCGATGGCGTCGTCAGAATTTGGAATCGAGACCCGGAGCTACATGTCATAGGTGGGGATGCACAGCAATGGCATGCATAACTTCGAGTACAAGAAATGGGAGAGGGAAGAAGATAAAGGGTAGTGTTGTAAAAAAAATTAAACTTTGTAATTAGTGTATAAATTGTTAATTTAAAATCGTTTAATTTAAAAATTGCATAACTCTCCCGTACGAGGTCCAATCAAGGCATGGGTTTTTGTGTTATGCTCGAAATGACATATGCTTCATGATGGAACTTGTTTTGATGAATTTGGAGATAATTGAAATTTGGACTAAAATCGGACGTTGTTTGATTTTAGTTCCAAACAGGAATGCCTCGGTGACAACAGAAAATTTTCATGAGTTAAACTCACCTTTTGTTAATTAGTACGATATATATTTGATAAAAATTGTTAAATGATTGTTTGAATGAATTGCTATATTTATTAGTCGGTTTGGGTATATTCCTGCCCTAGAGAGGATGAGACCCTATTACGTTCTCGTGTAAGAGCGGATGACGCTTTATATACGAATCCCGCCTTGAAGCGGTTGATTTATACTATTTGGTTATATACTGTGTGTGTTGCAGGGGGATAGGTTGGAGGTATCCAATGGGATTCCTCACCACATTTAATTTTATTTACATATATATGTGCTAATATATATGAGTTGTGATGCAGGGGGAAATAGGTTAGAGGGATCCAACGAGATTCCTCGCTATTGTTCAATTGTTTCAATAATATCTCTTTTATATGCATTATTGAAAAATGAACATGATAGTGGACACTGTAATTATGACATTGTTATAGGTTTGAAAGCTAAAACCCAATAGTGGTAGAAAATCAATATTACCATTGGTTAAGCATTGGGTAGCTATTGGCCTTAAATTGGTATTTTGAAATACTATAAATTGCCATTGAATTGGAATTGATTTTTGAGACAGGAAATGATTTTTAATCCGAAATTGGGCTTCGAAAATATTTTGTTTTAAATAAAATTAGTTTAAAGGAAAAAATTTATGCTAATTTTTAAATCTAGGACGGAACTTTTAATTAGGCCCAAGGACAGTAGCGCGTTATTCAACCAACTTCATCGTCTGAAGCGATCGTCTGAAGCCTGCCATAGCCGCTGCCACCTTAGTCCTAACATGTCGTAGCCACAGCCATCCAAGCCGCCGTCAATTCCAAAATTGAAAAAAAAAACCTAATTCTACACTCCAATCCAAATGTAAATTAGAAATTTCATGAAAATTGAAGTCGCGTGCCACTAAATCTAGAGATAAGAAACAAATGGAGAAGCAGAACACAGAAGAAGAAGAAAGTCAAAAAGTTTTAATCGCAAGTTGAATGATATTTTGATATAGCATTTCTGCATTTGAAACACGGTAGACTGTGTTTAATATGCTAAAAATAGACTAATATAGCATTTATACTTTTAAAAATAGCACCATTATCTGACTATGCAAAATGATATTTGGATATAGTGTAAGTATCTTTCAATTGAAAAAAGATGAAAAAATATGCAAAATAAACTTGAATTTAGCATAAGTATATTTAAAGTGAAGTGGCATGAATAGAATATACAAAATGAAATAAGTATTCCTAAGAAGAACTACCAAATGCAAAATGATAATTGCATATAGCATATGTATTTTTAATGCAATATTTTAATCACAAAGTTCACCACTATGTTTATGATATGCAAAATGATAGTTTAATGTAGCATTTGAGTTATGAAGTCCACTATTATGTTTAAAATATGCAAAATGATAGTTTGATATAGCATTTTAATTGTGATGTCCAATGCCAAAGTTACAATATGCAAAATGAGACTTAAGTATCATTTTAATTACAAAGTCCAGTGGCATGTTTAAGTTATATAAAATGATAGTTTAACATACTATTTCAGTTAATGAAGTCCAATATCATGTTACAGTATGCAAAATGATAGTTTAATGTAGCATTTCAATTACAAAGTCCATAACATATTAAGGATATGCAAAATGATAGTTTAACGTAGCATTATAGTTATGAAGTTCACTATCACGTGTAAATATGAATGCAAAAGATAACCGGGTACCAGACCAAATCAGGTACTTATGGATGTAAAAGCTAATTGAATGCCAACCGTAATCGAGTGTATATGGAATCGATCTATACCCAGGATATATTGTTTAACCGAGCATACCATCGAATGCAAAAGCAAACCAAATGCAAAGCCTAATTGGGTATGTATGGATGCAAAAGCTAACCGGATTCTAAGTCTAATCGGGTAGATACAGATGCAAGAGCTAATCGGATTCCAAGCCTAATCGAATACATATTGATTCAAAGGATAACCAGATGCCAAGCCTAATTGGGTACATATTGTTTCAAAGGCTAACCGGATGTCAAGCCAAATTGGATACATATGAAACCAATTTATACCCGAGATATACTGTTTAACCGAGCATACATATGGATGCAAAAGCTGACCGGATGCCAAGCCTAATCGGGTATATGGAACCAATCTATACCTGAGATATATTTTAACCGAGCGTACCATCGAATGTAAAAGCTAACTGGATGCCAAGCCTAATCGGGTACGTTTGGATGTAAATGCTAATCGGATGCCAAGCCTAATCGGGTACGTATGGATGTAAAAGCTAACCGAATGCCAAGCCTAAACGGGTATGTATGGATGTAAAAGCTAACCGGATGCCAAGCCTAATTGAGTACATATTGATGTAAAAGCTAACTGGAAGCCAAGCCTAATCGGGTATGTATGAAACCAGTCTATACTCGAAATATATTATTTAACTAAGTGCACCATCGAGTGCAAAAGTTAATCGAATGTCTAACCTAATCGAGTACATATGGAAGCAAAAGCTACCAGGATGTCAATCCTAATCGGGTATGTATGGATACAAAAGTTAATCGGGTGCCAAACCTAATCGAGTATGTATGGATGCAAAAGCTAACCGAATGCCAATCCTAATCGGGTATATATGAAACCAATCTATCATTTGTATTTTAAATTAGTGCATTACAATGTAATAAATTGAATGGAATGTGCCGAATGATAGTTAAAAATATCATTGTATTTTTAAAGCGCATTACAGTATATTGAATGTGCCAAATGATAAGTAAAAATATCATTCCTATTTTTAGAGTGCATTAGAACGTATTGAATGTAGCGAATGATAGTTAAAATAGTTTAATGTGGCATTTTAGTAATGAAGTTCACTATCGTGCTTAAAATATTCAAAATGATATTTAATATAGCAATTACCAAGTCCATTATCGTGTCTATAATATACAAATCTACAGTTTAATGTAACATTTTACTTATGAAGTTCACTATCATATTTATGATATTAAAAATAGTTTAGTATAGCATTTTAATTACAAAGTCCACTAGTATGTATAGAATATTTAAAATGATAGTTTAATATAGCATTTTAGTTACGAAGTACACTAGCATTTTATTTGTGATATCTGTAACATTCAAAATAAAGCAACTCAATAACAAGTAAAAAAACAATGATGCATTATGTTCTATGCATATTTTATCATCTTGTGAAACATATAAGTAATTTTATCTAATCAAAATCACATCTTTTGTAGATTTTAAAAACAAAACTTACTTCAACTCCTTGAAAAATAGGAACATTCAATCATGCTATTAGAAATGCATAAACTATAACAACTACAATACATAATATAACATTCAGTTATGCATTGTACATATAGAATTAGAATGATAAGTTCATATAGCATTTTTTTTTCTTAGTTCATTTCAATACATTTAATCGCCATTGTTACCTTTTGCACCACCAGCAACCTTAACCTCCACTCCATCGACGCCCATCTGAAACCGGCCATAAAAGTCATGGCTCAAGTCACCGTAGACCTTCAAGTTGTCGCTACCACCTATTGTCCATCGCCTTAGCCTGACGAACGAACTCCGCCTTCGCCTGAACGAGCTCTGCCTTCGCTTGCGGTTGCACCATCGTCGCCTGTTCTTGTGATGTAACGCCGTCTATTCTTGTGATGTCGCCGCCTGTACTAATGATTTGAGAACGAGATTTGAGAACAGTCTAATATTTTTTGCAGAATTTCCTTCAAGCGAAAGAATAAAACTTGTGTTCTTAAAACGTAAAAATAATTGTCGCGTCCTTCGTTCCAAAAAAGAATGCTAAGTTTTTCCTTCAGCCGAATTTCCTGTAAAGATTATCTATTTATATCAATATTGTTTTAAATTTATGTATTTATATTAGTATTATTTTAAGGTTATTTAATTATATTAATATTTTTTAAAAAGTTATTTAATTGTAATATTATTTAATTTAAAGTTATTTAATTATAGTAATATGATTTTAAAGTTATTTAATTATAATAATATTATTTTAAGGTTATTTTTACTATTGCTAAAGTTATTTGTTTATAGTTAATATTGTTTTAAAGAATTCATCAAAATGTTAATATTTTGAAAGGTTAATTATTTCAAGAATAATTATGGTTTGAAATTAAAAATAAGGATTATAAATAAGGTTTTCAAAATAAATTATTATTATTTATAAAAATGGTAAAGATTAATTATTATGTTTATTTAATAGAGATTATTAATTATTATTTTCAAGATGTTTTAAAGTTAATAGTTTTCATTTATTTATAATTTTTATTGTTAATAATTATTATTATATCATGGTGTTTTAAAGTAAAAGATTTTTAATTCTTTATAATTGTTTTCGAGACCTATAAATAGAGTTGTAAGACTTGGATTTTATAAAAGGAGTTTATAAATGGTTTTATGGATTTATAAAGGGTTTATAAATGATTTTTAAAATGTACAAAGAGTTTATAAGTTATTAAATTTTTATAAGTGGAAATTAGCCACAAGGGCCTTTTTAGCAAATGCAATTAGTTTCTAGGACACACAACTGAAATAATTACTTTTAAGGACAAAATGAAAAATAATTAGTTTCTAAGGCCTAAAAACCTATGAAATTATTATGTCCTTGAAAGTAATTGGATTGCGGACTTTATCCTTAAAAGTAATTTCTGCTGACTTTGGCCTTGAAATTAATTTCTGTGGATGCGAGTCTTAGAAACTAATTGGAATGCAATGTTTGTCCTTCTAGTGAAATGCCCCTTTTTATAAAAGGATTATAAATGGTTTTTCAGAGATTTATAAATGGTTTTGGAGAATTGTAAGGAATTTATAAATGATTTGAGAATTGAATAAAAAGAAAATCTTTTCCAATTTTGTAAATATACTTATACCATAGTGATAAGTATATGAGTGCATTTTCTAATATGCGGGGTATAATGTGTGTGAATATACTTATACCGTTGAGATAAGTATATAGATTTTTTCTAAGTATTGAAAATATAGGGATTTGTGGACATACCTTTTTAAAAGTATTTTTGTACAAGTAATTAACAAAGTGATTTTAAATGAATGAAAGATTTACTAAAAGGACGCTAGTGGTTGCTTATTTACTAAAAGGAATAAATCTTTGTTTAGATGTGTGTTTGTTGATAGTTAAATTATCGACTATCAACATCTTGGTCTAAATATGTAATCCTATTTAATTTTGATGGTACAGAAATATTCCCTACCTAACACTGAAGGATTTTAACTCGAAAAATATCTAAGAGAAACTCAGAAATTATATGGTACAGTTACCGTCGGTGGTGCTATACTGTATGTATAAACTTGTTTTCGTTCCTTTAGGAAAAATGATGAGGAGATTCATCCACTTAAATGTTTAGGGGTGATCCCCGTGTTTGATGTGATTTTTTGTTTGATGATAACAAACATATATCAATAAATATGTGTGTTTGTAGTTTGAACTATATAAAGAAAGGAAGAAATATTCATATTGAATAATTATACTATTGCACAGAATTTATATAATTCAAACAGTATTTTTTATTCAATATAATATTTTACAACACTTAAACAATACAAAAGTTTTTCAGTTCTCTCTATATATATATATATACATACATCAGTTCATACATTTTACTCTTCTCACTACAACTCTCAACACTCAGTTTTTCACTCTGTCTGCACATCTGCATCTATCTGCATTGTCCAGCTCCACTTCTCGTCCTGTCTCCTGTGTACCTGTGTAATTAGCAACTACAACAGTAATCTGAAAACAAACAAATTTAAATTGCAAAAATAAAATTTGTTTGTGTCTCAGATACATGGGTTATTGTCATCATCTTTGATTGTGCAATATCTGTGCATATCAGTATTTTTATCAGGAACAGGCAATTATAAGTGGCTGCAATACACACGTATACATTCGTATACGTGTGCACTGCCACGCCTACTCGTGTGCTCAAACTGCAACAAAACACAAATTCAACATCATGTTCGAATGCAATATCAACTAAAGTCAGAAACAGTGCAGTACAACTACATGAAACAGTGGAACAAACTCAAATGTCCAGTTACAATAATACAATGAACAAATTCATACAAGCTCAGACTACAAGTTCAAGTGAAAGTGTAGACAAATGACCAAGCTGCAGCACCAATGATGAACAAGACCACCAGTGACCCATACACAAATGACCATGCCACAACTATGCAAGCCTGTGCCAAGCATGATACAGGAGAATACAAACAAGCATGCAACAGAAGACATAGCCAATGCCAACAAAACTCTCAAATGCAGACACAAGAAGAATGGAACAGGTGCAAAATGACCAAACAGCAATTCAGGTAGTATGATGGGTGAACAAAACAAATGTGCGCAAGTGATACAAGTAACATGAATGTAGACAGCAAACATGCAACAAGATGGATGGTCCAATGTCGATATCAAATGCATGTACCAAGACAGTACAACATTACAAGAGAACAAAGTCTCTGTAATAATACATGAAGCATACAAGTGCAACACAAACATGAAGACTGAAACCAGAAGACAGTGCCAAATGTCAACAGAGACAATGCAAATGTGATCAATGCAAACAACAAAGACCACAACACTCAAGTGTACAAATGAAACATCATCAAAGACAACACAGTAGCAAGCTACAAGTGATGCAGAACAAACATGTCAGTGGCAAGTTACAAACTCAAGTACAAAAATGGAGATGCAGACCATAGTGCAACAAGATGAACCACAATGCCAACATGATGAATACAGATGCAAAGTACAACAGTGAAGCATGCAAATAGGTCACAAGTAAGACAGGTTCAAATACAACAAGCATCAGTATGGAGATCAAAGTCAGATGAAATAATGCCCAAAATGCCAACAAGTGATCATGTCAAATGCATCAATATACATAGCCGTGGGTAAAGGTCAGAAAAATAATCAAACAACCAAACCAAGTAATGCATCAATGATGGCAAGAGGGCCAGAGAAAATTCAATGCCGTATAAAGTCAAAGAAGAAAATGAATGGGGTTGAATTTAAAAATAAACATCAGGTTTAAATTAAGAAATCTAATTTTGGCAAGAAATCTCTGCATCAAATTTCTCAAATTCATATATGGTCAGGGTTAATTCAAATAGGGGCCGAACCAACAAGTATGGAAAGAGATTTTCGAATTAATTAATTCGAATACAAATATGGACAGCAGTAATTCAAAATTGATTTCAAGAACAAAATCAACGACATGGAAAAATCAAATATGACAGTGATTAGGAGGGTTTCAACCCTATAAATACACCCAAGAAATCATCATAGAACACACAGAACAATCGAGTTCAAGTATCAATTTAGAAAAGCATAAAGAGACAGTACATACCGAATACACAAGAAATGAATTCGATCGAGCGACTGCAAAACCAGCAATAGTCATCCATCAGAGAAGCAGCGAGCTAGGGCAACGAATCACAGAACAATCGAAGAAATCGAAGCCCTAACTGGAACAAAAGGGAACGAAGCCCTAATCAGAACGTGGCCGCCATTTTTCTCACAAGCAAAAGAAAATGGACCGGGTGAATTAAGATAAAGGGAAGTGACCGCATTTTCTTTTGTTTGTTCTAGGGTTAAGTTTTTTAAATTGTTTTAAATTTTGTGCTTGCTTTTGTAATTTGTTTTATTTGTATGTTCTCTTCAAAACAAAACATGAAAAATTATCACCTAGGGTTTAGGTGTTGTCAGATTGTCTAGTTAGAGTTAGTCCAGTTAGCAGGGTTTGCAAGTTTGCAAAACTCTATAGGCGGTAGCAGGGTTTGCAAGTCTGTTAGAGTATTTGTAAGCGGGAAACTGTTTAATTCTAATAGAAATCTGGGAATGCAGCAGTAGGCAGGGGTTGCCGAAGCTGGGTAAATTCTGTGTGTGATTTATTTTTCAGCATATTTATTTCTGTAGTTCGCTTCTGTGGTTAATTCGCAAAAATTTGCTATAACCCTATTCACCCCCCCCCCCTCTAGGGTTAATCTAGATCCTACAAGTGGTATCAAAGCCTGGTATTTTACTTTAACTCTAGAGTCATGAATCCACCAAATAATGCTTTTTCTGAGGGGCAATCTATTGCTAGGCCACCCATGTTTAATGGGAATGATTATGCTTATTGGAAAGTTAGAATGAGTATTTATCTTAGTTCTGTCGATTATGATGTTTGGGATATTATTGAAACTGGCTATAAATCTCCCACTATAGTTGTTGGTGATACTGAGATTCCTAAACCTAAGGATAGGTGGGATGCTAACGATAAGAAATTAAAAACTACAAATGCCAAAGCAATGAACGCTTTGATCTGTGCTCTTGATAAAAATGAATTTAATAGAATTTCTCATTGTACAACAGCACAGGAAATTTGGCACACTCTGGAGGTGACACACGAAGGAACTTCTCAAGTCAAGGAGTCACGACTAGCTCTATTCAGCAATGAATACGAAAACTTTGTGATGGAAAAGGGCGAGGGCATAAAGGATATGTTTGGACGGTTTTCAACCTTGGTGTACAATGCTAGAGCGCTTGGGAAGGTCTTCACTGAAGTAGAGCTTGTACGGAAGATACTGCGAGTCTTACCAATGAACTTTGAGGCAAAAGTCACTGCAATACAAGAATCGAAAGATCTGAGTAAACTAAGCATGGAAGAGTTGATCGGAAACTTGATGACATATGAACTTGAGCTAAAGGCAAAAGAGGAACGTAACAACTCCGAATCAAAAAAGAAGACGATTGCCTTAAAAAGCAAAGAAGAAAGCGGTGAAGAAGAAGAAGATCCAATTGAAGAGCTTGCGATGGCAGTCAATAATCTTAGAAAATGGTCAAAATTCAGGCCACGCAAGAAGAAAACAAGTGGTAATAAGCCAAAAGATTCTGATGATTCCGATAATGAATTGACATGCTTTAACTGCAAAAAGCCTGGCCACTTCAAACAAAAATGTCCACTTCTCAAAAACAACAAAGGAAAGAAAAAGAAGAAGAAGGCCTTTGCAGCAACTTGGGATGATGAAGAAGGAGAAGAAGTTTCGGAAAATAGCTCAGAAGAGGCTAACTTGTGCCTTATGGCAAAATCAGATTCAGAAACAAGTTCAGAGGAATCCAGTGAGGTACGTGACTATTCTTATAAAGAACTTGTTTTGATGTGTTATGATCTTACTAATACAATTGATACTCTTGAAACTAAGATTGAAAAATTAAAGTCTGACAGGAGAGAACTTGTTCATGAGAATACTAGGTTAGAAACTGAACTTGAGAATATTCAAAACCTGGACTGTAAAAAATGTAAAACTTTAGATTCAGAAATATCAAGACTTAAGAATAGCTTCGATAATCTTGAAAAAGAAAACTCAAGTCTTAAGGAAATCATTGACACAAGGAAAAAAGATTTTATAAATAGATGCACCACACTTGTAACTGAAAACACAACACTAAAAACCAAAGTCCAAAATCTTGAAAAATCTCTGAATAACTTTTCAAGAGGAGAAAAATCGTTTAACATGTTGTTGGGAAATCAACTCTTTGCTAATAATAGAAAAGGACTAGGTTTTGGGAAAACACAGGTTGATGATCATGCAAAAGGTAAGAGTATCTTTGTTAGAAGTGAAATTGGACATCGTGTTGAAAATTGTAGTCATAGGAACAAGAACACAAAGTTTATACAAGTTTGGGTTCCTAAGAATTCTACAAACAAATTTCATGTCTATAGGAACAAAAATAAAAGGACAAAACAAATTTGGGTTCCAAAGGGATTGTTTGTTCACAATGCTTCAGTTACTAATATCATTGGACCTAAGAGTTTCTCTAGGTCATCCTCCTCTCTCTTTATGTAGGTCTGTTGGCGGGCTAAGGAGCAACAAGAATGGTTTCTAGATTCAGGTTGTTCTAGACATATGACAGGTGATAAATCTAAGTTCCTTAGCCTAGAGAAGTTTAGAGGTGGAAATGTGATCATGGGAGACAATAGCAAGTGTAAGATTATTGGGAAAGGTGAAGTAAGTAATGGTACTTTTTCCTTGACTAATGTTTTATACGTTGATAATTTGCATCACAATCTCATTTCTATTAGCCAACTCTGTGACAAAGGTATGAATGTGGTTTTTGATAGTGATACTTGCAAAATCATTGATAAAACTTCTAATAACATTGTTTTTATGGGCAAAAGAAAAGGAAATGTTTACTCACTTTCGTTTGACAATCTAAATCTTTCCAGATGTTTGGTAGCCACTGACGAAGAGGCATCTTTATGGCATAGGAGACTTGGACATGCTAGCATGAGTCTCTTAAGAAATCTTGAAACGAAAGATTTAGTCAGAGGGTTACCACATCAGAAATTTAAAGATAACAAAGTGTGTAAAGCATGTTCCTTGGGCAAGCTTAGTCGATCATCATTTCGCCCTAAAAATATTGTTAGCACATCAAGGGTCCTCGAATTAATTCATATGGACTTATTTGGACCAAATGAAATTGCAAGTTTGAATGGAAAACGTTATTGTTATGTATTGGTTGACGATTACTCTAGATTTACATGGGTTTATTTCTTAGCCAAAAAATCTGAATCTTTTGATTATTTTTCAAAATTTGCTAAACTTGTTCAAAATGAAAAAGGAGTTTCAATTAAAACTTTAAGAAGTGATCATGGAGGCGAATTTGAAAATTCGGAATTTGAAAACTTTTGTGAAGAAAATGGTTTAAAACATGAATTTTTTGCTCCACGAACACCTCAACAAAATGGGGTGGTTGAAAGGAAAAATCGTACATTGCAAGAATTGGCTAGATCCATGTTGAGTGAGTATAAACTACCTCTAACTTTTTGGGCAGAGGCGGTGAATACTTCGTGCTATGTAATGAATAGAGTAATGATTAGACCAATACTAGGCAAAACAGCTTATGAAGTGTGGCATGAAAGGAAACCTAACATCTCTTACTTTCGTGTTTTTGGATGCCCTTGTTTTATTCTTAACACAGGTGATCAACTTGGAAAATTTGAATCAAAGGCCGATGAGGGAATTTTCATGGGCTATTCAACAAGGAGCAAGGCTTACAGGATATACAACAAACGAACAAAGACAATTGTTGAATCAGTCAATGTGAAATTTGATGAATCTGATCTGGAAAGGACGACTGAAAAAACAGGTGATGATGGGGTAGATCATGAAGGCATTAAAGAAGGGACATCTACTGAGAAAGATGGAAGTAGGACTGTTGATGCTGATAGATTGAAATTCAAATCCAATCATCCTCCTGAATTGGTTATAGGAGATCCTACGGAAGGTATACGCACTCGTTCTGCATTTGATAAAAATTTGTGTGCATTTTGTTGTCATAGTGGTTTTATTTCTGAAATAGAACCTGATTCTGTTGAAATGGCTCTTAATGATGAAAGTTGGGTTTTAGCAATGCAAGATGAACTTAATCAATTTGAGAGAAATAAAGTTTGGAAATTAGTTCCTAGGCCTAATGACTATCCAATTGTAGGAACTAAATGGGTGTTCAAAAACAAACTTGATGAATCAGGAAATGTAATTAGAAACAAAGCTAGGTTGGTCGCAAAAGGATATAACCAAATAGAAGGCATAGATTTTGATGAGACATTTGCACCAGTTGCTAGGTTAGAAGCCATTAGAATTTTGCTCAGCTTTGCTTGTTATAAAGGTTTCAAACTTAAACAAATGGATGTAAAAAGTGCATTTCTAAATGGTGATCTGAAAGAAGAAGTTTTTGTTGAACAACCCCCCGGATTTGAAAATCATGTTTTTCCAAATCATGTGTATAAACTTGAAAAAGCATTATATGGTCTTAAGCAAGCTCCTAGAGCTTGGTATGACTGCCTTTGTACATATCTTTTGGAAAATGGCTTTAAAAAGGGGAGCGCTGACACGACACTGTTTCTATTACACAAAGGAAGTGATTTTTTGATTGTTCAGATTTATGTGGATGATATCATTTATGGTGCTACTAATGAAATCTTGTGCGAGAAATTTGAACAAGTCATGCAGGCTAAATTCGAGATGAGCTTGGTTGGAGAATTAAAATATTTTCTTGGATTTCAAATCAAGCAAAGCAGTGATGGCATTTTCATTTCACAATCCAAGTATGTGTTGGAACTGTTGAAGAAATTTGGAATTGAGAACTCCAAACCATTGAGAACTCCTATGAGCCCATCAACAAAGTTGGACAAAGACGAGAAAGGAAGTGCTGTTGATCAGAAAAAATATCGAGGGATAATTGGTTCACTTCTCTATCTTACTGCTTCTAGACCTGATATTATGTTTTCTGTATGTTTGTGTGCACGTTTTCAATCTAATCCTAAAGAATCTCATTTGAAAGCCACTAAACGAATTTTGAGATATCTTTCACACACACACAAATTTGGATTATGGTACCCTTCTTGTGAAAACTTTGATTTAGTTGGTTATTCTGATGCTGATTATGCTGGTTCATTGGTTGACAGGAAAAGCACCAGTGGGACATGTTTCATGCTAGGTCATTCATTAGTTTCATGGTCAAGTCGAAAACAGAATTGTGTTGCATTATCCACCACTGAAGCAGAATATATTGCTTTAGGAAGTTGCTGTGCTCAAATTTTATGGATGATGCAAACTCTTTCTGATTTTGGCTTAGTTTATAAACAAGTTCCATTAAAATGTGACAGTAAAAGTGCAATAGACTTATCAAATAATCCTGTTCATCATTCACGCACAAAACACATTGATGTGAGACACCACTTTCTTAGAGATCACATTGCTAAGGAAGTCATTTGCATTGAATATATTTCAACTGAGGCTCAACTTGCTGATATTTTCACAAAACCCCTCCCTGAAGACAGATTTTCTAGATTACGTTTGGATTTGGGGATTATAGAAATTGACTAACCATTTTTTCATTGTTAGGTAGAAATATTCTTGGATATATACTTTCAACTTCAATTTCTAGGATTCAAACAAGTTTTGGATATTTTCCAAAGATTGATTCAAATATGGTATTCAGTACTGGATATTACATAATATAATTAACTTGGTAACTTATTCCACGATCATTTCTATTTCTACCATCTTTCTATCATTCATAATGGTTTGATAAAATAAGAAGAGTGAATTATTTTTAAATTAAATAATTAAAAAAATAAAAAATAAAAAATAAAATATAAAAAATAAAATATATATATATATATATATTTTAATAATAAATAATAAATCTCATGTATCCATTCTCATTTAAAAGTCCTTATGGTTATGCATGGATGGAACATATGAGAGAATTATTTTTATCATTACTTCATTCTCATTTAAAAGTCCTTATGGTTATGCATGGATGGAGTATGGTAACTAAGTATTCTGGTCTCGCTTAATAGTCTGGATGCTTAGACTAATAAGTAACTGCTAATCCCATTTAAAAGTCCTTATGGTTATGAGTGGTTAGTAAGTGCTTATTTTTTTGTTTTTGTGCTTAAATGTCAAATTAATATCTCTCTTCTTATTAAAACCAATCATCAATCCATCCTCTACAATATGGAAGTTTTTACCTCGTTATGATATATTATTTTTTGTTCCTACTGCTCTATTGTTTTTTGTCAGTCTTTTGATAATGACAAAAGGGGGAGAAGAACAAGATTTTGATGAGGAAGTAAATATTTTTTTGGAATATTTCAACAAATTTGGTTAAATATCGTTAGTTAATTTTCTTTAGTTCTTTTATTCCTTTGTAAATTTTGTTAACTTCTAAATAGGGAGAGGTCTTGGTTGTAGGGGGAGCATTCAAATAGGGGGAGCTAAAATTTTTTTTTGTTCAAACACATGTATTAGCATTTCAAAATCTTTAATATATATGTTTGCCATCATCAAAAGGGGGAGATTGTTTGATGTGATTTTTTGTTTGATGATAACAAACATATATCAATAAATATGTGTGTTTGTAGTTTGAACTATATAAAGAAAGGAAGAAATATTCATATTGAATAATTATACTATTGCACAGAATTTATATAATTCAAACAGTATTTTTTATTCAATATAATATTTTACAACACTTAAACAATACAAAAGTTTTTCAGTTCTCTCTCTCTCTATATATATATATATATACATACATCAGTTCATACATTTTACTCTTCTCACTACAACTCTCAACACTCAGTTTTTCACTCTGTCTGCACATCTGCATCTATCTGCATTGTCCAGCTCCACTTCTCGTCCTGTCTCCTGTGTACCTGTGTAATTAGCAACTACAACAGTAATCTGAAAACAAACAAATTTAAATTGCAAAAATAAAATTTGTTTGTGTCTCAGATACATGGGTTATTGTCATCATCTTTGATTGTGCAATATCTGTGCATATCAGTATTTTTATCAGGAATAGGCAATTATAAGTGGCTGCAATACACACGTATACATTCGTATACGTGTGCACTACCACGCCTACTCGTGTGCTCAAACTGCAACAAAACACAAATTCAACATCATGTTCGAATGCAATATCAACTAAAGTCAGAAACAGTGCAGTACAACTACATGAAACAGTGGAACAAACTCAAATGTCCAGTTACAATAATACAATGAACAAATTCATACAAGCTCAGACTACAAGTTCAAGTGAAAGTGTAGACAAATGACCAAGCTGCAGCACCAATGATGAACAAGACCACCAGTGACCCATACACAAATGACCATGCCACAACTATGCAAGCCTGTGCCAAGCATGATACAGGAGAATACAAACAAGCATGCAACAGAAGACATAGCCAATGCCAACAAAACTCTCAAATGCAGACACAAGAAGAATGGAACAGGTGCAAAATGACCAAACAGCAATTCAGGTAATATGATGGGTGAACAAAACAAATGTGCGCAAGTGATACAAGTAACATGAATGTAGACAGCAAACATGCAACAAGATGGATGGTCCAATGTCGATATCAAATGCATGTACCAAGACAGTACAACATTACAAGAGAACAAAGTCTCTGTAATAATACATGAAGCATACAAGTGCAACACAAACATGAAGACTGAAACCAGAAGACAGTGCCAAATGTCAACAGAGACAATGCAAATGTGATCAATGCAAACAACAAAGACCACAACACTCAAGTGTACAAATGAAACATTATCAAAGACAACACAGTAGCAAGCTACAAGTGATGCAGAACAAACATGTCAGTGGCAAGTTACAAACTCAAGTACAAAAATGGAGATGCAGACCATAGTGCAACAAGATGAACCACAATGCCAACATGATGAATACAGATGCAAAGTACAACAGTGAAGCATGCAAATAGGTCACAAGTAAGACAGGTTCAAATACAACAAGCATCAGTATGGAGATCAAAGTCAGATGAAATAATGCCCAAAATGCCAACAAGTGATCATGTCAAATGCATCAATATACATAGCCGTGGGTAAAGGTCAGAAAAATAATCAAACAACCAAGCCAAGTAATGCATCAATGATGGCAAGAGGGCCAGAGAAAATTCAATGCCGTATAAAGTCAAAGAAGAAAATGAATGGGGTTGAATTTAAAAATAAACATCAGGTTTAAATTAAGAAATCTAATTTTGGCAAGAAATCTCTGCATCAAATTTCTCAAATTCATATATGGTCAGGGTTAATTCAAATAGGGGCCGAACCAACAAGTATGGAAAGAGATTTTCGAATTAATTAATTCGAATACAAATATGGACAGCAGTAATTCAAAATTGATTTCAAGAACAAAATCAACGACATGGAAAAATCAAATATGACAGTGATTAGGAGGGTTTCAACCCTATAAATACACCCAAGAAATCATCATAGAACACACAGAACAATCGAGTTCAAGTATCAATTTAGAAAAGCATAAAGAGACGGTACATACCGAATACACAAGAAATGAATTCGATCGAGCGACTGCAAAACCAGCAATAGTCATCCATCAGAGAAGCAGCGAGCTAGGGCAACGAATCATAGAACAATTGAAGAAATCGAAGCCCTAACTGGAACAAAAGGGAACGAAGCCCTAATCAGAACGTGGCCGCCATTTTTCTCACAAGCAAAAGAAAATGGACCGGGTGAATTAAGATAAAGGGAAGTGACCGCATTTTCTTTTGTTTGTTCTAGGGTTAAGTTTTTTAAATTGTTTTAAATTTTGTGCTTGCTTTTGTAATTTGTTTTATTTGTATGTTCTCTTCAAAACAAAACATGAAAAATTATCACCTAGGGTTTAGGTGTTGTCAGATTGTCTAGTTAGAGTTAGTCCAGTTAGCAGGGTTTGCAAGTTTGCAAAACTCTATAGGCGGTAGCAGGGTTTGCAAGTCTGTTAGAGTATTTGTAAGCGGGAAACTGTTTAATTCTAATAGAAATCTGGGAATGCAGCAGTAGGCAGGGGTTGCCGAAGCTGGGTAAATTCTGTGTGTGATTTATTTTTCAGCATATTTATTTCTGTAGTTCGCTTCTGTGGTTAATTCGCAAAAATTTGCTATAACCCTATTCACCCCCCCCCCCTCTAGGGTTAATCTAGATCCTACACCCCGTTCTTGTGTGCTGTCTGATTATTTCCTAAAGAACCGGTATTAAGCATTCTGGAAAATCGACGATTGAATTTTGGAGCGCTAGGGAAATGGAAGAGCATACTATAAGAGATGACTCGAAAACTGTAACCACTTCGAATCCATATATGGCCCTATGGAGGAGTTTGGTGACATATATTGAAATGTTAGGATCCATGTATAGTTTCGAGACTCGTTGGGGTATCGGAATCTAGGTGGGATTATAATATATTTGGTGTTGGCGCATGAGTTAGAGTGCCAAACATAGCCTCATCGGCGGTAATGGCAAGAACCAGAACTAGAAGGCATGGCCAGTATGATTGGCAAACCCATAGGGTGCAGTCGGCTCCTCCTAGACATTACTTTCAGCTGTTATGCATGCATTGGGTGATGCATTCGGTCTTAGCGAGGCCATCTATATTTTTCCTATGGTACATCATAGGGATGTATACTGCTTCGGAAGGATATCTCAGATCCTTGTGTAAGAGGACTGTTTCTCGAAAAACTGAGGGAACCTCCATGGAATCCTACACAATTAGCAAACGTGCCTGATTGATTTTTCATTATATACCTAGTATTGTTATGATATAGACTCACAAGCATCATAACTACATGAATATTATTATTTTCAACCTTAGAATTATTATAATATCAATGGATTTTCTATAGAAAAAACTTAGTTATCGTAAAGTAAAAACTCATCTGTGTTTATGTGCGGTGTAGTTTTACGAGATACTTTTGATTTTTATACGGTTTTCTTATACGGTTTTCTATAACTTAAAAATCCAGTTGTGTGTGTTTCCTCAAGCTAGTTTTCCAAACCAACTCGGGTGTTATTTTGTTATAATGCTCGGGTCAGACCATGCATATTTACAGATTTTAGTTGGTTGCTTTGGAGCATCAGGAGACAAGCTAGAGGCCTAGAGACGTATGCACATATATGGTTATTTTTCCATTGTGATCATTGACTGTATTTTATCAGCAACTATAAGGACAGGCTATTATAACTGTCCAGGCTGAAATAGGTTAGTATACTCTGATTGATGTCTGTATACATACATATTACAGTTTTGCTTTTGTGTAAAGATTTGTTGTATATTATAGATTATTCGTTCTGTTGTGAGATTCTTTGTTGTTTATTTTTTTCTTTCTTCCTTCCTTTTTCTTTTCCCCTAACTTTCAGGTTTTCCACTTCGATTGCTCGGCATGTAATATGGTGGACGTATTAGTGTCAATTTTTTAGGGTCGAAAATCCCGGTTGTTACAATGTGTATTAAAAAAATGTAACATCCCTAATTTTTGATAACATTATTCAGGATATTTAATTAGACAAGATTGTTTAAAAGGGGAAAAGCACGGTTTTAGGTCAAAAACGAGATTCAAAGATATTTAAATGCCATTGAAAAATTTATGTTATGAGAAACATAATTTTGGAGTTGGGTGTCAATTTAGATAATTTTCCAAGCTATGGAAAGATTATTATGAACTTTCAAAGGAAAATATGGTTAGTTTATAAATTTATTTTGGTCAATATATTGGGAATTTGGGTCTGGAATTTTGATATGTTAGATAACATGACTAAAGTGAATTTCTGGAAATTTTGGGGATTTTTCCAAAGGGTTTGCTAGGCAAAAAAATTGTTTTAGAAGAGGGACTTCTTTGCAAAAATGAGAAGGGCTTAGTCGATCAACTTAACCATAGTTTAGATCTGAATTAGCGGCAGTTAGTCTTGAAAAAGAATTTGAAAAAGTTAAGGCAACCAATCTGGTGTTGACACATGGCAGGTTAGTTAGAGAAAAGTTTACTTTATAAAGAACAAAACCAGGTTTACTCAGAAAATAGGTTCCGCCTGTTTTAGAAAGCACCTTCTGGCATAAATGCCTTTGCCTTTATCTTAGTCGAAACCTACCATGCTGAAACTAATACACAAGGTATCACAAAGATGGTACATAGTAGATTGGTGGAAGGCAGAACGTAAGATGTCGAAAGCATAGCTTCTGAAGGAGACGAAACCTTGGTTTGTTTTCAAAATGTAAAGCGCCTGCCTTTTTCTTGTTTTAGCCTTCAATAGGGTCGAAGAATTTGGTTTCGAAAGAGGATTTAAAAAGGTTTCGAAAGGTTTGCCATTAACTTATAATTGCTTTCGACTGGGTTCCTTACTTATGAAAAAATGTTTTGAAAGAAGGGGTTCCGACCTAGTCAAAACCTTGCTGCTGTTCTTTGATGGTGTTGTAGATATCAATGCTGTCGGAAGGTACTTTGTTTTACAAAGTTTATGCCACTTCTAATAGATTTCTAAAGGAGTTAGGGGTTTCAAAGGTGATAGTTTCGAAAGGGGTTTCGACCCCAACCTTTTAATGTTTACCTAGATGTTTTATGCTTTCAAAAGAGATGGTGCCGACGCCATCAAGTTTTCCCTAATATTTTTATTTGATAAACAATGGTTTCAAAAGAGTTGCTTTTGCCTATATTCCCTTTGACCCAAATAATGTTTAAAGTATAAACCCAATGCTTTTGAAAGAGGTACTTTCAATGATTTCGGAAGGGTTACTTCCATTAGTATCGAAATGGGTACTTTCAACTAGTTTCAAAGCTAAGCTTCTAAAGTTAATTGCTAGTACTTTAACGTATTCGAAAGGTTTCAAAAGGTAGATTTTAAAGTATTAAAGGCAGGAGCCTAATGTTTTGAAGATAGATTTTTAAGGCTTTTGAAGGAGGCTATCCTATGAAGTCGAAAGCTAGGTTTCGAAGGTATCGAAAGGTTTTATGACCCAAACTCTATTTTTAAAGGAAAAATCCGTGGTTATATTAAAGGAGTTTTTATAATGGTTTTCAGAAGAAGCTATTTAGGGACTAACCATGTTTTATTTTAAACCCATAGGAGTGGTATTGCTATCTTGTTATGTTGCTTCTTCTAATATGAATATATTCACTTTATAATGGACCCATAATTGCATTTTAGGGATAAAGGGTAGAAGAACCAATTAGGTTAACCCAGTAGTGAATATAAATTGAATAAACTCTCAAAGAGTAGAATTGAATCTAGGATTTCAGGAAGACTAGCATATAGGATGATAAAACATAAAAGAAAGATATTGCCAAGGGCCAATAGGTTCTCAGTAAGCCCATGAAAACTGTGTATAGAAAAAGATATTGGCAGGGGCCAATAGGTTCATAGTTAGCCTATGAAAACTATGTATAAATAAAGATGTCAGAAAGACAGATTCATAGTAGCCTATGAAAACTATGTATAAAGGAAGATGTCAGAAAGACAGGTTCATAGTAAGCCCATGAAAACAATGATTGGATACTACCAGAGGCCAGTAGGTTTGTAGTTAGCCCATAAAACTATATCCGGATGAAATATTTACAGTTGTGAGTTAGCCCATAAAAACTGTATCCAAATGAAATATTGACAGTTATGAGTTAGCCCATAAAAACTATATCTGGATGAAATATTGACGGTTGTCAATAGGTTCCTAGTCAACCTATGAAAACTAGGATAATAAGAAAGGATTTTGAGGTCACCAGTAGGTTCTTAGTCAACCCATGAGAACTAGGATAAGAGTAAGATATTGGAGTTACCAATAGGTTCATAGTGATCCTATGAAAACTATGTAATTAGACAGGGAGTCCTTAAATTCTTAACCGATTATTAGTCATCCTATGAAAACTAACAGGTTAATAGTAATCCTAGAAACTACAATTAAGACAGATCGTCTAAAATGAATGGGGATGGGTAATCAAGAATTGATTCGTTTGTTTTTTATATCATCATATTATAATTTTTTGAATTGTTTTGACCATTGTGGATCTAGAAACACGGTATATGTTTATAAAAGTTTTGAGATACTAGTGAGGAGAAACTCATTCCTCTAAGTGGCGTGATCTCAGTAGATATCTAAATGGTTTGAGATGGTAGATTATTATACATAACAGGCTTTATGACTGACTCGAAGTTTATGTTTTCCCCTTAAACTCTCCAGTACTCAATTGATTTTGAGTAGTTTGAGGGTTGAGGTTTTCAGGTACCTCTAAGACGAATAAGCTTCCGGAGACGTGTAGGAGGCATGATAGCTATTTAGAGTTCTTTATTCTTTTGATTCTGCTATGTTATTTGTAATGGAAAAGTTGTTATATTGCCTGTATATACTCTGATCATCTAAGGAGGCATCTTCATATGTCGCTCTTGGTGTATGTTGTAATAAATATGTTTTCTCTAAACATGATTAGCGAACATAGAATTATGTAATGAATTGGAAATGTTTTGATATGGAATGTGATTTTGTTTGAAGTTTAATTTTTTTCCATATTCATGTGTCTATGTGTATCAATGAATCTAACTTCGTCGTATTTGGTCCTCGAAGGATTAATAACAATAAATGACTGCAGCATCCGTAGCAGTTCGTATTGGGCCTCCAAGTAGGGGGTTATTACAAAAAATTAACCAAATCCGTACGGACTTAAAAATAATTATTTATTTTTGAAAAAACCTTCTCGACCGTCAATATTTTTTTAAATTTTTAACACACACACATATATCGACACACACCAATTAATAAATTATAAATAAATATATTTTAAATTAATATATAAAACATGTTAATTTGTATTTTTCAAATTAATTTTTTTTATGTGTATGCGTATATTGTAGTTTAAATTTTAAATAAATATTTACTTAGATCTATATCTAATTTTGAATTTTAAATTGGCACAAGATTTCTAAGATATTAATTCAAAGTAATTTGAATTGGTCAAAACTATTTAAATATATAGAATTATTATTATTATTATTATGTATAATTTTCAAATAAGTCTATGGACAAAAATGGCAAATACAAAAGGACAAATGTGTCTGCTGCGATGTAAATCCCAACACCTACATATGTACACATTAACTACGTACACTATTTATATGTTGCATATGCACTATATACATATAAGTACATTTGATGCACTTATAAAATATAGCTTATATAAATTAAATTATTTTTTTATAAATAAATAAAATAAAATAAAGATTTTATTTAAAAATACTTTAGATTGAACCTAAAATCATTCGACTTCATAGGTCCAATAAAGAACTAAAACATTTTTTTTTTAAATTCACCAATTTAACCCATTGTGACCCGATCGAGTTCCTTCTGAAGCAATTGCAGTAGAATTTTACTGAAAAGTGAAATACGTTGACGTCGAAAAAACACTGAAAAAATTTGTTTCGGTAATGAAGAAATCAACAAAAAAAAGTATGCAAAGTTCTCAAATTTATAGGGAATTAAACTCAAAACTGTGTGAATAACATCAATCATTTCATCTTAGTTTAGTAGGTAATTAGTAGGTGAAGACATCGGGAAAATATCAATGACTTCCGTAGGGAAAGTGCGGAGATATTTTCCTCGTGTCCTATATGAAAGACAACGGGAAAGAAACGCTAAATTAAAGGTAGTTAAAGAGAAAGGTCTTGTAACCCTAAAGTCGCCGCCTCTCCCTGATTGTTGTCGCCCCTCTCATTTCTCTGGTGCCGTCTTCCCCTGATTCCTCCCGACTACAGTATGGCTAACCCTATGCCTTCCATCAGTCAATCTCCTCTTTCCCCTGAACCGTCGCCTTCCACACTTGATACGCCTTTGGGTTTTAAACCGCTGCAGCTACCTGATTATTCTATCGACACTGAAGATTGACTCACCACAGTTCGATCCAAAAATGGAAGCGCTATCTCAAGTTTCCACAGCAGCCGACCAAACCAGATATCAATAAGAATTTGAGTAACTCCAATACTCCATCCGTTCTACATAATACCACCCATATAAACAAGAATCTAAATCGCCCATAAACCGATTAATAGATCCACTACCGACAAATGGAATTTTACCTCTTTATCTAGGGAGCATGGAATGAAGTTGCCAAGGTTAATGATATACCAGTTTCACTCCATTAAAGTTTTACCAACCCCGAGAGTTTAACTCAATGCAATAAGTAAAAATGTCACTAGAGATTGTTCAAGATGCTAGAAAACAGTGGGAAAATGCTATTGTGATATACGTAGTTGGTCCTAAATAATGTTATCCATATTTCAGAGATTATATTACTAGAGTGTGGAAGCATGAGGAAGATTTCATGATATATTCTAAGGAAAATGGATTTTATGTTATCAAATTTAAAAATAAACTGGATTATGATAGAATTATTGAAGGTGGTCCATACTATTATAATAAAAAGCTAATGATGTTGAGAAGATGGTCCCTTGGGATGCATCTTAACAAAGAACTCCTTAATTATATCCAATTTGGGTACGTTTCCCTAACCTACCACTCGACTATTGGACGGAGGAAGGGAGTAGTCTAATTGCATCTGTTCTTGGTTCTCCCATCAAGCTGGATAAAGTCAAGGAAGGTATAATTAACATTGCATATGCACGAGTTTTAATTGAAATAAATACTCATTTGAATTTTCGAATAAACTTCATATCCTAACCGAGAAAGAAGAAATCTATTAGCAAGAAGTCACATATGAATGGAAACCAACTGCTTGTACTAATTGCTCTAGTTTTGGTCATATCGAAGACCATTGTCAATTCAATAAAGTATGGAAACCTAAAGATAATCAGCAAAAACAGGCGAATGTATATAATGAAATAAATATAGTAGATAGCAATCGGAACGATGATAAATTGGCAAATTTGTCAAACATTTCAGATGTGCAAGTAGAGATGAATAGTCCAGTTTAGGAAAATATATCTACTTTCAATATATTGAGGTTAAAAACTTCAATTCAAATAGTCAAAAATAGAAAGAATATTCAGAGGTCCAGTCGGTAAAATTGTATACGACTATTAATACAGTTTCAAGTCGGAACACTTTAAATACAGATAATGAAATGGAAATACAAAAATCAGATAACAGTAGAAAATGCGAGAATAATGGCTCAGTTGGACTGCCTGAAGCTCCGCCTGATACTATGATTTGCTCAGACTCAGTTGAGTGATGTGCACGTAAATATGCATATTTTTACCACCATATTTAATCTATTTAAATTGAATAAATGATCATATTGGGTATTTTATCTTGTTTAAACCAAAATCCATGTTAATTCTAAATTGTCACGTATCCATCTTCATCCAAGGACAAAATAGTCATTTTTGTGCATAAATTAACTTGAGAAAATTTAATTAGAAATTTCCATACTATTTTGTAGGAATTTGATTTTAATAACAAGTTGTTTCATGAAGAAAATATGCATGCATAAAAAGAACACAAAGGAATGAAGATGGAAATAATTCCAAGTGAAGATCATGGAGGACCCCACTTACCCACCACCTTAATGTACAAAGTAGAGGCTAGTGTACATGCTTATAGAATTAATGGCTTCGTGTACACTTAAATGTGGATTACGACATTCTAATGATTACTTGGTGGCCGCACTACCTCAAGGGCATTTTGGACATTCCCCAAAATTATGAATTAGGCTTTCATACATGTATAAATACTCATATGTTTCATGTAATCTCTTCCTCCTCTCTTAGTTCCTCTTAGTTTTTAGCTTAGGAAATAAATCAAAGCTCTTCTCTCCTTTTCATGGCTACTTAGCCATTTTCTTTTCATGTAATTTTTTATGCAATTTAATACATGTTCTTTTCATTTTTTTGTTTATTTCTTTTCATGTTGTAGAGTAGATCTTTTCTTTTATGCAAATAGAATAGTTTTTCATTTTACTTTGCTCTCTTTTCCTTTTCTTTTGTTCTATCTTGCAAGCTATATTTATTGATATGATAACAAATACGAGAAGCTAAACCACTTCAATTTAGGGGTAATGAAGCTCTCTAATTATATAGCTTCAACATTTTGATAAATTTTGATCTTTTTTGTGCTTAAATGAAAGTTGATGTGATTTATTGTTTCATGTTGAATTTGATAGTCTATGTTGTTCATAACAAATATGCTATGCTTAAACAATCACAAGCAATAATTACCTCTTCATCTACATATGATGATGGTAATGAAGTTAATGTGAAATTAAAATTTGATGGCCTATATTTCTAAACAATAGTTAATAGGCCATGCTTAAAATAGATTTCATTTTCAACTTTGTTGTTGTTTTCATAAGAGTTAGTAAGTGGTTTAAGGGGTGTGTTATAGTTTGATGGCTTATGTTGAGCTAATTAATGGCACAAATGAGCCATACTTATGATAAACACATCATTTAAACTCACTTATGACCAGAAAAGAGATCATAATTTTATTAATTGTTGAATTATACAATCTAGAGAGTGGATTTATTCTCCAAATTGTCATTTAACTCTCATATTTTTATCTATTTTTCTTTTGCTAGTTTTTGTTAGTTTCTTACATTTTTAGCAAATCACACTTTCAACTTTGGTTAATTTGATTGAATAGATTTTTAAAATCATCAATTCCCTACGGATCGACCTTATTCGCCACGTGCTACATTCGTACACCGTGCACTTGCGGTTATTTTTATGTGAATATTAGGCACACATCCTTAAAACGGAACTATAATTCAAAGCCGATCCCTGTGATAAAAAATAATAATTCTACATCCCTATTTTTGTTTTCCGCCAATTTTCTCCCCAAATTACCCCTGCGCTTTACTATTTTCTTCCTATTTTTTGATTTAAATGGAAAACTGCAATTAAATTGAAGACGAATCAAGCTTTTTATGAAATATGATATTTTTAATATTTGCAGTTATGAATAATCGCGACAAATTTCTTTTAATATTTTACATGAATAATTACTGATAAGAATGCAATTATTGAGAATAATTGCTGATAATTGTGCAATTATTATGAATAAGTACAGAGAATGATGAATTTAATCTTCAATAGTTGCAGAAATTTCTGCAACTATATGCAATATTTGCAGACATTTCTGCAACTATTTCAAATAGTTGCATTTCTACAACTATATGCATTTGTTGCAGAAATGTCTGCAACTATATGCAATAGTTGCTGACATTTCTGCAACTATTTGCAATAGTTGCATTTTTGCAACTATATGCAATTGTTGCAGAAATGTCTGCAACTATATGAAATAGTTGCAAACATTTCTGCAACTATACCATATATTGCAGAAAAATCTGCAACTATATGCAATAGTTGCAGATATTTCTGCAACTATTTGCAATAGTTGCATTTCTGTAACTATATGCAATTGTTGCTGAAATGTATGCAACTATATGCAATTGTTGCAGAAATGTCTGCTATTATATGCAATAGTTGCAGACATTTCTGCAACTATACCATATAGTTGCAGAAAAATCTGTAATTATTTGCAAATTTTGTAAATTTGAAAAAAACATCGAAAATGTTCAAAATTTGTTGAATTCTCTGCAAATATTTGAAGTAATTGCAACTTTACTACAAATATGAATTTTTGGTATTAACAATGGATCTCATTTCAAAGATCGTAAAATTTGAGATTTTTTGGTTAAAACGGTATGTTGATCCGGTTTGTGTACATAAAATTATACGCGTTTGAAATGTTAAAAACATAAAGGGTATCTAGGTATTTCTGCGTGCACGAATTTGAAAATAGAGGGCGGAAATGCAAGTTTGGTTTGTGAAGGATGTTTTCTCTATTTTGAAACTTATTAGGGATGCGAGCCAAACTTACCCTATTTTATTATAAAATTCGTTCGCTATTTTCTAGTTCATAGACATTTAGCCGTCCGAACAAGTTTTTGACGCCCGTTACCGGGGAGTTGCTTTGATTTTGATTTTCTATTCTTCGAATTATTTTTCTTTGATTTTTGTGTGTTTTTATTTTGTGTGTTCGCATTAAAAAAAAAGAAGAAATTTTATTGTGTGTTTGTTTCTTGCACTTGTTTGTGTGTGTTTGCATTTGTGTTTTTATATTTGGCATTTGCAATTTAAAAAAAAAAGAGAAAAGCATCCACAATTTCATAAATTTTCTTATTTCACTTTATTTTATTTTATATCTGCATTCATATTTGGTTACTCTGTTACATTTCTTTTTTTTTTTTTTGGTGACACTGTCACATTTATTTCTCTGCACACAACTTCCTCTCTGTCTCTACAACCCCTATTCATCAACACTTCAACTACTACTCAAAGCAATACATCCTCCTGACCACTTACTTCCCAACTGCCATTCATACTTCACAAACTGTTGCAATTTGCATACAACCATTTCTGCCAAAACCCCTCTACATTCATTAAACAACCACCAAACTCTTCTCTACAATCATCTCTAACTGCTGCTCTACTACTTCCTGAACCACTGCCTCGTCATTCTAATCACCACAAACTGAACCACCAGCATTTGCCATAGCCGCTACAAATTCAACCTAGCAGTAAACAAAGATTTCACCTGACCACATCACCCACGCCACTTCCAACAGCAACCATTCACACTTTGCACTCCAAAGTTCTGTCGCTTACCGTCCCTGCTCTTACAACAGCCCATACATTATTCCCTCTCCCGGGCCATATTCATCACAAAACTCCCACTGACCATCACTATAACCATACTGCCCATATTCATCAAACCAATACCCACTTGCATCCACATTCCACCTGACAGTGCCACAAACCACCCTCTGCATCAACTTCACCACACACCAATCTCCTCTACCAACCATCACTTCCTTTGTCTGCTGCTACACCCTGCCACACCACATATATCTACACTCCACTTTATCAAGGCAGCAAAACAGCCCACCACTTCAACTGTTCCACTACCTAATACACTGATCATCTCTACTGTTCACATCTCCACTATCTCCCCGCTTCAAGCAAGTCGCCGCCAATCGTCCTCAAATCACCACACTTCAAATCAAAAGCCTACTCATTGCTCACGACTTCAATCAACAACCCATCGTCGAACTACATCAAACCATTACCCTCAATTGACCAACCCAAAATCGCAACAGCGCCATAAAACAATCAAACTCCGAAAGTCGTGACCATATTCCACCAAATCGTGAACCACTCAACTCCCTATAGCCAATCGCCACCGATCGCGATAAATAACCACGCAACCAACTCGGCTTCGTAATCAACCTTGAACTCACTTCCACCTAAACCCGCAAGAACCGTAATTTGAATAGTCGACTTCATCCAAATCCCAAAATCGATCAGCAATCCAATAGCAAGTTCCCATCAAATCGCGACTTGGAAGTTGAATTGGTGGAAGCGCAATTTGTTTTGTTTGGGAATTAAACTATAATTTAGATTGAAAATTTTGTCTGGATTTAAAAGGAAGCTGTGCTATTTATTTAGTGTTGTTGAGTGTGTTAACGGGCTAGCGGGCCTTGAGTTAATAAATTTTTGTTTTATTTTGTTAACTACATTTGCTTTCTAAAAAAACAATTTTAATTGTTCTTGCTTTCATTTTCACTTGTTTTGTTTTCGTTTTAGTTAGCTTTAAAGTCTATCTTTCAAAAAAAACAGTTCTATATATTTTGTTCATTTATTTTGTTAACTTTGTTTCATTTGTTTTGTTTTCCATTTGTTTTTAGTCCACAAAAAAAATATCGAGTTTGAGTTTGTTTTATTTTTGTTTCAATTTATTTTAAGTTCCATCCATACATATATAAAAAAATTGTATATATTTGTGTTTAACTTCTTTTCAGGTTGTCAAAGCAGATAAAAGAAGGAGTTGCTGCTATAAAAAAGCTCCACTTGCATTTAAATTTTTTTTATTTGTAGTTGCATTGTTAATACACGTGTAATTTCTGTTTTGGATTTCATCCTAGAATTTTGATTAATAATAACTGTTAGACATCAATAACCCTTAATTGTATATTGACAAGTTGTCTTTCTTGAACAATTTAAATTCTTAGTGTCTAGGCTACGGCAGGGCAATAACCATTTATAAATATTACGGTGATTCGTAAATATTATAGTGGTTGTTTCTCTGAAGACACTTAAACCTCCGGCTGCATTGCTACGATGATTTGTGGTGCACCAATAAATCCTATCCGTCACCCGGCTGAGAACTATCTTGTTTATCTAAGACAATGTGTGATTATACAATTTTGGGTTAACTTAGGATAAATCATTTGTAATTAACAACTGTATTTATTTAGTTGCATTAGTTCATACATATTTAAAAAAATCAAAATTCAAAACTAAAAAAATTTGTAAATATTCATTTTCCTTTGAAATTTTTAAATCCTTTTTCTATGAAATTTCAAAAATAAAAAAAAATAGAAAAAACAAAATCCAAAAAAATAATAATAAAACCTTTTCAAAAACAAAGAAAAAAACTTGAAAGACAAAAAAACAAAACAAAAATCAATTTCCCTTTTGAAAAATAAATTCTATTTGTACATATTTTTCCTTTATAAAAAAAACCAAAAACATTCTTGAAAATGTCCGATTTTCCCCACTCACGTGAATTTTACAATAATTGTGAAAATCAATATAATCCATATGATCTCACTCCGAATTCGTATGGATATTTTAACGACAACTATTCTTTAAACAATTCGAATTTTGAACAACAAAGTTTTCAAAATAATGACCAACCGTCGAATCTCGAAAATAGCATTTCATCTTTACTCGAACTTTCTACACAACAAAATCAAATGATAAATGAGTTGTGTAATTCATATTTATGCGATAACTCGAATCAAAGTTTTCAAAATAATCAAAATTTAAATTCACTTCAAAATTCAAACGATTTCGAGTATAACCCATGCCAATTCAAATTTGAACTCCAAAATGAATTTCAAAATCAAAACGAAAATGTGATCCACTTTTTAAATAATTTTGGTAATGGGTATAATCTCGATTACGATATGAGTGAAAATTTTCGTTCCCAACAAATCCAAATTGAAAATTCTCAAGTTAATGATTATAAGTCGGATTTTGTTGAACAAATGAACGAAATTTACGATGATCACACGGATTCGTTGTTTGAAACATATATGAAACAACGTGAAAAACAAAACCAAATCCCAACGTGTGACGAGTCGGGTGATAATCCACCTTTTAACAAAATCGATGATTTTCAAATAACAACTATCGAAATTGAAAATGACAATCTTAACGAAGTTGTTGAAAAGATGGTAATTGAAATGGATTTCAATTCTTTTGAGGGTAAGAAATTTGATTTAAAACTCGGTCTTCCTTTTCCCAATTTTGAAAATTCGAACACAACAACTTTGGATTTTAAACTTGGAACATACAATGAAGTTGTTAATAATTCAATAAAGGAAGACGAAATCAATGAATATGAATTTTTTGGACTTTTCGATGACGAGTTATCAAATTCTGAGGGGGAAGATCTACATCACCATTTTGATTTTGAAATCGATAATTTTGAAGAAATTTTCAATTATAAGTTTGAACTTCATCTTGGTGAAAATAAACTTGAACTTCAATCAATCGTTTTATCAACCCCAAAAATCATTGAAAATAAAACGACTCATACAATTTTTAATAAAACGACATTCGTTTTTCCAAATTAACATTCAGCTTTAAAATCTTTGAAGGTTTGGTTTCTCGTGCTCAAGCTGTGTCTCGCATACTTGGCGAGACAAATGAATTGGTCCTTGAAAGACCGTTTCATTTACTTTTTAACAATATACTTTCTGATGCCGTGTAAATATAATTCATTTTCATGTAAATAATAATAAATGTTCCTTTCACTTGGGTTGACTGTGGGGACACAATCAAAATCAAGTGTGGGGGGAGACTCATCTTCATTTTCGGTTTTTCATGACTTATTTTTACTTTTTCTTTGCAAAAAAAATCTCAAAAAGAAAAAAACAATTTCATTTAAGCATTTTTGATTTATTTTTAAAGAAACGCTATAGGATAAATATATGGTTTTGCTTTATTAAATTGAAATTTTTGAAAGTTTATTTATCTTGACAAAAGTAAAAATGAAGTTTGATTACAAATAACAATGATTTAACTAGTATATAGGAAGATTCATACATGTTAATTATGAAATACATCCAAATTGAAAATCTTTGTTTTAAAAAGTGTTTGATTTAAAGTAAAGATATAACATTTTTTTGTCTTCTAAGTTAAATGGTGCTAAGATGATTTTGCAAAACTCTCTCTCTCTTAAAAAGAAAATAATAATAATAACATCCAAAGTATTCACTCTCATTTAAAAGTCCTCACGGTTATGCATGGGTGAATTACTTGGAATATTTGATTATGTGCTTTCATACTCATTTAAAAGTCATCACGGTTATGCATGTACGGAACACATGTAAAATAGAAGAAGAACAGACTTAATAATAACCACCTACGGTCGATAGGTGTATGTACGAAAGTGTGTGCACTTGCCATACTCTGTACTCCCCTCACATAAGCCCGAAAGGTAGTGCATGGGTGGTATATCTGGCCTCAGTTTACCTGAGCTATGTGTGTAATTTTTCTTGCAAATAATGAGAGAGCAAGCAATTGAAATCCTAGCACTATTTTTAATTATTTGATTTGATTTTTTATTGAAAGGAAATGAAAATACCACTTTGATAAACTTTGATAATCAACTAAGGATCCATTTCATAATTACACTGTGTTATTAACCAAAACAACGAGTTAAACTATAGCCTATTTGTTATGATAACTTCGTTTTATTGGAATTTTGACGAGTAAATGACTTAAATTTTCAAAATAATGACCAAAACATATATTTAACTCACTTGTGTCAATTTAAAAGTAAATCTTTCATTTGTAAATATTTTTAAAAACTCGCATTCATTTCTTTATAAATAAATCTTGCATTTTGTAAATATTTTCATCCTGCATTTGGATTTTGTGGGTAGTATCCGCTGAAAACCCTCACGAGACAACACTCGTCCTACTGGGGACACCCAGAGGTTTAACGGCTTGTTGCAAACGCTCAAAGCAATCGTGCTCCCTAAGAAAACGGATTTACCTTAGTTTTTCTTTATTCGAGGACGAATAAAAAGATAAGTGTAGGGGTATTTAATGCGCACGTAAATGTGCAAATTTTCACCATCATATTTAATCTATTTAAATTGAATAAATGATCATATTGGGTATTTTAACTTGTTTAAAACAAAATTCATATTAATTCCAAATTGTCACATATTCATCTTCATCCAAGGGCAAAATAGTCATTTTTATGCATAAATTAACTTGAGAAAATTTAATTAGAAATTTCGTAGTATTTTGTAGGAATTTGATTTTAATAACAAGTTGTTTCATGAAGAAGATATGCATGCACAAAAAGAACACAAAGGAATGAAGATGGAAATAATTCCAAGTGAAGATAATGGAGGACCCCACCTACCCACCACCTTAATATACAAATTAGAGGCTAATGTACATGCTTATGTAATTAATGGCTTCATTTACACTTAAATAGGGATTATGACATGCTAATGATTACTTGGTGGCCACACTACCTCAAGGGCATTTTGGGCATTCCCTAAAAATATGAATTAGGGTTTCATACATGTATAAATACCAATATGTTTCATGTAATCTCTTCCTCCTCTCTTAGTTCCTTTTACTTAGTTTTTGGCTTAGGAAATAAATCAAAGCTCTTCTCTTCTTTTCATGGCTACTTAGCCATTTTCTTTTCATATAACTTTTTATGCAATTTAATACATGTTCTTTTCATTTTCTTGTTTATTTCCTTTCATGTTGTAGAGTAGATCTTTTCCTTTTATGCAAATAGAATAGGTTTTCATTTCACTTTGCTTTCTTTTCCTTTTCTTTTGTTCTATGTTGCAAGCTATATTTGTTGATATGATAACAAATATGAGAGGCTAAACCCCTTCAATTTAGGGGTAATGAAACTCTCTAATTATATACCTTCAACATTTTGATAAATTTTGATCTCTTTTGTGCTTAAATGAATGCTGATATGATTTATTGTTTCATGTTGAATTTGATAGTCTATGTTGTTCATAACAAATAGGCTATGCTTAAACAATCACAAGCAATAATTACCTCTTCATCTACATATGATGATGGTAATGAAGTTAATGTGAAATTAAAATTTGATGGCATATATTTCTAAACAATAGTTAATAGGCCATGCTTAAAATAGATTTCATTTCAAACTTTGTTGTTTTTTTCATGAGAGTTGGTAAGTGATTTTAGGGGTGTGTTATAGTTTGATGGCTTATGTTGAGCTAATTAATGGCACAAATGAGCCATACTTATGATAAACACATCATTCAAACTCACTTATGACCAAAAAAGAGATCATAATTTTATTAATTGTTGAATTATATGATCTAGAGAGTGGATTTATTCTCTAAATTGTCATTTAACTCTCATATTTTTATCTATTTTTCTTTTTCTAGTTTTTGTTAGTTTCTTACATTTTTAGCTAATCACACTTTCAACTTTGGTTAATTTGATTGAATAGATTTTTAAAATCATCAATTTCCTACGGATCAATCCGTATTCACCACATGCTACATTCGTAAACTGTGCGCTTGCGGTTATTTTTATTATAAAATTCGTTCGGCTATTTTCTAGTTCATAGACATTTAGCCGTCCGAACATTGAGCACGGAACGGAACTGCAACACGTCACCAGATCTAAATCAACTCGAAAAGTCAGATCTGAAGAAATGCCGTTTGAAATTAAGGCTACGACCTCTTCAAAAGTTATAGAAAACCCCGCTTCTGGAACATTCGGGGAATGAATGCCCCGTCTAAACAAATGGAAATTATTCATCTATCAAATAGTAAAGGATCTTCATTCCTTGGTATTATAGAAAATAAACTATCTATGGATAGCATTGAAAGACTTATGGTAAAAATCAACAGTAAATTGAACCATTCTCATAGTATCTTTAATGGCCAAAAAAGTAGAATTCTTATTTTATGGGATTCGACTCAAAAGTCAAACATCATTTTACATACTAACAAACAGTATATTTCTTGTATTCTTCACAATGCTAAAGGTGTTAGTATTTTGTGTACGATGATTTATGCATTCAATGAGGAGGAGAAGAGAATAGATTTATGGAAATATCTTGTGGAGCAATCTTTAAAATTTAACCTCCCTTGGTTAGTGGCGGGTGATTTTAATACTATTCTCTCGGCTAAAAATAGAATTAATAATGTTATTCATAATTCGATGGGTGGTCAAGAATCTATTGATTGTATTTCCTTATCTAAGCTTGTGGAACCTCACTTTACTGGTGATTATTTTACTCGGAGAGGAGATCTAAATTTTATCTATTCATGGCAAAATTGATCATGTGTTTGTTAACTCCCTATGGATGGATAAGTTTAATCAATTTGGTATTGACTTTAGAAATCACTCTAATAGTGATCACTCTCCCATTAATATCAATTTTATGATACATAATAATAGGAAAGTTAAAGTACCTTTCAGCTACAGTAACTCCTGGCACACTCAAGCTGGATATCATTCTTCAATCCAAGAGACTCTCTCAAAAGATTTCCAGGAAAAATCCACTTCATATCCTCTTATGTAGATTGAAGAACGTTAAATTTTCACAGAAAAATTGAAGAAATAATAAAAATAAACAGTTAAAAGAAGAGGCCAATCAACTTTACAATCAATTAGTACAAAATCCATTGAATGTAAGCCTGATAGAACAATACAGCTAATAAACTGATCAGGTTCACGCAATGATGAGAAAAGGAGCAGTTGAAACTGAACAACTAATGAAGTTAAATTGGCTAATCAAAGGGGATAGGCCAACCAGTTTCTTTTACAATAAGGTCAATGCAATTAATCCTAATCGTAGAAGTAAATATGTTTAGACACTAATGGATCATGGTCATCAGCATAAGATAAACTTACAAATGGTGCTGTTAATTATTTCACTGGACTGTTCTCTTCATATCAGGCCACACATCAATTTCCAGGCATTATTTGCAAAAAAATTCTTATCTGATAAAGCAATGGAAAATTTATGCCAGCCTTTCCAATTAGAATAAGTGAAATTGTTGTTTTTCAAAATAGTGGCAACAGTTCTCTGGGGCTAGATAGTATTAATTCAAAATTCTTCAAATTACATTGGGAGCAATTAAAAATTGACATATGAAATGCTATGAATGGCATCCTCCAATTAGGTAAAATTATCAAAGAAATCAATCACGCTTTTATTTGTCTTATCCCAAAAAACCCGATGTTACTGATATGCCAGATTTTAGACCAATCTCCCTTTGTAATGTATCATATAAGATTTTAGCCAATCTTCTATGTAATAGACTAAAACCTTATATGAATGACCTGATTTCATATAATCAAAATGCCTTCATTCTTGGGAGATTAATCACTGAGAATTCTTTACTTGCTTATGAAATAGTAAGAGGATTTAATAGGAAGAATTCTAATAATTTTGCCTGAAAATTGATTTGAATACGACATATGATAAAATTAGCAGAGAGTTTATTCATCATATGCTGATTTCCGTAGGATTTCCTATATTATTTTCTAACCTCATTTATCACCCTCGTTTTCAGTGTTAATTGATGGAACTCCATATGGTTTTATTGAGAGCTCGAGGGGATTAAGATGAGGGGATCCCCTCTCTCCTTATCTATTTTCTATTGCAATGGAACTCCTTACAATTAATCTAGATATGGAGTACATGAAGGGTAATATCACACCCATATACAAAATAGAGCCAATGATTACCCACTTGTTATATGCTGATGATATTTTATTTATGGCTAAAGCTACCATCACAAATGTTGAATGCAACAGGCACATATTCTAGAATTTGAAATTGCTTACTTGACTTGATTTAAATGAAAACAAATCAACTTTGTTTTTCAGTAAAGGAGCAAATTTCAAATAGCAAATAGCTGACATTTTAAATATTAAACATTAGAATTGGAAATCTACCAGTGATCTATCTAGGCATCCCTCTGTCTAACAATGTGCTCAAAGCAAGAGATTTTGGTTATTTAATTGACAAAATCAATAAAAAAAATTAGCCACTGGAATAACAAACTGCTAAATATAAGTGGCAGAATTGAATTAGTGAAAACTGCGATACACCCAATGCTTCAATTCTGGCTACAATTCACTCACATTCCTGTGGCTGTTATTCAGAGAATTAATTTTCTATATGCCAATTTTATATGGAAGTCTAAAGCCCATAAGATGTGTTGGGATGATGTTTGCAAAACTATTAATGAGGGTGGTCTTGGCATCAAAAAGATAGATGATATTGGCAAAGCAGTGGCTATTAAATTGGTATGGAAATTTATTCAAGGAGAATCCGACTAAATGAATGTGTAATAATTACTATAAAAATTTAAACTTTTGGATTGCTGCTATGAACAATATTGCATCCTATACATTGAAATTTTTACTACAAGCAAGACACAGGTGCCAAGGTGTTATTGACAGAAAAATTGTAAATGGTGAACACACTGATGTATGGTTGATCCATGGATTAATGGCTATTCTCTGATGGATAAATGAGGGTGGAACTCTATGGCAGTTAATGATGGAAGCAAAAGAAATGTATCTACTCTTCTAGCAGGAAATGAATGGAAACAACACATGGATCTAGTGCCTACTCAATTTAAAAACATAGTGCAAAACATAAAAATCCATCATCATTTGCAAAAGGATTTCTGGCATAGGTTGCCTAGCAATAATGGTGAATTTAATAGCAAATCAGCAAGGGAACATGTTACAACTAAACATTCTAAATTCAATTGGACAAAGATCATATGGGATAAAAATTGTGCTCTTAAAATGTCTACTTGTGCACCCTTAGCCAAATTAAACAGGCTTAACACAATGGATAAAATTAGCAGATGGAATAACTCTATTGATCGGTCATGTGTGTTATGTTCGACCCATAATGAAGATAGAGACCATCTGTTTTTTAATGTTGTATATTCTAGACAAATTCTAGAAACAATCATGCATAAGCTTCAGATTAATCTCGGAAGCTTATTTGAATTTGACCAAATGTTGAATATTATGTGCCAAAATCAGAAAGGTAACATATTACTTAACCAAATCAAGAATAATGCCTTTAATTTGAAATATCTGGTACGAAAGAAACTCTAGGTTTTCAAAGACATAGAATTACCAGCACAAGTAAGAATGACTCTCATAATTCAAGACTGCAAGCATTTACTTCGGCGTTTCAATCGAGACAAATGGAGACTTCCATCCTCCTTGAGCTTTATATTTAGCTTCTCCTCCATCCACCAGTAGGCTGCTGAACTTCTATGCTTGAGATTTTTGCGAGTTTCCATCGTTATTGAACCGATCTGGATAAGTTGTTTCAGAGCTAGTTTTTAATTTTGGAGTCGATAGATTACCTCTCCAGAATATTTAGTTGAAGATATTTTGCGGTGAAGTGTTGTTTATGTTGTGCCGTTAAGATGGTCCACGTGTCTTGTTTTTGTAGTGGACATTTTCGGTTTTTGTTTGTTTAGTTTTAAGCCTCAAGTTGATCGTATAGATGGTTTTGAGTGTATCGTTGTTTTGTCTACTCCTCTATCTATTTGACAATTTGGTCTTTGGATTCTCGTCTGTTGTACTGTTAATATACGGACATGCTATGTACTCTTTTTCCTTATAAGATATCCATCTAGGTTGGAGGGATTGTAAGGTTTTAATGAAGCGTATATGCTTTCTATTTTTATATTAATAATGTACATTTTCAAAAAAAAAAAAAAGGACAACGAGAAATTGCATATGATTTTTGTAGAGAATGCATTGAGAAGTATTCTAAATATCTCGTAGAAATACGTTAAAAATTAGTTTACGTGCATCGTAGGAAAGACGTTGGAAGATTATCTTCGATGTTTTTATTTCCATTTAAATTTTTGGCATCGACAGAGCGTGAAGAAACAATTTCCAACTCCCCTGATGGAATATAGTGAAATGCAACATGCTTGAAAGTTATAAAATTGCACTTCTACAGTGTAAACATCTATAATGTTACAAAAGCATGAACCATGTGCATGATCCGTGTATGTTGGGATGTAATTGGGTAAATTGACGTAGGTATTGCAATCATAATATTAACCGTTCACTTGTGAAAAGCGTCTAAGACTCCCCGACAAAGTTGAAGCTGCAACAGCCGTCCATTAGCTGATAAATAATAACCGTACACGTACAACAAACACGGACGGTCGAAGATGAAGGCAGCGGACAAAGCTATTTGTACCAACTGACGTTTCATTTCAGTTTCTCCAATGTCTAATTAATAATGACAAGGGCTTGGGCATTTTGGGACAGCCAACACATGCTAATTTGTTTATTCTCTCTCTTTTCCCCATTGGTACATTTATCTTTCCCCTTGTAAGTTTCAAATTACTGTGAATCTTTTGATATATTCATTTCCCAAGTAAAAATTGTAAAATTAATAGTTAATTTATCATAAAATTTAAAGTTTGATATTATAATAGTATACTATAATTAATTACTGTTTCATATTTAATAATTAAATGTTTAGATTTAATTTCAGTAATTAATAATTTGAATATGATGACTAATATACTGAATTTAGTAATCGATATCATATGGTTTGTTTTAAATAACTAGTAACCTATATTTCATAATCAATAACCAGTTACTTATGTTTCACAATTAAAATCGAGTTACAATCATTTAACTCATAATTAGCAATAAATAAATAATTTTATAAATTAATCATGATAATTTTCAATATGAAGAAGTATATTTATGATGCATTTTAGTTTATTTAATTAGCTTTGTACTTAGATTAACCTTATGTCTTATAGAATTTCATTACACACAAGTCATGTTATAATTATCCTTAAAAGCTTAGACGGTGTTTGGTTTGTTATTTTTAGTTTTGCGTTTTAGTCCATACAAAAATGCACACGACGAATATATACCGTCGAAAACGATCAATTTAGAAAATGAACTTAAAATACAAAATAGAAAACAATTTATTTTTTCCATGTTTTGAAAAATAACACAAGCATGTTAAACAACTATTCTTCCGTTGTCCTTATATCTTCTTCGTCTTTCCATCCATATTTCTTTCATCCCCTTCGTCGTCTATCCACTGTTCTTATATTTGAAATACATACTGAAAATCAAAAGCACAAAATTCATTTTAAATCAAACACTACTTTAAATTCGAATTGTCTAATTGTATCATATGTCTTTGAAGTTTGAATAAAAATTAAATAAATGTACGCATCTATATTCATCTCAAAACACAAAAACAATCTAGCTCTACATTTAGATAAAAACATTCGTAACAAATCTTACCCATCCAAATGTTCAAATGTTTATCTCATAATTCTTACTTTAAACCTCTTTAATATATTTTTGATGTGAAGTGATACTTTGACCGCTTTATTCGCAGGTTAAACAAAAAAAATTCTTTTTTGTTTCAATCTAGCGGTGTCGATTAGACCAAACCCGATGGATCTGGATCCAGTTCAACGGACATCGGTTCTAGACAGATCGAGTTTTGATGGATCCAAACTAAATATATTAAAATCTAGATCTGACCCGACCCGACTCGAGTTTCAGTTCGAGTTGGATAGGATTGGGTTGCATCTGACTGGACAATAACACTAAAAATGCATGTATCTCAAAGTTTTTTGATCGGGTTTGGTTTGATTGTGTCTTCATGGTATTTCTCATCATCAGATCTGACCCGAAACTCATCGAATTCAGTTTGGACTAGGTCTTTTCAGGTCGGTGCAATTCAAATTCAAGGTTTTAACCGGTAGATCTATTTAAGGCCTCTCCAAAAAAATTATCATTTTAATAAATTTTTAAAGTTTATTACAGTTTGACATTGACGTGTCAGTCTTTCCTAAATAAAAGAATGTGACAAAACAAAACCGTTCCAACATCGCATTTATTTATAAATTCAAACCTTTTGCATCTGAATAACCTTCCACTTGAATTTGAATGCAGAGTTGTCATTATCAGACAAATTTAACACAGAAAAAAAAAAGGCTTCGCATTTGTATCAGTGGGCAAATCAACTAAATTAAGCACATTACATAGCAAAGTACATTATTCAAAGTTCACCCGATTGTTTCATTATCATACATCTAAACATCATAATAACTCCATAAAATAGACCTATATCTTATCGACCATCAATAACCAGGGAATCTATGGTTAAAGGTAGAATTCATCTGCCAAACGTTCAAACTCTTCACCTTAAGCATGGCACTCGTAGCATTGTTGAACACGTACACCCTCGTCTTATCATAAATCGCCTCCGTAGGGTAGACCCTAGACGTCGCTACGGCCCTACCCTTCTGCGCGAAACTCTCCACTATCGAGTGGTCAACAAGCATCCTTAAAGAGTAGGTCTCCCCTTTCAATACCGGAATTGAAGCCCCAACCACCCTTTTAGTTATCTGATTAGCCTTGGACGAATGCAATTCATCCTGACAAAAGAATGTACCCAAATCCCCATCGGTTTTCCTGACCACGTAGAAGTAAGTCGCCGTCTGCTCCCCTGCCTCCCTGTTTGCCAAAACCAGCATTCCGAAAGGCCCAAGAAGCCCACGGTTAGCCGCTCCGCCGCTCTCGCTGCAGTTGTAGTTCACATCCGACTCTATCACTGCGTCCACCGCCTCCTGGTTGATCTCGAACTCTACCTCTATATCAAGTTGGGTAGCACTTCCTACACTGAGTTCCTTCACAGTCCCTGGTTCTAGAGTGATCCCATCGAACTTCTTAACCGTCGTCCTAAGGTCATTCAGCTCCTCCACCGGCCATATCAAAAGATTCTTTTGGGTCTTCGTATCAAACAATATCGTCCTTGGAATGTTCTGCAATTTATTTCACTTAATTCATCAATCATTTTATTACGCATATGTACAATAGCATTGGAGAACTAGTAGAAATACGAATACCTGGAGGTTAGCCCAGCCCTTACGGCTGTCATCGTCCTTACTATCGACCTCACCGACGTACCCCCACAGAACCCGCCTCTTCTTCTCGTGATCGAAAAACGTCTTTGACGCGTAAAACTTTCCGTAGTCATACCTCAAACCAACTCCTACATCTATAGTCGCATCATCCGGTACAAATGTAAAAGAGCTCAGATCAAAAGTTCCGAGAGCGTAGTAGTCGTGCCTTTCATCGTCCATACTAGCCTTCAGCACGTACTTCATCGCAGGCCCGGGCTTCACCTGCATTTCCAGCCCTTCCCCGATTTGGTTGCCCGTGGTGGCCACCGGGTACAGATCCACACACTCCAGCATACCCGTATTCTTCGCGGTCTTATGCAGCAGCCATGGGAGCAGGTTGTAGGTCTGGAAGTCCTTGGTGGTGTAGATGAGGACGGTGCCGAAATGGTTCTCGTCCTTGGACCCGATAAGCATGTGCCACGTGGAATCGGACTCGTTGTACCAGACCGGGAACGGGTCCCGGAAGTCCCGTTCATAGATACCGGGTGGTGGGACCAGAACCGGGTTAGCATTGGATTTCTTCCATTTGACTAAAAGAGGGTCGTTGGGGTCTTCAGGAACAGCAAGATTCTGGACCTGGATGAGGCGGTCCGTCCCGCCGGTGTACAGGACGATGAGGCGCCCATCGGGGAGTGCGGTGGAGTACCCCGACCAGACACCTTTGTGGTCGTACCAGTGATCAGGCACCATGGCGATCGGTAAATGGAGCCAGTGGATCAGGTCCTTGGACACGGCGTGCCCCCACGATATGTCGTAGGTCCATATCGACGAGTTCGGGTTGTACTGGTAGAAGAAGTGGTACCACCCCTTGTAGTACAGAGCCGCTGCACGTAAATAAATAAAAAGTAGATTAGATATCAGAATCGGCCCGATCTGGTTATATCACAGATGAGGTAACGGTTCATTTCTTGACAACAAAAGATAGCTGGATGTCCCATTTGTATAACATACTTCATGCAAATTATAGGGTCCACCACATTAATTTCTACCTACCAAGTATTAACCAAATATGCAAATTACAAACTACTTTTGTTTTTAGGCGAATATAAGGATGAAAAGAACGTACCATTGGGATCTGAGATAGTGCAGTCGTACCAGAAGTTCATCAGAACAAAATAAAGTCAAGTCAGAACGATATTACAAGAACAAATCGAAAGATAAAATAATGAAGCAGTGTATATATATGCATGATAACGTACCAGCCTGAAAATGGTGTTCGGGTTGGAAATGGTACCCGGTCCGCTGCCAGCTATACATTTCATTAGTCCAAGGGAACGGCGTTTCGTCATTGCTTGCAGTCGATGGGAACGGCGTTTGGCCATTGTTTGCTCCTAGGGAACCTGAAACGGAGTAATGGATAAACAGTAATGTGGCTGCTAGGAGGAGGAGGGTGACAGAGAGCGCAAAGATCATTAATAATTTTTTGGTTTTAGGAGGGGTGGAGTGCAAAAGTGGAGCACTCAAGGTAGGAGAAGAATCAGCGTCTCTTGTCGAATCCATGATATTGGAAAGGAAATTCAAATTTAATGTGTGTCTTTTTGATTTCCAAATGAGTTAGCAATGTGCAATTTATACGCAGAGGTTTTTCAAGGTTTCCGGTGACGTGGCGTAATAATTTATAGGGCCCGTTCGTGCAGGGTTATACATGGTCAAGAATGTATCATGTTTCTATTGAGCAAGTAATTAGTGTTTATTTCGTAAAGCAAATGAAATTATTATGGAAGGGTCTAGAGTTTATGAGAGGAAAATGGTGAAATTTTTTGAATTTTGATCACCTTCCCGTTTGTAATTCAAAATAATTGACTAACTTTCTTTTAATTGTTTGAATCATTTATTTTAGATCAACAGTATATCTAAATTAAGCTTAAGTAAAGGATTATAACCAATCATTAAATTTATGCCTCAATTATCATAATAAACAAAAGATGACTAATTTTTATTTCTTTCCACCGTCCAAAATATTACTTAAATAATACTAAAAGACAGATTTTTTTTTTTTAAGAATTGAGCAAATCAGTATATAATATTTTACAGGTTTGTCAACATTTTTTCCATGGTTGGTATTAAAATACTAGATACTAATGGAGAAAAAGGTTATATATTTAATCTACTGTTCAGTTGATAATTTTTTTTCTTCTTTTCTTCCAAAAAAAGAAGGGAAAATTGACACTAAACACTATTTATTCAGATTTCAATTTATAAATATTTTACTGAAAAAATCACGGAGCATAGGAATAGAAACTATCCTGACTCTACTAGAACCATGTCAAATCATATTCAATTATATATACGTTATACTCATATTTTAATTTAGTGAAAAAACTGAGGCATAGGGGAAAAAATAGTACTAATCCCTGATTTATTAATTTCTATTAAATTTTTATCTCTTACCAAGGCGTTTCAAACTGATTAGAAGCGCTAAACAATCTTTACCAAAAAACGAACATAAGAAATTATTGCCAATTTACTTTCATCTACAACTATCTAAAAGCAATGAATTCTCAATCTGTCCATGGTTCATCTTCTGTTTGAAAAATAATCAAAACAATTTGTTTTACCTAAAGACAATATAGGATTAATATTTCTTGATAGTAAAATTGTTGCAATACATGAAATTTGTCAACTTCTCTATTTTCAGTGACATTATAAAATTTGTGGATTTTTTTTTTTTTTTGGAAAACATAAGATAAACTTGAAAATAACATTATTTACCTGCAAAATTTAACGACAAAAGCTTTACATACTTAGAATATTGTTCATCTGTCACAATCAAGCTGACTTAAACATGTATGCAATTAAAACATTATGCTCTCTACCTAATTTCAAGAATTAACTTTTGGATCTTTATTTCTCTTTTGTTATTTTATAGATTTATGCATCGTGAAAAAGATTCAAGGGCTCCAATAATTTTTAAGACCTAAGCAATTTCTGAAGAAAAAAAAAATACAAACATTTCTGTCAAACCACCATTGTTCATATAGTAAATAATGTACAGAATTTAATTTCTCCTTCTAGTTTTTCATTTTTAAAACAAAATAAAATAATACAATGAGCAGAACAGTTCGGATCATTTTCATTTTGATTAAAAAAAAAAAACAGTGTGATGAAAAATAAAATACTGTAAAAATAAGGTTTAACGAACAAAAAGAAGAGATATAATACCTGACACGGAATTCACCAAGAGGATAAAAAAACCTGCTATCATCATCTTCACTAATTTCTGAATAATTTAACCTAATATTCTGATAAAACACACTGATACCAAATGCTATTTATAATCAGGTACTAGATGTTGATTAACATCTTTGGGATATGAGTTACAATCTTAATCTTTATAATTAATTTTAAATATAAGTTACGCTAGCTATCCTATCCACAGTTCAGGTTTCTTATTAATTTTGAAGGAACGGATTGTACATCCAATCTTTAGAATTAGTAAGAAATCCTATTAGGATTTCCTAACAATATTAAGGATTGGTTGTACAGTCCTTTCTTTTGAAATAAATTAGCTGTACTTAGTTTAAGAAGTACATAACCCTTATATTTACTTGGACAATGCATTATTTGGTGAAATCTTTTTAGTATGCTAACTTATTTGTAGTTTAATTTAAGAACAAACTTCATATTTATTTGGAATTGGATAGTCCGTTGTTTGGCCAGATCTTATTATATATACTAAATTATCCATAGTTTAATTTAAGAACAGACGTTATATTTACTTGGATATCCATTATTTGGCCTAGTCTTTATGATATGCTAAGTTGATTGTAGTTTAATCTAAGAACAGACCACATATATTTACTTGGATAATCCATTATTAGGCCTAATCTTTTTTATATGCCAAGTTAGTCATAGTTATACCGTAAAGGACTTTAATCTGGGTTTTAGAACATAAACTTGGTTGATTAATTGATTTCCTATCTTCCACAATATAATATATATGTCCGCGGGTGTAGCGTAGTGGAAATGAAGCTTGGGCTCTGTTAAAAAAGACTTAGGTTCGATTTCTACCATGTGCTTTCCTATCCTATATAAATTTAACGGAAGGTATGAGGATTTGGATTAGCAAACGACTTTATTATACTCTCCTCAGAAGTTTACCGACACGTCGGGTTCTCCTGAGGTTTTCTTTTTCTAAAAAATTCCTATCATTAGCAATTTTAAAGATTGAAGTTAACACTTAACTTTTAAAGTACATCAACACTCAAAAGTAAAGTAATACGAACAATAATTAAACGATCATTTAAAGCTACTTAACAGTTTGAAATCAGACAAACTAAACCAAACATGAAGGTGTTCATGCAATGTAACTCATATCTCAAAGGGAATATTAATTAACTTCCTATAACGGGTTATAAATAGCAATTCATACCAGTTTGTTTGCTGAATATATTTAGTTTATTTACTTAATATTGAGATTTGGCCAAATCTATTTTTTATACTAAGTCAACCATAGGCAGGGCTGGCCCAAGAGGAAGTCAAGAGAGCCCATCGACTAGGGCAACCAACTCAATAGGGACAGCAATTAGAAATTATTTGTATAAAATAGTTTTTAATAACTATATTTTGTATTGATATATAATAGTTGAGTGGTAAGCAACTTGAAATTTAGGGCATCAACCCATGTTCAGTCATGGTAATTTGTGTTTTTTTTTTCAATAAACTTTTCACTGTCTTAAAACTTGGACTATGACAACAAAACCAATAAGACTGATCCTGACCATAGGTTCACCTTTTAAAACTTGTATACCGTAAGTTAGAGACTTAGAGTTATAGAAAATGAACTTTTGTGCTAAGTGGCATCATAGATGCTAATAAACGTTCCATGGAACTCGTATTATTAATGGTGCGCTTTATTTTCATTCTGATTGTATTAATTTAAGAACATACCTTATATTTACTCGGATAATACATTACAAATTATTTCCTAATAAGATGTTGACAGCTAATTTTTAGTTCTATTGTTGAGTACAATTTCAATTCTCTATTTTTTTCTTCTACTGTACGTATGTTTGTCTTTCATTGTATTTTATGTTTTGTTCCTCTGTTTTTAGTTGTCATATAAGTCAAAATAAAAATTACCCGAAGTAGGTTGATCGTAAATTTCAGTTTAAAGCATTTTTGTATATTACATCATTTTTATGGCAGAGCTATCGGTTAAGTTGTGTTGTGGTGGAATTTTCGAAAAAACAATTGAGGAAATTATGGTATTGTTTCAAAAAACTAAATAACATCATTATTTTTATTATATTTAATGAATTTCTAAAAATTATCTTTTGACGTGTCAAGGATTCATGTTCCTCTCTAAATTATGTGATTTGTGTAAATAGCTTAAGTGGATAGTTCAGTAAGAAAGTGATAAAAAATAAACAACAAACTTAGCCAAACACAACGACATTCTTCTTCGTGCCTAGTTCGTTAAATAATTCAGTGCACAAGTACCACTCTTAATCTAAATTTGGAACATCTACAAACAAACGGTACCAAAATCATCGAATAAGTTTATTAAAGTTGAATTAGAAAAAAATCCGTTTGACCATTAAGAAATCACATAGAAATGTTATGAGATGGACTCAAATGATGTGATTTTATGTTCTTTTAACATCATAATTATTAGAAAGCAAATTAGATGTTAGACAAATTCGGTACACATCAAATGACAACTAGTACGTTAATAAAGTTCTAAATCGTTGATATGGAAGTCTTAGGGTCCTACACAAAAAACAATACTACTTACGAATCAACTAAATAGAAATCAAACATTAGGTTAGTTATTAATTCAATTTTTATTATGCTAAAGAAGGAAAAAAACTAGTTTTCCTAATTCGACATCGACATTAGATGTCTTTATTTTTTAAGTGATATATTGACTAATAAATGTTAAATTAAAGTGCAAAACTTAACAAATGTTACTTATCTTGAATTAGATGATATCGAATGTTGATCAGGCTTCGTTTATTTGGGTCCAACTGAAATAAAAGGTAGAGTAGTCTTCTTCCAACTTATCAAATGTCACTTTTAGACAATGAGTCCCCAAGCTCCTGGAAACCAACGCCAAGCTTGTGGGTAGCAAAAGAATTCCATGAAGCGAGTTATAAGAGCAAGCAAGTGCTGCAAATAAAGGAACAGATTAACATAACCAAAATAAAAACATATTAAATGAAATTTCGTTTAATTACGAATTCGCTTTGAAAAGAAATTAGTCCACTGATAGGTACGAACTATATACATTCCATTTGAAACTTCAAAAATACATCGACGTAGACTGATACAAAATTTTAAAATCGTAGATAATTCTAATTTCCATTTTGATTATTGAACAAGAAAATTTATATGGTCGATGAACTGTGAGCTCATGTGTATAAATAGACTGAATGTACGTGCTCATACCTGCATACTAATTGAATTGGTAGAGTGGAATAGATAGAAAATAAAATAATATAGCTGTATGATCTGTGTAGAACATTCTAATTCAGTGAAATTAAGAGAATCATGTTAATACGAATGCTTATTTGGAATATAGATTATGACCACTTTAAAATACGATAAATCGCAATAGTTAGTAAATATATCTACCCAAATTAGTGGTATAAATTCATAATATATTGTCTTTTGCATGCATTTAGAAATATAAATAGTTACGAAAAAACTACAAAAATTAACCTTTAGTTCGTCTTAGTTAAAACGTTGCATGTACTTTCACGGCTATTAAGAACATCTAGAGTAGTTACCAAAAATGCAATTAAACATCTTTGTTACGCTGTCTATTTAGCATCCTAATCATTTGAAGGCAAATCGCATGTTTACAAAATATGTATATTACATATGAACCTAACTTATGTCATGGTGTTTTATGTCTAATCTATATTATTTAGTTGGACATTCCACTTTACGAGTAGATAGTAAAAACCCTATTTGTAATACCCTAGAAATTAGATAAATATTTTAAATCATATTAATAACTGAATAATGTGAAAATAATTGAATTTAATAAATAAGTTGAAAATAAGAATGGGCAAAGTGGTCATTTTTCAAATGCTAGAATTCAATGAAGAAACCAACGTCATTGCGGTTGTCTCCATTTTATCAGTCGCATGGTATTTTTATTTGTCTCGTTTGGAGCTCGTATGAAGAAGTTATGGTTAAAATAGTATCGAGTCAAATGGGCAACAAAGCCAGGTTTAGATTTGAATTTGAATTTGAGCGGGCAAAAGTTTATCTCCTTCAGTTTAAGAAACTAAATCACACACGTTCCACTCTAGAAACTAACCTGGTCATTTTTCTTTCTTCTTCCTCCTTCTGACTTTCAACCTACTTAAGATCAAAACCCAATAACTGACTCAAAACTCCACCGAATCGAACATGACAAGAAGTGTTGCGAAGCTGTCGGACAAGCATACACTAAAAAGTATTTTCGGTAGTGCACAAAAAATGCTACCATAACTTACATTAGCATTTTAGAGAACGCCACTAAAAAACACGCAACTGAAAAGCCAAGATTTTTTATTGCCTTTTAGTAAACGCCACTATAAAATCATTTATTGCAGCCTATGTCAGACTCTACTAAATATCTTTATTGTAGCATTTGGAAAATGCTACCAAAGTCACCATCCGTCTACAAAATAATTTAGTAGGGTTTATTAAATGCTACTAAAAATTATTGATTTTTTCTGTAGATTTTCCACGTTGTGGTAGCTCGCTCAGTATCCATTCCATTTTGTTCACGACATATATATTATATAGCAATAATTAATAAATTTCAGTATGAAACCAATGATCACTCATATAATTATCACATTCAAACAAAAGAAAAACACATTAATCATATAGTGAAATACATTACATAGACAATTATGTACAAATATTTTAAACAAAATATTTAAAAAAAATCTTATAGGATTTGTGAATATGACTTAAAAGCAAGTAATCCATTATTTGTTAGTACAGAATCATCTTGAGAGATTGGTCCTTTAAGAAATATTTAGTTAGCTACCTTCAAACGAGCCTCTAGTAACCCATACTTCTTTCTCTGAGGAAGTTGCTGCCTCCAAGGATCATTGTGCTATTTATAGTGAAATATCTAGTATATCATAATCAGAGGAGCTAAGATTATATTTATGTATTTGATGAGAGTGCACAAATACAAAATGACATGATGTCTATATAGGAATATATTATACATGCAACATATACCTCGATAAATGTGGAGAAAACATCCACCTTTTCTAGCTTTGAAAATTCTACAGCCTATCCAGCCTCTTCATTAAATAATTTCTTTTACCTTTTAGCTTCGAGTAATATCGAGTCTCTATAAAGAAATGCTGCAAAAATCGACGTATATTGGCCAACATGGATTAAAGTTCACTCTCAATAAACATTTGTATGCAACAGATGTATCAAACAAAAGGGAAACAATGCACTGGTATGAAGAGTGATGATATATAATTAAGACACACACACACACATACATACATATATACCTCGAGGATATTGATCAAATTTGGAATATCATCTTCAGCAACTCTGACAGTAAAATTTTATTTATGGCACTAGTGTATAATTTGGCAGAATTCTTTCCACTTAACAATGCACAGTTCAAAATCTATCTACGATTCATGACATACATCAAATTTGTATCCTATGATATGTGAGATAAAGTATGATTAGAATAGTTTAAATGCAACATTAACCATTAATTTCACCGACAACATTTTTGCTCATAAAACATGTTTTATTTGTAACAATGCTACAAAGTAATACTTACTTACATATATTAGGTGCTGAAGCAATGTTTTGAGGCATTGGTGCTGCAGTCATACCCCATTATCCACATTCGTACCTGGTTCTACCGACACTGTTTCAGAATATCTTCCAAAAGGAATAGTTGAATCAATCCATGCTTATTGTTCCATTACGGAATTCACTCCGCTTATTGTTCCACTATGGGATTCTCCAGCAACACCTAATTGTACCTACATAGTTCTTGATATTAGATTAGAATAAAAATCACCCCCAAGCATAGTGGATTTCTGCTCAAAAAAGGTAAGATTAATGTAACTTAAATTATACATAAGTAAAATTGTACTTATAGTTTGCATGCTTGACTTATTACATCTTCTTTAACGCCACAAGGAAAACTTACATTTGTGAAAAATTATATGATGCAAACTAAATAATAACATATTTAGAAAAGTAACAGATCTTTTTTTAATTAATAAGCGGTGAAGAAGAAATGACAGAGAAGCAACATCATACACTTGCAAGTTATCATCATCAATGGGGAGGTCACCATGTTATGACAGATAAGAAAATGTGAAAAAAGCACCATGGACTAATGAAGAAGGTACAAAACTAATGGAGTATATAGAGGAGCATGGCTGTGGCTATTGGTGCAATTTTCCAAAAATGCTAGGCTTAATCGATGTGGGAAAAGTTGCAGGCTTAGATGGACTAATTACCTTCGACCCAGTATAAAAAAGTAAGGTTTACCGAAGTCGAAGAGCAACTCATCATTCAATTTCATTTAATCCTTGGAAATAGTAAGTTTTTTATCACCATACAGATCTTCAACTTCTATATATGGTGCATATGAACAAAACTATGATATTTATATTTATATATTAGTGGTCAATGATAGCCGCAAGATTACCAGGGAGAACAGATAATGAAATAAAGAACTACTGGAACACGCACCTGAGAAAAAAGCCGCTAATAATGGGTATCGATCCGGTAGCGCACGGGCTAAGATCAGATCACATCAATCTACTCACTGACCTGCAAAACTACTCAAATTTGGCAAGGAATCCATTAATCAAAAACGCCATTCAGCTTCATAAATTACAAGTTATAAAAGGCAATAAATCAAATAATTTGACTACAAGAAAAGTTGTTTTTAATAATGCCAATTGATAGCACTTTATTTCATAGTGTTATTATTCTTTTTAATTTGTTTTATTTAGAACTTATACAGAAGCTAATAACGCTTTTCCTTAAGTGGGTTTCCTAATTATTTATGATAACTGCCTCTCTCCCAAATTATTTCCCTCTTCCGCTTCAACTTAGTTCCTCAATTTAACTCTGCTTTCAAAAGTATATACTTTTCAGCGTCATCTCCTCTTTCTTTGTCTCGTCTTTAACCTCTATTATCCCTTCCATCCCGAACCTTGCCTACCACTCCTCGCCCCTCCATTGCCTTGGGTTCCATTGCCATGGATTCCATACATGAAGAAGGGATTATTTTCCCCTAATCGAAATCTCACTGTTGTCAAGCATACGGCCAAACGACTACCAGATCTGGACGTGCTTTCGAACTGTCAGTAAATTTACTTACCATCTTCTTCTTTTTCTTATGTTTAATCCCTTTATTATATATTCATTTTATTTATGTTTAAGGGAAAGTGAAAATGGAAGGAAATGGGTGGTACTTCTTCTCTGTAAGGGACATGAAATGCCCGACAGGTTTGCGAACAAATAGAGCAATTAAATCAGGTTACTGGAAGGCAATTGGTAAAGATAAGGAGATTTCCAAAAATAAAGCGCTGATAGGAATTATAGAAACTCTTATTTTTTACATGTTGGAATGGAATTCTAACTAGAGATCACCCAAAGCAAAACCCCAAAAGCACAGGGAAAGACGAGATCGTGGTAAGAAGTGTAAAAACAACCAATCAATATCTCAATTCCAATCAATCCAATCCAAAAGCAATCACAATCCCCAAAAAAGCAATATAGAAATCAAAGTAATAACGAAAAATAAATCACACAGCGATTTATAGTGGTTCCACCGACGTTGTGTTAGTGTACCTCCACTTTAAGAAAGAGCTTTTATTAATATTGATGAGAAGAGTATAAAAGATTGATTACAATAATCAAAATTCTATTAGAGTTGATTTGTGGAGAAGAGAATTGAAGAAAATTAGGTTTTGATAAACCCTAGCCAGTGGAGGGTAATCTCTTGGATTCGCTTTCTTTCAGATCTAGATCTAGAACCTAAAGCTAGCTTATATAGGAGAATAGAAAACCTAGCAAAGTTTCAAAATTGCTCCTGCAAATATCACAAATCTTCACGTCAAGCCCATGCCTGAACACAGGCGGAAATTGCCACAGACGTCTGTCATAATTGGATAGGAGTTTGTCTAATGTCTCGAAAAAAATTTCCCTATGACATCAGACATCTGTCCAAAATGACAGATGTTTGTTTTTGTCCAATGAAAAAAAATTCTGCACAAACTCCAACGTCTAACCAAAAGATCAAATGTTTGTCCTAAGTCTCTGGAACAAGCCTATTTTAGGTTTGCTGATGCGTCAGACGTCCGACCTTTTCCTCATACGTCTATCGTTGTCAATTCAGTACCACTTCACCTTTTCTTCCATAACTTCCACCTTCGAACTCCCATTTGCGAACCATTTTCTCCTTTAGCAAGCTACTTCCGACCTTTATATCTCTCCATATAGTGTCATCAAAATTTAACACTCCATCTCGACACTATATCCATCCCCAACTCCAACGGTACCATGCCATTATCAACAACCAATAGAACCAACTATTGTCACTATTACCTTCTACCAACATGAATGCTTTCCCAATGAGCTACGGCAAATACATCGCCCATTGCACTCTACCAAAGAGCTCAGGCAAAGCCCCCCGCTAATGAACTGTTGAAACCATCCAAATCCTAGATCGTCTCACCAAAGACTAAAGTGCTGAGGAGTGTAAACTAGCACTTACCAAGAAGATAGAACCTTAATCACTCACCAATACTCTTCCTCATCTATAACCAAGCTCCTCCATCAACCGTGCCACCCCACGGCACTTAGCACTTCTCCAAGCAAATCAAGTTCGAGCAACCGACAATTCCTTAATGAACATACCCGCCATATTATCCATTGTGTGCACTTTCCAAAGATATACTTGCTTATCCTCATCTATGGCTCCTATAAATGACTCTCTCGCCTCAATATACTTAGTCCATGGGCTAAACGTCAAATTCTCTACCAAGTGAATAGCACTCTGGCTATCACATCGAACATCAATACTATCATGACCGAATCCCAAGTCATACAACAATCGCTTTAAATAGAGTACCTCCTTAGCCGCCTCCACCGCGGCTATCAACACCGCCCCCATAGTGGATAAAGCAACTATGGCCTGCAATCTCGATCTCCAACTTATGGCTGTACCTCCAAGTGTGAAGACATATTCGAAAGTTGATTTTCTTTGATCCCTATCATCGGCGTAGTCCGAACCACAATAACCAACCAAATTGCAATTCTTTCCATCACTACCGCCAAAAACAAGACCATGAGATGATGTGCCTCTAAGGTATCTCAATATAAGCTTCACTGCTTTCCTATGCGATTTCCCATGATTAGCTATATATCGAGTAACCATCCCGATGACATTTGCAATATCAGGCCTTGTACACATCATATCATACATTAGACTTTCAATCGCACTAGCATATGGCACTTTTCCATATAAACCTTGTCTTTCTCTAAGATAGGTGATCCTTTACTTGAAAGCTTCATATGCAAAGGTAAAGGTATATTTGATGCCTTTGCATTCTCCATGCTAAATAGGCAAAGCACTTTCTGTATGTATTCCTTTTGAGTCAGTTTCAACTCAAAACACTTTCGATCCCTTTCTATTTACATGCCTAATATACTTCTTGCTTCTCTAAGATCCTTCGTTTCAAACTCTGAGCAAACTCAGTTTTAAGTTGTTGATTTCATTCTTATCTTTAGAAGCAATGAGCATGTCGTCCATGTACAATAGTAAATACACCCAATCATTTTTCAAATTCTTGAAATACACTTGTATTTTGACGCTTCTATCAAAACCATCTTCAAGCATAAAATGATCAAATCTCTTGTACCATTGTCTAGGTGATTGCTTTAAACCATATGGCGATTTCTTCAACTTGCAAACCAAATTTGACTAACCATCCACAACAAAACCTTCCGGTTGTTCCATGTAGATGTCTTCATCTAGGTCTCCATGCAAGAAGGCGGTTTCCACGTCAAGTTGCTCCAACTCCAAGTCATGAATAACAACCATGGCAAGTAATATACGGATAGAAGTATGGCACACAACCGCTGCCAAAATCTCATCATACTCCTTCCCCGTCTTTTGTACAAACCCCTTAGCCACTAGCCTAGCTTTGTATCTCCCATCGTCCTTCACCTTGTATATCCATTTGCACCCAATAGCATGGTTTTCTTTAGGAAGTGGAAACAAATTCCAAATTTGATTCTTCAAAGATGATTTCATCTCTTCCTCCATGACACAAATCCACTTCGAGCTATCACTCAACTCCATGACATCATGAAGGTCCATGACTCATCTTGGACTACATGAAGAGCATAGTCCAAATTATCACAAAAGCTAAGATAGTTCCAATCACCATATCTTTCAAGTGGCATTATAGTATGACGCCCAACCCGAGTAGCAATACCACCACCCAAACTTCCTTCGGCTCCACCTCAAACTGAATCTTATCTAGAATCATGCACATCACCAACACTACTAGAGGAACCCTGTAGACTATGTGATGTAACATCAACCACTACCTTCTTACAAGCATCTCTAACTACTCTACTCTCTCTACTCCTTGGATAAAATGTGGGAATAACTTCCTTCTCCTTTGATTCACCATGAACCAAATCCGGAACATCCGATGAGCTTTTATTCTTCTTAAACAATGCTAACCCATCAAAAGTAACATGAAGAGAATTCACTACCTTTTTCGTTTCCAAATTCCAAATCCGATAGCCTTTTACTCCATCCGTACAGCGAAGAAAAATCCCTTTGAAAGCTCTAGGCTCAAGCTTATCATTTCTCGGATCATGCACATAAACCGGACTACTAAACACACGAATATAACTCAAGTCAATACTCTTTCCCTTCCATACTTCCTCCGAAATTTTGTTACCAATAGCCGAGCTCGGAATTCGATTAATAATATGCACTGCGGTTGACAAAATTTTGGCCCAAAATCCTTAACCAAACCTGATGTCAATCTCGAGCATCGAGCTTTCTCAAGTAGAGTATGGTTCATCCTATCCACGACACCATTCGACTGCGGATCTCGGGTGTAGTAAAATGCATCCGAATACCTTGATGCTTGCAAAACTCCAAGAATTCTCCAGAAGCATACTTTTTGCCATTGTCAGACCTTAGAATCTTCAAAGACTTGCCAATCTCATTTTTAACAAAAGCTTTCCATGCTTTGAACTTTGCAAATGCCTCCGACTTGGCTTTCATTACATACACCCATACCTTCCGAGAAAAGTCATCAATAAAAGAAATATAATAGCGAGCTCCACCCAAAGAAGCTACCGGTGCCGATCCCCAAACATCCGTGTGAAGATACTCAAGAACCCTTCTATAATTATGGTTTCCCTCACTGAATGAAACTTTAGTTAGCTCCCCATGGCACATTCCTTGCAAAACTCTAGTTTGTTGAAACTCTCTCCATCGATCATCTCCTTTTTTCGAAGAATATCCAAACTCCTCTCCAAGACATGACCTAATCTCAAATGCCACAACCTAGTCACATCCAAGCCACAAGAACTATCAACTCCTATACAAGTTTCACCTTCTACAATCACTCCTTGAAGAAAATAAGTACCATGAGTCCGAGCACCCTTCATCACCACAAGGGCACCCTTCGAAACCCGCAAGCTATCACTCTCAATAGTTATCTTGCAACCTATATAATCCAGCTTCCCCAAAGAGATAAGAGACTTCCTAAGCTTTGGAACATAGCACAAATTAGTGAGAGTATGAACCATTCTATCAAACATTCAAATTTGCATGGAATCAATGCATTTCGACTTGCAAATAGCCCCATTTCCTATAACAATTAAATTTCCTTCTTTGTCAATGTAAGCAAAAAAATAATTCATATTTGGCGTCATATGATAAGACGCACCAGAATCGATCACCCAATCTCTGTCTGAAACATCCGATGCTACCACCGACAAAACATCTATGTCTCCCTTACCAACTTCTCTCTCCACCGTTGTGGATGAAGATGCTACTTCCTTCTTTTCCTTCTCCTTGTATAGACACTCATTCTTCTAATGACCGGGCTTCTTACAAATATAGCACTTGCCTTTTCTTTCCTACGACTTTCCTCTCCAACTAGGTTTCCTTGATTTAGAATTCCCCCGGTTCTCCTTCTCCACATACCTCTACTTCTTTACAAACAAACCATGACCACTACTAGCGCCACTACTTCCATCATCTAACTCCTTCATTTGATCCTGCAAATGCTTACTAAGAAGACCTGTTATGACATCATCAAGAGTCAATGTATTCCGGCTATAGATCAAACTATTTGAGAAACCTATACAGTGGTCCGGAAACGAACACAACAATATAATTTCCTTTTTTTCTTTCTCAATCTTCAAATCTACCTCTTCATCTTTATTATCAAACTATCAAAAGTATTCAAGTGCGCCATTAGCGAAGTATCTTTCTTCATTTTATGGGCGAAGAGCGTTTGCAATAAGATCAAACGAGTATTCAGTGATTTCTTCATATACAATTCCTCCAACTTGTCCCGAATACCTTTAGCGGTAGTCTCACCACTAATTTCAAAGATAACATTCTCTCCCATAACAAGTTGAAGTGTAATGAATGCCCACTCTTCCATTTCCTCTCTCTCAACATTTGAGATGTCCGCTGGCAACAAATGTGTCGCAAACACTACCGGATGCACCGGTTTCCTCCTTAGAACCGATTTCATCTTCCATTGCCATTATAGAAAATCATTATCGCTATTTCATTTGTCTATAACTAATGGTGATCCTGAAGCTGCATATGAACCATGTACATAAGGTGCTACACCACTTGGATTACCCATAGAGGAACTACTTGAGGTATTATCTGATTCTGGCATTTCTACAACCACCTACCAACACTAATCTATGATACCAAATGTTGGGATGGAATTCTAACTTGAGACCACTCAAATCAAAACCCCAAAAGCATAGTGAAAGAAGAGATCGAGGTAAGAAGTATAAAAACAACCAATCAATATCTTAATTCCAACCACTACACCAGAAAAGACTTTTGGTAGCATTGAAAAAACACTACCATAACTTATGGTAGCGTTTTAGAGAACGCTGCTATACGACATGCAACTAAAAGTCTAAAACTTTTTGTTGCGTTGTAGTAAACGCTACCAAAAGTCACTTTTAAATGCAACTATAGGTATTTTCTATAGGATTTAAAAAACGCTACCAAAAGTCACTTTTAAATGCAGCTATAGGTTTTTTCTGTAGGGTTAAAAAAACGCTACCATAAGTCTTCATTTTTTGGTTGCATTTTTTGTTTATATGCTTTTTTTGATTTTCAGTAGCGTTTTTAAAATGCAACTGTATAATTTTTATATTAGTTTACATTTGTTTCTATAGCATTTCTGAAATGCTACTAAAAGTTATTGGTTGTTTGGTAGCATATTTTAAATGCTACTATTTACGGTTGATGGTTTATACCATTTCCAGCAATCACTTATATACTATTCATATTAAAACGAACGATCAATCGCATAGTTTTCATATATTCAAACAAACAATTAAATCACATAATTAGCATATACAAACAATCAATCATATGATCATCATATTCAAATAATTGCAAAAACATGCTAATCTCACAATCAAATATAATATCCATAATCAATTCGATAGTAGTTTTTCAATAAAATAAGTCACATACTACAAGCATTCACAAACAAGTTTCCACAAATGGTACTAACAAAATACGACAACATATATAACAATTAAATTCATGTTCGTTGCTTGATTACCAATAGTTCTTTGTTGTCGACAGTCTTCGCTTCGAAATAGCTAATTACCTGCAAACGAGTTTAACAATCAACAATATATATATATATATATATATATATGTGTGTGTGTGTGTGTGTGTGTGTATATGTGTGTGTGTGTGTATATATATATGTATGTATGTATATATATGTATGTATATATATATACATGTATGTATATATATATGTATATATGAAAATCATGTAATCTATAACTCGATATTCTATATTAACACATATTAACAAAAATTGTTCTATTTTTATATGCATCCTATATAGTTCCCCAACGAATACACAATTTTCAATTTACACAGATATTCAGATCAAAACTGGGTTAGAAGTCTGCCTGGATTTCATTCTATGTGCAGATTGTGTATTCAGTACTATGGGCAGATTGTGTATTCAGTACTATGGTCAAGTTAAATCTTATAAAATATGAAAAAGTATCTTGAACGTCCGTAATCCATCGATGATGCATCCATCCACTAATTGAAATGTACAATTTTCTTTACCCTTGTCGTTTTCTATCAATTCGGTTCTCTAAAACAAAATTATTCCCTAAATTCACATTGTCGTAACTGTATTAGGCAACAACTGTAGTGTCAGTTACTTCCATTTATTTGTGTTAGCCCTCTTGCATAACTACATTTGTGTAATACATGTGCAATGACATAACGATTAATCTGAGTAGACAGTTTTAGGAAAAATGGTTTATTTAAGTTTTAGTTTCAAGTGTATCAATTGTTGTGGCTCTGCAGATAAACACGTTTACCATAGAGGATATGTACTGAAATGTTGTGGCTTTGCAGATAAAAACTTAAATGTTGTGATACAAATTTTTATTTTTTTTAATACCCGAATAAACAGAACTAAAACTTAATGTTGAGATATGATGTACTGAAAAATAATACTTACTGGAACTTGATTATCCAATGACATATGTTGCTGGCCAAGCTATCGTAGTACCAAAAGCATCTTCCATGTACGTACACTCAGATGTAGGTCGCCATAGCAATGCGTCATTAACTCTCACAAAGTTTACCCAAACTTTTACCTCATCTTTTCCCAGCGGAACACAATGAACCATCGTTGTTGGATCAGTTGAAGCGATAGTTCCTTCAGCCACTACTTGTCCCGTTTCACCCACATCAATCAGCTTATAGCTATTATTTGGTACCAGATTTGCACCCTGTTGGATAAGCAAATAAATAAATAATCATCAAATATGTCGTAATCATCAAATAAATAAGCAAAAGGATTAACCGTTTCAAACTTGTTTAATCATCAAATATGTCCCGTTTCAAACTTAGTTAATTTTATAAAACTTGTTTAATTTTAACAAAGCCTGGTTAATTTTTATTAACTTGGTTAACTTAATTTATTATCATTATCATTATTATTATTCAAACTTGATTAACTTAATTATATTATTATTATTATTATTATAAACTTAGTCAAATTTTATAAACTAAGTTAATTTATCATCACCATCGTTATCTATAAATCTTTGTTAAATTAGTTATATTATTATTATTTATAAAATTTAGTTAACTTAAACTTAGTTAATTTTAACAAAACTTAGTTAATTTCATTAACTTGGTTAACTTAGTTAATTTATTATTATTATTATTACTAAAACTCGGTTAATTTAATTATATTATTATTATTATTATTATTATAAAATTAGTTAATTTTTATAAACATAGTTAATTCATCATCATCATAATCATTGTTATTATTTATAAAACTTTGTTAAATTAATTATATTATTATTTATGAAATTTAGTTAGCTTAAACTGAACTAATTTTATAGAACTTGTTTAATTTTAACAAAACTTAGTTAATTTTTATTAACTTGGTTAACTTAGTTAATTTATTATTATTAATAAAAAACAAGATTAAATTAATTATATTATTATTTTTATTAGTATTATTATTAACATAAACTTGGTTAATTTTATAAGATATCCTAAATCAATCAACTCTACTCTTATAATCAATCAATTATAACTTACACTGACTACACATCGTTCTAGAATTATTTTAATTATATCTATAAAAATGCAGCACCTGAGAGTGCAACCAAGTCGACAATAATGAGACTGTGTTCTTCCATTGATCGATTTACATCAAACCAACCAAATACCTTCCTCTAACACTACATTGTTTCTGCCTGCACTGTTCCTACATCTTCCTCTTAACATTACACTACACAGTTTCTACCATTTCTACTGTGCACCTAACCACCCACTTCACTGTGCACATCAGTGACCATCACCAGCGTCCCTCTCCCCTATCACACACTTCAGCCTTCTCTGGCCATAACAACTGCCTGCCTTCCCCTTTGAACTCTTACAGCACCTTCACCATCATCATCATTCACAACAACATCATTCCACCATCATCTTACAACACCTTCACCACAAAAAACATAATTACCTCTTCAAACTCTAAGCTGTTGCACCTCCATCCACTGTAGCAAACAATTCGCTAACATAGTTCAAGCTTCACCCATGCATCACACTCATCACTATCATCAGATCAACACACAGAACTTCATCATCTCTGTTATAAATCAACTGCATTCACAGTTCACCCTTGCAAACTAGGCCTGCCATCACACATACCCACATACAATTTTCCCTTCCCTGTGCACATACCACTGTCCAACCCTCTCCACATTCTCACAAAATAGAATAACCTACACCCATCTACATCAGCCATTGCCCCCAACTTCCATATTAGTTCCTCAAACTGTAGTACCATCCTTAAAACCATTACACTGTTATCAATTAGCATCAGTTCATCAAACTACAATATCATCAATACCATCCTTCAACAAACATTCCCACTGAATCACTGCACTACCATTACTTGTTGCCAGCAACCTGCCTGCATCACTTCTAACTACCTGCTACAGTCCTTTTCTAAATACATATGTCTATCTGCGTAGTGATATCACCTCCTTGCTACATATTATCTTGTGCACATCACCTCCTTGCTGCACAGAAATATCTTCTTAACCACTGTGCACTCACTATTTCTTCACAACCTACCCTATTTCTTCATCACCAAACAGTGCACTGACATCACTCACAAAATTAAACAAGAGGAATGAAGTTATTTGGAAAATATATTTGATAAGTGAGGTTAGTGACTCTCAAACTTGGATCTTCTTGAAAATAGACTCAATCAAGAAGAGTTGGTATTTTAATTCTAAAATTAGAAGAAGAAAAAAAAATGAGACATTCAAAATAAATGACTTTCCAAATACAAAATGATCGAGGTTGAAAACTGAAATGCAGAGTTTATAATCCAGTTAAGATCCTCAATCACCATTTGCCATCACAATCATTCACTAATATAGAATAAGGAACAATATAATGAAGAGAGATCCATTTTGAGAACAGGTAAACCCAATTGGGTACACAAGGAGTAGAGTATGATGGTCGTTATCAGCAATGCTAGCATTCAATTTACAGTTGCATTCTTCATTTTGCTTCACACAAACAATGAATCCTCTTAACATAAACTAAATAAAAAATAAATAAAATAAAAATAAAAATAAAAAACTTACATAAATAACTTACTCTTCATAGATTTTGTTTAGTGTAGCACCTCTCAAATAGTACAGGATGTAGATGAGGATGGCAAGAGTGAACTGCTCGAACAATGCACTCTGCAAGTCCAGCCTGATTCATGCCTATTGATAACCATGATAAAAACATTCAGATATAGTGTCTCCAAAACCAATAACATTTCAAAAATATAAACAAATTAGGAACAAACCCAGATCAGCTGGGCGGAAAAGCATCTCAGGTACTAGAAAGCGTTCATTTGTCAAAGTAAATTCCTGCATTAGAATTAGAAATAATATTTTAGATGACAATATTATCATCTAAACCTTTAACAGATTTTTGAGGATTTAGTTTCAGAATTACATTGCTTTGCGCAGTGCTTCTCTTCTTCTCTTCAACTCTTTGCGAATCATCTTGGTCATCTAACATTTCGCTATTCAAGCTTCCATTTTGCAAAGACAGATATCTCTGTGCTGCATTCATGTCTTTAACATAAACTTTTGTATGTGTTATCCCATCTGGGATAACATATGTACACTTAAATGAATTGTTTTTCCCTTTATCTCTGTCACACACAAAAAGGAAGAACTGGTTTCTGCTCAGGCTTCCTTTTTCCCTTGGCTCTTTGTCATGCAGTGCTATGAAATTGCATAGAACTGTATATTTTTACCATGTTTTGAAGAAGAATGTTTAAATATGCAATGTATATTCACTTATTCAGTAAAATACTTGGTAATTTTAATGTATATTGTAATGTATTTACAATTTTAATCATTTCCTGAAGCTAAAAGGTTTATTTGTCACCAACACAATAAACATGTGGTTAAAGTGTTTATTTGTTTTAATATGTGGGAACTAAGAAACATGTATAAATATATTTTACCTTCCTTTCTTTCAGTACCAACACTTCAACTTCACCAACACTTCACATGCCTTGCTGTCAAGACATCCTCTCCTCTGTGCTATCTCCTACATTGCTCAACATCTCCACATTGCTCTAATACACTTGCTTCTCTATCCACTGTCTTCACAACTCACTCTACCACTGTCAACTGTCCTTCTAAAGACACACCACATTCAAACTTCATAGTCTACATCTACATCAACCAACTTCAATACCCCACATTGCCTGCTGCAACAGATCACAACATATGCTTGTGTCATCCGTCAATAAATTTAAAGAAGTAAAACAATTGAATTATAATTATGTAAATATTTTCCTACCAGTTGAACCAACTAAAGATTTCTTGTTGGCTTATTAGAATCACTATTAAAAGTGTTGCACAAACTTGCAACGCGTTAATGAATTTTGTCCCATATAGAAAAAAATGAGCTGTAGATTTGAAATATCAATCTCAGTTCTTCACAGCAAACGACGTTGATATTTGTTGAAATAACAACTACACATTCACTTGATTTGAATAGAAGCAAAATAGAATATTTGTATAGGTGACGTTGATGAAATAGTACCATATCATATTCTCAATCCACATCTTTTTTGGACTATGTTGTACATAATTTGTTGAAAGGATGTAATGTTTACATTAGTTGACAAACTTCCACGAATATTACACGGATTACAAGGATCACTGACCCAACATTTTGATACATATTTTTGAGCAAGATAGGCCAAGTTAAAAAACAAAACAAAACAAAACACATTTGGATCGCTGTTGTTATTATTATTATATTATAAACTTAGTTAATTTTTTTTTTTTTTTTTTTTTTTTTTTTTTTTTTTTTTTTTTTGAAATGGTACTTTATATACAACAAATCAATGGGACAACACATCCCTTGTCAATAAAGGTTCGAAAGCAAGTTTCGAACTTGTGACTTCTTGCACCAAGCCGAATCAATTAACCACTTGGACAATGGTGCTTGTCAGTTAATTTTTTTTATCAAACTTAGTATATTATTATTATTGTTGTTAATTCATCATCATTATTATTTATTAACTTGATTAACTTAGTTAATTTATTATCATTAATTAACTCTTACATTGACACAATATTATTACCTCTTGAGCCTGCAATCATCAATGCAGACTAGACAAAGAAAATTATGTATCTTGGGTATAATCCCTGCAGTTACATAAATTTACTGTAATATTTAGTTTTATTGATTTTAGAAACATAATCCAAGAGACAAATGAAAAGAACGTGAATTACAATGCTAATAAAACTTTAGTTATATACATTACATTAAATAATTTAAGGAGATTTTCTAATATATATAGTTTAAACTATGAAGTATAAAACTCTGGTTAAAAAACAAATCAGATTAAGCTATACAGACCAAGAAATATCACTGTTAAATCACTTATGTGATAAATGTTTAGAAGATGAATAAGATTGCATACCCACATGCCAAATAGTGCTGATTGTTTGTGTAGCCAACAACTGAAATAATCCGGGCTTCTTTCCTTTCTGAACAAGTCTTTCATAAACATCTACCAACAAATAAGAAAATATAAGAATTTAATCAACCAATCAACATGTAATCAATATTTGCATTAAAAACATGATTTGAGATATGATATTTCAATAAAAATAATTGGCAGTAGTATCACAAAAATTGAACTGAAAGTAGAAAAATAAAGCAGAATTATTCAAGACAAAGGGGTTTTGATACCAGACCTGAACATAACATTACTCTACTTTATTCAGTGATGATTAAAGTTGTTCTCAAAGTTGCATTATGTTGCAGCAAAGAGACTATGGAATGCAAAGAAAGGACTGCACTATTCTTGTTTCGGCATGTGTACATGCATCATATGTCAAAATTTCAGAAATTTGCATTATGAGGTTTACGGTTCTACATAATTCTTGTGCAGGACTGGTTTCACATTTGCAAATAAGCCATTTCTGCTAGTCGAAAACTGTCTAAAATATCATTCAAGGGAACATCATATTGGTCCTTGTTTTATGGTTGATATTGAAAGTATGAATATCACATATCAGTTGGACTGTGACCTATATCTCAGCAATTATCGTAAAGCAGAAGAAGAAGAAAAGAAGAAGAAAATTGTTAAACTAGTTACATCTCAAACTGATGGCCTAACAAAGTATTCATGCTATGAAAACAACTTTTCAGGTTAAAAATTGCATTTATATTAGAAAGAATATTAGATGCTCACAATATCTTAGCCAAGTGCTGACTTTTATATTCCACTTACGAGGTAACTGAGATGCACTAGTTGTAAGCTCTACACCAAGAATATGAACAAATTTATATTATATTAAGGTTATACCAATACTAGAAATTATCTGTGTGTGAATTTTAGCGCATTTCTTGAACGTAAAATATCTGTGGAGAGATATGGATATGCATGTGAATGAGAAATATACCATTGAGCAACTTAGCTTCAGGAAGATGATATCTTTTAATCCAAGCCCACCAAGGTACTATAGATGAATCAAATACCACAGGCTCATTGTTATTTGATGTTTCAGGTTTATCTTGCAGCCATTTCCTTCTCCTTGCCTTTGAAATTCAAGATGTTATATATACCATCAGTCTCACATTTGATATCAACTGATGATGCATGTACCACGTTGCTACTTCAGATGTGTATGTCCAATATATGGAAAAATTCTTGATATTAAAGGGTCTCGATTTGGCCTACGAAAACTAAACCATCAAGATTATAAAAATAGCATTTAACATACTCTAGCTAGTTTTAAATGAATAGAAGTGTCTGAATAGCTTAAGCTTTAGATATATGTATATTCTTTCCTTTTCTTTTTTACTTATCAATTTATTTGAGAATTATGCATTTTAGCAGGTGATTCAGATGTTGATATGAAGGAAAAAAGGTATGAAATTTCACCTAGAAACGAAGATTTGCTTGCATGTTAAGTTTAACCAATAAGTTTGCGCTATACCATTTATTTTAAAATAAAATTATAATAGAAAATAAAAACATGGATATACACATCAGTTAAATCAATTTCACCCCCAAAAGGAAGTAGAAATACATCCAGAAATATTGAAGATTCAACATGCATGTCAAGTATAACCAATAAATCCATCCAATTACCAATTCTCTATCCATATCAACGTAAACATAAATCAGCTACATATTCAATTTTAAATTTCGTATGCAATAGAAAATCTCACCAGCATCGATTACAGCATCCCAATCAGTTTTCCCATTTTTCTCAAACTTGCTCAAATCCCAATTCCCTTTCACCCATCTTGGATCTTTGAATGCGGCAGCAGAATCGCTTGCTTTGTTTTTCAAAGCGAACTTGTTATCCCCAAAATTGAAATTATTATATCTCTTTGGAAAACGCTAAGGTACATTGATGAACAGGGATGCAAAAATTTATAGGGAGTTAGAAGGGATAGGTTGATAAAGTATTTGGAGTTTAATTAGGTGAAAATTGGTTTTGGTTTTGGGTTTGCAATTTGGAATTTGGAAGACGAGAGAGAAAGGAGACATGAGTGGCCATAGAATTCGAGCGAGGTTTTTTTAAGTGTTTAAAAGAGATAAGGAGTGGCCACAGAAAATTTTAGGGAAATTTTCATGAATTGTTGGCGGGAACCACTTGGCCACGTTTATTTGTTCATTATTATAAATTAACTTAACCAATGGTTGCATATAGCTTGAAATGCTACCAATTAATGCAACTAAAAAAAAGTTTTGTTGTAGTGAATCAATCCAATCCAAAAGCAATCACAATCCCCAAACAAGAAATATAGAAATTAAAGCAATAATGAAAAATAAATCACAAAACGATTTACAGTGGTTCTACTAATGTTGTGTTAGTGTACATCCACTTTAAGAGAGAGCTTTTATTAATACTGATGAGAAGAGTACAAGAGATTGATTGCAATGATTAAAATTATATCAGAATTGATTTGTGGAGAAGAGAATTGAAGAAAATTAGGTTTTGATATATCATAATTAGTGGAGGCTAATCTCTTGCAGTCGCTTTCTTTAGCATCTAGATCTAGAATCTGAAGCTATCTTATATAGAAGAATAAAAAACCTAGGCAAAGTTTCGAAATTGCCCCTGCAAATATCATAAATCTTCACATTAAGCCCATGGATGAAAACAGGCAGAAGTTTCCACAAATGTATGTCATAATTGGACAGACGTCTGTCCCGTGTCTCGGGAAATTTTCCCTGTGACATCAAATGTCTGTCCAAAGTAACAGACGTTTGTTTTCATCCTTTGAAAAAAAATTATGCATCGACTCAAACATCTGACCAAAAGGTCAGACATCTATCCTAAGTCTCTGGAACTGGCCTACTGCAGGTTTGCTGAAGCGTCAGACATCTGACCTTTTCCTCAGACGTCTGTCGTTGTCGATCCAACACCACTTCACCTTTTCCTCCATAACTTCCACCTTCGAACTCCAATTTGCAAACCATTTTCTCCATTAGCAAGCTACTTACAACCTCTACAATTCTCCGTATAGTGTCTCCAAAATTCAACATTACAAAGGTAGAGCACCTAAAGCTAAGAAGACAGACTAGGTTATGGATGAGTTCAGGCTAGATGGGAAGTATTCTATTAACAACCTACCTAAAGTTGCGTCAAAGGTATTCGTTTTCTATCTTTTTTGTTATTTAATCATGGGTTGATTAAACCAGCAGTTTATTTCATACATAATATGTATTAGATTCAGTGAATCCAAATGATATATACATCCCATTTCAACCATGGTTGTTGATTTTGAGAAATCTTATCATTAACCAACTTGTGTGCGGTATTGATACCTCATCAAGTGTCATGTGTCTATGTTTATAATGTTGCACTTGCATCACTCTTATAGATAATCCTAAAGTTATTGATATAGATTAGTTATTCATATATTGTAAAATGTTTCATACTCACTATTGAAATTTTCGGCACCCCCTCGCATCTTCTGCTATGCACGCTCTTCATTTCTGTAGAAAGGGCAAGACGATTGAACGAAGCTCTTTTGGTGCCAACATCATGATTGGATATCCCGACATCCCCCTTAGAGCATATATATTTTTATGCAAAATTTATTGTACCAAAAGAAATCCTTTCTTGTTACATGCTACCAACCTCATATATATGCTCATCTCATTTAGGATATCTTACAATGTGGGACTTTTATTATAATCCAATATATGTGCCCACTCTAATACAATGCCACACCTAACAGATATTCACCTTGGCCTGCATCATATTGGTCCCATCGAACCATCGGCTTTGATACCATGTTGAATTTTTTTGGCATCCCCTCGCATTTACTCCATGCGCGCACTTCATTTAGTGTAGAAAGGGCAAGACCACTGAACAAAGCTCTTTTAGTGCCAAAGTCATAATTAGATATCCCTACATCCCACTTAGAGCATATATATTTTCATCGCAACATTTATTGTAGCAAAAGGAATCCTTTGTTATTACATGCTACCAACCCATATATATGCTCATCTCTTTTAGGATATCTTACAATATGGGACTTTTATCACAATCCCATTTACGCACCCACTCTAATACAATGCGAGCCACACCTATCACTCACCATTTCATGAGCCATCAACTTGATTCATTCAAGTACATCTTTTAATATACCAGATTTCTTCATTTTCTTTTGATGGTATCTAATAATAATATGGTACATATATTTTAAAGCTTAAAGAATGATTTATTCTATCTAAGTCAATCAAGAAGTGACATGATGGAGATCTAATGATAAAAAAGGCTTACTAATCAATACCTAGATTAATAAAGAACAGTAGTTTGTCTTTATTCCAAATGGTAATTAGTATGTTTCAGAGCTCCTAATAGCACTTGCTACCTCTATGAGAGTAGATTTAAGGTAATGTTAATTATAATTCTGGTATTGAATAACAACAATTACCTACCAAATATCAAGCACTTATCCAAATTTAAGGAACATGAGTAAATGATTTCGTTTAGTTTACTTATAGACCTACCCAGAAGAGAGAGAGTGTGTATTATAACATAAAATGAGTTGCTCAAAGTTTTGAAAACTCAGATAAATGAATTTGTACTCTCATAAGATAATGTAGTAGAGTATGAAGATGACCACTCAATAGTATACCATAACTTAATATTTAATATTTATTTGTTGGGATGCTATGTATATTGAAAGAAAAGAAATAATTGATTGCTAGCTCTGGTTTATCATGTTTTAAAAAATATATTACTTATGATCTTGATATCTTATTCTTAACCAAGTAACGCATCTCAATTTTATGTGTTTCTAATTCATCCATCCTTCATGGTTGTGCCATCTCATTTGATATTATATATATTTGCTTTCTTATTTCATTTTATATGTTTAAGGCTGTTTCAATTTTGTAGCCAATGATATTTATACTTGCATGTCTATTGGTCAACGTTCTTAAAACTCAAGCTAGCCAAGCATAGAAATCAACTTTTATAAATAAAATTTGGAAAAGCATTGGCTTGTTTAGTACTGGAAAAACACTGGCTTTATAAATCAAATTTGGAGGATGGTACTGATATACTTTTATACATTCTGTTATGTTTTAGAACTTCAGCCCAATATTCTTGTGATTAAACCATGCTTTAGATATTGCCTACCTTGAATTCTATTGTAGATAGATGTTTTACTTGAAGTTTTAGTTTTAAAATCAGAATATTCCCAACATCCATTAATTTGTGAATAGGCAACAATAACTTAATTCTACTAAGCTGAACTTTCTTCTAATTAATTGCACAGTATAATAATAACTAAGTTAACTAATTTGGATATAACCAAGTTAACTAATTTTTATAAAAAATAACTAAGTTAATAATAATAGTAATAATGGTGGTGGTGATAGTAGTAGTAATAATGATAAATTAACTAAGTTTCATAACAATTAACTAAGTTTAGAATAATAATAATACTAACAATAATAATACTGATAAATTATTAAATATTAACCAAGTTAGCTAAGTTTATAAAATTAACTTGTAGGATCGATTTCACCTTAGAGGGGGGGTGAATAGGGTGATAGTATTAATTATAAAAATTAATGCGGAAGCTTGTAAAATAATTTCACCGCAGAATAATAACAGCACAGATAGCAGAATAATAAAATGCAGAAAGAGAACGACATAGAATTTATCCAGCTTCGGCAAAACCCTGCCTATGTGCTGCCCCAAGGTATCTACTAGAAATTAAGTAGTCATACGCTTACACATGTAAACTCGCGACACCCGCTACCGACTAACCTAACTCTACGCTCAAAACCCTACCACAACTCAGCCACAGAGTTGTGAATTCTCAAACTACGCTACGTAGTTTGTCTCCTAGTCACACGACTAGAAATTACAATGGGTTAAAATTGAAATACAAATTTAAAACCAATTTAAAATTAAAACAACCCTAATTAAAAATTAAAATACCCTTATAATAAACAAAGGAAAAAACGGCCCCTTTTCTCCTTTTATAATTTTGCGGCCCATTCCTTTTGAGATAATGGCGGCTTCTTTGTTAGATCACAATTAGGGCTTTCGTCCTTCGATCCAAATTAGGGTTTTGTTGAAATCTGAAGTAGCCGACTTCGAATGATTGAATGGATGATTCAGTGATCCTTTTCTGTCAATCGATCGTCTCTGTTATTTTCTTCAACTGCTTCGATGTTGGTCGAGTTCGATTGATTATGGTATGTAATTTATTCCTTTTCTTTTCTGGTTTAATGCTTGCTTGAACTCGATACCATTTGCCGATGATGTTGATTGCAATTTATAGGAGTCGAACTCCTAAATTTTCATCGTATATTTTTTATTTGAATTCGTCAAAACTTTTGCTCTGCCGCTTGATAATGCTTTAACGTTTAAGATGATTTATGACTTGTTCAATTCGAATATATTTCCCTTACTTCACTGTCACGGTTTTAGCTTAAAACCGTTCGATCCTTCCTTGATCGTTACGACAACTACTTTCCTATTTTATTTGGATTTGATTTTTGACTTTTTCCATATGCGTATATTTTGTGATACTTGATTCGCACGGCATTGATTTCGAACTCGTGATTTCGTGTTTACCACGGCTTTGAATTCTCTGATGCTTTGACTTTGGTCACTTTGATTTGTTCGTTCTCGTTCTGGTTGACTTCGACTTCGATTTGATTTTGTTCACTGACCTGTACATGTTGTTGCTTGATTATGGTCTCTGACTTTGTGAAGTGCTTGCTGTACTTGGGTATTTGCAGTTTTGTTTTTCTGGTCTTGGATTTGTGGTATTTGCATTTGTATCACTTGATAGCATCAAGCCTGATCTACTGTTGTCATTTCTTGTCTGGTTCATCTTTGTAGCACTGACTTGATTTGAAACTGCTACAGCTCATTCACTTGACACTTAAACTTGATATGTTTATTCGAGTTTCCCGCATCAATATCTGGTTTGAAATTAATTTGCTCTGTGTCTTCATTTGTACACATATATGTATGTGATGTCTCGGTCGCTCATGGTAGTCTACAGGCTTATCTTGTATACTTCACTTGATCTATACATTCGAATCTGCACTGTGCTCATTTCAGTTGTTGCAGTTCCACTACTTTGGTTGACATTGTGTATATGCTACACTGTGTTGAATAACAGCTTGACTATATGCATATTGCAACTTGTACATGCTTCGATTTGAACTTGCATTGTTTATTAGAGCTGCTGCAGTTTGTAATTTAACCCAAAACTTCTTCATGTACCTATTGTCTACAGGCACTTGGTTTCAATATGCACACTGTAATGGTTTGCATTAATTTGTGTATACTTGATGCCTTGATTTTCATTTGCCTTCACTTGAAATTGCTCTGCCAGGTTACATATGAGTGAGTTGTTCGGTGCACATTGTGATCTTGAGATGTTTGCATGTCAATTGGGACTTTGATGCATTGCCCTGGTTTGAACCATGATTTGATTCACTGTGTCTTTGAAGTGTTGCCATATTTTTGGTGCTTGCCGAGTCACTGTATGCAGGTAGTTGCTGTCCATTTTGGTTTTGTTGTCACTTGAAACTGAGTTGAATCCAGCTTGTAGCTTGGATTTGACCTTGTGCTGAAAGTTTTGACATTATTTTATTGCACTTGAGTTGAATCCGATGATTTGGGTTTGACCTGTGCTCAGCTGTCCCTATAAATCAATCAAGTGTATATTTCGATGTGCACGGCCTTGTGGCATTTACAGTGATGCACTGTGTATGTCACAAGTTGTTTGTGCATGATGGATTGAAAATTAAATGATGACGAACAACCCAAATAACTGAGGCAAATATTATGTTCAAAATCTACCCTTTATTTTGTACTGCAGAAAAATTTCCTTTTCAATTTACTGCGTCAAAAATTATTTCTGCAGATTTCTCAGATGCCTGGTTCGCATTGGAATAAAGTTGAAGATAAAATACTAGTTGAGTGAATGAGTGATTATGTAGTGAGGTCATATGTAAAAGTGAGATTGTGATGTAATTGAATATTGTAATCAAAGTTGTATATGTATAGTGAGAGTTTGAATTTGTACTATTCAAAATTGTAATAAATATTTGTTTGAACAAAATTTCTGTTTGAGTTCAAATTCTGTGTTATTTAATTTTATTCAGCAAATATTTATTTAATCTGTGAAAAATGAAATAGTACATTACCAAATACATTTACACGAATATTTATATATCTTTATTATCATCAAACAAAAATCATATAATCACGTATTCAACATTCTCCCCCTTTTGATGATAACAAACATATATTTAAGATTTTGAATATGTTAAATGTATTTGATCATAGATATACTCGAATTGCTCCTCCTATTTAAATGCTTCCTCTCTACACAAAGCTCCCCTTACATATATGCATACAAATAAAAATGTGCAAATGAACCTAGATGCAAATGGAAAAATTATTTGACCTTTGCTTGATTTTATTTGACAAAATCTTAACTTTTCTCTCCCCTTTTTGTTATCAGCAAAAGAATAATAGTGTTAGTGAAAATAGGGATAAAGTGATCGATATTAATTCAACATTAAAAACTCAATTGAATATAAATATTACATTTCAATAAAAAATCAAACAAAAATCACAACTACCCTTGTTAGGCGCATATTCCACTTTTAGAAATAATGGAAATGGTGTTCTCATATAAAACCATACAGTTGTATCTATTTGTGGTACATTTATATCAGGAATTTGAATATCTACTAATCATGCATAATAGTTAGGACTTTTAAATGAGATTATTAGTATTCTAATTTAATTTTAAAAATGAATTCAAGTATCTTCTAACCACGCATGACCGTGAGGACTTTTAAATAGGATTAGAATCAACTTGTTTATTTAATAAATCAATTTTGATATGCTTTCCATACATGCATAACCGTGAGGACTTTTAAATGAGCATGGAAGCACTTAACAAATTCCTAGTAATTCACCTATGCATAACCGTGAGGAATTTTAAATGAGAGTGAATACTTTGGATTTTATTTTATTTTATAAAATAAAAAAAACGAATGATTCCTGTTTAAAGTACCACATATCGACAAACTATATTGAATTTTTGATGAGCAATGGTCGATAGAAATATGATATAAATAGAAATGGTCATGGAATCTTTACCCAACAAAAGTTTTTATAACTCTTGTTTGAATTCCTAAAGAAATTTTCCAAATATACTATCTTGAGTAATGTATGATAAATATCAACACTCGTCACTTTTTCAAATTATTTATCTTTTCGATAATTATTAGGGACTCAAACTAGTCGAAATTGTCATTTAAAATCAAATTCAAAATTATAAAATCAAATTTTGAAAATGTGGTCAAAAATGATTTTCTCGAAGGGGTTATATAAGGAAAAATTTCTGCTATTTGAAAATTATTTGAATTTAAAAATATGCAGGCATTTCCCAAAAAACGATGCACTTACTAAAAATCACGTTCAACTAGCAAGTTTTCTGTCAACTAGATTACCAGTATGTTCTGCATCTGAATTTCTCTTTCACTCCAAAATATCACTAATTAAATTTGATAGACTAGACCATGAAGTGTGCACCAAAAAAATTCAAACTCAATTTTAACAGCAATTTAAATGACATTCTCTTGAAGCCGTGTTAATAATCAAAAACCGTGAATATAGAGTTAGTCGTATTATAACCAAATGTATCATCATCCAAAAAAACACTATTACTAATTCAAACTAAGATATATGAAGTAATTCAAATGCTTTAGAGATTTTTATAGTTTTTTGGCATAAGAATATAATTGACCAACAATTTTAAATTAGTTATAATCAACATCATCCTCTTTTCATCATCTCAATATTGGCTGATTTTTCGTAAATTACTGTGCACAATATCACTTTTAATATGTCGTTCAAACAGATATACCATTACCTGTTTTACCTTTACAATATTTTTCGTTGTTGTCCAATGTGATACTGTCACCTTTATACTAAGCTAAGGAACTTTGCTTTGTTGCCTATTGTGTTTCAGGAACAGCCAAAATCCAAATAACATTGTTGTTGTTCCTTAGCCTGCCACCACACCTACACGGGAAAAGATTTTTGTGACCTATTTGTTTTTATAGGTCCATGGTTGTTAGTGGCAGAAGATTTGGAAAAATAATTTTGTGGAGACCCAAAACTATTTATAAATGTTCCTTTTGGCACCCAAATTTGTTTAATTTTGAGAGATTTTATATTTGTGCCTTTGGAACCCAAATTGGTATAGTTTTAACATGTTTGGGTCTATACCAACAATTATTGTGATTGTATCCATATTTTCTACAAATTGTGCACATAGAATTTTCTTGATTAATATTGCTTTCAACATTTTCAGATTGATTATATCCAAGTCCTCGTCTAACCGTATTAACAGTTTGCTTTCCTAATAGCATATTCAACGATTTTTCACTTTTTGTAAATTTATCTAAAGTCGTCGACAGTTGTTGGACTTGTGTTTTGAGAGAGTCATTTTCGTTTAACAATTGTATGCACTTTTTAATAGAATTCTCTCTCCTAGTATTTTCATTTTCTTTCAAAATTAGAATTTCATTTTCAAGTGATTTTATATTAATTTCTGATTTTTTTAATTTCTTCTTCGCATGTTGGAAACTATCACACTTAGGGATTCTGCTTTGATAGGTTTTAACTAATTGGGCAAGTTGTTTATTTAAATCTATCAAAGTATCTTTTTGCGATTCAAGTTTGGTATACTTCTCCCTAAGTCATTCACAACAGCCATTTACTTCGTGAAAATATATAAGTAATTCTGAATGAGAGAGTTTTGATACCTCGCTTGGCTCGTCATCGTCATTGTCAGTTATTTCACCATGAAGACACATGTCTGCTTTCTCACTTTCACTGTTAGTACTTTGATTATCTTCATCAATTGTATTCCACGTGGCTGCAAAACTTTTCCTTTTTGATTTCTTTTCAAAGTCGCGTCGATTTTGAGGACAATTGGGCTTGATGTGTCCGGGTTGGTTGCACTTATGACAGATGATCTTTGGTTCTTATGGATTGTCTAATATTTTATTTATTCTGCTTTTCACTTTTCAATTTAGAGCTGGATTTCCGTATTTGTAATTCCACCTTTTGACTTTCTTTATTATCAGCTCCAATTCTCCTGCTCCATCATCATCATCACCATCACTTTCTGTTGTTCCTTTAAGAGCTATCGATTTCTTTCGAGTATCACCTCCTTCATGCTCTTCCTTGAATTTCATTTCTAGCTCGTAAGCGGTGAGATTTCCGATGAGTTCTTCGACTTTCATTTGTTTCAAATCTTTTGATTCTTGAATGGCGGTCACTTTGGCTTCAAAACTTCGTGGTAGGACTCTGAGGATTTTTCGGACTATCTCCAACTCCGTGTAAGATTTTCCAAGAGCTTTTGATTTGTATACGATATTGGAAAGTCGTCCATGCATCTTTTTGACATTTTCTTCCTTTGCCATTGTGAAATTCTCGTATTCGCTGCTTAGCATGGCAAGGCGAGATTCTTTGACTTGAGATGTTCCTTTGTGAGTCACTTCTAGTGTGTGCCATATTTCCTGCGCAATTAGGCAATGTGAGACACGATTAAATTAAATTGATCCAATGAACAGATAATAGAATTCATAGCTCTAGCATTAGCATTTTGTAATAGCTCTGTCCATTGATCCATCGGTTTATCTATTTCCTGATTATCTACAATTATAGTTGGTGCTCTATAACCTGTCACAACAATGTTCCAAGCGTCAATGATTTTCAGAAAAAATTTCATTCTATTTTTCCAGTAGGCGTATTCACCATTGAATATTGGTGGTCTAACTATGGACTGACCTCAGCAAAAGCATTATTAAAAGAAGCCATCTTAAAGATTCAACTTTTTAAAACAAAATTGATTTTTGAAAAAATCAAAATTTTAAAACAAATGTTGATTCCTAGCTCTGATACCACTTGTAGGATCAATTTCACCCTAGAGGGGGGTGAATAGGGTGATAGTATTAATTATAAAAATTAATTGCGGAAGCTTGTAAAATAATTTCAACGCAGAATAATAACAGCACAGATAGCAGAAGAATAAAATGCAGAAATAAAACAACACAGAATTTACCCAGCTTCGGCCAAACCCTGCCTACGTGCTGCCCTTAAGGTTTCTACTAGAAATTATAGTCACACGCTTACACACGTAAACTCGCGACCCCCGCTACTGACTAACCTAACTCTACGCTCAAAACTCTGCCACAACTCAGCCACTGAGTTGCGAATTCTCAAACTACGCCACGTAGTTTGTCTCCTAGTCACACGACTAGAAATTACAACGGGTTAAAATTGAAATACAAATTTAAAACCAATTTAAAATTAAAACAACCCTTATAATAAACAAAGGAAAAAATGGCCCCTTTTCTCCTTTTATAATTTTGTGGCCCATTCCTTCTGAGATAATGGCGGCTTCTTTGTTAGATCACAATTAGGGCTTTCGTCCTTCGATCCAAATTAGAGTTTTGTTGAAATCTGAAGTAGCCGACTTCGAATGATTGAATGGATGATTCAGTGATCCTTTTTTGTCAATCGATCGTCTCTGTTATTTTCTTCAACTGCTTCGATGTTGGTCGAGTTCGATTAATTCTGGTATGTAATTTATTCCTTTTCTTTTCTGGTTTAATGCTTTCTTGAACTCGATACCATTTGCCGATGATGTTGATTGCAATTTATAGGAGTCGAACTCCTAAATTTTCGTCGTATATTTTTTATTTGAATTCGTCAAAACTTTTGCTCTGCCGCTTGATAATTCTTGAACGTTTGAGATGATTTATGACTTGTTCAATTCGAATATATTTCCCTTACTTCACTGTCAAGGTTTTAGCTTGAAACCGTTCGATCCTTCCTTGATTGTTACGGCAGCTACTTTCCTATTTTATTTGGATTTGATTTTTGACTTTTTCCATATGCGTATATTTTATGATACTTGATTCGCACGACATTGATTTCGAACTCGTGATTTCGTGTTTACCAAGGTTTTGAATTCTCTGATGCTTTGACTTTAGTCACTTTGATTTGTTCGTTCTCGTTCTGGTTGACTTCGACTTTGACTTGATTTTGTTCATTGACCTGTACATGTTGTTGCTTGATTATGGTCTCTGACTTTGTGAAGTGCTTGCTGTACTTGGGTATTTGCAGTTTTGTTTTTCTGGTCTTGGATTTGTGGTATTTGCATTTGTATCACTTGATAGCATCAAGCCTGATCTACTGTTGTCATTTCTTGTCTGGTTCATCTTTGTAGCACTGACTTGATTTGAAACTGCTACAGCTCATTCACTTGACACTTAAACTTGATATGTTTATTCGAGTTTCCTGCATCAATATCTGGTTTGAAATTAATTTGCTCTGTGTCTTCATTTGTACACATATATGTATGTGATGTCTCGGTCGCTCATGGTAGTCTACAGGCTTCTCTTGTATACTTCACTTGATCTATACATTCGAATCTGCACTGTGCTCATTTCAGTTGTTGCAGTTCCACTACTTTGGTTGACATTGTGTACATGCTACACTGTGTTGAATAACAGCTTGACCATATGCATATTGCCACTTGTACATGCTTCGATTTGAACTTGCATTGTTTATTCGGGCTGGTGTAGTTTGTAATTTAACCCAAAATTTCTTCATGTACCTGTTGTCTATATGCACTTGGTTTCAATATGCACACTGTAATGGTTTGCATTAATTTGTGTATACTTGATGCCTTGATTTTCATTTGGCTTCACTTGAAATTGCTCTGTCAGGTTGCATACGAGTGAGTTGTTCGGTGCACACTGTGATCTTGAGATGTTGGCATGTCAATTGGGTCTTTGATGCATTGCCCTGGTTTGAACCATGATTTGATTCACTGTGTCTTTGATATGTTGCCATAATTTTGGTGCTTGCTGAGTCACTGTATGCAGGTAGCTGTTGTCCATTTTGGTTTTGCTGTCACTTGAAACTGAGTTGAATCCAGCTTGTAGCTCGGATTTGACCTTGTGCTGAAAGTTTTGACATTATTTTATTGCACTTGAGTTGAATCCGATAATTTGGGTTTGACCTGTACTCAGCTGTCCCTGTAAATCAATCAAGTGTATATTTCGATGTGCACGGCCTTGTGGCATATACAGTGATGCACTGTATATGTCACAAGTTGTTCGTGTATGATGGATTGAAAATTAAATAATGACGAACAACCCAAATAACTGAGGCAAATATTATTTTCAAAATCTACCTTTTATTTTGTACTGCAAAAATATTTCCTTTTCAATTTTACCACGTCAAAAATTATTTCTGCAGATTTCTCAGATGTCGGATTCACATTGGAATAAAGTTGAAGATAAAATACTAGTTGAGTGAATGAGTGATTATGTAGTGAGGTCAGATGTAAAAGTGAGATTGTGATGTAACTGAATATGTAATCAAAGTTGTATATGTATAGTGAGAGTTTGAATTTGTACTATTCAAAATTGTAATAAATATTTGTTTGAATAAAATTTCTGTTTGAATTCAAATTCTGTGTTATTTAATTTTATTCAGCATATATTTATTTAATTTGTGAAAAATGAAATAGTACATTACCAAATACATTTACACGGATATATATATATGTTTATTATCATCAAGCAAAAATCATATAATCGCATATTCAACATAACTAAATTTATATAATAAAAATAAAAATTATAATCAAAATAAATTAACTAAATTCATGAACATTAGCTTCATTAATTAAGTTTTATAAAAATTATTTAAGTTTATAATGATTATACTAACAACAACAACAGCCATAATAGTAATAATAATGATAAATAAAGTTAGTTTTATAAAAAATTAACTCAGCTTAAAATAACAATAACTTATAATAAACTATATTATATTAACCAAATTAATTATGTTTTATAAAAATTAACTAAATTTATTTATATAATAATAAAAATAATGTTTATGAAAATTAACCAATTTTATAATAATAATACTAATAATCATAAATAAATTAACTATAAGTTTTATATAAATTAACTATAAGTTTTATATAAATTAACTATAAGTTTTACAAAAATTAGTTAAGCTTATAATAATAGTAAATTATAAAATATTAACCAAGTTATCTAAGTTTCATAAAAATGACAAAATTTATATATTATAATAATAGTAATAATAAATTAACTAAGATTATAAAAATTAACCTCATTTATTAAGTTATAAAAAATCAACTAAGTTTTTTTTTGATGAAAGGGTGGTCCTCTTTTAAGGAGTGCATTCGTAAGTTTATTAAATAGATAAAAAAAACCATACAAATGTTTGAGGGAAAGTAGTCGATACAAATATGCGTCATCATCACTTTGATGATTAACAGAATGAGATTGGTAAGAACACTCAAAAGAATACACACACACACATTTTAATTGTGTGTGTATAGGAAAAATTATAGTTTACATGTCTAATATGTTTAAAGTATACATGTCTAATATGGTTGACTAATAAGAAAAGATAATAATATCCTATCTATGTCATCAACAATCGGTTATCGCATGATACTGTCAAAGATACTACATCTATTTGACTTTGATTAGCTTTTGGATTGCTTCAACTGTTCTTGTTAACCGCTAGCTCACTCGCACATGAAAGGAGCAAATTTATAAGTCTTAAATCAAATTTGGTGATAACTGATTAGTAATTTTCAAATAATAATATTAATCTGTGGATACGACTAATTCTATGGTTATCATTAGATTATTCTCTTTCTAATTTATTGTTCGATCAATTAGAAAGTGTTTGTAATAAATTTTAAAAGATTTGTTTGTTTCACCAAGCGATTTGTAGTTCTAATTTGTTGTTATTTGTAATTTTCACACTCGATGGCCCATGATGTCGTACTTCGCAACGATAAAGAAATGGTGAAGAACTCATCAATGGTAAAATATAATAAATTATTATATAATGACATATGAAAGTCTATAATTTAAACGGTGTATTCGTATTAATGAGAAGGGAAAAAATAATATAAACCATTCATGATTTGTAGCAGTTTCTAACTTATTGGCATATATTCTAGCATGTATGAATTTGGAAATAAATGGTCATGTTCTATTTCTCTTGCCCAAAACGATAAACATACGAGTTTTGACCAAGGTGCGAATAGTAAGTTAGAAAGCATGAATTGCATTTTGTATGCACTGGAACCTTATCTTCTTGTTTATTATTGCATTTTCATGTGCAATTCAGGTGTTGAATATGGAGTAAAACTGAAATTAATTGGTATAATTTTGTGTATTTATGTTTAATTTTGTTTATTCAGCAGTTCGCTCTTCAGTAGTTCAGACTATGTCCAAAATTAAACTTTTGAAAATGTCTTTTTATCTAATTAGTTATTACATATGTCTACGCCTTAGCTTAATAATTAGTTTTGATATTGTACCATAGGTTTCAGCTCTATATCTTTAGTGAAGTTTTAACAGTTTGATGATTATATCATGCTTTGTATGTTGCTAATAGGGAAATGGAGCGGTAAAGGATACTTTTACTCATCTCTTGAATGCTGGTGCAGGTTATCATGAGAGTGTGTAATAAAAATATGTAAAATGGTTTGTACAGCTACTTTGTATAGATGCATGCACACAAATATACGTGGTGATGCACATTTCCCTTGGGGTTGTAACAATTGGAATGATACATAACTACCTCAAATGAATAAAAACACTTTTGACTTTTCCTCCACTCTCTTTCTCTATCTAAAATTAGAATTAGATTATGTGATATACATGGTATCAGAGCTGGAAATAGCGATCAAATTGTTCGCTTTTGCTCGATTTTCTTATGAAATGGTGAATTAACCTTGGTTCAGGAGATTCTTTTTTGGAAGATTTTGATCAATTTCCAAAGTTTCATCCACTTTTTTAAAATTTTACTGAGGTTGAAAGTCAGATATGACAATGGTTGAAGTGGATTCTTCTAACCCCAAGCAAAGCAATCAGAGGAGCCAAAATCAAGGTAATTGTTTTAATAATCCGTTGTTTTTGGCACCTTCCGACAACTCAAATACTTCGCTAGTTTCTATTGCTTCCAATAGCGATAATTTTCTCAATTGGTCGAAAAATGTTAAACGTGCTTTAGGCGCAAAAAACAAGTTAGGTTTTATTGAGGGATCTATTAAGAAACCTAGTTCCAATGATCCTATTATCAACAATGGATTCGTTGATATTACATGGTGATTGGTTGGATTTTGAGCTCTATGAAACCAGATATTTCAAAGAACTTTAGTCTAGTGAATTCTGCAGAAGATTTATTGGATGATATCCAAGAGAGATTTGGACAGACTAATGGACCTCAAGTGTATCAACTCAAGAAGGAATTAGAAGGGCTTAGGCAACATAATTTAACAATTTTGCAGTATTATAACAAGACAAAAAATTTGCAGGATAAACGAAAAGAGTTAAGGAGTTTCCCTAGCTATGATTGTGGTGCTTTAAGTTCTTGTTCCTGTAAAAATTTAAAAAAAAACCGGCTGAGTTTGAATTTGAGGAGAAGGTGATGCAATTATTGCTAGGGCTGAATAGTGGTTTTGATAACACTATCACAAATGTCTTGTCTATGGATCCTATTCCTACTGTAAATAAAACATTCTCCATATTGCAATAAGTTGACAAACAAAAAAAATAGTGGTATGGTTGAGGGTAGCACGGAGGTAATTGCTTTGGCTACACAGAAACTTCTTAAGACAATGAATCAAGGAAACAATAAGTTCTCTGGTCAAGATGGTGGTATGAAGAAGGATTGGAAGAATGATAAAGTAGACAGGTTCTATGATCACTATAGGAATAAGGGCCACTCAAGAGATCAGTGTTTTAAACTGATCGGATACCCTGACTAGTTGAAGAATCCCAACAAGAAGAACTGAGGCAATGGCAAGTTTGCTGCTCATGTTAGTGCTGATAATGGTGCCGGAACATTTGAAACTCCTTTGGATTGTGATTGTGAGGAAGCTTCTGATTCACAGATGCAACTTGACCACTCTATGATGAATGCCATATGCTAGTAGATTATGAAGGCCATGAAAGAAAAGCAAAGTGAAAGTGACTATGCTATAGGATCGTGTAATATAGATAAACTACTTGTGCGGAATAATAATTAAGTAAGTAAATAATTAAAGCAGTAAAGTAAATGACACCAAAATTTTTTATACTAGTTCGAACTCCTGTTCTACGTCCTGTCCTAGACTCCTTCTGGAATTAAACTAGGAACCCTCAGTTAACGCGGAGGAATAGGTTTACACTGACTGAGCAACCGAACATGACTTCTACCGCCTAAGCAAATGAATAGGACTTCTACCGTCTAAGCAACCAAACAGGACTTCTTAAATAAACAAAAGTATCCGATTGTAGTATGCTCTTTTAAATAGCACTGATAAGTCAATTAAGTACTATCTTTCTATAATCTTCTCCTTTATGATATATAATATAATATGCTTAAAGAATGTGGAAGATAGAGTGATCAACGATCATAGATTGTATGCGGTTTGAGTGCAAATTGAAAATAGAGAATAAGAGATAAGAATTCAAGAATATTAAAATCAATTAGGTGAATTGTTTTTTGAATTCTAAACTCTATTTATATAAATTTAAAAGTTGCAATCATTCATGAAAGATAGTATTGAAAAAAAATAGGTGCAACTGTTAATTTGAAGATGTTTCTCTTTGATGAAGAAAAGTGTTTTTAATAAAAAATAGCCGTTATAAATATTCAGCCAGCCAAAATAATAATTCAGCCTTCTGAATTTGTTAAATTCGAAACCAGCAAGGAAATAGGCAAAAATTGGTCTAATTCAGACGGTTGAATGAACACATTCAGCCGGTTGAATAATGTGAAACATTAAAAAACGTTTCAGCAAACAAATGGCTGAATGGGTCCATTCAGCTGGCTATTTTCAGCCTCTTATGCATGTTTGTGCATATGTGTGTATTATATATATACACCATTCATGAGAGATTTTAAAACATTTCTAAATAGTATACAAACTCTAAACAATAGACTACCAGCTTCAATATATTCTGAATCGGAATCTGCAATGAATCTTCTACATAAGTTATTAGTACCCATTAATATTGATTTATATAGTTATCACAATCAAAACAATGAAAATCGAGATTCTTACATTATCCCTTTTTTTGATGACGACAACTATATAAGTATAAATAATATATTAACATAAATATTTACATGAATACTCCCCCTGTCAATATGCACAATAATTTAAACTAACTTTCTCCCCCTTTGTCATTGACAAAAAGAAGGATATATGTAAACAATGCAGAACATATATCAAAACACATACTCGAGATGTCATTAGGAAAATAAAATCACTATCCATACAACATTACATAAACAACTAAAAAAGAGAACCATAAATTTTTTGAAACAATATTACAAACCAAAAGGATAAAGTTCATAGATCATAACAAAACTAGATAGAAGCAGAGGGCTCATCGCCACCATCATCATCTTTATCTAAACTTGAAGATGACCATTGGAAGGGAGATAGGTTATAAGCTTCGGTGGATGTAGAACCCGAACAAGAGATTTTATCCCATATCCTATTAAGAAATCCTTTTATAGAGTTGAATTTCTTCTTCGTCTGTCCTTCAAGAGATTTAATTTCCCGATGAAGTTTTGATTGATTCCGAGAGAGGGTGATGATATCTTACCCGGAGGAAGTTTCGGGGTTAATAATTTGAATGGAGTCATCTTCCTCTTTTTCTTCTTCATGGTGGGTATGTGAAGAGGAGGAAATACCAGTGTCATGAGTTTGTGGAACTCCTCGTTGAACATTATGAGACCTTTCTTGAAATGAAATGATTTGTTGGGGAGGAGGACGGTAGGAAGACCCATCAATCCTAAGGTTTTTGCATCTAACTCGCTAACGGTTGAATACTCGGAGTCGGGCATTGGAACACCAAAATTGAGAAGAATACGTATAATATAAGCGCCATAATGGATGGTCTTATATTTCCTCCGGATTATGATGTCTTGAATTCATCTAAAATGATTTTGCCCCAATTTACTTGTTGGCCGAAGTAGATTGAATAGAAAGCTTGAATATCTCTTTTATAAACTTTTTCATAACTTCCATTTCGAGGTTGTAAGAAGCGAATGAAAGCACGGTGAATGAGACATGCTTGTAGCCTTAAAGAGCTAGATTTTAAAAACTTAAATTGATAAGGTGATTCGACAAGAAACGATGTCAAACAGATCCATATCAACTTCTATATCATTTATATCAACTCCTTGATAGGGAAAATTTAAAATATTGCCTAATCTTTGCAAAGTCAAAAAGATTTTAATACCATAAACTATTGACCAAACACAATCATCTCAGTTTTGAGGATTATGGTGGTTAAGATTCAAATTTGCAAGAAAAAGTTTAATCAAAAGATGGTTAATTCTAACATTATTAGGAGCATACCCTATGAGATTTTCAAAGTGGAATTGCTCGGCCAATTCTCTAATTCGATAAGTTGCAAAATCCAGGAACATCGTGAAAGCCCCTTCAAAAATGTTGGAATTCCTCATGGTGTTGCAGCGGGAGATAGCAACATCATTCCAAAGCCATTTACGTATTTGGTCTTTGGAAGGACCGAAGGTGGATTCCCTTAAACGTTTTGATCTTGGAGCCATTCTGATCGAAAATTTGAAATTGAAAGTTGAGAATTTGAAAAAATTAGGCAAGGATTCTGAAGTGAGGAGGTAAAAAGTGAAAATGAATTTATAGGTAGGTGAAAAGTAAGGGTAAAGTTTGTATTTGAGTTGTAGGGCGAGTTAAAAAATGCTTCAAGAGGGATTCACCCGGCTGTTTTACTATAAACAGCCGTCTGAATTCCTTCCTGCAGGAAAATAGTTCAAAAATGATCTATTTCAGCCGGCTATTTACAGTGATTCGGCCGTCTGAATTTGGAAACATTTTTTCTTCCTGGACAATACTCAGCCGTCTATTTTGAGTGGATCAGCCGACCGAGTTGCCTTAAAAGTGTGACTGCCTTCCTTTTTTTAATAACTAAAATTATTAAAATAGAAGAACATATAAACATGCATATGAATCAAGAAAAAGAATACAAGAGATATTATATTATAATTTTTTTAAACATATTTGAACGAGGAGCTTGGAGTGTGATATTCATCCGGCTCTATTTTTGTGCTCTCTTGTAGTGGCCTAAGTGGCGACCATCCATTGACACGTTCCCACGAGTTCAGGGCTACCGATGGACACTACGGTGACAGTTTCCAAGGATTACGTCCGGATGGAGAACGGACAGGAGACGGTTGATGAACCGTGCTCTTGGATGAGGAACTGCAGAATTTCAAGGCGACTTTCTCCAAAAATCTTAAACGCCTGGTGTTAACATTTTATTCGTAATAAAGTTCACACTATATGTCCGTCGTTTCCCTTTGGTAGTGTTGAATGTCGTTTATCTTTTTTTGGTAGATGGTGACCGAGAAATAGAAAGCGTCCGGTTCTTTTACCGGGTGGAGTGTCCTGTGTGAGTAGGAGGAACAATCGGGACCGGTTCACAAATCGTTGTAGGAGTATGTAAATTTACTGATCCCGAACTTGGAGAAGTATATGAAAGTGAGGAGGATTCATAGTTTTGTTGAGAAGACATTTTTTGATTAAGAGAGTTGTAACTAGTTTTTCCTTTTTTTTTGCAATGAAACAATTAAAAAGAGAAGAGGTATTTATATGCATGAAGAACATATAAATAGAAACAAGATTAGTGGTTAGTTTGTTAAAAACAAGATTAGTGGTTAGGTTGTAAAGAGTTTGAAAAGGTAAGGTGGAAAACAAAAAAATGGTAATAAAAATATAATATGAACTATAAATCAAGTTTGGTTAAGAAGTAAATGTAGTGTAATGGTTATGCGTTCGATTTTTAAGTAAGAGATCCCGACTTCAAGTCTTGTAAATTTCAATTTTTGTAAAAAAGATTTTATTTTTGAAAAAAATAATTATAGATCTTTTAATGATACAGTTCCTAATTCTCTTCTTAATTTTATGAAAGTATTTTCATTTAAGGGTTTTGTAAATATACCATCCAGTTGATTTTCAGAGGATACAAATTCCAATCTGACTATATCCTTTTCAATATTATCAAATAGAAAATGATGACGTATGTCAATATGTTTAGTTCGTGAGTGATTGCCATGATTTTGGACAAGTTTATAACACTTGCGTTATCATAGAAAATAGTTGATTTAGTTAAATTTGTACCAAAATTTTGAAGTGTTTGTTGCATATAAATGACCTGAGCACATGCTAAAGCAGCAGAAATATTTTCAGCTTCACATGTCGATAGTGAAGCACAATTTGTTTCTTGCTAAACCAGGAGACTAAGGATTGTCCAATGAAGTGATAAGTCCCGCTCGTAATTTTTCGATCCTTCCGACATCCTCCAAAGTCAGCATCACTATATGATACTGACTCGAATGGACATTCTTTCGGATAGAATAGTCTGAAATCTTTAGTTTTTCTTAGATAATGTAATATTCGTTTCACTGCTCACATATGTGATTCTTTAGGATTTGCTTGAAATCGATCACATAAACAAATATTCATCATTACATCAGGTTTACTAGCAGTTAGATAGAGTAATGATCCAATTATACTTCGATATAATTTTTGGTCAACACTCTTGCCGTCTTCATCTCCATCGAGATGTATTGTTGTACTCATTGGAGTTGGTTTGGTAGAAGTATTTTTCCATACCAACGAGTTTAATTAGATTATTACAATATTTTTCTTGAATATTAAAAATTCCATTTTCTAATTGTTTAATTTGTGAACCACGAAAATAAGATAATTCTCTCATGTATGACATTTCAAATTCTTTGATCATTATAGTAGAAAATTCCTAACATAATTTTTCATTTATAGAACCAAAAATAATACCATCTACGCAAATTTGAATAATTAAAATATCCTTTTTAGTTCATTTAATAAAAAGAGTTTGATCAACCTTCCCAATTTTAAAACCAGAATCTATAAGATAACTCTTAAGACGTTCATACCAAGCATGGGGTGTTTATTTTAGACCGTATAAGGCGTTCTTAAGTTTATAGACATGGTCTGGAAATTTTTCATGTGCGAATAAAGTAGGTTGTTCAACATAAGCATTTTCCTTTATATATCCATTTAAAATTCACTTTTAACATCAATTTGTAAAGTTTAATATTATGAAAACATGCAAAGGCCAATAAGATACGTATTGCTTCTAGTCATGCGACTGGAGCAAACATTTCATCATAGTCAATTACTTCTTCTTGATTATATCCTTATACGACTAATCTAGCTTTATTCCTAGTTATATTTCCTTGTTCATCTACTTTATATTCGATGGCCCATTTAGTACCAATGACTGTTTGATCACTTGGTCTAGGAACTATTTCCCAAACTTTGTTTCGTTCGAATTGGTTTAGCTCTTCTTGCACAGCTATAATCCAATAGTCATCAGTAGAGGCTTCTTTTGCATTTTTAGGTTCAATATTGAAAAGGAATGCTGCATGGCCCATTTGACTAAGTTGATTTCTAGTTCTGACATGTGAATCAATTTCTCCTATTACATTCTACTGGGTGATTTCGAAAATCCTAGAAGGATATCTTAATTCATTTTCATTATAAACAATGTTTTCAACTTCTTCAAAATTATGAACAATGGTTTCATCTCCTTCAAAATTATTTCGAGTAACCGCATTTGTGGCGATCTTAATGATTATCTTATCATCCTCAAAATTATCAATTATAAAATTTTCATCAAAGGAAACATGAAGTGTTTATTTGATTGTTTTAGTTCTCCTATTAAAAATTCGATAAGCTTTGTTTCGTTCCGAATATCCTATGAAAATTCCCTCATCGGATTTTGGATTGAATTTTCCAAGCCTATCCTTTGTATTTAAAATAAAACATTTTGAGCCAAAAACTTTAAAATATGAAATATTTGGTTTTCTTTGATAAAATAGTTCGTATGTAGTGTGTTTGGTTAATGGTCGGACAGAGACACGATTCAGAACATAGCAAGCAGTTGTTGTAGCTTCTACCCAAAAATGTTTTGGTAAAGTGCTTCTGTTTAACAAAGTTCTTGCACATTCTTGTAAAGTTCTATTTTTGCCTTTTACAACTCCATCTTGTTGTGGTGTTCTAGGAAAAGAAAAATTATGATAAATTCTCTTTTTATTACAAATATGTTCAAAAGCTTCATTTTCGAATTCACCTCCATGATCACTTCTAATATTTTTAATTTTTAAAATTTTGAGATTTTAAATTCTTTTAGCAAATTTTTTGAAATTATCACTTTTATTTTTCAGAAAAATAGTCCAAGCATAGCTTGAAAGGTCATCTATTATAACAAATACATACTTGCTATGATTTATAAATTGAATTTGAGTTGGGCCAAAGATATCTAAATGCAATAGTTCAAGTGGTTGTATAGCAGAAATATTTTTCTTTGATTTAAAGGATAATTTTGATAATTTTCCTAATTGACATGCATCACAAATATTGTTTACTTTAAAATTCATTTTTGGTAAACCATTTATTAGTTCATTTTTAGATAATTTGCTTATAGCTTTGAAATCAATATGATAAAATCTCTTATGCCATAGCCAAAGATCATTTTCTTAGGCTATTAAACACATGTTAGTATTGTAATTCATATTCATATTTAAAACGTGTATATTTTTATTTCTAAAACCTTCAAAAATAAGATTTTTATTTTGATCAAAAATACTACACTTATTTAGAAAAAGATATATTAAATCCTTTGTCACATAGTTGGTGGATACTAAGTAAATTATGTTTTAAATTTTTGACTAATAAAATATCCGTAATAAAAGGTAAATTAGATATACCGTTATTGCTCACATTGCCTTTGCCAATGAAATATTCTTTGGAATTGTCTCCAAATGTGACAGAACCTCCATCTGAGTAGATAATATTCATTAGCATCCTTTTGTTTCCCGTCATGCGTTTCAAGCAACCACTGTCTAATATCCATTTTCCTCTCTTTTTAGGCGGTACGTGCAAAATACAAAATTAACATTGGTATCCACCATTTTATTTGGGTCCTAAGAGTTAGGTCTTAGGAAACCAAACCAAAGAGGGTTCAGAATTCCTTTTAAAAATAAAATCTTTGTTTTTATGAACAGTTTTTATAAAAGATTATATATATTTATCTCTAATTAAAAAATTATTTGTTTTAGGAACCCAAATCTTAATTGATTTAGAATAATCTATTTATTTTAAACTAGGTTTTTAAATTTTATTATTATTCCTTCTAAAATTGCTATATAATGAACTCTTTTTCTTTGGAATAACCTTAGAAGCTTGCTTATATCCTAGTTCTCTTTTATTTAAAACAATCTGAGAATTTTCTATAATTTTTGAAAGATTTTCCCCACCTTTGTTAAAATTAGAGATATTTTAAGTAATATCATCTAATTTTATTTTAAAACTATAGATGTCTAATTCGAAAATTTTAACATTAGTTTTAAGACCATGATGTTCAATTAATAGAACATCATTTTTTCTTTCTAAGTTTCTATCTCTTGATGTAGCATAGTAAGTTGAGATGTCATATTAGAACAAGACTCTTGAGTAACTTCAAGTTCCTCTTCTAAAATTTGTTTCTCATCTCTTAATATATCTACTTCAATTTCAGTTCTATTTAATTTTTCAGAAGTTTCTTTATATTTTCTTTTGACATCTCTTAGTTTGTCAACTAATTCAAAGTTTATTTCCAATAAATCATCAAAGGTTATCACTCACTTTGTTATTTGTGACCATAAAGCATACATTGGCTTGTTCTGTATCACTGTCTAAGTCACTATTTGATGATGAAGACGATTCTGAATCATCCCAAGGGACAGAGAAGGCTTTCTTTTTAAATCTGTCTTTCTTGTGCTTATATTTGTCTTTCTTTTTATCAGGACAGTCTTTCTTGATGTGGCCTTCCTTGTGACACTCGTAACATTCTAGAGCAGATGATGATGGTTTGTTGCTGATGTTACTGTTGTTGGAGCTATTCTTGTTATTTTGAATATTTTGCTTTTTTTAATTTTCAGTAACTTTTTGAAATTTTTAGCAACAAAAGCCATATCTTCTTATGTGAATCTTATTCATCCTTTTCTACTTGGAATGTATATTCTTCTTATCTTGACCATTTACTCGTTTTGCCTGGAGATTTTCATAAGAAATTAGATTTCCTATCAACTCTTCTGGTTTAATGGTTGAAATGTCGTTAGCTTCTTCGATTGACAAGACTTTTCGTTCCCACTCATCCGTTAAAGAGTTGAGGATTTTTGGAACAATATCAAAGTCTTTATATGTTTCTCCTAATGCTATAAGAGAATGATATATATATATATATATCTTGGAATCTAGAGTACATTTCATTTATTGTTTCATCTTGCTTCATTTTGAAATTCTGGAACTGATTTTAAGCATTGAGATTTTACTCTGTTTTACTCTGTTAGTACCTTCATGTGTAACTTTAAGTATATGTCAAATTTCATAAGCCGTTTTGCACATGCTTATTTTATTATACTCATTTTTGTCTAATGCACAATATAACATGTTTATAGATTTAGCATTTGCAGTAGCATCAAGTTTTTGTGTGTTAGACCATTGTGAATATTCTGTAGTAGGTATGGTATATTCAGATTGCATAATGTTTCAGGTTTTATAACTACTTGCTTGTATATAAATTCTCATCCTAGTAGCCTAATAGTTATAGTTTATTCCATTAAATAGAGGCGGTCATGCAGTAAATTAACCATCAAGAAAAGTAGTGTTAGTTGCAGTGCTAATGTTGTTTTTCATATTAAAATATCAAATAACTAGTATATGGTTATAAGATGACCTTTCTCTGATACTAAATGAAATGACTGTGCAATGGGATCGTGTAATATGGATAAACTACTTGTGTGGAATAATAATTAAGTAAGTAAATAATTAAAGTAGTAAAGTAAATGACACCAGAGATTTTTATATTGGTTCGAACTATCGTTCTATGTCCAGGCCCAGACTCCTTCTAGAATTAAACTAGCAACCCTCATTTAACCTGAAGGAACAGATTTACACTACCTGAGCAACCGAACAAGGATTCTATCGCCTAAGCAACCGAAGAGGACCTCTACTACCTAAGCAACCGAATATGACTTCTATACAAATAAACAAAAGTATCCGATTGTAGTATGCTCTTTTAAATAGCACGGAAAAGTCAATTAAGTACTATGTTCCTATAATCTTCTCCTTTATGACATATAGTGTAATGTGCTTGAGGAACGTGGAAGATAGAGTGATCAACGATCAGAGATTGTATGCAGTTTGAGTGCAAATTGAAAATAGAGAATAGGAGATAAGAATTCAAGAATATTAAAATCAGTTAGGTGAATTGTTTGTTGAATTCTAAACTCTATTTATAGAGATTTAAAAGTTGCAATCATTCATGAAAGATAACATTGAAAATAAACAGGTGCAACTGTTAATTTGAACATGTTTCTCTTCGATGAAGAGAAGTGTCTTTTCATAAAAAATAGTCGTTATAAATATTCAACCGGCTGAAATAATAATTCATTCTTCTAAATTTGTTAAATTCGAAACCAACAAGGATATAGGTAGAAATTGGCCCAATTTGACGGCTGATTGAACACATTCAACCGACTGAATATTGTGAAATGTTAAAAAAACGTGTTAGCAAACAGATGACTGAATGAGTCCTTTCAGCCGGCTGTTTTCAGCCTCTTGTGTATGTTTATATATATATATATATGTGTGTGTGTGTGTGTGTCATTCAGAAGAGATTTTAACACATTTCTAAATAGTATGCAGACTCTAAACAATAGACAATCAGCTTCAAAATATTCTTAATTTGAATTTGCAATGAATCTTCTGCATAAGTGATCAGTACACACAAATATTGATTTATACAGTTGTCACAATCAAAACGTTGAAAATCGAGATTCTAACACAAAGTTCATCAGAAGCAAGTGGTAGTTCAGGAGCCTTTGCTAATAGTGGAGGTAATAATTCTGACTTACATATATCTTCTAACACGGTATATAGTGATAGTTGGATTGTTGACTCTAGTGCCACCGACTATATGACATACAATGATAACATGTTCATAACTAGGAAAAGGTTAACAAATCACATTCCTATTTGTTTACCTGATGGTTCTGTTAAGCGTATGAATGAATTAGGTGATATAGTTTATGATTCTGGTCTGTTTCTGAAAGATGTGATGTTGATTAGGGAGTTTAAGTACAACTTGTTTTCTGTTGGGAGGCTTATAGATAGTAATAATCTCAGCGTGACATTCAATTCAACAGAATGTTTATTTCAGGACTACTACTAAATAATATTTAGCAGGTGGAAGGAAAGTTGGACAGTTGTATTGCTTGAAGATGACAGGTATTTCTAACTCTATACATAGTGGAATAAACAGTAAGATTAGATCAACTAATACCGTGATAGCTGATAATGCTATAACGAATAATGTCGTAAATACTATGAAAGTTGATGTTGCTTTGATTCATGCTAGAGTTGGATATGCTTCTATGATTAGAATGAAACATATTGATGATTGTGGTTGCAATAATGTAAACGATTTTGACTGTGATGTGTGTTTTCAATCAAAATTTAAGAAACTTCATTTTTCAAGAAGTAGCAGTAAAGCCTCTACTATTTTTGAGTTGGTTTATTTTGATCTTTGGGGGCCATTTAGAGTTTGTACAATGAGTGAAGCATATTATTTCTTGACTGTGTTGGATGATCATAGTAGGACTACTTGGACCATTATGTTACATAATAAGAATCAAGTGTCCAAAACTATTACCGATTTCTTTGCTTTGATAGAGAATCTATTTGGGAAAACCATTAAAAAATCAGATCACACAATGGCACTAAATTCATTAACGAAGAGTGCAGTGAATTTTTTTGCTAGGAAAGGCATAGTTCATCAAGGAGGGTGGTTGGTGTTTCTCAACAATATGGAAGGGTTGAGAGGAAACATAGGCATTTAGCTGAAGTTGCTAGAGCACTAACAATTCATGCTAACATGCCAAAGAATTTTTGAGGTGGGTGTATCCTTACCGCTACTTACTTGATAAACAAAATTCCTACCCCTGTTCTTGATTGGAAAACTCCTTATGAAGTGTTAAGAAGATAAAAACCAACATATGATAATTTGAGGGTGTTTGGAAGTTAGCGTTTTATTCCAATGGGGACAAAGGAGAAGATAAGTTTGATCCTAAGGGAAACAAATGTGCTTTCATAGGATATCCTTATGCTCAAAAGGGGTATAAAGTTTATGATCCAACTACTCGAAAGATCCTGGTTTCCAGAGAAGTTGTTTTTCAACAGAACATTTTTTCCATTTCTTAATTCTTTAAAGAAAAAATGTGTTCCATCTGTTCCTATCATTTGAAGAAATGACGATGATGTTCTTGATTTAAATTACTCTATTGAACCAAACATATTTTTGACTATGGAACGTGAAAGTGAAATTTCCAATGATGTTTATGTTCCTCATTATTTGCCTTCTTCTACTCTTGATATTGTCAGTTCTTCCACTCCTTCGGATAATATTACTTCAACTCCTTCGATTAATGTCATTCCTAATCAAAGAAGACAGTCCACCAGAAATATCAAAGCTCCCTAAAAATTCAAATATTATGAATGTAAACTTCTTGGCCAGTCTTTCAAACATTTTTCAAATGTAACTATTTCCATCATAGAACACACCTTCTTATCTTTAATTGCAAATGTTATGAAAGTCCTTGTACTAGCTTCATACAACTCTACAAAATATCAACCAGGTTGGGTTGAAGCCATGGATATAGAAATAGAGGCTTTAGAGGTCAATGATACTGGGGTAATTATAGTTTTACCTAAGGGAAAGAAGGCTGTAGGATCCAAGTGGGTGTATAAGGAAAAGTTGAAGCCTGATGGGAATGTAAAAAGGATTTTAAGGACTTTTTTTCTCCTGTTGCTCAGCTAGCAACTAGAATAATAGTGGCATTAGCTACCGTTAAGAAATGGCCATTATGTCAAGTTGACATAAATAATGCTTTTCTTCAAGGTTAAATTGATAAAGAAATCTATATGAAGCCACCTCCTGGTTATAAAAAATGCAAACTGGTCAAGTATGCATATTGAAAAGATTATTGTATGGGTTAAAACAGGCTTCAAGACAGTGGAACAAGGAATCAAGCAAATTTCTGAAATCAGCTAGTTTTTTCCAATCTACCCAGGATTATTCCCTTTTCACTAGAAGCTTAGATAGTGAATTCATGGTGATTCTCATCTATGTTAATGATATGCTACTTACTGGTACTAGTCAATAAAAAATAGATGAGATAAAGAAATAGTGGGATACAGCCTTCATTATTAAAGATCTTGGCACTTTGAAATATTTTTTGGGAATTGAAGTTATGAGAAATTCATCTAGCACATTTTTATCTCAAAAGATATACATTAAAGACATTGTTAGTTCAATGGGGTTGGAGAATAGTATAAGAGTTTCTACACCTTTACCAACTAGTTTAAAGCTTTCAAATGATCATGAGACTGTTCTGAGTGAACCTGAAATATATAGAAGTTGATTAGGATACCGCTGTACTTGGGCATCACCATACCTGATTTATCATACTTGGTGCAACACTTGTCTTAGTTTCTCAGTTGTCAAAGAGAGCCACATTTTCAGGCTGCTATTCATACTGTGAAATATTTGAAGACTACCTCAGATATTGGTTTGTTCTATACTTCAAATTCATCTTTGTACTTAAGTGGATAATCAGACGCAGATTGGAGTGGATGCCAGTTTTCTAGCAGATCATTATGTGCATATTGTGTATATTTGGGAGATAATTTGTTCCATGAAAGTCTAAAAAGCAGAAAAAAGTTAGCCAATATTCAACAGAAGCAAAATATAGTATGTCTGCTACAACGAGTGAACTTGTTTAGGTTGTTGGGATTTTGGACAATAGATCGACTAAGTTTCTTTCTCACAACCCAGCATATCATGAGAGGACAAAACACATGAAAAGAGACTACCGTTATGTAAGAGAAGAAGTTGAAGAAGGTTTTCTGACAACAATTCATGTTCCAAGTCATTTGCAACAGGCAGATCTGCTCACTAAAGCACTTCCAACAAAACAACATCAAGTTATGCTTCAAGGTTGGCCTTGTTTATCAACTCCAACTTGAAGGGGGTGAATGAGAATGTGCAATGAAAAATATGTAAAGTATTTTGTACAACTACTTTGTACAGTTGGCATGCACATAAATATATGTGGTGATGCGCATTTCACTTGGGGTTGTAACAATTGGAATGATATATAATTACCTTAAATGAATAAAAACACTTTGACTTTTCCTCCACTTTATTTCTCTATCTAAAATTAGAATCATAGTTCTCTGATTTATGATTACTTGGATTCTATTTGTTTCATTTCAGTAGAACTATATTCTTATATCAAATTACTTATATTTGGATGACATTTGTATGACAAAAGCATATGTCTCTGACATGAATTTATTGGTCGGTTAGATGTAAGCGTTCCTAATCTCTCAAATTCTAGTAGATGTTACTTGAGTTATTTGTTTTTATTTTCATCCCTTTTTATTTTTTAAATTAAATCATTATATCAGATTACTTTAATTTTGGTGTTAATTCTAAGATAGAAGAAAATTTGGCCAATGCGAATTCGCATGGTCAGTTGGATCTGAATGTTCAAATCAATGATTAGTATAAGTGTTGTCTTGCTCCTCTTATGGTTTCATGTCATATATACTAGATGTTGATCTGAATAGCATTTTCCTAACATGATTAATATCATATCGGTTTAATATTAAGCAGTACTCATCATTTATATAGTTTATATATGTAATATATATTTGCAAGAAAGAAGGTGAGGTGATTTATTCTCATAGACGTTATTATATGGAATAATTTTTGATACAAAAACCTTAATGCTTCATAGACTTCATTTTTTAAATGCAGGCAACATGAATTCGCACGGTCGTTCTCAGTTGGGTCTGAATGTTCCAATCAACGATGAGTGTAAGTTTTTCTTGTTCTTTTTTATGTCTCACATCATATACTAGATGTTGATCTAAATGTTCTTGTTTTCATAGTCATGATGTCCTTGTATTATCAAGGCACACTAGTTGTAAGTTTTTTCTTATAAATTCATTTAGTCTGTTATTGTTGTGTTAACCATTTATATCACTTTAAGTATGCAGTGTGATGATGAAATGCGTAAATACACCACTCATGCTCCAAACCTTCACGTTAGTAGTGATTTTGAATGAGGAACTATTTGTCCAAATTACTCGCGTTGTAATGGCCACCTCATAAAATAGGTTATTACATATGCAAATTTCCTAGTTTTGTGCTTCTTATATTTATGCAGTGAATTAAACTAGAGTTTCCATTGCTATTTCTTTTTATACAATATATAGAAGCTGGTTTATACAAACAGCTTTCATATTTTTGTCATGTGGTGGATACCAAAAGATGCATTGATAAGGTTGGTTATGCACATATTGTCCTGTTTTACATGCATTTATCTTTCTCAGAAGTAGCCTGAAGAATTCTAAAACTTATTTTTTATTTAGGCCAGATTTGCAAACATATTACAAGTTCAGGCCATATTAGAAACTAATTACAAAACTAGACCATTTCTAGCCACATAGGATGCCACGTATACTGGCGGCATTTCAAATGCCACCAGTACACGTAATAATGTCGAATAGTACTAGCAGCATTTGGAATACAACCAGTTTGCGGCATTTGGAATGCTGCCTCTATTTGCTGATTTATTAGGCAGCCACTTCTTTTAGTTTTGGCTTCTTCCACACATATTCAAATCTACAAAAATCCTAAAAGCCGAAATCGCTAAAATAATTGCAAAGTGAAGTTAAATCTTGATTGGAATTAGCTATAGCTGAAGAGCAACATCTAATTCTACCTCTTGAACAAGGAATTATCTATAGCCGGTATGTTATTTTGGAAACCATAGATTAATAAAAAAAATCTCATTTTTTGTTTGATAACATATGATAGTAGGTAATGAGTTGATTAAATGAATTGTAGAATGGCTCCCAAGTGTGTACCAATGACCTGTTATTACGATGGCCAACTGGTTGTTAACGAACTTAATTATGGAAATATGTGGCTGGATCGTCTAAACCTGCTAAAGTGTTAAGAAGTTATAATTTGGCGCAGCTAAGAGAATCGATTTATAAAGCGACCAAGATAAAATTTGAAGAATTTGACATAGAGTTAGTGTGTAACTGGCCGACGAATTCAGGAGCGAAAGGCATTAAAATAGCCAATGACGACTACGTAGAGCTAATGTTTTTAGCGACATCGAAATCAATAGAGCTATTTGTTGGGAAAAATAGGCGGTTGTAAGCAGAAGAACCAGTACAAGAACAAGTAGTTAACAGTGTAATTAAGGACCACTGAAGAATGGTTGAGGTAGTAAGTATCAGTCGTGGAACCGCGTCTTCGAGTTTCAGTAATCCAGCTATGACAGTGATGTACGGTCAACAACAAGCCCTATATGGATATCTGTCGCGTATAAGTTATCAACAAGGCGTTTGGTATACCTGCCCCTATCTTAGTCAAGGCAGCTTTACACATTTTCTCAGAAGGTGAAACATTTATTTGTGAATTTTATGTCGTATAAGATTAAATGTTGTGTGGTACTTAAAAGTTTTGTCGTTGTATATGCAGTTATCTTCCTTATTGACCAACACTGCGAAGTACCGTCGGACCATCAAACTATCATATGTCTCCTTATATTTTGTTATCCCAACTTTCGGCAAAGTTGAGATACCCAAAAAGTTAGCTAAAAATCAATGATTACTATTCTTGAATATCAACTGTGCATCGCAGGATAACCATGGATATCGATGAATTTTGTCCGAATCCGGATCGGGCCACAATTGACAAGACATGACAAGCAAAGCCAAGAGAACCAACGTTACAAGTTTTAGATCAATCCGAGTTCGTACGCTCGAGTTATGATCGATTCAATTTGAAGGGAAGAACCCAAATTTCGAACCCATCACGATGGTTGTTTTCGTACCCATCACCGAACACTGTTTCGAAACGATCACCTTCGTATCAGTCACCTTCGAATCCATCAAAGTATCCTAGTTCGTATCGATCGAGTTCGAATCCATGGAGATACCTCGGTTCGACTCGATCGTATTCGAATCCATTGACATCTCCCTGCTTCGTACCCATCAGGAGTTATCGTTCGTATCCATCAATGTAACTGCCGTTCGAACCCATGGCCCATGACCTATTCGAATCCATTGGAAGTCCTTCGTACCCGCGAGATGCTAGCTATTTCGAATCCAGGAACCATCACATGTTCGTACCCACTAAGTCAACAGGCATGGATGACGTGTCATTCCACGATACGAAGTAGGCGAGATCCAAGGAGTTGATGCGTTCAACCAGGAGAAAAGGCCGGATCGACTCGAAGGAAGCGCGCCCACTCATCACAGAATCACGTGAGTTCATGGACTCGAAGGCATCGATTCGAAGCTATGGGTTCGAATCCGACAGCCACACGAAGAACACCATTTCGAATCCACGATATCTAGAGATCTACTGATCCAAATGCCATGAAATTTTCGCAGGAGCTTGCATGCATGATGAATAATGTCTCCACCAAATTTCAGCCCAATTGGACATCATCTTGATCGATACGAAATGTCTTCGTATCGATCACAGTTCGTGCCGAAACTTGGTAGGGTCGGTCGCGTGGGCCCACTCACATGCCAGAATAAGTCTCCCGAAGTTTGAGCGAGATCTGGACCTCCTACGCCTATAAATAGAGCCCCAGAGCCAACATAAAAAGGATCTTTTTTCCATTCAACGTCGGGACTCTGCCGGATTCGATTCTACTTGCAACCATCACTGTTGTAAACGATTTACTTCACGATAACCACTGTAATTAATTGTAATCAGCAAGGATAATCAATAAAAAGGAAAACCTTTGAAGTGGACGTAGGCCGGAGATAGCCGAACCACTATAAATCGCGTGTTCTTATTTTTTACTTCTGAATTGCTGCTTGTTGTTTGCTGAGATATGTGATTTGTGTTTGAATATTGTTGATTTGTATTCATACACTAGTGCTTTCACGATATTTGGGGTTTGTGACCAATTTTGGCGCAAACACTTTGGTGCTTTCACTGAGAAAGACTAACAGCCGCTACACCAAATTCAGAATCCAGATTTAAGAGTTTGAAGAATCCCGATTCACGGACAATGACTCGACAAACAAGACAAAGAGCTGATCGAAGCCAACAAAGGGGAAGCCAAGAAGCATCCTCTGGAGCTGGAGAGGGACAGGCTTCGATGTATATCACAAGAGATGAGATGGAAGCTATGGCTAATTCATTACGCGAAAGCATGATGAAGACTCAACAGGAGATGTTGCAGGATTTCCTCGAACAAATGAGGGCAGCATATGTGCAAAACCTTGGACCAACTACAGAAACTGCAAGTGCGGGACAAGGAATCAGGATTACAGAAGCTAATGAAGGTCAGGTTCAAGACCAGAATGCAGGGTCTGAAGGTGATCAGCAAGGACTTGGTGGCAGACCCTCAGGGTCCAATAATGGGAGACCAATAGACGGAGCTCAACAAGCTGGAGCCAATGCTTATGCTAACGAGCCACCCGAAGAGTATGTACCAGAATTCCCTTCAAGGCTCGGGGGGCAGGACAGGAATGTGGCCAGGGGTCAACCCCTGGACGGAGACGAGAGAATGATTGGTCTAATGCGACGAATCATGAGAGGAGGATTGTCTGGCGGAGGGTTGGAAGAAGTCAGTCGGAGTCCGTTCACTCCAAACATCAGAAACGCAAGGAACCCTCCAAAATTCAAACTCCCAATGCTGGATCCTTACGATGGGAGGTCAGACCCAACCATGCACATCACCAGATATATTAGGCACATGGAAGTGCTGGGGGCATCTGAGGAAGTGATGGCTCGATGCTTCCCTTTATATTTGTCATATTTGGCTGCGCTTTGGTTCAGGCAGCTAGAAACTGGATCAATCAGGACATGGGGCGAGCTTGTAGACTGCTTCACGAGACATTTTAGGGTCCATGTGAACGCGACCCAAGAGTGTGATGACTTTAGCTTCAATCAAGCAAAGGACCGGAGAGTACATAAAAGATTTCTTATTGTAATTCAATGCAACGGTGGCTTCTGTAGATCGCCTGGATCCATCGATGATTTTGATGGCGGCGGTGGCAGGAGTTGGGGAAGGCACCAAATTTAAAGATTCTCTTACTAAAGATCCGCCGCAAGATCTCGGAGAGTTCTATCATAAAGCTGAAAAGTTCATCCGATTAGAAGAATCACGAGCCGAGAGGCAGGAAACAAATGCTGCGCAGGGCGAAGGAGCCGCCAGGGAACAGTCCGGAGCGGACAAAGGGAAGAGGAAACAGGACGACAGATATGATGGTCCTGATAAACGGAAGAAATTTCGAGAACTAAGATTCAGGAAGTACACAGATCTGACTGAAGGCCTGGAACGAATTTACACTGAAACTTGGAGGCAACTCCCCTATCGAAAGCCACTCAGGAGAGATCCCACTGAGCGGGAGCGCAGAACTGGAAAATACTGCCTATTCCATGAGCTGGATGGGCACACTACAGAGGAATGCCGCCATTTGAAAGATGAGGTGGAAGAACATGCCAGGAGTGGTAGATTGCCACAATACGTCAGAGAACGGACAATGGCGGTAAGGCCTGAACAACTGCCGCCTCCACCTAGCAGGAACGATCCTGGGTCAGGATCACGACTCGTCATCCATTGATTAAAGATGGCAAGGGCCAAGTCCAGGATTTGGACTTCGGCCAAATAATTTTATTTAGATTTGTTTTTGGAATAAATGGCTACTCCACTTACTCATGTACGGGAACCGGAGAGATCCCTGGGCATGCTCTGAGATGGAGATAGACCGATATGCCCGGAGAGGCGATATTTAGCTTTATCCTGATGTTTGAGATTGAACATCTAGGACCTTAATTTAAATGAATAAATTTGAATTTCTTGAAATAAACCTTTGATCGGAGAGTCAAAGGATGAACATTAAATACCAATATAAAAATGATCGCTTTATGACCCTACCCGGAGGAATGGGGTCCGGAGTGCAGGAAGTGAGTTGCTTCGCCAGAGAGCGACAGGATCAACTCACTTAAGCGCTGTTTCCCCTTTACAGGAGAGTGACAGGATGGGATCCAGCAAGAGCCCGGAGAGGCTATGATCGGTCTAGAGCGACCATGACATCGCTTAATGTTCAGATACACTGAACCGGAGTGCAGGAAGTGAGTTGCTTCGTCGGAGAGCGATAGGATCGACTCACTTAACGTTGTTTCCCCTTCATCGGAGAGTGATAGGATGGGATTCAGCAAGAGCCCGGAGAGGCTATGATCGGTTCAAAACAACCAAGACGTCGCTATATGCCCTAGTTGGGGCCAGAGTGCAATGGGATCTTTCTACTTAATCGCCAAGTCTGGAATGGGCTTGTCAAGGGTCCAGAGTGACCAATGATAGTCCGAAGAGATTAAAAAACTTCATTCTTGATTTCCACTGAAAGAAATTGATAACGATTTGGCTTCGAAAAGCCATAAACTTGATTGATAATACTGCAGCTATGAATAAAACGTGAATTTACTACACTCGATTTGGACCGTTCAAAACATACCTTTTGCAAAAAGGCATGTTTTGGGGGCAAAGTGTTATCCCAACTTTCGGCAAAGTTGAGATACCCAAAAAGTTAGCTGAAAATCAATGATTACTATTCTTGAATATCAACTGTGCATCGCAGGATAACCATGGATATCGAGGAATTTTGTCCGAGTCCGAATCGGGCCACAATTGACAGGACATGACATGCAAAGCCAAGAGAACCAACGTTCCAAGTTTCAGATCAATCCGAGTTCGTACGCTCGAGTTATGATCGATTCAATTTAAAGGGAAGAACCCAGATTTCGATCCCATCACGATGGTTGTTTTCGTACCCATCACCGAACACTGTTTCGAAACGATCACCTTCGTATCGGTCACCTTCGAATCCATCAAAGTATCCTAGTTCGTATCGATCGAGTTCGAATCCATGGAGATACCTCGGTTTGACTCGATCGTATTCGAATCCATTGACATCTCCCTGCGTCGTACCCATCAGGAGTTATCGTTCGTATCCATCAATGTAACTGCCATTTGAACCCATGGCCCATGACCTATTCGAATCCATTGGAAGTCCTTCGTACCCACCAGATGCTAGCCATTTCGAATCCACGAACCATCACATGTTCGTACCCACTATGTCAACAGGCATGGATGACGTGTCATTCCACGATACGAAGTAGGCGAGATCCAAGGAATTGATACGTTCAACCAGGAGAAAAGACCGGATCGACTTGAAGGAAGCGCGCCCACTCATCACAGAATCACGTGAGTTCATGGAGTCGAAGGCATCGATTCGAAGATATGGGTTCGGAGCCGACAGCCACATGAAGAACACCATTTCGAATCCATGATATCTAGAGATCTACTGATCAAAATGCCGTGAAATTTTCGCAGGAGCTTGCATGCATGATGAAGAATGTCTCCACCAAATTTCAGCCCAATTGGACATCATCTTGATCGATACGAAATGACTTCGTATGGATCACAGATCGAGTCGAAACTTGGTGGGGTCGGTCGCGTGGGCCCACTCACGTGCCAGAATAAGTCTCCCGAAGTTTGAGCGAGATCTGGACCTCCTACACCTATAAATAGAGCCCCAGAGCCAACATAAAAAGGATCTTTTTTCCATTCAACGTCGAGACTCTGCCGGATTCGATTCTACTTGCAACCATCACTATTGTAAACGATTTACTTCACGATAACCGCTGTAATTGATTGTAATCAGCAAGGATAATCAATAAAAAGGAAAACCTTTGAAGTGGACGTAGACCGGAGATAGCCGAACCACTATAAATCGTGTGTTCTTATTTTTTACTTTTGAATTGCTGCTTGTTGTTTGCTGAGATCTGTGATTTGTGTTTGAATATTGTTGATTTGTATTCATACACTGGTGCTTTCACGATATTTGGGGTTTGTGACCAATTTTGGCGCAAACATATTTATCCAACTCCATCTGAGTTATATGATCTAAGTCAGAGGTATTTCTCATGAATAAGCAAAATTTGTTAGCTAGTAATTCCGGTACTAGTTTTAAATTAATACATATGTGTGAATTGCAGATTTCCCATGCATGATATTGCTACACAATCTGATGCCGAAGTGGAGAACGTAAACGTAACCGCAAACAAATAAGATGTTGATATTGAAATGGACGGGGATGAATTTGAAGATGTCAACGACAAAACCCCTATAAATAGTATGGACGTAGTGAATATGGTGGAGAATGACATGTCATGAATTGGCAGTATGCAAGTGAACAACGATCCTTTGATCTATGATTTTTCGGTTGAAGACAATACTCCCGAAGACAATGATGAGGTGGAAATGGATGTACCTTTGGATGATGATATGTGCAACGCACAAATCATGGCAAGGTCAATCGTTGCAAATCTTGAGTTCAACAATGAGCTGTTTTCAACCGTAAGCGTTTAGAATGGATTCAAAGTTGGTATGATTTTCGAGACAAAAGCTAAATTGTTACAAAAGTTGAGCGAATGGTCGATTTTGCATGTGATTTTTTTTAAAGAAATAAAATCAAATAAAACCAAATACACCGCTATTTGTAATGTAGATGGCAATTGTCCATGGAGAATTCACTCTGTTCTTTATAAAAATTTAAAGCATAACTAGTGGATTATAAGGAAATATCCTAGCGAACACAACTGTGTTAACCTAACGGTGAACTCCATGCACAAGCAAGCGACATTAATTTTGTAGTGTCAAAGATCTTACCTTTTGTGAAAGCCGATCAGAACATAATGGCTGGGATCGTGCAAGTTTTGATGGAAGAACAATTGTTTGTGAAAATTAGTTATATGAAGGCTTGGAGAGCTTTGAGTAAGGCGGTGGAAAGAATTTATGGCGATTGGGCAGAGTCATATAGCACTCTAAGACAATATTTTGCTTAAATAGTTAGAACGAGTTTGAGCGTCGGACATGTTACGACTGATGAATATGGAGTCTTCGATCGAGCTTTTTGGGCCTTTGGGCCTTGTATTGAAGGATTTATTCATTACCCTCTACTGTTATGCATTGATGGGACACATTTGTATGGGAAATACAAAGAGACATTACTTGTGGCTATTGTTGTTGATGCGGATGATCACATATACCCTTTAGCGTATGAAATTGTAGAGTCGGAATCTAGTGATAGTTGGGGGTGGTTTTTTGCCTGCATGCGGTGGTTCATTCATAGTGTTAACAATCGAAGAATTACCTTCATTTTAGATCGAATAAAAGGAATACCATCAGCATTGGAATCGAAATGGCGTCTGCCACATAAACACCGATTTTATGCTAGACATCTTAAAGCTAATTTTCAAGCTGTAGGATCTAGAGAAAAACGATTAGCCGGTTTTTTTAATGCTGCTGCTTGTGCTGTGGAGGAAGCTGAGTACAAAAAATACATGAAGAAATCAAAATTATAAGTATCAGGACTCCCAATTCGATAGAAAGAAGTTTGGGAGTGAAAGAGGAGAATTGGGCATTGTGTAAAGATGATGGCGGTCGATTTCATGTCATGATCACTAACTGTGCAGAAAGTTTCAACAGTGTACTTAAAGGAGCTCGATCTATTTTGATCAAAGCTTTGGTTGCACATGCCTTTTTTAGGTCTGTTGATTATTTTTGTCAATGAGGAGAAGCTACAACAAAACTGATTTCCCATCTTACTCCAAAGTGGGAAGCCAAGATTGCCGAAAGAGTGAACGAAGCAAGGTGTACAAGAATAATTCGCTTTAGTCAAACTGAGTGGCAAGTTGTAAACTATTTCGATGATGAATTCAAAGTACTAATCACCAGTAACAGTTGCACTTCTACATGCAACATCCCTCTTTTAGAGCACCTACCGTGTACCCATGTTATGGCCGCATGCTCAGCAGTTTCCAATGGAGTAATATAACCCATCATGACTGTGATATCCCGGAAATTTGGGCGATGTAAAATTTAATAATCTGGAAAACAATGTACTACCATCATCTCAAGTTTTAAAAAAACAAATCTAAAAGCAATTTGAAGCTTTCAAGTTCAGAGCAACTCAGGGTCAGGCTTATCTAAAACAAAGGGTGCTCTGCTAATAACATGTCAGGTGAGTAACATTTTTAACAAAAATAATTTAAGTAATTATAGTTGCTTAGTTTATTCCTGTGGTAATCTTATTGAAGTGGATGAATTTGATGGTATACTATGTTATATGTTGAATGCGTGTTGCACAGTGAACTTGTTTTGCCTATTTTAGTTTCCAGATTGTTGTTATGTTCAAATCATGACTTCATGAAAAAAAATCAATGTTACAGATTAAGGTTTTAAACCTAGTATGTTATGTAATATAAGTTAGAGTTTAATCTTATAAAAAAGAAAAGAAAATAAGGATAAGGCTGTGATGACACAGGACAAGCAAATGCAACAGAGTAAAAATTTCTAAAATCAATATGTAAATGTTCCAGATTTATGTAGTTATGCTTATAAACAAATTACTTGATTATTAACTTGATTTTTAAAACCATAATCTGAATTTTTAGATTGCATTCAACTGAAAATTTTTGGTTTAACCTGAAAACACAAATTGGTTTGGTTCAGTCAATCTAGGGGTTTGAAGTTGCTTTTTTGTTCTTTTGTTGATGGAGTAATGTGTGTAATTTATAGGAAAAATAATAAATGATGGATTAAAGCATTAAGGCAGAAGTGATTTGGGTTTGAAAATTTGAACCCTAATTTTTCTATGCTTAAGAAATTGGATCACTGTGATCAAATAGGGTAACCGAGCTTTACCTATTTTGAGATGATGGTAGCTGGGGTGTAGGGGAGTCCATGGCCGAAGGTGGTACCATTTTAGTGGTCGGAGGAGAGAGAATGTTGATGATCTTCATTTTGATATTTTTCCAGTATTGGGAACTCAAATGCTTAAAATCGATTTAGGGTTTCTATAGTTGAATTGGCGGTTGATTTGGTGTTTGGAGGGGATTTGTGACTTGCGTAGGGGATCGCGAGTGGCTGGAGGTGATGGCCGTGGGTGTGCAGGTGTACGGTGGTAATGGCGTGTCAGCTGTTTTGGGGGAGAAAGATCTCGCGTTTGTATCGGGATTGTATTATTTTTGCTCGAAGTAATTGGTTTGGGGACTCGAAGAAAATTGGTGTGAGGCTCGGGTGTTTAAATTTTGGTTACAGGGGATTTGGGAAACCTGTCAACACAGGTTTTGAATAAACCTGTTTTTATTTTGATTTTAATTGATTTTAAGAATAATTTTAAAAGAAAATTTTTACTCGAGTTATTTTAGTTTTAGCTCGGGTTAGATTGTTGAAGTTTGAAAACTTGACTTGTTTTCTAAATTTAAAGCTAAATTTAAAAGTGGGAGCTAAAATTTAAAGTAAGTTTTAAAACTAACTTAAATTATGGATTCAAGTTGAATTGAATCACAAGTAGGAAATGATGAAGTATTTAAATTCAAATTTTGTTTTAAAATAATTTTGAAGAGTTTATTGTTTAAAATATTTTAAAGAATTTGAATTTGAATTTGAAATTGAGATATGAAGTAATGTTTAAATAAAGTTTAAATTTGATTAAAATCTAATTTTGAATTTTTGGTTTAAAATGAATTTAAGTTTTATAAATTTAAGTGTTTAAACCAAATTTGGTTGATAATGTAAAAATTTAAATGGTTTAATTTTAAAAAGAAATTTTATTTTAACTTTCATAAAATTTCTTTTATAATTAAGGAATTATTATCAATTAAGGGTTTTAGATTGATTTTAAACTTGTTAAAGTTTAATATTAGATTAATGTTTTGTAATTCATTTAATTATTAGAGTAATTAATTGAATAATTAATTTATTTAATAAATTAATGAAATTAATAATTACTTAAAGAAATTAAGGGTTAATCTTAAGGGTTTAGGATTAATTATTCATTGAATAATTAACTTGTAATTAAGAATAATTAATTAAATAAAATTAGTTTTTAATTATTGATTAATAATTAATTAATCAAGTAATAATGGATTTAATTAAGTTTTAATTAACACTTAATTATTTAATTAATTAGGGATTAATTAATGGATTAATTAATGATTAATTAATTTGTAACTAATAATGATTTAAAATAAGTTAATTATTTTAGAAAAATAATTAATGAATTGTTAATAGTTAATGAAGGTCATTAACTAAGGATTATTTAATAATTAATTTATGTGATTGATTTTAATTATTAATTAGATTAATTAATTTAAAAATAATCATTTGTGTAAGATATTAAGTATAATTACTTATGGAAATAATTAAGGAATTAATTGCTTATTGTAATTAATTGAGTTAATTTGATTAGTTTAAGTTAATTAATTTAGTTCAATTAATTTAAATTAATAGTTTGATGATTTGTGAAGTATAATTACTTAATGTAATTAAATGTAGAGTAATTACTTAGAGAAATAATTAATGGATAATTACTATGTGTAATTAATTAAAGGTGATTTGATATTTGAAGTAATTTAAGTATAATTACTTTGTGAATTAATCAAGGGATTAATTTGAGATAATTAATTATGAAGTAATTAATTTGTTTGGTAAGTAATTAAGGGTAGTTAATTACTGAATGGGTTAATCAAGGGTGATTAACAGTTACGATTTAAATGAAGATTAATTACTTAATGTAATTAATTTAATTTGAAAATGTAATTAGAAGATCAGTAATTATTATAATTAATGATGTAATTAAGATTGATTAATTAAGATTAATTAATCAATAATAAGTGATTAAAGGTAATTAATTTTAGGTAATTAATTAATGAAGTAATTAAAGGTTAATTACTGTATTTGGATAAATATAATTAATTTGAGAAATTAATTAGTAAATAATTACTTTAATGTAATTAAGAGTTAATTAATCAGGGATGATTAATTAAAATGAATAATTGAATGATGATTAATTATTTGATTGATAATTAATTAATAATGATAAGCAAGGATGATATTGGTAAAGTAATTAATTATTTTACTTTAAATTAATGGAATGATGTAATTAATTTAATTCATTTTAAATTAATTATATTTGGTATGGTTAATCATTGCTTATATGATTGGATAGTGTTGTTTGCTTAGGATGATTTGAATCTCAGATATGAGATAGATAATGTTGAGTGATTTGGATGCATTGGTTGCATTGTGACGTTGATATAGATTATCTTTTTGGGTAATGATAATATGGTTTATATGATATGATGATAATGCTGATTATCTGTGTGAATCTATGATTTATCTATCTGTATATATAGATAATTGAATTGTTTTAAACCTTTAAAACAACTTGACCTTAAAAGACACGCTTTGGATTTCGATGAGACCGGGATCGGGTTTCCATATTTGGATATCCGAAAACCACATCGATCCAAATTAACCTTAGGTCATAAATCCAAGTGGAGCGAGTGAAGACTAGAGGTGTAAGGGCTATACGTCAGTATAACTCTGTGGGTGATTCCGTAATGAGTTTGACGGAATAGTACTTATAGATTCGAGAAGGTGATTTAGAGTGCAAGGGTTATCGTCGTTAACTCTGAGGGTGATTCCAAAATGAGTGTAACGAGATAATGCCTTCGGTTTCGTTCGAACCCGGAACGAACTTGTATGGATTGAATGCTTTTAGAACATCGTCAGGTGGACGATGAGCATTCTAAGAGATGTATCCTCTAAAGGTATTCGTAGCCTCAAACCTCATCAACCGGGAATGGCTAAAACAGGGGAGGTGCAGCAAGGTTTCGTGGGTCGCACCCACTGGAGAGCAAGATTGATCCCTGTCTAGAGGTCCCTTTTTATTCGGCTTAGTGGGCAGTTGTCAGTGTACACCAACTGCGGGGTTGTCTTGTTCGGAACAGTTCAGTAAGGAATGGGTCTGGCTTTGTGTTGCAGGGGAGTGGGAGTACTCCTCGGTACGGTGATTTAGGCCACGTACTGTGACGGGCGGTACCCCAGTAGCCCTGCCATCGTATGGAATCCAAAATCCAATAAGTGACAACGGTTTTGATTGTATTACCCACTTTTGTGGCTAGTAGCTGGAATTTAATAATGTAACAATTTCGACTATTTCTTATTTACTTGAAAACCCTAGACACTATTATAATATCACTGGATTTCCAATCAAATGTTTTGGTTACCGTAAGGTAAAAACTTTTCCATGTTTATGTGTGGGAAGTCTTACGTGATACCTTTCTTTTCAAAAGATTTTCAAAATTAAGCAACTTAAACCTGTTACTCACACCAGACCCATGTCTGACCCGGAGTTTATTTTTGTTTTTCATAAACTCTTGGGTACTCAAATTTTTACGAGTAGCCAAGGGATTCAGGTTAGGATTCATGTTAGCTTTGACGAATTACGGGGAAGCAAATGGAGCAGGAGGCTTCTACGTTAGATATATAGTATTCCGCTGTGTGATCTGTGATTGTCTCTGAGTTGTATTATGTTGTAAATACTAGACAGGTGTTTATAACTGTCTAGTATGTGTTGTATATCTGTGTACTCTGATAGTGGTTGTAAACTATATAATATTTTATGTTATTAATATAATTTATTCGTTCCGCTGTTGAGATTCTAGTGTTGTTTCTTCTTTCTCTTCTTTCTTTCCTTCTTCTATCCCTTTCTTTCTTAATTGATTATGCGATTTTCTGGGAGTGGAAAGTCGGGTCGTCACTGTTGGTACCAGAGCATTAGGTTGAGTGAATACCTAGGCTATGGAGTGGTGTCTATCTTGAGAGAGCGTATTTGTAGTTTTATTATATATATTTATATAATTACTTCTACCTATTTGTTGGGTTACCTGTTCGGGTTATCCAATATAAGCTATAAAGGTTGATAAGGTAGTGGGGTGTGTGACACAACTACTACCAATGGTTGAGGTTTGAATGTTGAGGTTGGAAGTGATTCTATCTTGACTGTAGATCGTATACCGTCTCAAGTGAGTTTTCTTGGAGTAAGGATTTAGTAGATCTCTGAAGGTAACCTGTTAAGGTTCGGAGTCTATCTTTGAGTTGAATTTGGATCTATCGGCTAGGTAGAAGAGTATAATGGTATTTTGATACCTTAGGGAATAGTAGCTGCGTGATGAGACGCAGTGAATATGGATGTTCTCGAAGATGTTATCTTTGGAACAAGTTAAGGAGGTGAGTCTGCTTCGATGTTGTGGCTGGATTCAGCAGGATGTTTTTGTCCGGTTTGAAGCCTGAGTTTCTCGAAGAGCTTTGTTTTATGAAGTCTTTGGCGTCGGTGTCAGCAATGCAGCTCGGAGTATTTGTGTGCTAGCAAGAAGATTTTCTGGTTAGCAGTTTTTCTGAAGATAGAGTTCAGAAGCAGCAGAATGGATTCCATTTCTTCGATGGATTGGATAGATAAGCGTAAGCTGTTCTGATTGGTAAAGAGAGAACAGTTTTCTGTGGATAATGGACTTGTTGATCGCAAAAGTGACTTGCGATAGTTTGAGTGTTCTCTTGAACTATGAGAAGTTTGTCCATACTTGGAGGCTGAGTTTCCTTATCGACTGGATTCTAGTAGTGATACCGGAGGTTTAGTGAAGCAGCTTTGGATCAGATGGGGCATCTGAGTTTTCTTTTATGGATCTGTTGAACCATATTTCTATGATGTGTTATCCAGTTTTTGCTCGAGTTTTTCTTCTGCTTCAGATCAGAGTTGTGCAGCGGAAGCAGTTTGGAAGTGCTTTTGTGTTGTCTTTTCCGGATAGGAGGAGTAAGTTAATCTTATGATATTTGAGGAATAGAGTTGGTATTCTTGGTTTGGGATTGATCTTGAGGAGATCACTTTGTTGGATTGTTTTTGGTTCTGTGTGTTTCTAGAGGCATCAGCAAAAGGGTGAGCTGATCAAGAGAGTTGAAGGCAGCCCAAGATCGTCAAGAGTGTTTTATGGACAAGATACGAAGGATTTTGGATTCCGAAGTAGGAGATTTGATTTTGGGTAAGTTTTTCTCTGATCTAAAGAGCTATAAGATTGAGTAAGACTGGGTAAGTCAGCTCCGAGATGTTTTGGACCTTTTCTGAGTTTTGTGAGAATTGGTGTTTGATTTTCAAGGTTAAATTGCCAGTTTGGATAACTGGAATTCGATGTGGTTCACGTATATCCGAGGGAGTACGTGTATGGTTTATCTCTGGTTATGGAACCAGCAGTTCAGAAGGATGTGACTGTTGATTTAGACTCATCTGTAGTCTGATATATTGTTTTGTTGGAAGATCTAGTTGGGTAGGAGTTCTATAGCTTAATAGTATTTATTGTTTAGATTCAATAAAGCGAGTATCCCGATATTTATACCGGGGAAACTCGTGAAAATTTTATCCAGGTTTTTCTGGATAATTAGATTTGTTTTGTTTGAATTGGTTGCTATGGTTGTTAGCATATGTTTGATAATATATGCTTGTATTTTAAAATAAATCTTAAGATAGATTATTAAATTACCTTTGCTTTTAAATTTCGGGGACGAAATTCTTTTAAGGGGGGAGGAATGTGATATCCTGGAAATTTGGGCGATATAAAATTTAATAATCTGTGTTATAAATTTAATTTGATTTGATAATTTTAATAACAAATTTGGAATTTGATTTAATAATCATGTTTTAATAAATATCTAAATTGAAAGATTTTATCTTTTTAAAGTAAATAAATTGTTTTCTGTTTATAATATATATATTTTTGTATATATTGTAAGTTGATAAACTTTGATTTTTGAATTTAGTGAATGAATTGATTTTCTAATTCTAATTTATTTTTAGTGAATGAATTTATTTTCTAGTTCTAATTTATATTTGATAAATTGGAAATTTGATTTAAATTTGGAATTTAACTTTTCAAAGCAAATCAATAAATAATGTTATGGTTTATACTATGATAAATCTTATTTATTTCGAAATTTTATTTAGCTTAAAAAAATATATATGAATTTAAAATAGATTAATGTAGAAGCTAAGTTTTATTTTATATATATGAGTTAAAATACAAATCTCAATATGATCTTAATTTAGTTACAATCTCTTTCATAAAAACATTTTTAATATTGTTTAAATTGTTATTTTTTTAAATAAAAATGATAATACCTAGTTTTTAGAAACATAAATAAATTTTGCTAGAAATTGGATTTTTTATTTTAAAATTTTAATAAGAGTTATATGTGCATCTATATATAACTTGATTTTTAAATTGGATTTGATAAATTAATTTAAGTTTGAATTTAATGTTTTAAAAGAATAAACACTTAAATATATGAATAAGCTTATATTTACAATTTGATTGTTTTCATTTCTTTTTAATTTAAAAAGAGGTAAATTCATTTATATATACATAAGAATGATAAATGGAGGTTTTAAAGTATTTATAAACAATTTTAAGCTAAAATATTCTTAATACATGCGTTAATCTCCTAATACTTAAATTGACATGTGTAAACCATTAAAGTAAGCATAGTGAGAAATGTTGAAAATTAAAACAAGTGTCTCATTTAAATTTCCTTTTCTTTTATTTTAATTAAATCAAGAATTTTTGTTTATATAAACATATCATCTTAACCTCTTTTTTTCTTTTTCCTATTCCTCTTCAAACTTAAGAAAATCTTTCAGATTCCAAAATATGAATTCATCTACATTCAAATAGATCTGCAAAACCTATTTCCCTCAAAACCAAAAACTATCTGAATCATATTCATCAAACCTGAAATGCAAACCATAAATCTTTAGTATTTCAAGTCATTAACCTGCATGCAACCTCATCAAGCTAAATCAACATGCATGCATCTGGAAAATTTAATTTACAACATCAAAGCCTGTAGTCTTCATTCTATTTTAAATAAATCCATGCCTGCATTTTCATATCTGGAAGTAGAACCAAAGCCTGCATTTTTATTCTGGGAAGCATACAAATGAAACATGGAAACAATCATGCAAAATGTAAATCTACAAAACAATGTACTACCATCAGCTCAAGTTTTAAAAAACAAATCTAAAAGCAATTTGAAGCTTTGAAGTTCAAAGCAACTCAGGGTCAGGCTTATCTAAAACAAAGGGTGCTCTGCTAATAACATGTCAGGTGAGTAACATTTTTAACAAAAATAATTTAAGTAATTATAGTTGCTTAGTTTATTCCTGTGGTAATCTTATTGAAGTGGATGAATTTGATGGTATACTCTGTTATATGTTGAATGCATGTTGCACAGTGAACTTGTTTTGCCTATTTTAGTTTCCAGATTGTTGTTATGTTCAAATCATGACTTCATGAAGAAAAAAAAAATCAATGATATAGATTAATGTTTTAAACCTAGTATGTTATGTAATATAAGTTAGAGTTTAATCTTATAAAAAAGAAAAGAAAATAAGGATAAGGCTGTGATGACACAGGACAAGCAAATGCAACAGAGTAAAAATTTCTGAAATCAATATGTAAATGTTCCAGATTTATGTAGTTATGCTTATAAATAGATTACTTGATTATTAACTTTATTTTTAAAACCATAATCTGAATTTTTAGATTGCATTCAACTGAAAATTTTTGGTGTAACCTGAAAACACAAATTGGTTTGGTTCAGTCAATCTAGGGGTTTGAAGTTGCTTGTGTTTTCCTTTGTTGATGGAGTAATGTGTGTAGTTTATAGGAAAAATAATAAACGATGGATTAAAGCATTAAGGCAGAAGTGATTTGGGTTTGAAAATTTGAACCCTAAATTTTCTATGCTTAAGAAATTGGATCACTGTGATCAAATAGGGTAACCGAGCTTTACCTATTTTGAGATGATGGTAGCTGGGGTGTAGGGGAGTCCATGGCCGAAGGTGGTACCATTTTAGTGGTCGGAGGAGAGAGAATGTTGATGATCTTCATTTCGACATTTTTCCAGTATTGGGAACTCAAATGCTTAAAATCGATTTAGGGTTTCTATAGTTGAATTGGTGGTTGATTTGGTGTTTGGAGGGGATTTGTGACTTGCGTAGGGGATCGCGAGTGGTCGGAGGTGATGGCCGTTGGTGTGCAGGTGTACGGTGGTAATGGCGTGTCAGCTGTTTTGGGGGAGAAAGATCTCGCGTTTTTATCGATATTGTATTATTTTTGCTCGAAGTAATTGGTTTGGGGACTCGAAGAAAATTGTTGTGAGGCTCGGGTGTTTAAATTTTGGTTACATGGGATTTGGGAAACCTGTCAACACAGGTTTTGAATAAACCTGTTTTTATTTGGATTTTAATTGATTTTAAGATAAATTTTAAAAGAAAATTTTTACTCGAGTTATTTTAGTTTTAGCTCGGTTTGGATTGTTGAAGTTTGAAAACTTGACTTGTTTTCAAAATTTAAAACTAAATTTAAATGTGGGAGCTAAAATTTAAAGTAAGTTTTAAAACTAACTTAAATTATGGATTCAAGTTGAATTGAATCACAAGTAGGAAATGATGAAGTATTTAAATTCAAATTTTGTTTTAAAATAACTTTGAAGAGTTTATTGTTTAAAAGAATTTAAAGAATTTGAATTTAAATTTGAAATTGAGATATGAAGTAATGTTTAAATAAAGTTTAAATTTGATTCAAATCTAATTTTGAATTTTTGGTTTAAAATGAATTTAAGTTTTATAAATTTAAGTATTTAAACCAAATTTGGTTGATAATGTAAAAGTTTAAATGGTTTAATTTTAAAAAGAAATTTTGTTTTAACTTTTATAAAATTTCTTTTATAATTAAGGAATTATTATCAATTAAGGGTTTTAGATTGATTTTAAACATGTTAAAGTTTAATATAAGATTAATGTTTTGTAATTCATTTAATTATTAGAGTAATTAAATGAATAATTAATTTATTTAATAAATTAATGAAATTAATAATTAGTTTAAGAAATTAAGGGTTAATCTAAAGGGTTTAGGATTAATTGTTCATTGAATAATTAACTTGTAATTAAGAATAATTAATTAAATAAAATTAGTTTTTAATTATTGATTAATAATTAATTAATCAAGTAATAATGGATTTAATTAATTTTTAATTAACACTTAATTATTTAATTAATTAGGGATTAATTAATGATTAATTAATTTGTAACTAATAATGATTTAAAATAAGTTAATTATTTTAGAAAAATAATTAATGAATTGTTAATAGTTAATGAAGGTCATTAACTAAGGATTATTTAATAATTAATTAATGTGATTATTTTTAATTATTAATTAGATTGATTAATTTAAAAATAATCATTTGTGTACGATATTAAGTATAATTACTTATGGAAATAATTAAGGAATTAATTACTTATTGTAATCAATTGAGTTAATTTGATTAGTTTAAGTTAATTAATTTAGTTCAATTAATTTAAATTAATCGTTTGATGATTTGTGAAGTATAATTACTTAATGTAATTAAATGTAGAGTAATTACTTAGAGAAGTAATTAATGGATAATCACAGTGTGTTATTAATTAAAGGTGATTTGATATTTGAAGTAATTTAAGTATAATTACTTTGTGAATTAATCAAGGGATTAATTTGAGATAATTAATTATGAAGTAATTAATTTGTTTGGTAAAGTAATTAAGGGTAGTTAATTACTGAATGGGTTAATCAAGGGTGATAACGGTTATGATTTAAATATAGATTAATTACTTAAGTAATTGATTTAATTTGAAAATGTAATTAGAATATCAGTAATTATTATAATTAATGATGTAATTAAGATAGATTAATTAAGATTAATTAATCAATAATAAGTGATTAAAGGTAACTAATTTTAGGTAATTAATTAATGAAGTAATTAAAGGTTAATTACTGTATTTGGATAAATATAATTAATTTGAGAAATTAATTAGTAAATAATTACTTGAATGTAATTAAGAGTTAATTAATCAGGGATGATTAATTAAAATGAATAATTGAATGATGATTAATTATTTGATTGATAATTAATTAATAATGATAAGCAAGGATGATATTGGTAAAGTAATTAATTTATTTTACTTTAAATTAATGGAATGATGTAATTAATTTAATTCATTTTAAATTAATTATATTTGGTATGGTTAATCATTGCTTATATGGTTGGATAGTGTTGTTTGCTTCGGATGATTTGAATCTCAGATATGAGATAGATAATGTTGAGTGATTTGGATGCATTGGTTGCATTGTGACGTTGATATAGATTATCTTTTTGGGTAATGATAATATGGTTTATATGATATGATGATAATGCTGATTATCTGTGTGAATCTATGATTTATCTATCTGTATATATAGATAATTGAATTGTTTTAAACCTTTAAAACAACTTGACCTTAAAAGACACGCTTTGGATTTCGATGAGACCGGGATCGGGTTTCCATATTTGGATATCCGAAAACCACATCGATCCAAATTAACCTTAGGTCGTAAATCCAAGTGGAGCGAGTGAAGACTAGAGGTGTAAGGGCTATACGTCAGTATAACTCTGTGGGTGATTCCGTAATGAGTTTGACGGAATAGTACTTATAGATTCGAGAAGGTGATTTAGAGTGCAAGGGTTATCGTCGTTAACTCTGAGGGTGATTCCAAAATGAGTGTAACGAGATAATGCCTTCGGTTTCGTTCGAACCCGGAACGAACTTGTATGGATTGAATGCTTTCAAAACATCGTCAGGTGGACGATGAGCATTCTAAGAGATGTATCCTCTAAAGGTAATCGTATTGAAGTGGATGAATTTGATGGTATACTATGTTATATGTTGAATGCGTGTTGCACAGTGAACTTGTTTTGCCTATTTTAGTTTCCAGATTGTTGTTATGTTCAAATCATGACTTCATGAAAAAAAATCAATGTTACAGATTAAGGTTTTAAACCTAGTATGTTATGTAATATAAGTTAGAGTTTAATCTTATAAAAAAGAAAAGAAAATAAGGATAAGGCTGTGATGACACAGGACAAGCAAATGCAACAGAGTAAAAATTTCTAAAATCAATATGTAAATGTTCCAGATTTATGTAGTTATGCTTATAAACAAATTACTTGATTATTAACTTGATTTTTAAAACCATAATCTGAATTTTTAGATTGCATTCAACTGAAAATTTTTGGTTTAACCTGAAAACACAAATTGGTTTGGTTCAGTCAATCTAGGGGTTTGAAGTTGCTTTTTTGTTCTTTTGTTGATGGAGTAATGTGTGTAATTTATAGGAAAAATAATAAATGATGGATTAAAGCATTAAGGCAGAAGTGATTTGGGTTTGAAAATTTGAACCCTAATTTTTCTATGCTTAAGAAATTGGATCACTGTGATCAAATAGGGTAACCGAGCTTTACCTATTTTGAGATGATGGTAGCTGGGGTGTAGGGGAGTCCATGGCCGAAGGTGGTACCATTTTAGTGGTCGGAGGAGAGAGAATGTTGATGATCTTCATTTTGATATTTTTCCAGTATTGGGAACTCAAATGCTTAAAATCGATTTAGGGTTTCTATAGTTGAATTGGCGGTTGATTTGGTGTTTGGAGGGGATTTGTGACTTGCGTAGGGGATCGCGAGTGGCTGGAGGTGATGGCCGTGGGTGTGCAGGTGTACGGTGGTAATGGCGTGTCAGCTGTTTTGGGGGAGAAAGATCTCGCGTTTGTATCGGGATTGTATTATTTTTGCTCGAAGTAATTGGTTTGGGGACTCGAAGAAAATTGGTGTGAGGCTCGGGTGTTTAAATTTTGGTTACAGGGGATTTGGGAAACCTGTCAACACAGGTTTTGAATAAACCTGTTTTTATTTTGATTTTAATTGATTTTAAGAATAATTTTAAAAGAAAATTTTTACTCGAGTTATTTTAGTTTTAGCTCGGGTTAGATTGTTGAAGTTTGAAAACTTGACTTGTTTTCTAAATTTAAAGCTAAATTTAAAAGTGGGAGCTAAAATTTAAAGTAAGTTTTAAAACTAACTTAAATTATGGATTCAAGTTGAATTGAATCACAAGTAGGAAATGATGAAGTATTTAAATTCAAATTTTGTTTTAAAATAATTTTGAAGAGTTTATTGTTTAAAATATTTTAAAGAATTTGAATTTGAATTTGAAATTGAGATATGAAGTAATGTTTAAATAAAGTTTAAATTTGATTAAAATCTAATTTTGAATTTTTGGTTTAAAATGAATTTAAGTTTTATAAATTTAAGTGTTTAAACCAAATTTGGTTGATAATGTAAAAATTTAAATGGTTTAATTTTAAAAAGAAATTTTATTTTAACTTTCATAAAATTTCTTTTATAATTAAGGAATTATTATCAATTAAGGGTTTTAGATTGATTTTAAACTTGTTAAAGTTTAATATTAGATTAATGTTTTGTAATTCATTTAATTATTAGAGTAATTAATTGAATAATTAATTTATTTAATAAATTAATGAAATTAATAATTACTTAAAGAAATTAAGGGTTAATCTTAAGGGTTTAGGATTAATTATTCATTGAATAATTAACTTGTAATTAAGAATAATTAATTAAATAAAATTAGTTTTTAATTATTGATTAATAATTAATTAATCAAGTAATAATGGATTTAATTAAGTTTTAATTAACACTTAATTATTTAATTAATTAGGGATTAATTAATGGATTAATTAATGATTAATTAATTTGTAACTAATAATGATTTAAAATAAGTTAATTATTTTAGAAAAATAATTAATGAATTGTTAATAGTTAATGAAGGTCATTAACTAAGGATTATTTAATAATTAATTTATGTGATTGATTTTAATTATTAATTAGATTAATTAATTTAAAAATAATCATTTGTGTAAGATATTAAGTATAATTACTTATGGAAATAATTAAGGAATTAATTGCTTATTGTAATTAATTGAGTTAATTTGATTAGTTTAAGTTAATTAATTTAGTTCAATTAATTTAAATTAATAGTTTGATGATTTGTGAAGTATAATTACTTAATGTAATTAAATGTAGAGTAATTACTTAGAGAAATAATTAATGGATAATTACTATGTGTAATTAATTAAAGGTGATTTGATATTTGAAGTAATTTAAGTATAATTACTTTGTGAATTAATCAAGGGATTAATTTGAGATAATTAATTATGAAGTAATTAATTTGTTTGGTAAGTAATTAAGGGTAGTTAATTACTGAATGGGTTAATCAAGGGTGATTAACAGTTATGATTTAAATGAAGATTAATTACTTAATGTAATTAATTTAATTTGAAAATGTAATTAGAAGATCAGTAATTATTATAATTAATGATGTAATTAAGATTGATTAATTAAGATTAATTAATCAATAATAAGTGATTAAAGGTAATTAATTTTAGGTAATTAATTAATGAAGTAATTAAAGGTTAATTACTGTATTTGGATAAATATAATTAATTTGAGAAATTAATTAGTAAATAATTACTTGAATGTAATTAAGAGTTAATTAATCAGGGATGATTAATTAAAATGAATAATTGAATGATGATTAATTATTTGATTGATAATTAATTAATAATGATAAGCAAGGATGATATTGGTAAAGTAATTAATTATTTTACTTTAAATTAATGGAATGATGTAATTAATTTAATTCATTTTAAATTAATTATATTTGGTATGGTTAATCATTGCTTATATGATTGGATAGTGTTGTTTGCTTAGGATGATTTGAATCTCAGATATGAGATAGATAATGTTGAGTGATTTGGATGCATTGGTTGCATTGTGACGTTGATATAGATTATCTTTTTGGGTAATGATAATATGGTTTATATGATATGATGATAATGCTGATTATCTGTGTGAATCTATGATTTATCTATCTGTATATATAGATAATTGAATTGTTTTAAACCTTTAAAACAACTTGACCTTAAAAGACACGCTTTGGATTTCGATGAGACCGGGATCGGGTTTCCATATTTGGATATCCGAAAACCACATCGATCCAAATTAACCTTAGGTCGTAAATCCAAGTGGAGCGAGTGAAGACTAGAGGTGTAAGGGCTATACGTCAGTATAACTCTGTGGGTGATTCCGTAATGAGTTTGACGGAATAGTACTTATAGATTCGAGAAGGTGATTTAGAGTGCAAGGGTTATCGTCGTTAACTCTGAGGGTGATTCCAAAATGAGTGTAACGAGATAATGCCTTCGGTTTCGTTCGAACCCGGAACGAACTTGTATGGATTGAATGCTTTCAAAACATCGTCAGGTGGACGATGAGCATTCTAAGAGATGTATCCTCTAAAGGTAATCGTAGCCTCAAACCTCATCAACCGGGAATGGCTAAAACAGGGGAGGTGCAGCAAGGCTTCGTGGGTTGCACCCACTGGAGAGCAAGATTGATCCCTGTCTAGAGGTCCCTTTTTATTCGGCTTAGTGGGCAGTTGTCAGTGTACACCAACTGCGGGGTTGTCTTGTTCGGAACTATTCAGTAAGGAATGGGTCCGGCTTTGTGTTGCAGGGGAGTGGGAGTACTCCTCGGTATGGTGATCTAGGCCACGTACTGTGACGGGCGGTACCCCAGTAGCCCTGCCATTGTATGGAATCCAAAATCCAATAAGTGCCAACGGTTTTGATTGTATTACCCACTTTTGTGGCTAGTAGCTGGAATTTAATAATGTAACAATTTCGGCTATTTCTTATTTACTTGAAAACCCGGGTTTTGATTGTATTACCCACTTTTGTGGCTAGTAGCTGGAATTTAATAATGTTACAATTTCGGCTATTTCTTATTTACTTGAAAACCCTAGACACTATTATAATATCACTGGATTTCCTATCAAATGTTTTGGTTAGCGTAAGGTAAAAACTTTTCCATGTTTATGTGTGGGAAGTATTACGTGATACCTTTTTTTTCAAAAGATTTTGAAAATTAAGCAACTTAAACCTGTTACTCACACCAGACCCATGTCTGACCCGGAGTTTTTTTTTTTTTTTCATAAACTCTTGGGTACTCAAATTTTTACGAGTAGCCAAGGGATTCAGGTTAGGATTCAGGTTAGCTTTGACGAATTATGAGGAAGCAAATGGAGCAGGAGGTTTCTACGTTAGATATATAGTATTCCGCTGTGTGATCTGTGATTGTCTCTAAGTTGTATTATGTTGTAAATACTAGACTGGTGTTTATAACTGTCTAATATGTGTTGTATATCTGTGTACTCTGATAGTGGTTGTAAACTATATAATATTATATGTTATTAATATAATTTATTCGTTCCGCTATTGAGATTCTAGTGTTGTTTCTTCTTTCTCTTCTTTCTTTCCTTCTTCTATCTCTTTCTTTCTTAATTGATGATGCAATTTTCTGGGAGTGGAAAGTCGGGTCGTCACTGTTGGTATCAGAGCATTAGGTTGAGTGAATACCTAGGCTCTGGAGTGGTGTCTATCTTGAGAGAGCGTATTTGTAGTTTTATTATATATATTTATATAATTACTTCTACCTATTTGTTGGGTTACCTGTTCGGGTTATCCAATATAAGCTATAAAGGTAGATAAGGTAGTGGGGTGTGTAACACAACTACTACCAATGGTTGAGGTTTGAATGTTGAGGTTGGAAGTGATTCTATCGAGACTGTAGATCGAATACCGTCTCAAGTGAGTTTTCTTGGAGTAAGGATTTAGTAGATCTCTGAAGGTAACCTGTTAAGGTTCGGAGTCTATCTTTGAGTTGAATTTGGATCTATCGGCTAGGTAGAAGAATATAATGGTATTTTGATACCTTAGGGAATAGTAGCTGCGTGATGAGACGCAGTGACTATGGATGTCCTCGAAGATATTTCTTGGAACAAGTTAAGGAGGTGAGTCTGCTTCGATGTTGTGGCTGGATTCAGCAGGATGTTTTTGTCCGGTTTGAAGCCTGAGTTTCTCGAAGAGCTTTGGTTTACGAAGTCTTTGGCGTCGGTGTCAGCAATGCAGCTCGGAGTATTTTGTGTGCTGGCAAGAAGATTTTCTGGTTACCAGTTTTTCTGAAAATAGAGTTCAGAAGCAGCAGAATGGATTCCATTTCTTCGATGGATTGGATAGATAAGCGTAAGCTATTCTGATTGGTAAAGAGAGAACAGTTTTCTTTGGATATTGGACTGGTTGATCGCCAAAGTGGCTTGCGATAGTTTGAGTGTTCTCTTGAACTATGAGAAGTTTGTCCATACTTGGAGGCTGAGTTTCCTTATCGACTGGATTCTAGTAGTGATACCGGAGGTTTAGTGAAGCAGCTTTGGATCAGATGGGGCATCTGAGTTTTCTTTTATGGATCTGTTGAACCATATTTCTGTGATGTGTTATCCAGTTTGTGCTCGAGTTTTTCTTCTGCTTCAGATCAGAGTTGTGCAGCGGAAGCAGTTTGGAAGTGCTTTTGTGTTGTCTTTTTCGGATAGGAGGAGTAAGTTAATCTTCTGATATTTGAGGAATAGAGTTGGTATTCTTGGTTTGGGATTGATCTTGAGGAGATCACTTTGTTGGATTTTTTTTGGTTCTGTGTGTTTCTAGAGGCATCAGCAAAAGGGTGAGCTGATCAGGAGAGTTGAAGGCAGCCCAGGATCGTCAAGAGTGTTTTATGGACAAGATACGAAGGAGTTTGGATTTCGAAGTAGGAGATTTGATTTTGGGTAAGTTTTTCTCTGATCTAAAGAGCTATAAGATTGAGTAAGACTAGGTAAGTCAGCTCCGAGATGTTTTGGACCTTTTCTGAGTTTTGTGAGAATTGGTGTTTGATTTTCAAGGTTAAATTGCCAGTTTGGATAACTGGAATTCGATGTGGTTCACGTATCTCTGAGGGAGTACGTGTATGGTTTATCTCTGGTTGTGGAACCAGCAGTTCAGAAGGATGTGACTGTTGATTCAGACTCGTCTATAGTCTGATATATTGTTTTGTTGGAAGATCTAGTTGGATAGGAGTTCTATAGCTTAATAGTATTGATTGTTTAGATTCTATAAAGCGAGTATCCCGATATTTATATCGGGGAAACTCGTGAAAATTTTATCCAGGTTTTTCTGGATAATTAGATTTGTTTTGTTTGAATTGGTTGCTATGGTTGTTAGCATATGTTTGATAATATATGCTTGTGTTTTAAAATAAATCTTAAGATAGATTATTAAATTACCTTTGCTTTTAAATTTCGGGGACGAAATTCTTTTAAGGGGGAGGAATGTGATATCCCGGAAATTTGGGTGATATAAAATTTAATAATCTGTGTTATAAATTTAATTTGATTTGATAATTTTAATAACAAATTTGGAATTTGATTTAATAATCATGTTTAATAAATATTTAAATTGAAAGATTTTATCTTTTTAAAGTAAATAAATTGTTTTTTGTTTATAATATATATATTTTTGTATATATTGTAAGTTGATAAACTTTGATTTTTGAATTTAGTGAATGAATTGATTTTCTAATTCTAATTTATTTTTAGTAAATGAATTTATTTTCTAGTTCTAATTTATACTTGATAAATTGGAAATTTGATTTAAGTTTGAAATTTAACTTTTCAAAGCAAATCAATAAATAATGCTATGGTTTATACTATGATAAATCTTATTTATTTTGAAATTTTATTTAGCTTAAAAAAATATATATGAATTTAAAATAGATAAATATAAAAGCTAAGTTTTATTTTATATATATGAGTTAAAATACAAATCTCAAAATGATCTTAATTTAGTTACAATCTATTTCATAAAAACATTTTTAATATTGTTTAAATTGTTATTTTTTTAAATAAAAATGATAATACCTAGTTTTTATAAACATAAATAAATTTTGCTAGAAATAGGATTTGTTATTTTAAAATTTTAATAAGAGTTATATGTGCATCTATATATAACTTGATTTTTAAATTGGATTTGATAAATTAATTCAAGTTTGAATTTAATGTTTTAAAAGAATAAACACTTAAATACATGAATAAGCTTATATTTACAATTTGATTGTTTTCATTTCTTTTTAATTTAAAAAGAGGTAAATTCATTTATATATACATAAGAATGATAAATGGAGGTTTTAAAGTATTTATAAACAATTTTAAACTAAAATATTCTTAATACATGCGTTAATCTCCTAATACTTAAATTGACATGTGTAAACCATTAAAGTAAGCATAGTGACAAATGTTGAAAATTAAAACAAGTGTCTCATTTAATTTTCTTTTTCTTTTATTTTAATTAAATCAAGAATTTTTGTTTATATAAACATATCTTCTTAACCTCATTTTTTCTTTTTCCTATTCCTCTTCAAACTTAAGAAAACCTTTCAGATTCCAAAATATGAATTCATCTACATTCAAATAGATCTGCAAAACCTATTTCCCTCAAAACCAAAAACTATCTGAATCATATTCATCAAACCTGAAATGCAAACCATAAATCTTTAGTATTTCAAGTCATTGACCTGCATGCAACCACATCAAGCTAAATCAACATTCATGCATCTGGAAAATTTAATTTGCAACATAAAAGCCTGTAGTCTTCATTCCGTTTTAAATAAATCCATGCCTGCATTTTCATATCTGGAAGTAGAACCAAAGCCTGCATTTTTATTCCGGGAAGCATGCAAATGAAACATGGAAACAATCATGCAAAATGTAAATCTGGAAAACAATGTACTACCATCATCTCAAGTTTTAAAAAAACAAATCTAAAAGCAATTTGAAGCTTTCAAGTTCAGAGCAACTCAGGGTCAGGCTTATCTAAAACAAAGGGTGCTCTGCTAATAACATGTCAGGTGAGTAACATTTTTAACAAAAATAATTTAAGTAATTATAGTTTCTTAGTTTATTCCTGTGGTAATCTTATTGAAGTGGATGAATTTGATGGTATACTCTGTTATATGTTGAATGCATGTTGCACACTGAACTTGTTTTGCCTATTTTAGTTTCCAGATTGTTGTTATGTTCAAATCATGACTTCATGAAGAAAAATAAATCAATGACATAGATTAAGGTTTTAAACCTAGTATGTTATGTAATATAAGTTAGAGTTTAATCTTATAAAAAAGAAAAGAAAATAAGGATAAGGCTGTGATGACACAGGACAAGCAAATGCAACAGAGTAAAAATTTCTGAAATCAATATGTAAATGTTCCAGATTTATGTAGTTATGCTTATAAACAGATTACTTGATTATTAACTTGATTTTTAAAACCATAATCTGAATTTTTAGATTGCATTCAACTGAAAATTTTTGGTTTATCCTGAAAACACAAATTGGTTTGGTTCAGTCAATCTAGGGGTTTGAAGTTGCTTGTGTTTTCCTTTGTTGATGGAGTAATGTGTGTAGTTTATAGGAAAAATAATAAACGATGGATTAAAGCATTAAGGCAGAAGTGATTTGGGTTTGAAAATTTGAACCCTAATTTTTCTATGCTTAAGAAATTGGATCACTGTGATCAAATAGGGTAACCGAGCTTTACCTATTTTGAGATGATGGTAGCTGGGGTGTAGGGGAGTCCATGGCCGAAGGTGGTACCATTTTAATGGTCGGAGGAGAGAGAATGTTGATGATCTTCATTTCGACATTTTTCCAGTATTGGGAACTCAAATGCTTAAAATCGATTTAGGGTTTCTATAGTTGAATTGGGGGTTGATTTGGTGTTTGGAGGGGATTTGTGACTTTCGTAGGGGATCGCGAGTGGCCGGAGGTGATGGCCGTGGGTGTGCAGGTGTACGGTGGTAATGGCGTGTCAGCTGTTTTGGGGGAGAAAGATCTCGCGTTTGTATCGGGATTGTATTATTTTTGCTCGAAGTAATTGGTTTGGGGACTCGAAGAAAATTGGTGTGAGGCTCGGGTGTTTAAATTTTGGTTACAGGGGATTTGGGAAACCTGTCAACACAGGTTTTGAATAAACCTGTTTTTATTTGGATTTTAATTGATTTTAAGATAAATTTTAAAAGAAAATTTTTACTCGAGTTATTTTAGTTTTAGCTCGGGTTAGATTGTTGAAGTTTGAAAACTTGACTTGTTTTCAAAATTTAAAACTAAATTTAAAAGTGGGAGCTAAAATTTAAAGTAAGTTTTAAAACTAACTTAAATTATGGATTCAAGTTGAATTGAATCACAAGTAGGAAATGATGAAGTATTTAAATTCAAATTTTGTTTTAAAATAACTTTGAAGAGTTTATTATTTAAAATATTTTAAAGAATTTGAATTTAAATTTGAAATTGAGATATGAAGTAATGTTTAAATAAAGTTTAAATTTGATTAAAATCTAATTTTGAATTTTTGGTTTAAAATGAATTTAAGTTTTATAAATTCAATTGTCTAAACCAAATTTGGTTGATAATGTAAAATTTTAAATGGTTTAATGTTAAAAAGAAATTTTATTTTAACTTTTATAAAATTTCTTTTATAATTAAGGAATTATTATCAATTAAGGGTTTTAGATTGATTTTAAACTTGTTAAAGTTTAATATTAGATTAATGTTTTGTAATTCATTTAATTATTAGAGTAATTAAATGAATAATTAATTTATTTAATAAATTAATAAAATTAATAATTACTTAAAGAAATTAAGGGTTAAACTTAAGGGTTTAGGATTAATTATTCATTGAATAATTTACTTGTAATTAAGAATAATTAATTAAATAAAATTGGTTTTTAATTATTGATTAATAATTAATTAATCAAGAAATAATGGATTTAATTAAGTTTTAATTAACACTTAATTATTTAATTAATTAGGGATTAATTAATGGATTAATTAATGATTAATTAATTTGTAAGTAATAATGATTTAAAATAAGTTAATTATTTTAGAAAAATAATTAATGAATTGTTAATAGTTAATGAAGGTCATTAACTAAGGATTATTTAATAATTAATGTGATTAATTTTAATTATTAATTAGATTAATTAATTTAAAAATAATCATTTGTGTAAGATATTAAGTATAGTTACTTATGGAAATAATTAAGGAATTAATTACTTATTGTAATTAATTGAGTTAATTTGATTAGTTTAAGTTAATTAATTTAGTTCAATTAATTTAAATTAATCGTTTGATGATTTGTGAAGTATAATTACTTAATGTAATTAAATGTAGAGTAATTACTTAGAGAAGTAATTAATGGATAATTACTATGTGTAATTAATTAAAGGTGATTTGATATTTGAAGTAATTTAAGTATAATTACTTTGTGAATTAATCAAGGGATTAATTTGAGATAATTAATTATGAAGTAATTAATTTGTTTGGTAAAGTAATTAAGGGTAGTTAATTACTGAATGGGTTAATCAAGGGTGATTAACGGTTATGATTTAAATAAAGATTAATTACTTAATGTAAATAATTTAATTTGAAAATGTAATTAGAAGATCAGTAATTATTATAAATAATGATGTAATTAAGATTGATTAATTAAGATTAATTAATCAATAATAAGTGATTAAAGGTAATTAATTTTAGGTACTTAATTAATGAAGTAATTAAAGGTTAATTACTGTATTTGGATAAATATAATTAATTTGAGAAATTAATTAGTAAATAATTACTTGAATGTAATTAAGAGTTAATTAATCAGGGATGATTAATTAAAATGAATAATTGAATGATGATTAATTATTTGATTGATAATTAATTAATAATGATAAGCAAGGATGATATTGGTAAAGTAATTAATTTATTTTACTTTAAATTAATGGAATGATGTAATCAATTTAATTCATTTTAAATTAATTATATTTGGTACAGTTAATCATTGCTTATATGGTTGGATAGTGTTGTTTGCTTTGGATGATTTGAATCTCAGATATGAATAGATAATGTTGAGTGATTTGGATGCATTGGTTGCATTGTGATGTTGATATAGATTATCTTTTTGGGTAATGATAATATGGTTTATCTGATATGATGATAATGCTGATTATCTGTGTGAATCTATGATTTATCTATCTGTATATACAGATAATTGAATTGTTTTAAACCTTTAAAACAACTTGACCTTAAAAGACACGCTTTGGATTTCGATGAGACCGGGATCAGGTTTCCATATTTGGATATCCGAAAACCACATCAATCCAAATTAACGTTAGGTCGTAAATCCAAGTGGAGCAAGTGAAGACTCGGGTGTAAGGGCTATACGTCAGTATAACTCTGTAGGTGATTCCGTAATGAGTTTGACGGAATATTACTTATAGATTCGAGAAGGTTATTTAGAGTGCAAGGGTTATCGTCGTTAACTCTGAGGGTGATTCCAAAATGAGTGTAACGAGATAATGCCTTCGGTTTCGTTCGAACCCGGAACGAACTTGTATGGATTGAATCAGTACATCGTCAGGTGGACGATGAGCATTCTAAGAGATGTATCCTCTAAAGGTAATCGTAGCCTCAAACCTCATCAACCGGGAATGGCTAAAACAGGGGAGGTGCAGCAAGGCTTCGTGGGTCGCACCCACTGGAGAGCAAGATTGATCCCTGTCTAGAGGTCCCTTTTTATTCGGCTTAGTGGGTAGTTGTCAGTGTACACCAACTGCGGGGTTGTCTTGTTCGGAACTGTTCAGTAAGGAATGGGTCCGGCTTTGTGTTGCAGGGGAGTGGGAGTACTCCTCGGTACGATGATCTAGGCCACGTATTGTGACGGGCAGTACCCCAGTAGCCCTGCCATTGTATGGAATCCAAAATCCAATAAGTGCCAACGGTTTTGATTGTATTACCCACTTTTGTGGCTAGTAGCTGGAATTTAATAATGTAACAATTTCGGCTATTTCTTATTTACTTGAAAACCCTAGACACTATTATAATATCACTGGATTTCCTATCAAATGTTTTGGTTAGCGTAAGGTAAAAACTTTTCCATGTTTATGTGTGGGAAGTCTTACGTGATACCTTTCTTTTCAAAAGATTTTCAAAATTAAGCAACTTAAACCTGTTACTCACACCAGACCCATGTCTGACCCGGAGTTTATTTTTGTTTTTCATAAACTCTTGGGTACTCAAATTTTTACGAGTAGCCAAGGGATTCAGGTTAGCTTTGACGAATTATGGGGAAGCAAATGGAGCAGGAGGCTTCTACGTTAGATATATAGTATTCCGCTGTGTGATCTGTGATTGTCTCTGAGTTGTATTATGTTGTAAATACTAGACAGGTGTTTATAACTGTCTAGTATGTGTTGTATATCTGTGTACTCTGATAGTGGTTGTAAACTATATAATATTTTATGTTATTAATATAATTTATTCGTTCCGCTGTTGAGATTCTAGTGTTGTTTCTTCTTTCTCTTCTTTCTTTCCTTCTTCTATCCCTTTCTTTCTTAATTGATGATGCGATTTTCTAGGAGTGGAAAGTCGGGTCATCACTATGACTTCGTTTCAGCATGGTATTCTACAGCGAAATACTTAGCCGCTTACACCCCTGAGTTTCACCCAGTCCGAGATAAACACCATTGGAGTTCAAGTGAAAAACAATTGGTCCTATCTCCTGTAGCTAAAAGGCAACTAGCACGTCCACATTTAACCAGAATTAAAGGTACAATAGACGAGATGCGGACCCTTAAAGGAAATAGATGCAGCAAATGTGATGTTTTAGGTCACAAGAAAAATTGTTGCACTACAACAACTTAATGTTTTTATTTTAGTTTGTTTGTAATTTTAACTTGAATGCATTCCAATTTTTTGAGAACAATTGTTTGTGTTATCTAATTTCGTAAGCAAAGTTTATTGTACACGTTTTTATTTCGACGAAATTATTGTGCATTGTACTGTAATGAAAGTGCTGGCTATCTAGGGAAAGATAGCGGCACTACAAATTGAATGCATTCAAAGTTATTCTGTAACGACTCGCCTTTCACTCCACAGAAAGATGCATCATTAATAAGAAAGAAAGAGTTAGAAAATAGAAAAGATAGAGAAGAAAAAACTAAACAACATCAGAATCTCACAGCGGAATGAATAAATTATCTTACATCACATAAGATATTACATAGTATCATATACATCAGAGTTATACAGGTTAAACACAACAAACTAGACAGTTATAAAGATCTGTCTATCATGCAATTCCAGTACAATACAGACACCATCACAGAGATACAACACAGCAGAAACTCTATATATATATACAAGTTAAAGCCTCCTGCTCCAATTCTCCTCCACAAACCCATCAAAGATAACCTGAATCCCTTGGCTAATCGTAAAAATTTGAGTACCCAAGAATTTAGTAAAAAAGAAAATAAACTCCAGGTCAGACATGGGTCTAGTGTGAGTAAACGGGTTAAAATTTCTTAACTTTGAAAAACCTTTGAAAACAAAAAGTATCTCATAAGACTTCCCACTCACAAACATGGAAATTTATTTACCTTACGATAAGCAAAAAATTTGATAGGAAATCCAGTGATATTATAATAGTGTCTAGGGTTTTCAAATAAAAAGAAAATAGCCGAAATTGTTACATTTATTAAATTGCAGCTACTAGCTACAAAGTGTGTTATACATTCAAAACCATAAGGGCACATAGGGAAAATGGGTGTCCATCAATGGTAGGGCTACTGGGGTACCGTCCGTCACTGTACATGGACTAGATCACCATACCGAGGATCCACCCTTAATCCCCTGCAACACAAGGCCGGAACCATCCCTTGCTGGATAGTCCCGAACAAGACAACCCCGCAGTTGGCACGCGATTCCAGCTGTCCACTAAGCCAAATAAAGGGACCTCTAGACAGGGAAAAATCTCATCCTACTTGGGCACAACCCACTTAGCCTTGCTGCACCTCCCCTGTTTTAGCCATTCACGGTTGATGAGGCATGAGGCTGTGATTACCTTTTAGGACACATCTATCTTAGAATGCTCATCATCCACTTGATGATGTGCTGAAAGCATTCAATCCATACAAGTTCGTTCCGGTTTCGAACGAAACCGAAGACACTATCTCGTTACACTCATTTTGGAATCACCCTCAGAGTTGACGACAATAGTCCTTGCACTCTAAATCTTCATCTCGAATTTAAAAGTACTATCTCCGCTAAACTCATATTGGAATCATCCTCAGAGTTTTAACGATACATAGTCCGTACATTTCGAGTCTTCACTTCACTTGAGATTTCACGACCTATTGTTTAATTTGAATCAATGTGGTTTTTGGATATCCAAATTAGGAAATCCGATCTCGGTCTCATCGAAATTCAAAACGCCGTTTTAATGTTCAAGTTGTTAAAGGTTTAAACAATTTAATTAATTATATTTAGGGTATCGTATTCACATAGATAAATGATTCACATTATCACAGATAGATAATCCATATTTATCTCAATACTACCAAACATCTCATACCACCAAGCAACATATCGCATATCAGAGATAACAGATAATTCATGGCGTCCAATATTATCCACACATCCATAAGCAAAATATTTAAGTTTAACAATTCCTAATTAATTTAATTATTCACCTATTAAATTAATTACTGCCTTTAATCACTTGGATTACCTTAATCCTGCTTATATAACATTGATTAATTACAAACCAATTAATTAATCATCCTTTAATTATCCATCTTAATTAATCATCCTTGATTAATTATTCTTTAATTACAATAAGTAGTTAACCTTTAATTAATTGCACAAAATTATTTATCCTTAACCATTTACACTAATTAACCATTAATTAATTAACTGTAATTAATTACATTTATCCTTAATTAATTACACTAATTAATTAATTTATAATTACCCATATTGATTAATTATTTTCTAATTAATCGCATAAATCACCCTTTAATTACTTTCATTAATAAAATTAATCAATTATCCTTAAATTACTTCTTTAATTAACTATTATTCTAATTAATTACATTTAATAATTAATCTTGAGTTAATCACATTTATTAATCAACCTTAATTAATCACAAACAGTAATTAACTATCCTTTAATTACTTACATTAATTAATTAACTTCTCAATTAATAAATTCTTTAATTAATTACACTACGTACCATTGAGTAATTATCCTCTAATTACTTTCACTAAGTAATTTCTCTTTATTTAATTACACTCAGTAATTATCCATTAATTGCTTACTCTATGTAATTACTCTTTATTAATCAAGTAATTATGCTTAACCAATTTCTTTTAGTGATTACCGTTAATTAACTAATTAATTATCTTAAATTTATTATATTAATTAATCATCATAATCACTAGTTAATAATCTTTAAATTAATTACAATCATTAACTATCCACTAATTACTTATACTAACTAATTATTGATTAATCGACCTTTATTAATTACATTAAATGATTAACTTTTAATTAATTTCACAATTAATTATCTTTAATTAATTGCAACCTTAATATAAGATAAATTATTTATCTTCATTAATTATTTGTTAAACTTCATTAGAACAAATTTTAGGAATTTATTACATAATTAAAATTATATCATTTACTTTAAAACAAAACTATTTTAAACATTCAACTTGTTTTAAACATTTTATTCTTTGAAACCTTACTCAGAAACTTGTTGAAAGTTTCTTTGAAATCTTAATCACTTTAATAAGCTTTTATTTTTAAACTTGTTTGATGAATTTAACTTGAGGAAATATGGCTTACGCTTCTTTGAAAACTTATTTAAACTTGCTAAATAATTTATCTTTTACTTTGAAACATATTCTTTCAAAATACACTTCTAATTTGACAAAACATTCTTTTTGAAAACTAAATTACTTAAATAATCTTTAAACTTATACTTGTTCAAACATTCACTTTGGAATTTTTTACAAAAGAATTTAACTTGGAAAAAAAAACTTGTTTTTGTTATGCTTTAAACTAGTTCAACATTTTCCTTTACTTAAACTTAGTTAATTCAACTTGAATACATGAATTAATTTAAACCACATTTCTTTTTAAAACCTGTTCATATTTAACTTTAAAATTAAAAATAGGTTACAACACAGAAACCAACCCGAGCTCAAGCAAATCAAAACCCGAGTCAGCTTCGAGAAAATCACAAGAAAACTCGAGTAAACTCCTGGGTAAAACATCGATACACTCACGAAACAACTACCTATCCCCTGCTTCGTGTGGAACACGGGAACACTTCGAGATTTCCCCAAGTAGCTTCTTCTTCCCTAAACCCAACGATCAATCGCCTATCACAACATGCACGTGCACGGTTGGTCCGACCACCGTAGATCGACGCCTTAACCCTCATCAAGTTAACGACGACCCCATTGTCGCACACGATCACCCAGATTCGCTGATTTGCCAGTGAATCAAAATCGAACCCATCGTTCGAAAATATGAAAGTCCCATCATCTGAAAACCGACCATCACCGTCGATCCAACCCTGGTCAACCTCGCCGACCCTACCTGATGACTACCTCGACCTCCAGCTCCAATCCCCCACCTTGCGATCGCCTCCGATGCTCCATAGCCTTCGCCATTGCCTCACGAACATCATCATCCCACCCTCAAACCCTAGTTTGGCTCCGACTCACCGCCCCATAATCAGAAAAATCCTCATCCATTTTTCCTGTGATCCTCTACCCTCTAGCCAGCTCCAGTCCAAGCCTCGCCGCAAACTTCGACGCCGATCATCGGCTATCGACAAAAATGTCGAAACCCATCTTCCCATAATATCTCACCAACTTCCCATCTAAAAATCATGATTCTACTTCCTAAATTCATCATTTTCGATGACAAATCATAATATTCAATTCAACCTAGAAATTAGAAATATTGATTTTTGACTTAAATCTGATTATCACTGCAGTTTCTTATTTTAAATTAATTTCTAAATAAAAATTCTATAAACTATTTTTAGAATTGTTATCATGTTATTACGATCATATTTCATTGACAAATCCAGGTCTAAAATCAATTGCATGTGAAAATAAAAAAAAAAACCTCTAATGTAAAAAGATGCCTGTAAAATTTACAGAGCAGTGTTTATCAATGTATACACTGACATAACATACATACATACATACATACATACATATATATATATATATGCATTCAAATCAAAGCATTCTTGTAAACATTTATACTATATCACTACAACATTTCATCACAAGCGTTTAAGTCCAATTTCAGATTTAAAACTGTTTTTAAATTCAAAGTTTACTCACCTAAATAAGAAACAGAGGACATGCTTTTGCTTTTTGTCTGGAAATTTTGATTTGAATTCCTATTGCTGGACCTTGAGTTTACTTTTGATCTGAGACTTGAAACTGTTGTTAGATGCTGAGTTGAATTGATTATTTATGTTGCTTAGAATTGAAACTTGAAGTTGTTGAACTATTCTTGATTTTCTTTTTTTGAATTTGATTTCAGTTTTAGTTTAAAGAAGTGGAGAAAAAAATGTTTAGAATTGAAAATAAGAATAACCATTTTCTCTAAAACATCTACTCATAATTCAATTACAAGAAACAAGGCACTTGTTAATACAAATTAGACAAATTTCATTTATATATGTTTAAAGCCTTACAAGTGTATTTTACATGAATCAATCAATTTACAAGGGTTAAAACAAGGAATTTTATGTTTAAATGCTTATCTTGAAAAGTATTTATGCTTTAATTATTTTGTAATATATATATATATGTATGTATGTATGTATGTATGTATGTATGTATTTATATAAATTTCTTATGTCTTTTCATTTACGCATATAGGAATTATGTTTATGTTTATTTATATACTTATGTTTCATATGTTTATGGATTTTATTTTGTACTTTTATATATATACACAAATCATATTATCACATGTTTAAATTTTAAAAGAAGAAAATTTAAAACAAAAGGAATGAACTTTTTAATTAAATCTTATTTTTAAATTCAAGCTAAAATATAATTTCAATGAATAAATATTTACCTTAAGTGTTTTGAAACTATATGATAAATTTTTAAATAGCTTTCGAAAGATCTTATATTAAATTAAATCATAATTTCCGAATTACAAAATATATTAGAATTTGAAAACATGTTTTTATTTGTTAAATTCAAACCAAAGCTTTTCTATTTACAATATATATACAAATATACATACATTGTAAATAGAAAACATTTCAGTATTGTTTTGAAATTTTTTAAATTGTATTAAAACACAACTTCAAATCACAATATATACATATATATGTATTACAATTTGAAAAACATATCTTTATTTAAACTAAAACCAAAGACTCCCTATTTATAACATATATACACATATGTATATATACACATTATAAATAAAATATATTTTTATTAGCTTTGAAAAGAATAAATTTTACCAAATTAAGTATTATTGGTTTTTAAAAGAATAAACTTGCCAATTAAAATAATTATAAAAGAAAATTATCAAATCAATTTAATTACTAATAAAGATTATTAAATTGATATTGCCCAAAATTCCAGGTCATCACATATTCGAGAAGCCTTCCCCTACGGCATTTGAGATGTCGTAAACAATTTTTTGGTTGGCGGCATTTGAAATGCCGTAGTATGGTAGTATTTCAAATAATGCTCCGTTGTTTGCCCACTGCGTCACAGCAACATATTGAACGAGATTAGTATCATACTCACCTTAGAGCCGCCTTGTTGAAATAAATTGCAATTGATGGTAAATAGAAAATTGATAGAAATCAGAAACTTTTGGGTTTTGCTGAAATAGATTTGGCAAAGTTAGGGTGGAATAACTCAGCAAATATACAAGCAACAGAGTGCCATATCAAATGCCGCCTATGTGCATATTTTAAAGTTTTTCAAAAGTATCACTTTTATTTTTCATATTTGTAATGATTCGTAATGTCTCATTCTACAAATATTCGTTAGTACTCTGTGATTATTGAATAAAGTATTCCTTTTTGTTGATGATAAATGGGGAGAAATTTGTGTACTAACTTTGTATGCAGGAGTAGAAAAGTCGCCACACCTTTAGGGGGGTGAATATATAATCTAAGTTATATATTTCAATATATAAAGAATTGTCAAAATCGGTCGTCATCAATCAAAAAGGGGAAGAATGTTGAATCATGAGTTTTGATTCATGACAAGCTTCAATGATCAACGATGAGATTAGACGATCAAAGCGACAAAAAAGAGAAAGCTATACACACGTGGCGAACTACAAAGGAAATTAGACTTCAAACCTGAGTACGCTATAAAATTCTTTATTTTTTGAGTCGTAGTTATAATTTGTAATTGTTAAAATCACTCCTCAAGTAATTTACACACACTATACAAAATTTTTAAATATATATATATACACATACACAAAAAATAGTGTGCACAAGTGCTCACGTGCAAAAAAGCATAGTTCAGTCGACTGGACTGAATTTTCGCCAGTCGATTGAATCTGTGTTCTTTACACAGACATGCACACATGCACACCACTTTGAATATTTAGTGAACAAGATATTTTTGACCAGTCGACTGACCGTATGCAACCGCCATATTTCCTGAAGGGTTGCTTCTCTTTGCGAAGAGTAATGATCCAATTTAAAGAGTTACGGATGCAACTCTTGATTGAAACTCTTCGTGAATAGTAGCAACCATATATATACTACATATATAGATCTAAATCCATGATTTTTATCATCCAATTTACTTCAATCTATTCTACTCTCTGATTTATATTTCTTGACTATATTTCTGCATTCTAAAAGCTTTCTAATCAAAGATATATTGCTTGAATCTCAGAGTCAATTATTATATACTTCAGTTCAAAGCAATATCTTCCTTTAAATCTTTACACGCACAATATACACACGAGGATTTGATTATAGGAAAGGGGTATTATCAACTACAAATCAGTGTTATCAAGAACACAAAGCATCAACAACTTTATCGAAATTGTAAAAGTCCTGTTAGTTTGTATCAGGCGGAAAAGTCCTCTTCGGCTACTGAGGCGGAAAAATCCTGTTCGGCTGCTCAAGTGTTGTATACCTATTCCTCCGGGTTAAGTGAGGGGTTATTGAGTGAAATTCCAAAGGGAAGTCTAGGACTGGACGTAGAACGGGAAGTTTGAACCAGTATAAAAACTCTTGGTGTGCTTATTCTTATTTACTTTACTATTATCATCTGTTTCCGCATTTAGATTATAATACATTCCATATTATACGATCTTAAGTGTTAGATATACGGCATCTGTACTTTCATAAGATAGTAGAATTTGTTCGAGAGAGAAGCATTTCGCCTTGCTTTTTTCAAGAACCTCCTCCACAATCTCATTAACTATGTCCAACATATGATACATACCATCCGCTTGCATATAACATAAACAATTATAGGTTTTCTAACTACTGTACAAGTTGTTAATTTAAATACATACCACATTCCATTCAAGTAGAGCTCTTGGAGTGTAAGGTGCAACCTCCTGCTCAAATGCTTCCTTTCGTCTTCTTGGCAAATAAGGCGGAGTTATATTCCAATACTAGCTATTATACTCCTCATCAATCAGGGTAAGTTCGTGCTCAACTTCCCCAGCTAGGAAAGAGTTGTTCCATAACTCAATCATCGTTTCAAACTCATCTTCACCGTATGGAAGAGTGTAATAGGGAGTAGGATACGGTAAGTGCTAGTGAAGGCCAAATTATCTCATGATCCTATCTGAAAGAGGTGTGCTAGATCCCCAAAACAAAATATCATAAGTATTGCCCGCCAAAATAGCCTATCCACTATGCAAATAGTCGGAAGAGCATCAAGATCTACCTCTGTATATGGATTCCATGTGACCGCACTATAGTCTAAGACATCAAACTCATTCTAGCAGAATGCTAGATTCCGTCTGGGGGTCATGTTGATATTCTTCGGGCCAATCCACCTGTAATAGCAAAAAAGTTATACTACATATTCAAAGTTACTAGGTGTCAATACAACCATACTACAACACTATTTTACTTCGATCCTTATGGTTTTGAATTGTCGTTTATTTACCTCTTCATAGATATATGACCAACTGGAAGATAAGTCCATAACCATAGCTGTAAGAGTGTAACTTATATTTAGTTACAGTTTACGACAATCTCAAATATGCAACAAAGAGTAACTATGTCCGTACCTGAAGTAGAGTCATACAGCCTTCGGCAGACCGTTGTTGTACCAACGCAACTCTCGTAAGCTCTGTATACGAGAAAGCTAACACCATACTGGCCCATGAATATTGCCGACATGAATCAAAGTCTTATAACAATGGGAGCCATTGAAGAGCCACTCTAGTCTTCGATTGATCATAGAATAAACATTGCATGATGATGTGCAACATAATAGCGTGGGCGCGCTGGGCTATCTGCACAGGAGAGGCACGATTGGGAATATCATCGGCCAACTGCTCCCTACATCATGTGGCCATTGTCGACTCATTTTCCCACCTGACATCTTCTGTAGGAGATAAACCGAGCAACGGCTCACAAAAATCCATATAATTTCTTGGGAAATTCGATTTTAGGATGGGATACCTGTTAATCGGCAATCTGGGCAATGCAACTACATCTTTCAATGTGGATGTCATCTCAGCTACTCTAAGATGGAATGTAGACGTCTTCGGTCTCCATATATCGATCAACGCTGTTAGAAGATTCTGGTCGAGCTGTATGTATCCCAATATATTAATAACATTGAATCCTGCTCTGTGTAAAAGTTTCAACACGCCAAGATGCGTTGACATGACAAGATAAAGTAGAAGAATGGTTAATGAAGCCGTCCAGCTCAATCGCACATCGAAAAATAACAACAAATGCAAGCTATTTTGATATTTACTAATACTTTGCAAGATGATATACAAATCACATCAACATGCACCTCCATCAGATCATTGTTGTTTGTGTAGTGTTGAGCTTGTAGGTAAAGCACGCTATCATCAATTGGTCTGGGAGACATTTCATCGTATTCTACCACAATAACATAATTAAATCATAGTCATACCATAATCCATCCTTATATCAAATCAACAACCGATTATACATGTTTTCTGTGTCCCCAATCTACTTTATTGTTGTATAGAATCATAGATTTACAACTATAAAACAAGTTTCCCAAAACCCTAAATTCATAAGATCATAATTAGAGAAAAAGTCGGTAGATTACAAACCTGTAGGAGGTACTTGAGAGGATGAGGAAGTCATTCTTCAAATTCTAGCTTGATTTAAGGAGTGTCCTAGTCAAAATTTTGAATTTTGGCAATTTAGGAGGTTGGGGTCAAATTGTTTTTGTGGATTTTGAGGGAAGGGGGGTAAATGATGGAAGAGGGATGAAAGGGCTACAGCAAAACAGAGAGAAAAAGGTTTGGAAGCATTTTGGATGCCGCTAACTGGCGACATCTAAAATGCCGCATACTGGCGGCATCACAAATGTCACCAGTATAGTCTTTATATTATACGCATACTGGCGGCATTTGAAATGCTGTCAGTACACATGGCTTCCTACGTGGCCAAAAGTGGCCTAGTTTTGTAATTGGTTTCTAATATGGTCTAGACTTGCAATATGTTTGCAAATCTGGCCTAAATAAAAAATTTATCCAATTTCTTTACTAATTTTTGGTTTGTTCACAATGGTTGGAGGTGGACTTAAAATCTAGAGCACCGATTGAAAGAAAGCTTGCTAATGTTCATTCATATGTCAAATTAGCAACTAATGAAAACCAAAATATTAGAAACTCATGTGCTTATGATAGGGTTCAGCTTTATGACCTTGTAATGTCGATTCAAAATATTTAATATTAAGTGTTTTCTATCATAATGACTATCATAACTATTTAATGTTAAGCGGTTCCATCACTTATGTTATTTACTACTACTACTACATATATTTGTAAAAAAGAAGCCGATGTTACTTATTTTCATAGACATTGTTATACATAATAAATTTTGGTATGAAAATATTAACGATTCATGGACATTGTTGCTTATCTTCTCAGATGATAAAATTATTTTGCCAAACAATGTGACATTTCTATTGCAGTAATGTTTATAGATGCAATGTTTGTTCTGATTAACTGATTTTGTATGTATCTGTTGATCCATGCAATGACTAGATCATATTTAGTGTGTTATTGGATGCTTCATTGCCTGGAAACGTTTAATTGTCTTTAAATAATTATTCACGAATTTTGTTTCTGGTTCATTGTTAAGACGACCTTATTCAATTGTGCATAGTCTATGTTTTCTTTTACTAGAAGAAATTAACATTTTGTTGATTATATCATGTTTTTTTATTATTATATTCTCCAACTCCTACATTGTTCTTACTATTTTATATTTCAGGTAGATTCATTTTTATATGCTATTAATATACCAATATATAGTAGGATACGAAAAAAAAGAAAAAGAAACCATAGTGCTTAAAACCGTTATTTATATAATATAAGCATGATAGAATAACTATATTACAACGGTAATAAGCAGTTATAAAAGGTTCTACTTTTTTGTAACAGGTCCATATAAAGATATATTACACCAGAACTATGGAGTTATTATATACAAAAATAATGCGTTTTCTACCGCTATAAAACGAAATACCATGATGGCTATAACCGCTACGAAAGATAGCTCTTTTATAGCGGTTGTTTTGGTGCTATAAATAAACCTCTATGTTTTATAACATGTTGATATACTGCATTTATCGAACAACTATAGTTCTTATTTATAGCGGTTTTGTGCCACTATGGATAACGCTTTTTGTCATAGTGTTTGTAAGCATGCCTCCTCGAAGTTAATAAACATGATGATCCGTAACCATAAATGTTGGACCCTTGACCTCTGAAAAGGTTCATTTTACTTTGATCCTGCTTGAATCAATCTAACGGAACAATGAAATTGGTATCATTGGTCATGTAAAAATAGACATGGAAAAACATTAATTATGACAAATGAAATATCATATTACTGAATAATCCATGATATTATACTCAACCAATACCGTAAATGGTTAGTGAATCTTGCCAAGCTTCCATTTTTACTAGCGTCAATTGATTCTTATGCATTAACAATCATATATGCATCTTTTACTCCTGCAAAGCTGTAAATAGCACACATGCTGTAAATAGCACACATGCATTTACGATGAGGAAAAGAGCAAATAACAAGAGAGAGCAAAAAAAACTCTAGCTGTTTACCTTAAATCTTGCTTATACCCCCTCAAGTCATTTATAAGTACACTTACCATCTCTAATTCCAAAATATAATCCAAATTTAATGAGTTCAAACAATTGAAGGTAATAAATGACTTGACAAGGAATGTGTAAACCAAAAGAAATAAGAGCACACATAAGCAATTAATAAATAAGATATAAGTGCTCACCTTCAGCTTCATAAGCTTCAGCTCTTTGTTTTGTTTTGTTTGATGATATTACTTCTCTACAATATTCAACAATAAATTGTCCAGCCCAAATATCACTAATTGAGTTTAAAAAAGTTTTAATAATACTTCTAAATGTTTTAATAAATGACAACAACATCACCATTTTGATTCAGGCACGAGAATCTATTCTAGGAAATAACGTGGAATCTCAAGCGACATTTCAACTGTGGTATATACTTTGATATTCAACAGCAGCAACTCAGTCAATGAAGATGGGAGACGATGAACTTCGACAAGACACGAGCAATGTCATTAAGATCCCGATGACAATCTTCTGACCATGACAACATCTCCGTTGAAGCAATTTCTAATCGACAACAACCTCAAGGTTCATGCAACTCCTAACGATTCAAGATGAATAGCAACGACATATATACTTGAACCAATGGCAGCGTGAAGAAGCATAGGGCATGAGCTTTTAAGCCTGAGGCCTTTTTAGGCAATATAATTTTGAGACTTATGGGTATTGTAGATTTTTTTGAGATTGAGTACAAGATTAAAATAGAAGAAAGCTTGAAAAATGATTTGTCGAAATTGCGAATTTCTTTTAGTTTTTTTTTTCAAGTAAATTGAATAGCAGAAGAGGAAAAGAAGAAAAGTAATGAAGTTATTGCTTAACACACATTTCTTGACCCAAATTATTGGCGGGGGCAGCAAACACTTTAGCATTATAGAGGAATTTTTATATTAACGGAAGCTATATTAGTTGCACTTTGAAAGAAATGCTAGCAACATTTGCTATTGAAACTAGATTTTCTAGCAGTGAAGGTTAAGTACCAGCAACGATTTAGAGGCAAAAGTATGAAGTAAGGAGACGCATTATGCCAAACAACGAGGATCTGGGAAGAAATAGGCATTTTAATAAGTGATTCAACCACTTTTCTATATATAATGCAATTACGATGCTCTAATGATGATATGTAGGCTATAATACTACAAAATAACGTAGTTAAATAGCAGATTTAAATGGGGATTTGGGAGGGAAATTAGAATTTATGGTAAAGTTAGAACTAGGGTTGCCCTAATTTATATAATTTGAAGAATATATGAACAAAATGGTGAAATAAATGATCAAAACGGAGTTAGAAACTTAGGATTAGGCTCTAGGTATGTTCTCAGGTGACCATATGCAGAAAGGAGGCGGCTAGAGGGAAAAACGATGATAAAACGATGAATTTTTGAAACTTGAAACACCAGGAATCATGTACACCGATCCGCTGATCTGCTGGATCGAGGCACCACTGGCCGATTCTGGGCACATATTGAACCTAGACCTAAAAGGGCCTATATAAATAAATAACGAACAATTCGACTCTTCTTACTCTTGTATTCTGAAAGGTGATCTGAGGCTAGCGACGAGATGAATGATAGTGCTACGAAGTAAACGTATGTGTGATGATTGGTTATTATATGAAGTGAATACACATGTAGTTATGATATGAGAATGTGATACGTTGATGATAGACATAGACGTGAATAAGTATGGACCATAGATAGATGGCCTAGAGTGTGTATGTGGATACGAATATAGTCCTATGATACAAATATGTGGTCTAGCCATGACGTTGCTCTCTTGTAGTGCTTTGGCTAGGTAGAGGAGGTAGATATTAAGCAACCTTGTAGCCTATGGGCGATCTAGGACGTGAGTCCATTTAGGTAGCACAAGGACAATAGGCTTTCCTGTAGGCCTCAGACGATCTAGGGAAGAGGGCCCTATACGTGATTGCATGATCGCGGACAATAGGTGACCCTATATAGGGCATGTGGCCGAACCATGGAAGTGAGTCCGCATAGATATGGTGCGATATGGTTAGATTTACATAATAGCTAGGTTTGACGTAGCGACGGATTGTGTGGTGGCTAAGCGATAGACTTATATCGTGTTATATTACTATTTTTGTAGTATATGAGAAGTAGAGTATGGCTTACTCACCGGACTTATGTTTGACCCACTCCTATTTTCTTTTACACATATGTCCAAGTTGGTGGAGTATAGTGATGAGATGGTATCAGAGATGGAGATTCATTTATGTATTATATCTGTGGTGTAAATAAGTGTTGTACCTAGGGTTGACTATGTATGTGGTTTGGGTTGTAATTGTATTTATATAGACATATGTATATAACATTATAGACATGTTGGGGTGATGTGGCTATGGTGTTTGTTTATGTATTATATTTTATTTCCTTCTCCAATGAGACTTTGAAAGCAGTTATTAGATAGATTTAGTTAGAATTGTATCCGATATCTATTTGTATCTGTACATGCTTATTTTATCTCAACCCCCGATGAGTAATCTTTTTGGTTCATGGGTTGTCGACATCGATTTGGGCGTTGGTTTCAGGGTCGAAGGTGCGAGTTGTTACATTTAGTATCAAATCATATAATAGATATTTGATTCAAAATATTCATAATAAAATAATAGAACATGCTACGTGAATCATAAAAGGAGAAATCTTCCCTTCTCTTAATTTTTGAAATAGTTATCTATAGTATTAAAAACAAAAGTAAATAAACATGTAAAAGAGATAGAAATTGGTGTGCAAATCAACGAATATGATTCAGAGCTTACATAAGATTTAGTTTATATAAATGAATCCACAAATGAATTTAGAAATTAAAATACATATAATTTCATAAGAATTGTATACCTGTACCGATCAAAGCATATTAATGGAAGCAGAAGGCCCCAGTCGTTGTACCTAGTCTAAGAGTTGTTCTTTCTGTCACTTTCTACACTTCGCCAAAAAATTGTGCTTTGTCGAGATTTGGGTATGTTTGTGGTTAGATAAGTAGGGTAGAATGGTATTTTAGGTTAGAGAAGATTGAGGTCATTAGTAGAAACTAGAATAGTAAGAGAGAATGTTGGGGGAAATGCTAGGACGTTTCAGTTTCTGAATACATATGGCAGCACGAGAATTCATTCCATAAAGAAATTGGAGGGATCTTAGGAATTATAAATGCGAGGACGTTTGTAAATCTAAAGAGGAACGGATCCTAGAAATTATAAATCTTTTTAACCTCAATGTGTCTCATCTAGAGAAATGACTTTGGAAATTTAACAATAATAACGAAAACCATATTCGGAAAGAAATGATTTCAAATCAATTCTATTGTACAACTTACAACCTTCGCCATATCATCTCCTATTCTAACATGTCTTATTTTCGGAAATCCATTTTAAATTTTTTAACCTTAACACTAAAAATATAGTTCATTCCTGCAGTAACACTTGTTTTTGACATGATAGCTAGATTTCTGCTATGCCTTTTGAGAGTTGAATACAAAGAGCATTTTATATTTTTAATTTAAAAATGCCTTAATATTTGATATTTTTAGGCCTTATAATGAACTTCCATATAACTTTAATTTCGACCAAGACGCTGGAAGGTATAACTTTAACCCAATTTAGAACACTTTGCACTAAGATTGCATACTAGAGCTTAGATAATGAAAGCAATACTAAAACCTGGTGTTGGGAAAGTTATAGAATATACTTCTCAATCTCGGTTTACAAATTTTTAATTTTGTTGGGAATAAAAAAAGCATTTTCAAATTTATTTGGAAAGTTAATGCTCTCCCCTGAAACCAAGCCACGCATGTGGCTAATCCAACATAAGAATCATACACAATTGAGTTTTAAAGATGGAGAATTTTCTTATAGATAAAAAATATGTTTTTATAATTTATATTTAAAAATCGTAATACATATATCATAATTATCCCTTAACTAACTCTATTGTTGTAAACATCCTTACTATATTTGATCATAATATGGTTGACACTGATTTTAACTGTGACCACTACTAGAACGAACTTAAATTTCAATATGTTAAATGTTATAGAGTTGTACTTGACTCTATCTTGATAATCACTAGTTGGAATTTATAGTTTAAAAGGAACCAAAAAATGTTCAATAATGCTAACACTCCTTCTGATAACCCCATCTATGCTACCTGCTTTTCAGTTACAATTAGATTGTAAACGCTAGCTATGAATTGGCTAAATGTAAAATTCAAGGAATTTCTTAGAAATGTTAAGTGGCACTTATATCTTAAGGGTAAAACGGGTCTACAACAATAGGAGACACAATATGGCCTTTAAGCGCTAGCTTAGTCGAATCGTTTAGTGAAAATAACTACTCAAATGCACTGTCGAGTGAACAATAAGTTCTTTTTACTATAATTGTAGCTTTACCTTTTCCATACATAGAGACACACACATATATTTATATATATAAACATTTTTATACACATACATGTGTTAGACACACGTTATATGTTAAGTTTATTCAGGTTCGATGGGTTTTTTTGATAGGACCGAACAACAAGTTTGTCATGCTTTTCTAGTCCTTGGGATGACATGCTTTTCAACTACATTCATATCGTCTCGCTAGAGGCTCTCAGCTAATTTCTATTTGATTTCTTAACCCATGTTTCTTTAAGTCTAAGTTCGCAATCTTAGTATCTTCATTTGTAGCTTTTAGGTTTTGGGAGGTTTTTTCTTTCTTTTCTTTATAAAGGGCTTTTGCAACCTACTAGTTTAGTTGGCATCAATTTTTAAGTGTAGAATAAAATTGTATGGGTGCTCTCCTCCTTGGGAGAATCATTCATTTTCCTTAAGAAATAATTTGAATTAATTATATCTTTATTTATAAAAAATATTACTATACTTTAAATAGGACTAATGGCATGTGAAATAATATATCTTTTAGTTCGTACACATATACTGTAATATATATTTAAACTAATTTTCCCATCAATAAAAACTTGTAATTAAACTAGAATTTTCATTTCAAAAATTTCTTTTCTCAAAGAACTAAATATGATACACAAAAATATATTGTTTTCATAACTTTTTACAATAGAACTCACATGTAGAAAAATAATTATGATTCGACAAAATACTAAGTACTTTGGAAAATAGAAATGTGCAAAAAATGTTTTTTTTCCTCACGTTATCATTTAAAAAGGAAATGTTGTTAGTATGATGTATTTTTCACTCAGTGAAAATTATTCATTATCTTAAAGTAAATATTTAAGTTCTTTATTTAAGGAACATAAAACTGATTTTAAATAGTTATACTCCAAATTTTATAAACTATTACTATGTTAGAAATAAGAGTAAAAGCATGCAAAACAATGTGTCTTTTAGTTATACAAACATATAATAACCAATTAGACAAATTCTCGAATCTTTTTAATATAGATTTGTAACTGCACAAATAGTTTCCATTTAAAAATAAAATATGAAAGCACAATAAAAAATTATTTTATCATATTTGTTATATAGTGTATATATGTTTTATTGTATTTTGGAAATAGAACTGTACACAAAAATATTTTTATTTCCTCACTTTATCATTTAAAAATAGGAATGTGGTTAGTATAATGCATTTTCACTCAATGAAAATTATTCATCATCCTAAGAAAAACAATTAAATTCTCTATTTAATAAAAATAAAATTAATTTGAAATACTGTATATTTTAAAGTTTTAAAAAAAATGAATATGTTTGAAACATGACTAATGGTATGTGAAGTAATATATCTTTTAGTTTATATATGCATACATTAACACGTTTCTAAACTAATTCGATCTAGACAAGCCAGGTTTTATAATGGTCAATCCACTTTTATAAAACATAAAGAACAAGTTTGAGATAAAAAGCCTCAAAGCTACAAAATACTTCAAGATACAAGCCTATAATGCTTGGAGAAACAAGCACCATGACACGAGACAATCACTTACATACACTAACATACATTAGCACAAATCAAATACTTTGACATGTGAAAGGCAACATAAAAAATACATGATGGGCCCAAAATTTCCCAAGAGATAAACTTACAACCATAAGCTGAAAGATGCAATTTTTCGATTTACTACCAAAATTCCATATCAAGCAAGAAGCAAGTTTCATACAAATGTCATGACCTTTGAACAGGAAGCCATAAAAGACTATCCAAATTGCTATAGCATGCACCAAAATGCACAACCCTACGCTAACAGAAGAGCTAAAGCATAAAACAACCCAATATGTCACAACTGTTCAATTTGGATGATTCAAATATTTGCCAAAGAAGAAAAGAATTTAGGTAATTGGTATTATCAATCAATCAGGTTATATGTGGAAAGAAAAAGAAAAAAGTTATGTGTGATTTCTTTTGGATAAAAGAAACTAATTAATTAGCTAATCAATTAATTAGTCAAAAGATTTATTATATGAAGAAAAAAATGATTGCTAACGAAGATTGATTCAAGTAGGGAATATTATAGAAATCAAGATCACCATTATTCATTTGCATAGAAATCAAATCATGGATATTTGAAAAGGTTTGAAGACAATTTGGCAATTAATTTGCTTAATCTTCAAGTAATTCCTTCATTCTAAAGTCTATTTAAATGAAGTCGTTCATCTTCATAGTGTGTGTGAGCATCCATCATTATCCTCTTCTTTAGTAAACTCTAAGTTATGCAGTCAATTCAAATTAGGGGTTTTGAGTGCAAATAAGTCTTTGGAGAAATTGATTATTCAATTTGTCATTATAGGTTGGCCTCTCTACTTTACTACATATGATTTTGTAATCTTTTTCTATCTTGTGCTCTCTTTCTTCAGTAAAATAAATAGTAATTATTAGGTCTGTTAACTTAGGCAATTTGGCCGAACCACATTAAATCTTTATGTCCACTACTCTTTTGTTTTTCTTTATTTGATGATTGCAGTTCATTGAACCTTCTTCAATAGACAACTTATGGAGAGGTTTAGGGAGCAAAAGAAGGATCTACACATGGTATTTATCGATTTGGAGAAAGCTTATGACAAGGTACCGTGAAATGTGATGTGGTGGGCTCTGGAAAAGAAGAGAGTCCCCGCAAAGTACATTACACTTATTAAGGATATGTACGATGATGTTGTGACTAGTGTCAGAGCATGCGATGGTGAAACTAGCGACTTTCCCATTAACATAGGATTACATCAAGGGTCAGCTTTGAGCCCCTACATTTTTGCTCTAGTGATGGATGAGGTTACGAAGGATATACAAAGCGAGATTCCTTGGTGTATGTTATTTGCTGATGATGTTGTGCTAATTGATGAAAGTAGGATTGGGGTTGACAGACAACTGGAGTTGTGGAGACAAACTTTAGAATCGAAGGGATTTAGACTTAGCAAAACTAAAACAGAGTATATGAAGTGCAGGTTCAGCGGTGTCAGGACGGAGGATGGAGATGTCACTCTGGCCGGACAATTAGTTCCTAAGAAGGAATCATTTCGATACCTTGGATCAATGTTGCAGTATAATGGTGAGATTGATGAAGATGTTAGTTTTAGAATTCGAGCGGGATGGGTGAAATGGCGACAAGCGTCTGGAATTCTCTGTGATAGGAAGGTCCCACAAAAGCTTAAAGGAAAGTTCTACAAAACGGCAATCAGGCCTGCGATGTTGTATGGTGTAGAATGTTGGCCTACGAAAAGCCAACACGTCCAAAAGATAAACGTAGCAGAGATGCGTATGCTGCGATGGAGCTGCGGTCATACAAGAAGAGACCGAATTAGAAATGATGATATACATGATAAACTTAGAGTAGCACCAATTGAGGAGAAGCTAATTCAACATCGCTTAAGATGGTTTGGAAATCTTCGACGAAGGCCTCCCGAGGCACCTGTGAGTGTTGGTATTATAGGCCGCGTTGATTGCTCAAAGAGAGGTAGAGGTCGGCCAAGATTAACATGGGAGGAAGTAGTAAAAAGGGATTTGAAAGATTGGGGTATATCCGAAGAGCTGGTGACGGATCGGAGCGAGTGGAAGTTAGCGATTTACGTACCAGAACCATGAGCATTGAGTTTTAGATTATAGGACTAGAGAACATGAGCCTAAGACATAGGTTTAGTCTTTGACCAATATTACTGTTAGTATCATTATTGCTATTAGTATTATTATTATTATCATTCCTCTTATATATACACACATTTTTATTTTATCCTATTTTACTTAGTTATTATTATTAATTTACCTATTTGACCTTCTTTTTTTTTAGGGTTCCATCTCTAGCCGACCCCAACTTGTTTGGGAATAATGGCTTTGTTGTTGTTGTTGTTGTTGCAGTTCATTGAACCGAAGGTTAATAACTAATCGACAAGCTTGATCCTTTTGGTTGCTTCCACGTATAAGTCTAACTATTTCACAGTAGTTTGACATTAGTGCAAATTAATTAAAATTTTGCACATCAGATTGGTATGGAGCTAACTATATTATTCGTAAATATTTTAGTAGTAATATGAAAAATTATGATGTCACCTAATTTGTTAGAAAAGGAGTTTTTGGGACATGGAAAGTAAGGATTAGTAATGGTGTTCTTTAGCAACGACTTGATTTATTTAAAAGAAGAGATAAGAGCCAAAAGCACCTTAAAGATAGGAAAGATATGCATAGGTCCCACTTCATAGGCCCTAGAAGAGGTGTTTGTTATTACTGTAAGAAGAAGGAGAATTTTATATGAGAATGCCCAGCTTCTAGAAAGAAGAGAGAGAAGAAGGAGAAAGCTTTAGTTTCGGCAGCGGTTAGATTGGATGCAGATAGTAGCGATAGTGATGCATCATTATTTTCAGCAAGTTTTTCACCTTTAAAGAGTACAAATTGGGTGATTGATTCTGAAGCTTCTTCCCATATGACGCAAGATAGGAGCCATTTTGTTTGTTATAAGAAGAAAGATCGTTGAGCAGTTCATATAGGAAATAACACATTTTTCATGTTGTGGGCATTGGAAGTGTGAGGTTTAGGATGCATGATGGTGTTATTAGGACTATCAAAGATGTTAGACATATTTCGATGCTGCGTAGAAGTTTGGTGTTAGTTGGAGTTTTGAGTAGACTTCGTATGAGGATAATAATAGATGGAGAAAATTTGAGAGTGGCGAAGGGTTTCTTGGTAGGGATGAAAGAGGTGCAAGTTGATGATATTTATGCGCTTCATGGAGAGACAATATTAGGAGAGTTGGTAGTTTCTACCAATTCTAGCATTTCAAATTCTACTCAATTTAGTCATCTATGTTTAGGTCATGTTAACGAGGAGAGTCTTGAAGTACTAAACAAGCTGGGTTTGATGATAGTGATTCTCGGTTTTGTTGATAGTGATTCTCAGTTGAAGCCTAGCTTTTATGGAGATTGTTCTTTGTAAAGAAGAAGTATGTCACATTTGATGTTATGAGATCTAGAGCTATAGAGTTTCTAGAGTATGTCCATTCTTATGTGTGGGAATTCACCCCAGTTGCATCTTTAGGTGGAGTTATTTGCTTCATTTTATTTGTGGATGATTTCTCATGTAAGGTCTGTGTAACAACCCTAGATTTTGCCTATATATTTTAAATTTGACTTTATTTTATTTTTATAATTTTAAATTTGTTTTATTTCAAACATTTCATTTTTTAAATATAAATGTTGATTTTTATGTGAATTATAGTTTCAAACTTGTATAAATTGAATATTTTACTCAAAAGTGAATTTCTGGTCAAACTGGTCAAATTTTGACTTTTAAACTTCAAACTTAAATTATTTAAAATCTTAAACTTTTTTTATGAAAATAGATGAAATAACTTGAATACTGCTTTTCGTTTCATTGAAAACGGATTTAAATTGTGAAAGTTATACTGTTTTCAATATTGTGTGTATATTAAGTTATTTAACAATATTCTTTGTTTTAATGTATATAAATGATATTTTACTTGATATATCTTATCCTAATTTGTATATTTATGTTATTTTATGTATATTTTTGTATTATAATATTTTTAAAATGAAGTAAACAATTTTTCAAAGTCAATGGTGATTTATTTGTAATTTCTGGACACCGTTTTGGATTTTTAAGCAATTTCTTTAAATCTTTTTCTATTTTCTTGAAATTTTTTTTTATATGTGTTAATAGTTTGTTTTAAGTATATTTTGTCTTTTAAATATTTTTAAAGTGATGTTTGAATTTTTCCAAAGCTTATTGAATTTATTTCCAAAATTTAAAGCCTAGTTTCCATTTTTCTGCTATTTTCTTTATTTAAATTTAAATTATATATATTTATTTGTGAACTAATTTTTAATTTTATGTTGTTATCTTCGTTATAAATATTTTTACAAGTCCATATAAATTTTCCAAAGTTCATTCTGTTTATTTTCCATTTTTCTAGACTAGTTTGCAATTTTGTGCTATTTTCTTATTTTAACCTTATATAATTAATAAATATTTATATATATCTTATATTTTGTTATATTTTCAAATTTTTTACTGGAATCATTATTACTTTCAGTAATATAAATTCATATGAATAAATTAAGGAAATACCAAAGGTTTTAAAAGCTTTTGAAACGTAAGTCGTTTCTTTTACCGTTTCCTCATTTACTCTCTGGCAGTTTTTATTTATTTATTAGCCTTTACTTCTTTTGGCTGTATATTACTTTGTTTGGCCATGTATTCCAGTCTTCATTCACTAAAAAAAAATTCCACTTCTCATTCATTCACGGCTAGGAGAAAAAATTGGGTAATGGCCTCCTCTTTTTGCACTTTTTCTTCTAAATGATAATTTGTGAAATGTAAACATTAATAAAGTGTTAAATGTAAAAATAGGAAGTTTACACTTGAATTTATTAAGTGGATTTGTGAAATTTGATTTAATTATAAAATGTTGCTTTATAAAAATCATTAATTAAAAGAGTATTTAATGAACATCTTTGAATGTTAAAATATGATTTTTATAATGTTTAAATGGTTTAAATTGAAATGTTTTCAAGTATAACTTTCAGCACCTATTTCTGAATGTTGTAAAGGTTGAAATTTTCAATGTATGGTTTTAACTTAGTAAATTAACTCATAATGGTTTAAAACTTTAGAAATTGAATACTTGATTTGAAAGTATATAAACTTAAATTTTAAATGGTTTAAATGAATTATTTTGATTAAAATATAAGCTATAAAGACGGTGATTTGGGATGATAATAAATGAATGATATCTTTGAATTTAAAGGGTATTTAAAGTTGAATATTTGGATTTGAACTTATATGATGATTTGAAACTAAAGCTTTGGAAAGATACGATATTTTGATATATATTAAAAGTTTTGAAATGAAGCTTTGGAAAGATATGATATTTTGATATAAAAAAAACATTTTGGAATGAAGTTTTGAAAGATATGATACTTTAATATATTAAAATGATTTGAAAGGAGTTTTGAAAGGATATGATAATTTAATATATTGAAATGGTTAGAAATGACTTGATATATATTTTGATAAATATTTGAATTTGAAAGATATGGTATGTTGATTTATTGAAATGGTTTTGGAAATGATTTAATCTTTATTTTGATAAAGATTCGGATTGAAAGGGATACTTTATTTTGAAGTATAAAATATTGTTTTAAAAGTTATAACCACGGGTTATAATAACGATTGGTTGTTAAAGAGACCGGGATCGGATATTGTCTTATAGCCGGCCAATACCGAAAACCACTTTAACAACTGTGTACGCGGTGGAGATTCCAGAATGAAGTAGGATGGTGGTGACGTTCTCGAGGTATATTACGTGGACCCAACTCCCATGAGTTGGCATAAGGTGGCTAAAACAGGAGCGATTGACGGACTAATAAGGTAGCACCTTTGATCGGATGTACTTCATCCTGTGCCATTCTATTACTTTGTGATTGTTTGGTGCGCACCTTTGATATGGGAGTGTTGTTCGAGGTGGGTGGTAGCTGCGCGCTACGCGTTACCACCGGTCCAGAAGCGTAATTGGTATATCTACCCTGGCATTGCCTAGTTGTGCCGTGTCACCTACCATAGCGAGCCTTATATGATTTTGGTTTTGTACCATACCTATGGAGTGCCCTCTGACGACGCCCGTTCCGGGGGAGATTACGGTACTGTATAGACTATGGGAATATATTATGTGTTAAGGTGGAAAATGTAAAGCCTTAACGCTATTTAAAAGTAAGTTTATTTTACTAATAGACACTATTATAATAACGAAGTATTACTACGTAATAAATCGTTTAACGGATCCTTAGAGGATGGGCGGTCTCAAGCATCCTTTAAGTTACTTGTATTTTTACTACAGTTCACTTGAGTTGGTTTACATTGTATAAGTATATATGTCCTGACTCGAGTGTTTGTATTTTTATTTACGCTCGGGTCAGCCTGAGTTATTCACAGATTTGGATTTCCACTTTCTGGAGATTGGAATCGTTGGAGATTATCTACTTGTCAAGTTTTATCTTTTTGCAGTCTGTTGTTCCTTTCAGCTCTTGTATTAGTAGACTTCTATGTAGTGAGACTTCCCTTATACTTTATTTCTTCTGTTGTATTTTATGTAACTCTGATATTTTATATAGTAGCTTCATGAACTACTATTTCTTTTACTTCCGCTGTATTATTATTACTCTGTGTCTGTGAATCTGTGATTTTATTTACTGTATATTCTTAGATTTGCCAAATTTTTATCTACAACGCGGTATTTTGAGCAATTCAATTGCGACATGAGTGTCTACCTATACACTTATAATGGATGCGAATGGTTGAAAATACTGGGTCGTTACATTTGGTATCAGAGCTTTGGCTCTAGGCAAAACTTAGAATGTATGGTAAATTTGATTTACAGAATCATTTTCATTCGAGCTTGAATCTCTTCCTTTTCGAATTTTGGAATGTTCCCTGCGGTTCCAAAGTTCATTCGTGTCCCTCACTATTCATTTTCTTTCGATTCTGGAGTATCCCATAACTCCACTTCGGATGATCTTTATAGTGAATTGGCAGTTTCGCCAATATCCTAATAAAGGGGTGAAACTCCATTACAACTAGCATTGATTCACCAGAGATTTATATTTATCCTCAGTTTATATGCTAGTATCTTTGGTTATTCCGAACTCTATCTCCTAAGATCGAATGTAGATTTACCCTAGAAAATCCATATCGATCTTACTCTTTAAGTCACGGTTGACCAGGTTAAGGTTGCCCGCGATTTATATAAGCTTATCCAGTTCCTTATTCTGTTGTTTAATCATCGAATCTTCTAATTCCAACTTATCTTTAAATCAAAATTCTCTTTGATTTGAGTCCATCAAATTTGAATCTTTATCCTTGTATTGAAAAATTTATTCCTATATTTGGAAAAAAATCTAATATTATATATAAGTATAATTTTCAAAATTTTATAATTAATTTAACTAGTTGTCAAGAGATAATATTCTTTATTTATGGTTTTGTAAACCATGGGTTTTGTCTCATATAAATAATTGAATATAAACAATGGTTATAAATTAATTTGGAAATAGAAATGAATTTAAAACAAGAACTTGAGAATTCAATTTCCGACAGTTTCAAACCTTGTGTTTTAATTTTAAAAGGATATATTATTTAAACTATTTTCGAATCGGAATTTGTTTTCAAAGAACTTGAAAGTTTAAAAATTAGTGCTCTTCTCTTTGTCGCTGGAAAATAACTTCGGTGATGATCGCGACATCATCAACGTTCATTTTTGAGTTTCGAAGTGAAGAGACCGCTCTGTAGACTTACTACAGTTTTGTTTTGGTAAATCAAATTGATTTGATTTGAATTTCTAAAATATGGCTTGATCTATAATATATATAGACATATGATTCAAATTTGATTTGATAAACTATGTACATACCTTTAGTTATCTCTAAGTGGTTTGAACAAATCGGAAATTTAATTCTTAAATTTTATTTTTAAAGAATAATTTCAATTATAAAAAGAAAATAAAAATTTTTGGATAAATAATTCAAACTTGAGATAATTGAATTGGAAAGTTTTATTTGTATAATACTCAATTGCTTTTCAATATAACTTACCTTAATTTTAGAAGTTAACAATGTAATTGGATAATATACAATATAAAAAGTTTTTATAAATAAAATTTGAGTGGTTATAATAAACGTTATACACTTGTATTTTAATTATAAAATGATTAACAGAGGTAAATAGAATAAAGGGTAATTGAATAACCTACAATAAAATAATTTTAAAAGAACTAAGAATAAAAGAAAGCAGTTATAATAAGTGTAAGTATATTTAACATAAGTGATGAATATATTGAGAGGAAAAATTTAATTTTAATTAGGAATAAATAAGAATAAAATTTATGAAGTACATTGTGAGTGTAAAAAATGATTATTTTTCAAACCCATGGTTTTAAAAATTGTTAATTTAAGATGATTGGATAATAAGATAATGAAATTTGAGATAGTTATGATTTATTTAACTTGTGTAAAGATTTATTCTCTATTTAAGTTGAAATTTCCATGCTTTCAAATTTATTTCCTTATTTTTTTTTTCAAACTATCTTTTGGTTGTCCTTATCATCCTTATCTTGCTATAGACTGATATAGGCATCTTTCTATAAACTTTCTGTTTAGAAATCTTTCTATAATCTTTGATAATCTGCACCTTGTTAAACTTACCAATAACAATAGTTATTAGGTATAATTTCAATCTCCTTGTCATCTTATCTTAATCCTATTTCACTGTATATTTGTCTGTGCTTTCCCGTACCTCATTCCTTTTCGGGGACGAAACGTTTTGAGTGGGGGAGAGTGTAACAACCCTAGATTTTGCCTATATATTTTAAGTTTGACTTTATTTTATTTTTATTATTTTAAATTTTTTTTATTTCAAACATTTCATTTTTTAAATATAAATGTTGATTTTTATGTGAATTATAGTTTCAAACTTGTATAAATTAAATATTTTACTGAAAAGTGAATTTCTGGTCAAACTTCGACTTTTAAACTTCAAACTTAAATTATTTAAAATCTTAAACTTTTTTTCATGAAAATAGATGAAATAACTTGAATACTGCTTTTCGTTTCATTGAAAACGGATTTAAATTGTGAAAGTTATACTATTTTCAATATTGTGTGTATATTTAGTTATTTAACAATATTCTTTGTTTTACTGTATATAAATGATATTTTACTTGATATATCTTATCCTAATTTGTATATTTATGTTATTGTTTTTATATTTTTGTATTATAATAATTTTAAAATGAAGTAAACAATTTTCCAAAGTCAATGGTGATTTATTTGTAATTTCTGGACACCGTTTTGGATTTTTAAGCAATTTCTTTAAATCTTTTTCTATTTACTTTAAATTTAATTTTTTTTAAATGTGTTAATATGTTATTTTAAGTATATTTTGTCTTTTAAATATTTTTAAAGTGATGTTTGAATTTTTCCAAAGCTTATTGAATTTATTTCCAAAATTTAAAGCCTAGTTTCCATTTTTCTGCTATTTTCTTCATTTAAATTATATTTATATTAAAATATATATATTTATTTGTGAATGAATTTTTACTTTTATGTTGTTATCTTCGTTATAAATATTTTTACAAGTCCATATAAATTTTTCAAAGTTTATTCTGTTTATTTTCCATTTTTCTAGACTAGTTTGCAATTTTGTGCTATTTTCTTATTTTAACCTTATATAATTATCAAATATCTATATATATCTTATATTTTGTTATATTTTCGAAATTTTGACTGGAATCATTATTACTTTCAGTAATATAAACTTATATGAATAAATTAAGGAAATACCAAAGGTTTTAAAAGCTTTTGAAACGTAAGTCGTTTCTTTTACCGTTTCCTCATTTACTCTCTGGCAGTTTTTATTTATTTATTAGCATTTACTTCTTTTGGCTGTATATTACTTTGTTTGGCCGTATATTCCAGTCTTCATTCACTTAAACAAATTTCCACTTCTCATTCATTCACGGCTAGGAGAAAAAAATTGGGTAATGGCCTCCTCTTTGTGCACTTTTTCTTCTATTTTTTCCATACTTCTGTCTTGTTTCTTTCTTCTATTTGCATGGCCTCCTCACTATTTCCATGGCCACCACTCTCTACATCTATTCCCTGCCATCATCACCACCTACACTCCAGGTCATGACCATATCCGAGCCAACCATGGTGACAAAACCCCTCAAAATCCAACCAATGCCTTGAAAACATGCTAGTTTGAGCCTTGTTGCTTCACCACTTCATTTTCCACCACCACCACCACCTCTAGCCCCCCCACCACCTCTGACCAGACCACCACACACCACCCCAACATCATTCCAGATCTGAACTTGAATGGCTAAGCCAAACCACTCCAAGGCCGAGCCCTTTTGTTGACCAAAACATGCTATTTTGCCTTAAACCCTTAACATTCTCAAGTTGTAACCCCTCCACCTTCAATGCCTTATAGCCGTGCATTCTTGTGTTCATACCTGAGCCATGCTATGTCCAAACCTGAGCCAAATACACCCCTAGGCCATGAAAAACAATAATAGAAAGCAAGGCAAAAGATGGTGTGTTTATATTGCTTTTTATTCCAAAGTTATTTCAATTCAATCGGGTATTGAATCTATGTTTATGTTTGGTTTTGTTTATGGGTTGTGACAAGATCATTGAGCTTGGTTCTCTTCCCACTTAGATCTATTGTTGTGTCATCTTACCTTTTGGAATCCGTTTATGTCATTTGTATTGCAATCTCCAGCTAAAAATGTGAGTAAAGCTCACACGACATTTATACTTATGCAGTTGTGAAACAATAACAACTGAATGTGTAGAAAAAATATGTGATGTTATAACTGCCTGTGATTAATTACATATGATGTTAAACTGTTAAATTTCATGTCGTATCATCTGTTATAATATATATGTTGTTACTGTTTATTTATATATGTTTATCACACTGCAAGTTCCCTATAGATTAGAAATCACTATGGGTTGAAATGATACATACCCGAACGGACTTTAGAATAGGAAAAATTCGTTATGGACTGAAATGATAAGCCTGAACGGTTTTTATTTATTTTATTTAACTTGGAATTGTGGGTTTGAAATGATAGAACCCAGATTTTTCTTTTTAAACTGCAGATTGAAATGATACATATCTGTATCACTTGACTTAGGTTAGAAAACTATATACAGACCCGTGGTTATTTTATAAAATATTTTGGGTACTTTTAAGCATTTTAAAATATAAATTTATGAAATTTGATTTAAATAGATTTTTAAATTTTTTAAAATAAAGAAAATTATGATTTTTTTCTATGAGTTAAAAATGTAATTAATGAATGGTTAAATTGGATTATTGAATATAACTTAAGTTTGGAAATTTGGAATTATGGTTAAAAACGATATTTAAGTTATATGAATAAAATGGAAATTTAATTTTATTGGAAATTGGTAAATATGATAATTTGATTAAATTAGAATTTAAGTGATTTATTAAAGTATTATTGATTTTCTATGAATTTAAGTGGTTAAATAAATGAATGCTTAAAAAGTGAAATTTGAAAATACAACTTGATTTGGAAATGTGGAATTTGGTTTTGTTCAAAGTTTTAAGTTAATTAAATAATTGGGAATTTAGTTTAAATTGTGAAATGATAATTTGGAAATGTAAACACTAATAAAGTGTTAAATGTAAAAATAGGAAGTTTACACTTGAATTTATTAAGTGGATTTGTGAAATTTGATTTAATTATAAAATGTTGCTTTATAAAAATCATTAATTAAAAAGTATTTAATGAACATCTTTGAATGTTAAAATATGATTTTTATAATGTTTACATGGTTTAAATTGAAATGTTTTCAAGTATAACTTTCAGCACCTTTTTCTGAATGTTGTAAAGGTTGAAATTTTCAATATTTATGGTTTTAACTTAGTAAATGAACTCATAATGGTTTAAAAGTTTGGAAATCGAATACTTGATTTGAAAGTATATAAACTTAAATTTTAAACGGTTTAAATGAATTATTTTGATTAAATTATAAGCTATAAAGACGGTGATTTGGGATGATAATAAATGAATGATATCTTTGAATTTAAAGGGTATTTAAAGTTGAATATTTGGATTTGAACTTATATGATGATTTGAAACTGAAGCTTTGGAAAGATATGATATTTTGATATGTATTAAATGTTTTGAAATGAAGCTTTGGAAAGATATGATATTTTGATATAAAAAAACATTTTGGAATGAAGTTTTGAAAGATATGATACTTTGATATTAAAAATGTTTGGAAATGAAGTTTTGAAAGATATGATATGTTGATATTGAAATGTTTTGGAAATGAAATTTTGAAAGATATGATATGTCGATATTGAAAATGTTTTGAAATGAAGTTTTGAAAGATATGATATTTTAATATATTAAAATGATTTGAAAGGAGTTTTGAAAGGATATGATAATTTAATATATTGAAATGGTTAGAAATGACTTGATATATATTTTGATAAATATGTGAATTTGAAAGATATGGTATGTTGATTTATTGAAATGGTTTGGGAAATGATTTAATCTTTATTTTGATAAAGATTCGGATTGAAAGGGATACTTTATTTTGAAGTATAAAATATTATTTTAAAAGTTACAACCACGGGTTATAATAACGATTGGTTGTTAAAGAGACCGGGATCAGATATTGTCTTATAGCCGGCCAATACCGAAAACCACTTTAACAACTGTGTACGCGGTGGAGATTCCAGAATGAAGTAGGATGGTGGTGACGTTCTCGAGGTATATTACGTGGACCCGACTCCCGTGAGTTGGCATAAGGTGGCTAAAACATGAGCGATTGACGGACTAATAAGGCAACACCTTTGATCGGACGCACTTCTTCGTATGTCATTCTATTACTTTGTGATTGTTTGGTGCGTACCTTTGATATGGGAGCGTTGTTCGAGGTGGCCGATAGCTGCGCGCTACACGTCACCACCAGTCCGGAAGCGTAATTGGTATATCTACCCTGGCATTGCCTAGTTGTGCCGTGTCACCTACCATAACGAGCCTTATACAATTTTGGTTTTGTACCATACCTAAGGAGTGCCCTCTGACGACGCCCGTTCCGGGGGAGATTACGGTACTGTATAGACTATGAGAATATATTATGTGTTAAGGTGGAAAATGTAAAGCTTTAACGCTATTTAAAAGTAAGTTTATTTTACTAATAGACACTATTATAATAATGAAGTATTACTACGTAATAAATAGTTTAACGGATCCTTAGAGGATGGGCGGTCCCGAGCATCCTTTAAGTTACTTGTACTTTTACTACAGTTCACTTGAGTTGGTTTACATTGTATAAGTATGTATGTCCTGACTCGAGTGTTTGTATTTTTATTTACGCTCGGGTCAGCCTGAGTTATTCACAGATTTGGATTTCCACTTTCTGGAGATTGGAATCGCTGGAGATTATCTACTTGTCAATTTTTATCTTTTACAGTCTGTTGTTCCTTTCAGCTCTTGTATTAGTAGACTTCTATGTAGTGAGACTTCCCTTGTACTTTATTTCTTCTGTTGTATTTTATGTAACTCTGATATTTTATATAGTAGCTTCATGAACTACTATTTCTTTTACTTCCGTTGCATTATTATTACTCTGTGTCTGTGAATCTGTGATTTTATTTACTGTATATTCTGAGATTTGCCAAATTTTTATCTACAACGCGGTATTTTGAGCAATTCAATTCCGACATGAGTGTCGACCTATACACCTATAATGGATGCGAATGGTTGAAAATACCGGGTCGTGACAATCTGGGTCTATTTCTTAAAGGCCAAAGATGAAATATTTTCCCAATTTTGCAAGTAGAAGACCTTGGTAGAAGAGCAGTCGAGGAAACGCTTGAAGGTTATTAAAGTTTGAAATAGTAGTGAGTATATGTCACAATAATTCACTAACTATTGTAGGTCTAAGCTTGCAGTTAGAGATTTTTCAATTTTTGTTGAGTTGCATTGTTATGGAGTGGTGAACATATGTTGGATATTATGGGAGAGAGCTATGAGTTTGAGAACAACTGCTGACCTAAAAGAGAGATTTTGGAAAAAAGCAGCATTTCTCATCAACCATACACCTTCTATTGGGATAGATATGAAGATCACAGAACAAGTATGGAAAAGAGAGCCTGTTGATTATTCATTCCTTAAAGTGTTTGGTTGTTTAGCTTATTTAGAAGATGAGTGACATGATAAGTTGAAGCCTAGAAAAAGCAAGATCATTTTGTTACGCTATAGAGGAGCGAAGAGATATAAGTTGTGGTGTAAAAACACTAGGAGAATTGTGATTAGTAGGCGTATGATATTTGATGAGAGGTCTTTGTTGAAGGTGGAACCTCTATCAAGTGATGACATTAGAAGGATTGAAAATTACCAAATGCATTTGGAATTATCAGACTGTTGCCATATTCGGAGTAATATTGGTATTTCCTATTATACCATGATTGATGAGAAGATCGCAGAGGTTCAGACTCTAGATGAAACTCAGTCGGGAAAGGCCTTTGGTTCAGTTGGCCTTATTTATAAGAATATTTGTAATGATGATTCTTTATCGTATACTTTGAATACTATGGAGCTTGTTGGTGAGTCTATCGGTGTTAACCTAGGAAAGTCTAGCAAAATTCTTATAAAGGAGATTAGAGTAGATAATATTGAGTACATTCACACTCAATATGGATTGGAGAAGGTGAAGCTTGCTGTTAAATCTCCATTGGCCTCTCGAAGTTTAGTATCTACAAGTTTGTCCCTTACATCGGATATATCAAAGAACTTTGGTACTTGCTCATATGCATGTTGTTTGTTAATGTGCATACTATATTTCTTATGCTTGGGAAAGAATTGGAAATTATGTTTAGGCAATATTGTCCAAACTTGTACATTTTGAGTTTGACGCCATGTGGCGTAGACCCAACAATTTGTTGGGATTTGGTGATGAAGAGAGATTGTTATGTTTGAATAAAGGTGGAGCGCAAAATTTGGATGATTCAAATATTTGCCAAAAAAGAAAAGAATTTAGCTAATTGATCTTATCAATCAATTAGTTTATATGTGCAAAGAAAAAGAGGATGCATGATTGCTCTTGAAGGAAAAAAGCTAAGTATTAATTAATCAAAAGTTTTGTTATATGAAGAAAGAAAACATTGCCGATGGAGATTGATTCAAGCAAGGAAAATTATGGAAACCAAGATCGCCATTATCCATTTGCATAGAAATCAACTCATGGATATTTGGAAAGATTTAAAGACAATTTGGAAATTAGTTTACTTAATCTTGAAGTAATTCCTTCATTATGAAGCCTATTCAAATAAAGGTTCACCTTCATAATGTATGTGTGAGAGATATCATCCACCATTATTTTCTTCCTCAGTAAACCTTAATTTCAATTGTCAGATCAAATTAGGGGTTTTGAACTCAAACAAGTCTTTGGTGAATTGATTATTCAATTTGTGGTTATAGGTTAGTCTCTCCACTTTACTACCTATAATTTTGTAATCGCTCTCTCTTGTACTCTCTTTCTTCAGTAAAACAAAGAATAGGTATTGAGTCTATGGACGTAGGCAATTTGATCGAACCATGTTAAATCTTTGTGTTCTTTACTCTTCTATTTTTCTTTTTTTGATGATCATTATTCATTAAATTGACGGTTGATAATTAATCGACAAGCTAGATCATTTTAGATGCTTCCACGCATAAACTTAACTATTTCACAATGGTTTGGCATTAATGCAAACTAATTAAAATTTTGCACATCAGATAGACTAATCATAATCCAAACTATGCACACACTTTAATACAATGCAAGCCACACCTCACAACCACTACCTTATCCAATAAGCACGACACTCAACTTCATGGAAGACGCACACTACCGCAAAAGTAGTCCCCTAGGTGTAGTGTGAATGGAGGAAAGAAGACAAAGCATGGTTTAATTGGGAGGAGCGGTATACCGACACCTATAGGTTCTGATCGAAATGACCAAATGAACACAAATCTACACAAAACTTCAATGCAGATACGTAGACTATGACACATCAAACTTACCAAAGAGGTTCTATCAAGGAAACTCAAAGTATCTCTACCAGTTTAGCACTAACACTTGATAACCATTGTCCAAACTGAAGCATACCAAATATCACCAAAACAATAGCAAGAAGCAGCATTATAAGAGGCCCAAACATAACTCATAATTTCTACTGAACCATACACCAACAAAAAATCCAAATACAACCCAAAGCCATACACTAAAACAAGATCCAAAACCATGATAAACACAAAGCAATAACATCGTTCATTTCAAGCATGTGTAATGTGAGCGCCATAGCTAAATGGGAGGTGAAATGCAAAGACAAGCCACAATAAGCACTAAACTTTGATGGCAGCTAGCATAAGGTAGTAGTTGCATCGTGACTTGAGCTAATTAACTATAGGGAATAACCTACTCGAAGGGGTACCAGTCTGAGTTTAAAATCTAATGCGTGCGTGGGAGCATGAAGATGTAGTAGAGGCAAGGTTGGTGAATAAACAGAATGTCAACATAACCCGAATCCAAGTGTATCGCCAGATCCAAATAATCAAAATCCAAAATGTCAAATCGATTGAGCACAAGAGCTCATGGCTGTCTAGAACTAACTGGAAGCTGGTGTGAGAAATTTATCGTGAAGAAGGTGGTCGGAGGAAAACGAGGTAGTCAACGTCGATTGAAAATGTTTGTTGAATTAGGGGAAGAATGGTCCAAGAGAAGAAGAGAAGAGACGGAAAAGATAAGGACGAAGTGAGGGGGAGGGAAGTGTGATTGTGACATCCCCCATTTGGAGACTCAAAACTAACTGCTACGGATGCTGTAGTCATCCATAGTTATTAATTCTCGGTGACTACATGTTGTAACGTTAGAAACATTGATATGCCAGAAACGCATGGATATGAAAATTTTAAACTCAGAATTTAAAATAAATTTCTTATTCCACTACAAATCACATTTCAAATTCATTACATGATCCCAATTCATAAACCATATTCAGATAAATATAATTATTACAAAATACGCCAAGAGAGACATATGAAGATGCCCCCTTGGTAGATCAGAGCCTAAATATAGGAAATTAAACAACTTTGTTATTACATCCAATTATACAACGGAATCAAATAGAAAGAACTTCTAATAGCTAGCTTGCCTCCTACACGTCGCCAGAAGCTTATTCATCTAAAGGAGAACTTGAAAAACTTAACTTTCAGACTACTCAAAATCAATAGGGCACTCGAGAGTTTAAAGGGAAAACATAAACTTCGAGTCCGATAGAAAGTCTGGTATGAATAATAATCTACCATCTCAAACCATATAGATATCTAGTGAGACCACACCAGTTAGCGGAATGGGTTTTGTCCTAACTAGTATCTTAACCCAATTTATGATAACCATATCCTATGCACCTACATCGTAATGGATAAGGCATGACATAATGAAATGTATCATGATTATATGCAAAAATGCAACATGCCTTAGATTTTCCATCCCCATTCACCTGACTACTTGTCTCAAGTTATAGTTTATAGGGTCACTATTAAAATTTTAGTTTTCATGGACTAACTAATAACCTGTACCAATCTCACAGACTACCTAATCATAGTTTTCACTGGGTCACTATGAACCTATTGGATTCTCTAATAATTTCTCTAATGTCATAGTTTTAATGGGATCACTATAAACCTATTGATCTCTTTTAATAACTTATTTAGGACATAGTCTTCATGAGATCACTAAGAACCTATTAGCCCCTACCAATAACAATCTCTATATATAGTTTTCATGGGCTTATTAAGAACCCATTTAAACCAATATTCCTTTGATCAGTCTTGGGCATCCTATATTCTGGTCTGCCTGACCTTCTGGATGCAATTATACTCACACAGGAGTTAAACTCAATATATATATATATATATATATATCTATACTATAATGCAAAACCTTTGGTCAACCGGTCAAAGTGAAGCCTTTTTCAGATTGCCAATATTGCCCTCACTGCAAACTCCAAGCGAATAATTCTCCTAGGGCACTTTCGTATTTTACCACCGCCTTATCCCACGTTCCCCATGCCACTTCTTCGCACGACCCTGTAACTTCCTCTTTCGTTCCTTCTTCTTTTTCTTCTCTGTATTCTTCTTTCCTTTCCTTACATTTCTTCTTAGCCGAAAACAATGGCGCTTCCCCTTTTCCAATTTTCAAAACCGCGTACATAAATTAACCAAACTCTGTTCTTCCCTTCCTTCCCTTGCGCTACCTGCCGAAACGACCACTGCCCCGTCGATGATGGTCCACGATTACCCTACTAAATCATAGTATTAATCTTTTCCAACCCACCACTAACTTCGACGCCAAATCACTGCCAGAATAATTTTGACAGCTTGCAACAAAGGCCGATTATATTTCTCAAGGTAAGATCTCAACCTTACTCTATGTTTTACTGATTCTTTTCCCTATCCACGTCGCCTTAATTGCTATACCCCAATTATTCATCACCTCACTTTCCAATCCCACACCGTGGAAAAAAAACTAAGCCTAAAATCAAAGAAGACATCAAGTAGTTTGCTTATAGAATTCGCAATAGACTCGCTTATAACGTGACAGTAAAGGGTTCGGTTATGACTTCTTCCTTTTCGTTTAATTTCATATTTAATTTTCTTAACTTTCAGTGGTAGCTGAGATATGTGAGTTCTTTAAAATAATTGTTGGTCTGAAAGTTCATTATGTTACTCCTTTTTTATATATATTATATTTTTATAATACAGGAATGTAGAAAGCTTGGATTTACGTTTGTAACAAGACTGGGTTGAAGTAGGGCTGCAGAGGGTTTGAGTAAGTGGATGACGATTAGTTTGGATTTATGGAGGTAATTTCTTAAAAATTTGTTTTAAGTAATTTATTTTGGAATTGGTAATTCTTCAATGTTCTGATTGAAGCTTTTTTCCATTATATGGAAATTAAATCCTAAATAAGTAAAGAGGAATGCAAGTGGAAGAATGAATCTACTTTTTGCATTGCTGCATCTTCCTTATACACAATTACATATTGTTGTTGATTTTATGTTTTCAATTGATGAACAGTTTTCAAGTTGAGCAAGATGCTTCATCTTTTATTTTCTCATGGATCACTTACCTCATTTGTTAAATAATTGGGTAAAAAGTATTTACCATCTTGGCACTCATTCATCCGTTTACTTTGATATGTTTGCTGCTTATTTTAAACTCTTAGATAAGGCATAAAATCTTTTCTTAGCTTATTCTCATTGATTATTAAATTATTTAAATATTGTACCGATTATCTCAATTTTTTTTTAAATTATTAAATATTTTAGACAACATCTACTGATTTAGATTATGAATTATGTTTCGAAAAAACCTACCACCTATCATGACTGTCTAATGAATTGCTGATAAAACTGAATGATCTCTCTGTTCAATTACTTTGTTGTTTTGCATCAGTAATGATTGCTTGATTTCAGCACATCAGTTCTTTATGCTTTACTTTTTATTTTGAGTTTTAGTGTTTCACAGTGAACCATTATTATTTCTCTTTATTTACTTTTATATTTATATTTTGAGCTTGATTTTCTGCAATATTTTATTTTAGTAATGATAGTCTATGTTGCTTGCAACATTTGGGTCGGATGATGGCCTTGCTGTCAAATTGGTTGTTCTTATATAAGCTTGGGGTCAATTATTTTATAGTTAATTTTTTGTGCACGCCATGTTAGTTAGGATTAGATCATTTGTAGTTGCTTGGTGATGTTGAAGAACTTTGACATTTAGCTCTGTGACTAGAAGAGAGTAATAGAGCTATCACATAAATATACATATGGTACGTTATAGTTTTTAGATCTGAGTAAACCGTGGTATGAAGCCACCCAAAGCAATGCATCTTTGTTTAGATGATTTAATTTTTTTTTTCTTTGGTTTTATTTGTTCACATTAGGTGTATTTGTTTACTATAGTGATGAATTATATGGTTAAACTATTTACTGTCTCCTCAGCGGCCCCGTGCTATATTACATTCCAATCACGTATAATAGACTGCGGTAAATTAATTCCACAGTAACACATGGGACATGAAATGATGACTTATATTCTAAGGATGCCCTTAGCATATTCTATCACTTGGCATGTGTTTGTTTTGCTAATTTGACTTTTGAGATCGGATATTGTCAGTTTATTTTTCAATCTTCTAATATATAGATCACTGTGTCTCTTTAAAGCATAAATTCATGGTTGTTCTTATTTATTTTTTATATTATATATGTGTAGCCATTAAGTTTCAAATAGTAAGGTTTAAAAAAGTCAACTTTTTTGTCGTTAGCCTTATTTTAGTATAAGATAACATTTAGTGCACCAAACCGTTTGCCCATTTGATACCTATGCTATACATTTTTATTACCAATAAATTAATTTAAATTATATCTGTATAGCCATTAAGTTTCAAATAGTAAGGTTTAAGACAATCAACTTCTTTGTCGTTAGCCTCTTACTCATAAGCCTGCTCAAATATTTTAGTATAAGATAACATTTAGTGCACCAAACCGCTCACTCATTTGATTCATATGCTATGATTTTTATTACCAATAAACTAATTAAAATTCATATTTTTATTAATCTGAACGGTTTCAATCATCTAGATTTAAAGTAAGGCATGACAAATACAGCTTGCTTTATCATTGTCAGTAGGAACGGCATTCCTATTTATGAAGCAGAACTGGGGCCATAGTGAAGGTACATAATGATGCTACTTTTTAGATAACAAGATTGGACTTTTGTACTTCCAAATTTTGTTTTGGTGTGGATTAAACCATAATATATGCATAATATGCCGTATGACAAGTTCAACTAATTTTATGTGTGAAATAGATTTTTCGGCGATATACAATTTTCTGTAATTACTATTCAACGCTACCACCATACTATACCTTTTCAAGAACTGTATTCAAATGAAAACTACCCTTAGTTATTTGAAAGCAGAAACTATCACAAATTCTCCCCAGTTAAACTACGATAGTAGTGGATTTAGACAGGTTTTGTTTCTCCTATATGCTTAATTTCAGGTACTGTTTTTTATCTTCCAATGGCAACTAAAATGTATGGATTTTCTTTAAAGAGGACAATATATTTGATATGGTAGTTCATGACGTTATTCCTTTGTATTTTCTTATATTTCATGATAGGTTAGTGTAGAAAGCTTCGATTTATGTTTGTTTACACGATTGGGTTGAAGTATGGTAGTGGAGGGTTTGGGTGACTGTTATTTTATCCATTATTTTGGTTAATTTGAAATTCATGTCTTTTTTAAAATTGCTTATATATTGTTGGTTTAACTTCATGATTTCATTACCATATATTCGCTTATGTTTCTATGAGTTTGTGTTTCGATTTAACTGTCAAAAATTGTTACTTGATTTTGTCTACTTTATATGCAATTTTACACTTTTGGTATGATGTGTTTAATTTTCTTTTATGCCTATTTTACTTTTGGAGAAAATTATTTAAATTACAATATTAACTGCATTAAGTTAATTAGGTTATGGTGTTAAATCCACTATCTATATTGTGGTATAAGTATCTTTTAAAGCAACTTCAAAACGTGGAAGGTGCATATAAAAGATAATATCAAGGCTATATTAGCTTTGATTTAAATTTTGGTATGTTTACTTTTCAAAATTTCACATCATTATATCATTTGGATCATTTCTATATTGCAAGCTTCAATAGATAATATAATTGGACTGGAAGATCAGTTACAATTAATACTTTTTACTAAAACTTAAACTTTTTCTTCACTGCCAACTTGACATTTATTTCTATTGTTCCCATCATGTATTCAAAGTGATTTATTTTACTGTTACATAATCCCATGTGTTACTGCTCAATATGTGTGTGTGTGTGTGTGTGTTTGTAAATATGTTAACTTTTGTATTTTAAAAGGATGAATATGCCCCAGTTTTCCCTTCAGATAAATATGTTCCAATATTCCCTTCAAATATACATACAAGTATTTGAGTATTTATTCATATATTTGATCAATGGATTTTACAATTGTTCTTCTTTGCCCCTTTTTAAAATCGTTGCTGAGGATGAGCAATGGAAATGAAACGTAAACGTCTAATAAAAATTCAAGCATCTTTCTACAACAACCATATTAGCTTACATTCTGCTGATTGTTTGCACTAACCAGAGATGGTGATATACTATCGCCAAATGTTTTTTTGCTGGATTCACTATGGTCTTTAAATTCACAGTTTTAATTTTAAGGATAAATTGCACATTTGATCAAGGTAGTTCTTCAATTGCTTTATCCTACAAAATAAGGGTTTTCACATGAAAATTACTGCATTTAGTAGTTATTGAGTTGAATCTCTAAAATATTATAGTGCCTTTAATATTGAACAGTTCTATAAAGCGTTCTCAGTTAAGTTGCTACACAACTCAACGAGTTTTACTCTTTTAGGTCCCTCTTACTTGCACATTTGGTGGAGCAGTGGATATCATTTCAACAACAAGATGGTAGCTCTGAACATTCACCTTGCATGCAAAGTTTGGTAACAAGATGAGAAGCAACTGATGATTAAATAAATAGAAACATCAACGAACAATCACATCCATCCAAAGAAAGTTACATCATATTCGGCATTGAAAATGATTATACACTTGAAAAGGAAGAAGGGTATAGAAGAAAAAGACGAGCATATAAGTAAGGCTGAATAGCTTAGGTGGATTGTGTACGCCTTATTATTATTTCATGTAGCTTTGATAAACATTCTTTACTGATACAGTCTATTGATATGTTTAAAGTCAATTAATACATGATACAATTATCTAAAGTTTTGACATAAAGTGTTGGAAGATATGATTGAGACACGTGCAAAGGTACGTACAAAGAATAAAACTGTGCTTTTTTGTACCTCAACGTAAACATGTTCAACTATCCAATGCATAATAAATATAACTTCTGTTACATTAAACTGATTTGTATTTTGATGAATCATGTTTTTGCGCATGTCCTACTGTGCCTTAGTACTATGGGGTGTATGTAATTTTTTGTTTCTTTTAGGCATAATGTTCAGTACCTTTGTGAGGTTTTTATGTATTCCTTATCGATGAATAGATCACAAGGAACAGACCATTCCTTTAATTGATATACATAGATTACATCATTGGGTTAATTATATTGTATACATATGAAAAAAAAATTTCAAGTTAATTACTAGAAAAGAATTGTAATTAATATAAAAAAATCCCTTATAAAAGGTTTTTAACTCCATCATCAACATATTAGTGATGTCGGTTTTAAACCTGGAACAAGAAGAAGATAAAACAATTGCTATAACTGTACTTAGTTCTTACAGATTACATACAAGCTACCGATGTTGACATCAACCTTCAAAAAGCATAGAGAAAATTATTAAATCAATTTATGTTCTACATTTTTTTTATCGAGTATTGTAAATGATAATTTGAAATCAGCATCAAGTAGTTTTATACTTCAGTAAGTATTGAGGGTTCGCGATGAAGAGAGTACCATTGGAGGTGTGATTTTTATGGTGGAAAGAAAGCTTCCTTATGCATCAATATGCTGATTCATAACTTTTTAAAATAGAGATGGTCAAGTTTTTTAAGTTTTTTTTTTGAAAACCCAGGTGAACCCAACGGACCGGTAAACTTTTGAGGAGGGTATAATTTGAAATGCAACATTATGTACATGTCAACTCTTTTCGTAAAATTAAAAAATTGTATAAACAGTATTTTATAATATCAATTCCTCCTGCACACGTGCATCGCACGTGCCACAATACTCGTATATATATATATATATGTTCACTACTAGGTCAACCTAGCCTATTATTCTGCACTTATCCCAAGATGCAGTTATGGATTATAAATATAGTGAATATAGTTACATAAGCGTTAATAATAACGGATCAATTTGTATTCATCTTTCTAATAACATATTGTTAATACCCTTAACCCACTATCTTTATAAAGGATAACTTCCTTTAAAAACAAAGATAAATGCTATTTCCAAATTCTTTCATATGCCCATATGTTTACATTAAAAATGCGATTGGGTTCCCAAATTTGAAAACTAAGGCTTTCGACTATATCCTTTGTATCATTACTTAAAATCTTAAATGTCCTCTTTCAAGACCATCCAACATATCTTTCGAAAGCATTGAAACTTTCCTTTCAGAACACTTAAAGATATACCTTTGGAAACATTTAAAACATACCTTTTGAAAGCATTGAAATTTCCTTTCAAAATACTTAAGAATATACCTTTCGAACACTAAAACATACCTTTTGCAGGCATTTAGTTCAAGTGAGAATTTATGGAAGCACAGCTTCCAAACCATTTGAAAGTATCTCTTTTGAAATATTTGATTTCAATTAAAATAGTTGGGGAAAAGGACAGCTTTGAAACCAACCTTTCTAAACCAGTCCTCCAAAACCATTGATAAAAGCGGCTAAAAAGACCCTTTTGAAAGCATTGGTAAGGCGACTTCAATACTAATAAAAAAAGCCTTCCTTTTGAATTCGCTGTAAAGAAAAGTAGCTTTTAACCAATTCGAAACATATGAATGCTTCAGCTAGGTATCGAACGAGTTCAAAATGCTGCAACTCTTTGGAAGCTTCTTTAAAAACAAAGGCATGTTGGATCGAATCAAAAGCTTATAAAAATGTCTTGAACCCCTTCGAAAGCATGCTTTTAACACAGTCTCTTCCGCCTTTCTTTAATACACTACGTATTAGTGGCTTGATACCATGTGCATTGGTTTCGAATGGGTGTGAAAGGTCATCGGTTGAAGTATGGTGATGGAAGCAAGCAAGTGGTAGTGGTGAAGTTGTAATCCGAAATAAAACTGATTTTTATGCATTTAAAAATAATCTCTTTTTACCTAACTTGTATAATTTGACAAAATATAATTGGTTATCAGTTCTTTAACAAAAAATCTTTTCTAAAAGGCTGCTGAATTCATCAGTTAACAAATGAAATCATTTTAACAAATAACCTATTCCACTCAACAAAAGATTTAAAAGTTTTAAGTCGTCCGACTTAAATAATTTAATAACCATAGAAAACTCTTAGGAAAAATCATCAAAAATCACAATTATTCACTTTTAATACGTTTTCTAACATATGTAAATTTAAGACCCGAAAACAATACTTGATTGCTTTAAATAATTTAAACCCAAATTATCTATTTCTTCTATTCAAAATTCATAATTAATTATCCATAACTTGGAATATTACAAAATTTAAACCCATCTTCAAAAAAATATTTTACATAACATATTCAAACATCATGGCATTTGAAAATCAATTTGCATGATTTTAACCTTAAAATTGAATTATATAATTCCAAAAAAAATCCTTGTTTAAATTATAACATGGCATATAAATCAAAGCATATCATCATTCATCCATCCAAACGGTTTTAAACCTTAAACCCAAGTTAAAACGTTCAATAAGACTTATATGAGATAGTTTAGATCATTATTCACCTTGTTTAGATAAGGAACTTAGGATTTGTTCTTCATTTTAATCTTCCTAGCTTGAATCTTAGCCTCTAATTGATTTTGAGCTCCTTTACTCCTACGGTTATGTTTGGCTTTGTTTCTCTTTTGTTAGTTTTTTTGTTTATGAAAATGTGAATGAGAATGAGGTAATGGCTTAGAGGTTATAGGGTTCGGCTATTTTCATATTACCATTGCCTTATTCTCTTAGGTATTTAAGTTATAAATCTTTTTTTGCAAATCCATTTAGTTAAGGCACAACCCTATTTGGATTCCAAATCTCAATTACCTTACCACTCTAATAACTTTATTATTCCATTTAATTTATCTAATTAAATCTCATGAATAATGCTATTTAAAATTAAGGGTGTTAGAGGCTCCTCTCCTTAAAGAATTTCGTCCTCGAAATTCAACAAGGACAAAATACTAAGCATAGAAATCATTTTAACATCTCCTAATTACAATACCAGCCTACCTGACTAGCAAACAGTCGATATAAAGTAAATATAGAACATACCCTTAAAGCAGATCAGGATAAGTATATATATAATCATGTCTTCTATCTCCCAAGTACAGTCATTTTCGTTGTCGCTCCACTGAACTTTCACCAACTTGGTTGTCTTGTTTCTTAACCTATTCTCATCTCTCACTACAACCCGAACTGATTGCCTAACAAAGGTTGGATCCGGTTCTATTATTAAGTATTCCAATGCAGTCGAAGGAATAGTAGTCTCTGGATCGTGCACATACTTACGAAGATGAGATACATGAAATATATTATGGGCACCTGCCAAGCTACCTGGCAAACCTACTCTGTATGCGAGTGTTCGATCCTCTTTATAACTAGGAAGGGTCCAAAATATCTCGGTGCCAGTTTTCCTGACTTTTCGAATCGTACCACACTATTCATCGGTGATACTTTAATACAGACCTTATCTACAACCAAGAATTCTAGATCCTTACACCTCTTGTCTACGTAATTCTTTTGTCTTGACCGAGATGAATTCATCCTACTTTGGATCAATTCAATCTTTTCTGTTGCCTCTCTTACCAGACCTGGACCTAGGACTAATCTTCCTCTAGTTGTAACGACCCACCTTTTTGGACAGTTTAAATCGATGATCAAATACACATGCCGATTCCAAACCATTCAAAAGGGCAGATGGTTATTGGGGTAAATAAGAAAAGAAAAGAAAGGGAAATAAAGGAAATGAAACAACACAGAATCTTGCAGCGGAACGATAAAATATAATAGTCAAATAAACAGTTCATGAAGCTGTTTACTATACTTTGATCATTGTTTATACAACATATGCCAGAGTTATATATATACACATGCACAAGTAAAATAATGCAACAGAAAGCATGATGAAAAGATAATAATAGTAATAGTATACCAAATCTTCGTCTTCGTCCTCCAGAATAGATCTTCAATAAGCTGAAAAACTCAGATCTGACCCAAGCATAATGAAAAGACAAACACTCGAGTCAGGACTAAAATATCTTCACGTAAGTTAAATCAATCGTAAACAAATATGAGTGTAACGACGTCAGAGATGTTTATGGGGTTTGACATCTCCTATCCAGTGTTAACGTGAGTGTAATAACTTAAGAGATGTTACAGGATTTTCCATCTATCAAGGATCCGTTAAACTATCTACTATGTAGTACGATACGCTATTATAATATGTCTACAGTAAAGTAAAATTATTAAAATAGCGTTAAGGCGTTACCATAATTCCCCTTAACACATTTTATAATGCCATAGTCTATACAGCACCGTAAACCCCACTGTAAACTAGTGGTTATCAGAGGGTACCCCATAGGTATAACACAAAACAAAACGTAGTGGTCGCGAATATGATAATCAGTATGACAAGTTACATGAGGCGATACCAACTAGGATACTAGTAATTGCGTGATCCGGACTGATGTTGAGCATAGCCAGCAGCTACCTCAACACCACGAAACAACACTCCCAAATCAAGGGGTGCACCCAAATCGAATCACAAAAGTAATAGATACGGTATCGAAGAAGTGTGTCCGCTAGAGATGGCGAACCTCAATGGCCCGGCGCGGCTCCTGTTTTAGTCATGTCAGGGGTCATCCAATACCGTTCTCTTTCTTCAGTCAACGCGTTCACCAAACCATCCACTTCATTCCGGATCAACACTCCGCGTATACTAGTTATTAAAGTGGTTTTCGGTATCGACAGAGAGTATGTCCATATCTAATCCCGGTCTCTTTAATAACGACGTATTATTACACCGATGGCTCTTTTACATTTCAAATCAATTCATAATTGATATCAAAATATCATATTCGCTTCAAAAATCAAATCCATTTCAAATATCATCATATCTATTTAAAATGTAAGATTTCGTTTCGAAAATCATTTTTTTTCTGCCTCAATATCTCATTTCGATTTCAAAATCATTCCGAATTTCAATTTAGGTTGCAACTTCATTTAACCCAATTCATATTTAAATTAAAAATTTTAAACATAAACATTTCACCCTATTGACCAGCTTGAAATTTTAGAAAATAGTTTTAAGTAGTTTTAAATAATTAAAATAGTTAAAATACTTAAAATATTTAAATGGATTTCAAATTGATAAATTAATTTAATATAGTTAATGCAGGTTACAATAGTTTAAGTATTTAAAATGGTTTATATAACAGAGAAATTTGGAAAACTAAATGAAACAGCTTCAAAACCAAACCATTTCAATTATAACTTCCCAATTCAAATCAATTTCAATTTCCATTCTACCAATTCAATTTCGATTCAATTCAAATCAATGTCAACTTTGACTTCAAATTAATTCAATTCTACATTTACCTTCAATTAATTCAATTTCAATTTATATCGATTTGGAGCTTGATTTTTCAAAATATCAATTTATAACACTTAACAAAATTTATCCTTCAATATTCAAATTTAAATCCAAATTTCAAATATGGTTCAATTCCAAGCTCAATTTCAAAATATCATTTTTATATCACTTTTACTTAGTAACACTCAAAGCTCGAATAATGTTCAATCTTTAAAACAAATAATTTTCGAAATTCAATCATATCCAAATTTTAAATTTCAAAGTCTCAACTTAAATTATTTATCAATTTCTTTTAACCAAAATTTATTTCAACATTCCAAACTCAATTTGCGATAAATTCGATTTCTATAAATTGATTTTATTTATAATTTTTAAATTAAAACATTTAAATAAATTTCAAATCAACGATTTTAAAAATTATTAATTTAACCAATCCGGTGTCCGTATATAATTTTCTATCCTATGGCCAAGTGATTAGTTATTTTAATTTAATGTCAGGGATGAATATATATCACTTAAATCAAATCACAGTGTCATATGTATGCATAACAGGATATATATAAGCAAATAAACATCTAAACATTTAAATATCAACCAATAGCATCCATCGAAATACATCATCCATTAGACAATACAGTTCACGGCAATTTCATAGTTATCGATATCAGGTAATTTATTCGCAATAAAATTTTTAAATTTCAATTTGACTGTCAATTTTTATTTTCTAGCATTAAATTCGATGACAAATCTAGATGACGATTTTAGTTTATCAAACAACAATAAGTAAAATTGTATCACTTCATACTGTCAAATTTAACTAGCATAAAGGTATTCTAGTACGTTGTGAACGTTAGAAAACACTCACCTTGAGTTTCGATTTTTAATCAAATCGAACAATGTTCGATTTAACCTAAAATTTTAATGAGCTCCAGCACTCTCGGATCTGCACTGCAGCGCAGCTCTCCTCACAGCGATTTCGTTGCTTCTTGTTTCGTCTTATTCCGACCTCGTATGGAGGAGATATGATTTTTCAAAAATTGAATATATATATCTTTACTACTAATAATAATAGTTCAATCAACACAAAATTCACTGTGTCTTTTCGAATTTCCCAGATTACCCTTCTCAAATTTTACCCTCGCGATATCACTTCTGCCTAGATACCCAGACCTAAAAAACTCTAGCTCTAGATCCAGCCAATTCCACAGACATCGTCTTCTCCGACGATTAGGATACTTTGAGGCAAGCGATTCCAGTCCCAACGTCTTTTTCAACGAACCATGCAAACAAGGTCTGAGTCAATGCTATTCCAGATCCGCCGTCTTCTTCTACTACGCCGTACGATTAACACTTACAAATTGATCGACGATCGATAAGGTAAGCTCACTGATCTGTGGCTCTTGATTTAACGTCTACCGATGCCCGGTGTTTCTGATACTTAATTTTATTCGGCAGTATTTTTGATTTGCATTTGATTTCCTGTTGCGATTCCCAAAATTTCACTAACCGTTAATCGATTACACGATCGTTGCTTCGACAACGAACTTTGACCATGATTTGATTTTAGTGGTTCGATTCTGTGGACATAAAGATGAATTTTTGTTTCGTTTTCAAGATGGAATTATGAATAAATTTTAAAATTTGAAATTGGGATGAAACATTAAAATCTAGAGAAGGCTTAATTGTTTTTTGATGAAAAAAGCGAGATTTCTTTGTTGAAATGGATGTTATACTCATTTTTATTACAACTAATTACTGCAATGAGCTAATAATTTTATAGATTGGTTGTTCAATTATGATTGACTAATTAACCATGACTATTGAATTTTGCATTTGCAACTACAAGCATTTTCGCTTTCGCAAAAGATCCATAGATAGTTCTTGGGACTGAGAATGAGGATATTTTGAAGGAGATGATATAGGAGAACATTCAACAACTTGAAGGAAGGTCTCTCTTTCTTTTCATTTCGACCCTTACATCTTTCATATTTTCAAACTTGAAATTATATCCAAAAATTTTTGCAATTTAGGAATTTTTGCAATTCACTATTATAATATAGATAAGACATTCTACAAAATTGGATGGCTTATCCAAGATTCAAGATGATTCCACATCACTTAATAATTGTTTAGCTTTGAAATTTACAATTGGGATAGTATCAAATAGACTTTGTTCAACATTGATATTGCTATACACATGTCATTGATAAACAAGATCTGAAAATAATGGTTTGTTGTTTTTTTTCGTTCTAAGAGTTAAATGGAAGCTGTATTGAAAATTGGTTTTTGGAGAAGAGCGTTCATAACTTTATTGTTTATTTCTATGTGATGATGTTACAATGGATTATGTAATTCTTTAGGTGTATATTTCTTAAATAATTTGATGATTTTGAGTTTGACTTTATGTATTATCATTGATTCTTAGATCTTACATTTATGTAATTGGTTAATGTTGCATTATATATGTCCAAATTTTTTGTTAGTTTACATAAACAGAAATAAAATATTGTCCTTCATTGCAATGGTCTCCATTGTTGATACTTGATATCATGAAATATTACAATTTCTATGTGAGATTTTTGAAATTATACTTATATCGATCTTCTACTATACTCATTGCATGCAAATATACAATGGCTATGCATCCAGATGATGGACTTTTGGAAGAATCAACGTCGCAGATTAGAGTCAATATTCAAAGTAATAACCATTAGGTTTTGTACTACATTAAATTTGCAGAACACTACATCAAACCTTACAAACCAGTCCACTGACCATACAATTCATGTCTTCATTTTTACTCTTTTGGTTGATACATACTTGCAACCTGTAAACTACACAATAATATATTATAAGTACAAAACTTACCTGAATCATTTTTTCCTTTACTGTTTAACCTACATGCATCCAAAATCGTGTGCTGTAGTGGGAGCTGAACACAAATAATTTATACGTCTATGGTGAAATGCATCACCATTGAAGCAATTGCAGAAGATAACATGGCAATAATCCAAGTTAATACTCATTTTCAACTTTGAACATATTTTTATATGCACACGTCTATCTACATGCATGTGTACGGAATATGTGTGTGTGTGTTGCAATCACATACAAAAAGTAAAAGCTAATTGAACCCTGGCAAACGTAGTGCATCAACAAGTTGCAAAAGCAAAATAGTTAAACAAACTATGCCAATATCAAAGAAAATACCCAGCGATGCATATCTAACACCCAACACATATAGTAGCAAGGTAAAACAACGGATATGCGGGCCTATGCTCACACATATTCACACACATGCACAGAATCAACTAAATGTAAGATGTATATTCAAGAGTGCAGATTAAAATCTACGTGCAACTGTGATATACAACAAGCTATAAAATACAAAAGGGTATAATGAAATTAGTTAACTTAGGAGATTCACAGTGTAAATAAAATCAACAGGTGGTTGCATATATAATTTTTCACAGCCTAAACACCAATATTACCATACCCTCTTCATATTTTGTCTATGCTTTAGTTATTACTTATGCATATTTGATTGATCGTTTTTTTTTGCTTCGTTGGCTGACATTATCATCATAAAAAATTTCTTATTCTGCACTCTAGGTTTTCTTAAAATTATTTTGTTCCTTCTTCAAAATAGAATCGCTGTCACTAGAAATTGCAGAATTTCTTTGGCCGTTGTTTTTTTTAGTAGGTACTTTCAACTTTGCTATTTATGTTTACTGTTTAAATGTTGAAATTGTTTGGTGAGTGGACATTGTGTTATCTTCTTTTATTTTAACTGTTAACATGCCACGGTTAGTTACAGAATTAAATTTACATATGCATGAGATAATATGGCACATTGAATCATGTTTTGATCATATGTCATACTTATTTAGATGTTCAACTATCTGTATTTTCATTTCCCAAAAGCGAGAATGGTTTGTTTGTTATTCCATATGTCAGTTTTGTAGTTGTTAATATTTACGTTCTTAATGCTTATGCTTCCATTTTCATTACGACAAAGTTGATAGCTGATAAGTTTATTTTAATAAACTTTTCTTGTACGTAATTTAATTTGAAGCAATAGCAAGTGTGATTTTATTAAACAGCATTAGATGACATACTAATGAACATTAATTCCAAAAGTATTTGTTCAATTTTTTTTCCGTAGTCTCTATTGCTAAAGAAACAACAGGAATGATACTATTAAATAGTATTAAATAGCTTATCAATGGACAGTAGTATTATAAGCATGTTCTGGAATGGCTTTTTCAATCATTTGTCCTGTTGGTTTAATTAATTTTTTTACCAAGTTCACATATGATGTAATTACTTCTCTTTCAATAATGTTTTAGTTACCTTTTAAGACTTTACAATTGAGATTTTTCATTATTATACGAATATCCCTTCCCTACCATGTTTCTTCCTACCTCATATTGAACATATAATGCATGGTCTGACATGTAAAGATTGTACTAAAAAATTATAAGTGGAATGTTGTCTTTTCATTCCTATGAAGTGGGTTCAACTTTTGTAAGTGAGATATATATATATATATATATATATATATATATATATATAGACACACACACACATATGTATAATGGTAATGAATGTCATCATCTACTTTGTAACAATGCTAATTATACGAAGGAATCTGTTTTACTTTGACACTTTCTAAATGAATCACAAAGTTTCTTTTCAAGGACTAACTATTGCATGTTATATATGGCTTTGACTATTTGTGTGCTAGGGAGATTTACTTGCTGTAGTGGTCAACGTTGCTCCTTGATAATTTTGACTTTATATATTTACAAATAGTAGTCATGCATATATCCACGGCAAACCCAACCGATATGAGTATTCATTTATCTTATAATAATCATTGAAAATTTAGTGAATGTGTACACACACGCACGCTAAATTTTCAATGATTTTTTGTTTTTGTTTTATTTAATTTAAGATATGATAGTTGATTTCACTGTAATTGTGCCTTGCTACGTAGGTAGCTAACATTTCGGTAAAAATATTTGATACAAAATGTAAAGTAAAAAATGAATTATCATTTTGAATGAAACATGATTCATGGTACATTTTCTTATGTTCATTTGATAGATAAACGACAATTTGGATGACCGTTCTGTCTATCAAAAAATAAGTGTCCCTAAATTAAAGCATATACTCTCTTTCTCTTCCCTTTAATCTCTTTCAGAATATTTGTTCATCCAGTGGAAATTCAATTTTCATAGCGGTGGAATAATACATTTACATTGTATCTTAAATTATTATTCTAAATAAAAGAGATGCAAATGGTAGTTTCACTCAAATTGGTATTTTGTATAGGGTTACCTTGCCACATTCATAGATATAAATCATTAACATTGTATATCTCTTTCTACTGCTAATAGGGGAATGATGTTTGTAGACATTTTTTTTAGTACTTTGTGATTTGATGACAATACATTTTGTTTTCAGCTTATTACAAGATTTCCTGGGTGATGCTTTAAAAGGTGGCCGAGACATACAAACATACTGTTAAATGAAGGTATCGACCATTTCTCTCTTAGGTATGTTTTACTCCACATACTGTTTTAAGAAATGTGGTCGTTTATGCATGTGTATTTCATCATACATTAAAATAAACTGTCCATGTCTCTATGTTTATGCATGTATATTTCATCATAAAAGGTATAAGATAAATAGATCTTCGTAACTTACATAGATAAGATTACAAGGTTGTAGAATAAACTTGAGTATAAGTGCTTATTTATGCTGAATGTTCACTAAACTGAGATTTAAAAATGAGATCACAAAACAATATGAAGTGTACAAGGAAAAGATAATAAAAAGGATGAAGATGTTACTCATTTTGAATGTGACATCGCTATAATTTTTTACTTCCAGATAATTGATTCATAGTGTTTCTTTTTTTCTCGCTTGAAAGTTTTTTTTTTACCTTTTTCTTATTGCCTAACATATATAAACACAAATGACATAATGTGTATATGTATTCAGTAATGTTGTTAATCTCTACTATTAATCTCTACTATTAATAATAAGAATTGCTTGAACTATTTTCAAAAGTGTATTTTGGAAATTCCTAAACTACCCTCTTATCGTTTCTCATTTCAAGCCGGTAAATAGCCCTAATCACCCCCAATTAAACGTCACTATCATCATCGTCGATAATCCACTGTCGATGCCGATCGTTCATAAACGCCTCACTAACCGCTAATTAATTAGGCATCCATTGCTTTAGAATCAAAGTTCGACCATGATTTAGGTATTTTCTAATACTAAGGACTGATTTCTAAAATAAGCGAGCATCACCACAACTTAAAAATTCCCTGACGACGTCGAGCAAATCAGATCCAGATTTGGAGCATCGTGGCTTCGATTTTGAGAAAGACGACATTTTTTGTGACAGTTAGAAGTTTTCTCAACACAGGAATTTCGAGTTGAAGAGATTTCAGGTAGCATTCTATTTTTGTTTTAGTATTTGTGCTTTCAATTTAACTATTGGTTCTTGGATTTAATTTAAGTGTTGCATTCAATGGATTTCTGGTATAGGTGAATGACAACACGAAAAGGTGATTGAATATCATATTTGTAGCTGTCAACATGCAAAAGGGTTAACAGTTTATGTTGATCTTATTTAGTTTGATTTTAGTCACCAACAAAAAAAAAAGTTATATGTGGTTGATTCTTTAGGAAAAAAATCAAATAGGATGCTTTAATCATTTTTCAAAGCAATAGTTGATTATTTACACGTATGGGTAATTGATTTTTATTTATGATTACTAAATTTAGGTGTTTATTTTTGCAGTTTTCTTTATTGAATTCTAACATTGATGAAATCTGAAATCTCTGTCTTCTTCCGTCTATGTCAGCCAAACTCAACCAAAAAACACCCGAAGTAAATTTATATTCTTCGATTTTTAACTCTAAATTGCTGTTTGGATTAATTTACTAAACTGATATTTCATAAGAGGTACACAAAAGATAATGGTTATTTATAAATAATGCACAAGAAGAACCCTCATGCAAATGCTTTTACTTTTAGATACACTCTGTCTTCATGGTTGTAACATAGTTACATTAATGTCGTTATATTTTACTTTTTGTTGGTAGATTTTTTCCTTGACTACTTTTACTGCTCTTTCATTGATCTTATTTGTATGTACAGCTTCATTTTAAATCTTTATTTTACATGAATTTGATTTGTTGGTTGTTGTTTTGTTCCCTTCTAAAAAATTGCGCTTCATGATAAGTTGACTCATTTTAAATGAAAACATTAAAGTGTTTGATTTTAATTCACGTTTTTCTTTATGGGATTCTAACAATGGTCAAATTTGAAATCTCCACTCCTTTTTGATAATAAACTAATGTTTCACTTAACCGTCTTGAATTTTAACTATTTTTTATGTATCAAACCCCATAAAAGTATATACCGAATTTTGAATTAATTAAGCTCTCTTTCATACTTAGACGTATCTCGAATTGTTAGTTGTTTAGCTTTAAACTTTGATGCAGAAGAAATTTGTAAAAATACAGCGAGACCATCTTCAGATTTATGAAAATTTTCTCATATACTTTGTTTTCTCATAATATTTATCATACACACGGCATAATATGCCTTACCTTTATACTTAATGTAATATATAATACAGTAAAAATGGTTATAAAGAAATTAGTGAAGTTTATTATGTAGAAGTTAAGATTGAAATTTTATGACTTTTGATTTTAGTTTGCACAATGACAAGAATTCAAATTTATTTTTCAATTTTTTAGTTTTTACAGCAATGTATAAATGCTAGAAACGATATAACATATTTTTAATTATCCAGTCACTATTTGATATTTTGATAGCTGAAGCATCTTTTAACTTATAATGCAAGAAACAATTTGTTATACTCAGAAAAGGTAATGCAAATAATTTGTATCTGATTATGAAAACAAGCTTTTTCATCCATTCTTAAACAGGTAAACTTTCAGTCAATTTGGGTTAGCTGGGTGGCTACGGTACGCTGACAAAAGCAACAGACAAGTCTGCACAATGCTTGCTATTAACTGATTTCTCAATGTCTAAATGGCAGGTTCCTTGTTTATTTATATCGTACCATCATAAATCAATACGGGTTAGTGCTCTCTTTGACATACAGCATTAAATCAACTATAATTCAATTTTTTCCATCCTATTGTGTTAGAGTTATACGACTAGATTAAATGATGCTGAAATAAAAACACATATTCCTATGCTTTGACAAAGATTAATGCATATACAACGATTCAAAATGTATTGGTTAACGCGTTACCTTCTGACATTTAGCTTTTATGCAGAAACATTGCAAAGCTACACTGAGATGAGCATTGTTTTCAAAAGGATTGTGACTATAACTTAGTAATGATATACAATTATATTCAAACTTTTTTATCATTAAATATTCAGTCTTTATCTGTGCTACCGAGCATGCACAGTAGTATTCCAACTACCAGTCCGATATATCTTTCAAATTATGCCTCAGTACACATGATGAATTTTATTTTATAGCTTTTTTAATGTGAACATATGTTGATATACAACCAAGTGCGTAGCACGGGTTCGTACTCATCAAGTGAGCATGAGGATACAATTTTTCTGTTATGAAAGCTTGCTTCTTAACCTGTAAAACAATAAAATGAACATTCCTGGACATTCATAAATGGTAAAGTAACAATCAATTAATTTATGAACATAATTAATTGGCATAAAATACTTTAAACTTATAATTAAGAGGAAAAGCAAATGACTTGACTTTTGCAAAAAAGAAGATTTGTAAAAAAACAAAAAGACACAAATTCCTATAGTGGACTATGAGAATATACCAAAATTTATACTCATTGATTTTTCACTATGGTTAATAATTAGTTTTGCTTCAAAATTTATTTCAGGTATAATAAATATTGCTATTTATATTTAATTAGGAATTTTAATTTTATGTAGAATTTATGAGGTGACAAATGGAAAAAAGTAAATGCCCACTTGGGCGTGCATCAATAATTTTATTTTGTAAGGATATAAATTATAAAATTAATTATAAGCAGGCCTAAAGAAGTAGATGAACAGAGTTGCTATTTTGATAAGCCTACAAGTTGGTATAACAATGTATGCATTGCATAAAATCATTATTTCAACATATGACGCACTTGGAATGCCAACATAAGTCTATTCTAAATGAACATCTGATCATACTTTTCATTTTAAGTAATTCTGTTGTAGAAAATCTAGCTATTAATTAATGCACCTTGAAAAGTAAACTAAGATAATGAAAGATGACACTTTACTTTTCTATGTTGTTTGTAGCATTATGGTTGTAACAACCCGGAATTTTTGACAGCATATTTAATAAATATTTAATCTAATTTAAATTAAATACAAGCTTTTAAATTTTTAAAATGATGAGATCTTTGATAATACACATATGAATACAATGTTAGTTTTTAAAATGATAAGTTTAAAAATAAACAAACATAGAAATATTAAACATAAACATGGAAGTATAAAACAATATGGATATAAATATACAAAACTAGTGTAAAACATAATTATAAATATAAGATGTAGCTAAAAGTATAAATATACAAATATAAATTATAACTTGAAGTATAAAAATGCAAGTATGTGATATAAATCAATGTTTGAAAATTTAATTAGCAAATAGAATACAACCAATATGCTAACAATAACTTTTAAACAAACATATCAGAAAGTTGAAAAGTGTAACCTGTATATATACAAATGAATAATGCAAAGAAGACAAGACAAGCTATACACATATATATATGCTCACAAAACAAAGAAATGATGCTAAGTATAAATGAACAAATAAATGAAGTATTGAATAATAAAAGTTTAAATATATTTATGCATAAGAAAACAAAGTTTCACTTCAAATATAATAAAACAAAATCTGTGTCTTACATAAAACATGTTTGGCCGAAATAATGAAAGAAAAAATATATATAAATATCTTTGTACAATCACAATGCTATGAATTAAAAATAAACCCTATGTGCTGTTATACAGTGTATATGCATAAGAAAACAAAAGTTTTCACTTCAATATCATAAAACAAAATCTGGGTTTTGTACATATCAGTAAAACATTAAATACATGTTATCATAATTAAGAGCAAAAGCATTAATTAGCATAACATTTTGTTCATGTAGTACTACAGCCGAAATCTCCTTATCACTTCATACTGCAGAATACATTCTTAGCCAATAAAAAGAAAGAATGGCATTACAAATACAACTGTCTGGATACAACCTGCTGTTAAGTAACCTCTTTATATATCCATTAGTTCGTTTATAATCACTGAACAAAACCTACAAACAAATCTGAGAATTAAATAAGGAAAAAGGATAAACATTTGTTTCTTGGTAAACATAAATTCAAAACTGAAAGCTAAAGAAAGGTTTCAGGGAATTTCTTTCTGCAGTGTTCTTCATCAATACCTTACCCTCTGTTTTAAAATTACTTGGTGAGTAAACATACTTTTCTTAAAATTTTAAGTATGATAATTAGCTTCTGATATTTGTGTTGCTATATATATATATATTGAAAATAAATAAACCTGTATTTATCTTATGCACTGGAAGTTTTCTGTTCCTGTTTTGTTTCAAGCTTCTGAGCAAAAGGAGTAAAGGATGTTAATACTTATCCATTTCAATTGATTTTGAACCTAGAGATGTAAGTAATTCAAAATTGTTTAACTTAAAACAAAAGCTTGGGATGTATATGAAGTACAACAGTAAGTTATAAACACTGTTATTTCCAGTTACAGGTAAACTAATAAAAAGAATCCAAATTTGAATGTTTAAGTTTATAAATTCAATAGCATATTTAGATTCCATACACATAATTATGCTTTTTAGCATAAAAATTATGATTTTTAAGTAAGAGTATGAAGAGCAGTTTTATAATGAAACTAAAATGGGTTTTTGCAAATTTTGGAGGATTGAGTTAATTTTAATTTCTGTAAATTGATATGAAGTAAGTTTGTAATCCATTTAACACCAGAAAAATGCTGGAAAAACTATTTAATGAATGTATTTTGGGTTTGAATCTAAAATAGGGTTTAAGTTCATATTTTCAATGCTCTGCAAAATAATTGATTTCGGCATCATAGGGCAACCGAGTGAAACTCGATCTTAAGTGGAGTTAGGGGGGATGTGAGCGAAGTTCTGGTGGAGTTTCATCACCTCCGGTGATGGATGGTGGCCGCACGAAGAAATTGTCGGTGGGTGTATGCGTCGCATGTTCGAGCTTCAGGCAAATTTTTGCCTTCGACCGATTCGTGTTGTTTTGAGTGTTGTATTCGTATGAGTGGACGTTTTGGGGTTTGTGGGCGCTGTCGCGAGTCGCCGGAGGCGAGGCGAGCCACCGTGCACGTGCACGGTGGTGAGGTGATGTTCGTTGGTCAGTGAGTCGTCGCGTGCTCGTGACTTTTGGTGGTTGCTTCGAACATGACTTCGGGTCATTTTAGTGTTTAGCTTCTGCAATTCATATAATAACTGTTACTTTAAAGAAAGAAAAAAAGAAGAAGAAGGTAAGAAACAGGGAAAGGGAGAAGAAGGGAAATGGGAAAGAGAGAGAGACGCGGGAAAAACTCGAGACTTGCTCGAGTAAAAGAAGGTGCGGTCTCGGGTCTTTTTCTAATTGGTCGAGCATTAGTTTTGTTTAAGTATGATTCTAATTAAGTTAACTAGGCAATTAGTAGTTAGGTTAATATCTGATTAAAGGTTTAATAAGGTGAGTATGTAAAGATAGGTGATTATTAATAAGTAATTAGAATTAATTTATATTTAGAATTTAATTGATAACTTTAAAATTATTTTGTAATTAAAAATAAATCATATGTTAAATCAAATTTAAAATTTAAGAATGTTAGCTAATTACTTAAAAGTTAATTAATGGTAATTAACTTAAGTGATTAATTAAAGATTATATAATTAATTAAATTGATAATAATTGATTAATTAAAGTAATTTGTGGTAATTAAATAAGTAATTACTTTTTAATAAGTAAGTTATTAATTAACAATTAAAATAAATTAATTAACCGATTAATTAAGTAATAGTTAATGAATAGAAGTTAATTAATTAAATAAGTAATTAAAGATTAGATAGTAATAAATTAATAATTAATTGTAACTAATTGATTAATTGATTATTAATAAGTTAATTAAACAGTGATTAATTAAACAGAGTAAAGTAGTTTATTCTTAAGAAATAAATTAAGTTAAGTAAACCAAACTGTTTGGTATTCATAGATAATTCTGTTTGATTGACTTTGATATCAGTTTGATGATATTTCTGTGATATGTTATGATATATTATGGATATCTGCGATAACTGTGTATGATTTACCTGTTATATCTGTTATGTGAATTCTGATATTAAATTGAACTGTTAAGTTAAATAGACAACTTGGCCCTTAAAATGGCGTTTGGATTCCGATGAGACCGGGATCGGAAGAATCAAATTTTGATTCTCTGAAAACCACATCGATCCAAATTAAACGATAGGTCGTGACTTATCAAGTGGTGATCGAGATGGTGTTTCAGAATGCAAGGGTTATCGTCGTTAACTCTAAGGGTGATTCCAAAATGAGTGTAACGAGATAATGCCTTCGGTTTCGTTCGAACCCGGAACGAACTTGTATGGATTGAATGCTTTCAACACATCGTCAGGCAGACGATGAGCATTCTAAGATATGTTCAATAAAGGTAATCGCAGCCTCAAGCCTCATCAACCGGAAATGGCTAAAACAGGGGAGATGCAGCAAGGTTAGGTGGGTCATGCCCAAGCAGGACAAGATATTCCCCTGTCTAGATGTCCCTTTTTATTTCGGCTGTGGGAGCAGTTGTTGGCCACAACTGCGGGGTTATCTTGTTCGGGACTGTTCAGTAAGGAATGGTTCCGGCCTTGTCTTGTAGGGGGTCGGGAGTGATCCTCGGTACGGTGATCTAGGCCCCATACTGTGACGGGAGGTACCCTAGTAGCCCTGCCATTGTTGGAAATCCATTTTCCCTACGAGACCCTACGGTTTTGATTTGTATTACCCACTTTCGTGGCTAGTAGCTGGAATTTAATGAATGTAACAATTTCGGCTATTTTCTATTTACTTGGAAACCCTAGACACTATTATAATATCACTGAATATCCTATAAAATGTTTTGGTTAGCGTAAGGTAAAAACTTACCCGTATTTATTTGTGGGGAGTCTTACGTGATACCTTTATTTTCAACTGATTTTCAAAGTTAAGCAATTTTAACCTGTTTACTCATACCAGACCCATGTCTGACCCGGAGTTTATATTTTGTGTTTTCATAAACTCTTGGGTACTCAAATTTTTATGAGTAGCCAAGTGATAGGTATTTGGAAGTGTTGATTTTTCTGGAGAAGCTTTTGGGAAGAAGACCAGACGTATGTATCTATATATGTAGTTCGCTGTGTAGTTAGTGTATGCCGTATTTTGGATGTATGTATGGACATATCTGTATATGACAGTCCTGTTGTATGATATTGTATGACTCTGATATATGTATAACTATGTAATAGTTATGTGATGCATTATATTTTGTTCCATTCCGCTGTGAGATTCTGATGTTGTTATTCTTTCTTTCTATTCTTTTCTATTTCTATCCCTTTCTTTCTTAATGATGGTACGTCTTTCTGGGTTGAGAAAGGCGGGTCGTCACAATGGTAATCTATCCAAGAGGGCAGAGATAGAGCTGAAGCTTGAGCAGAGGCTGCTATTGCAATTCCGAGGTCTGATTCTTGAGACTGCAGATGTGTTGAACATAGGTAATTGCTACGTGGCAGGGAAGAAATCCCAATGTATTCTAGACTGAGCAAAAGGCTAAACACATAGGGCTTCAAGCAAGGATCAAACACAAGGGGAAAACATGAAATGAGGCAATTTTGAGGCATGACAGTAGGTTGGATGGTGCTTGAGCTGGGTAGGTTTCAACTAGGTTGCAGGTTGGACTAGCGGCTTCATCAGCTTTAGAAATGTAGGCTGCAAAATGAGTTTGCATGCTGGATTTTAAGTGAGGCATGCAAAAGATGAAATAGCTACAGCTAGGAAGTGTGGTGGTGGTCTGGTGCTGTGTGAGTGATTGCTGCAGCTAGGAACTGTGCTGATGTATATGTTGGTTGCTGGCAGAACAAATGCTTCATAGTTGAGACATGCATAAGAAAGTACATTCAAAATCGCTGTATTTATCTCTTCTTTTAAGTGCAATGATGCTTATAATACATTTGTTGGCTACGTTTTAGTCATCTTACTACATATTATTTTTGATTTGTGCTTTTCCATGTAGAATTTTTTTTATTATAATCTATATTCTTTACCCATAGAATTTGATGTTAGTAATGTGCACGAATAGTGGTAGTAAACGTGTAATTTTATTCAGATCTTCCATGTACCAAGCATTAATTGTGCAAAGTAGTTTACACGTTAATTTTTTGTAGTTGTAAACAAACGCAAGAGTCAATTTAACATTAAATTATAGATAAATGAGCTAAGTTTCGTTGATTATTATAAACTGCCCATTCATTTGTGGTACCTTTTCCTATATTAACAAATCCTAAAACGATAGAATATGCGAGCTACACTACAATTTTTTAAACACTTTCTGTAACGACCCAGAATTTCTATTAATTAAAATTTGAATATTTAAATTGATTTTAAATATTAATAGGAAAAATTTGTAAGTCAAATAAATTTTATTTTAAATATCTAGATTTAATTTGGATAACTAAATCGATAATTTAATATTTGAAAATACAGAAATAATTGAAAATTGGGTTAAATATGATTAAAAATGATTTGTAAAATTTTATTATATCATATTGGAGTTAGAATGATGTTATAGAACTTTTAAAATTGAATTTAAAGTTAATTTGTGAAAATTGAATATTTTAATATTTAAATTGACGAGTTAAAATAGCCATTTTTCAAACAGTCTCGGATTTCTACGAAACTAGTTTCATCGGATCTGTAATGTGATATTATTTCATGGTTTCAAATTTCGTATCAATCAGATTTACCATTTGTCCGGGGCAAGCCAAAACGCATAGAAAATTCGTTTAATCGACTTAATTTGAAATCGATCGTTTATTGCCGTAACTCGCACAAATGATCAAATTGTCTCCCGAAACATGTTCCATTGTGTTCGGAACGTGGGTTAAACCCTAGAAACGTCAGTCACTGCGCGAGATTTGGAGTTCGAAAAATTGGAGATGAATAGTGTTCGTCGGTTGTCTATAAAAGGACCTTCATTCTTCTATTTTGTGAAACCCTAATCTCCAATGCCCTAGCCGCCACTTCAATATTCAAAGGCCAGAAATTCTTGATTCTTTCTTCCCTCTTTTCTTCAAATCCGTTAACAATTATCAAATGTTTTCAACTACAAAGTTGTAGATCTCGTTGAGACGAGTAAATCCAACGGTGGATCTTGTTTGTAGTCGTCGTTTGGAGGTGAAATCTTGTTCTGTTCATGGCCGTTCGTCATCATTTTTCACGCACTAGGGAGGGCCGAGCTTGATGCTATTTGGGACGGAGGTGGAGCTTACTTCGAGCTATCGTATGGCACTCCCTGATCGTTGCATAGTTCATCCAAGACGTCACGAAAATTCGCCAAAGATTGGCGGATATGGGTTAACTTGTACGTGAATCACCTGTAGATGGCGCGTGAGGAAGATGATGAAAAAAGAAAATGCGGCCTTGATGCGTGCGGCCCAGATCCAAGGGTAGAGAATAGATTAGGTTAAGAAAATAAAAGGGATTTGTTAATTAATGTATATTATAATTTGTTCGATGTTTAAAAATTCATATCTTTTTGATACGAGGTCGAAAACGCACGAAACAAGTTGCGTTGGAATCATGTGGACGAACACTACGCTATGGAGCTGGATTGGAGTGATTTGGAGTTAGTGAAAATTTTGAGTAAAATTAAACGCACGTTTAATTTTATTCGAAATAAAACGCTACAACTGAATTGAAAGCAAGGTGAGAACTTCTCACTCAATCGAATAGTTTCGATTTAAATTTTAAATAGTTAGATTTAAAATTTGTTGATTGTATGACTGAATGATAAATCATTATCTGTTATTGATTGAAATAGACATTATACGCCGTTATTAAGCGAAGGTTATTTATTAAAAACATATACCGCGATAATTTCACTGCAAAGTGAAATTTGTATTATTTATGTACTTGGAGTTGATTTTCCCGCATTATATAGCGGATGAGACCCCTATTGCGCCGCATAATAGCGGATAATATTTTATGTACCCATATACCGCGATATTCCGTATTAGAACGGAATTGGTATTGTGCCAACATCTGTGGATGCAGGGAAACAGGTTGGAAGGATCCAACTGGATTCCTCGTCAATATTTATTTGATTACAGATATTGTGATATTTGTTGATTATCATATCGATATATGATATTTGGATGTCGTGATTGACTATTTGGTGCTGTTGCATCATCGGATCCATTTTTGAAGTTTTAAAATAATGATTTTGATTTTAAAAAGAATTTTAAAGTGATTTTTGAAAGTGTATGTTTTATTAAATTTTGAATTGTTAAGATAAATAAACATTATAATTTTATTGTTATAAAAGTTATATTTTTGGAAAATAGTACTTAAGTATGATTTTAGAGTTATATAAGTTTTAAATAACGTTTTGCAAATTATTAAAAGGATTGGTTTATTCAAATTGAGATTTTTGAATTATTATAAACAGTTTATAGAAAAGATTTCTAAGATTAATATTTATAAATTAAAAATACAGGAATTGTAAAACGAGTTTTATTAAGTGTTAAAATGAAGTATGAATGGATTTCACAAGTGAATAAAATTTATAGATTTATAAATTGTGAAGTTATGAAATGAATAGATTTTGTAAAATAAAAGATTTATAAATAATTAACTTATAAATTGGGTTTTGGGTATAAAGTTGCGTTATAAATTGAATTGATTTATAAAAGGGATTTTGTAATTGAAGTTTTTATAAATAGAAATGGAATTAATAAACATTGTTTATAAATCCGAAATCAATTGAATTTGGTGAAATAAACATAGAAGTTTATTAAAGGGGATATATTCGCGATTTTGGATAGCGAATTATCTTTTATATAATATGTGTCATAATAAAGAGTTTGGATCGGGAGTAATATTCACGATTTTGGACAGTGAATATATTATTAAAGAAAACGGACATGTTTTTGGGGAAGTGATATTACAAAATGAAGTTTAGTGTTTTAAAGATGTTTTAAAATGGATTAACTATCGAAACCATAGATTTCAACATTTATTGTTGAAATAGACGTTTTCGAGAAATAAGGAAATAGTGGACTATAACACTATTGTTATAGTAAATGATTTCCGAAAGGAAATGTTTTATATAGTATTGGGATTTATATATCTATCTTAATTTCGAATCCCTATACTAGTGATTTTGGGTTGTCGTAACGATGTTTTACGCAACATTCATTTTCACTCAAATAAACGTGTTTGAAAGAACGTTTTCTTTAAAGAATGAAATATATACTTAATTTCGATTTAAGTATATTGAATATTTTCCAAGTGTTGAAAATAAATGGATTTGTGAATTACTTATTATTAAATAAGTATGGAAATGTTTTCCAATATGAAGTGAATATTTTGAGATTTCATCTCTTAAAGATAAATTGAAAATGAATATTAGAAATCGATTTGAAAATCATATATTCATAGATATTTTGGAAATGAAAATTCACTATGGAATTTATAAAAGAAAGGGGAATTTGTTTAAAAATAAACGATGATTTATTTTTGAAGCGTGGAAATAAATTTACGGATTTGGAACGTAAGTTTAAAATAAATCGGTAAGGATTTATTTTATTGATTTAAATGAACCATTTTAAATTTAAAATGGATAAATATTTGGAAGTGTTTCCATTTAAGGAAATTGATTTGAAATTTATTTTCAAAGATTGAAAGGTGAAAAGTGATTTGAAATTTGTTTTCAAATGGTTGAAGTGTGGAAATTATATATCTAGTAAAGATATTTTGGAAAATAAATAATTTGGAAAATTATTTGGAATATGGTGATGTTGTGCATACCTTTTGATAGTTAAATAACCGACTATCAATATTTACCTTTAAATAGGTATTTGTTGTGATTTGCTTGAATTTGAATGCTACACTTAATTTCAAAATAAGCGCTCACTATTCGGGTTAGCCGGGAAAGGACCTTAGGGTCGTATAACTCATTCCGAATATGTGATACGTCGTTATGGATTTCATTTGATGACCGGTGTTGAAGACCGGATATTTATGAAAACGGAAGGATTATCGTCGAATGTTTCTGCGTCGGCTGATCTCTGATATAGTAATTTATTACTCTTTTTGATGGGAAGTCCGGTCGTGATTAGTGAATATCCGGATTGCAAGGACTTCTTTTGAAGTGCCTTCGGTTCCGTTCGATCTCGGAACGGGCTTGTATGAATGTGTGTCTGACGTTACAATTTGAGACGTAAAGCTGATTTCTATCAAATATATTTCCGTTGGTGGCGGAGAATTTATTCTCTTAGCTTAACACCCTAGAGGTTATGTAGTTGATGGTTACTAGTGATACATTTCCAAATTGGTAATGTGGCATACGAATTGCTGTTGAGCATTCAAAGCACAACTTTTGCATAAAGCGTGGCTTTGTGGACAAGACTTCGTCGGACCTCACACCCCGAAAATGGTCAAAACAGGAAGGATGCAGCAAGGTTATTAGGGGGTAGCGCCCCTTTAGTGTATGTCATTCCTTCTGGATAGAGGTGGTGTCATGGTATGGAGCCCAGATACTTAACCTATGTTGTTGCTGCAAATTTATTACTTTGTGGTTGTTGGAATTGAGGATCCTCGGATATAGATCGGTTACGATCAGGGAATGACATATTCGTGTCAGTAGTTACTCAGTTTGAAGGGTAACCCGGCCTTGTGTTGGCAGAGATCCGGTTAGGTTCTCGGGTTGTCTTTCCAGAGGCGTACCCATGTGGCAATGGGAAGTTCCATGGCCTGACCATTTGTTGGAAATCCAAAGAAACAATACGAACCTTGTACGGTTTTAGTTGTAGAACCTGCCATCTAATATGGTAGCTATAGTGGGCATAATATAATGGTACCTATGCTCGCTAAGATTTATATTCTACTTTCGAAATGTTTTCTACACTATGCACTAATAATAATATCAAAAATGATTTGATTTTGCGTAGTAAACATCTTTGACTAACATAAGAAGAAATCTCCTCCAAGTCTGCGTTTGCATTGTGTATGTGGTGGGAGGTCTTATGGTAGTTACATTTTCAAAAAGCATTGCGAATTGACTTTAGAAATATTTCTTTGTTTGTTTTTAAAAGAATAAACTGTTTTAAGTTCTCACACCAGTCCCATGACTGACTCGGAGTTTATTGTTTTCCTTCCTAAACTCTGGGTGCCCACCAATTTCCACACGGGCAGTCTAGAGTCAGGTTATCAGGATATTCTGGAATTCAGGAGTTACTGAAGGTAAGCTGGATGGTATGGCGTATTCACTAGTATATAGTATTTCTTTTCCGCTGTTTGTTATTGTTTGTTGTTGTACACTCTGATGATGTAATGTAATGTAATATGATGTAATGTAATAACTGATATAGTTCTTTGTTTAAAGATTATTCATTTATCTATTATATGTTGTTCCGCTGCGATTGTGAGATTCTGATATTGTTCTGTTGTTTCTTTTTGTTCTGTTCTTTCTTTTTGTTATGTTCTATCTTTTTCTCTCTTCTTCTATCTTCTACCTCTTCTTTCACCATAACGATACGGTTTTACGACCTTCGATTTCTCGGCAGTTGATACAGTAGACGTATTGATGTCGGTTTTCGAGCGTCGAAAAGTCGCAACATTACACTTTCTAAATAATAATAGATATGATTATGAACCATTTACAATGATCATCCTAAATAATTTTTTAGTCATTCACAATTCACAATAGAAAATAAGCATGCTACTTCTATACTATCATTGTACATAAAAAAACAACAGATATTGTACAAAACATAATATAAATGGAAATTTACATTGATAATTCATTAGTAGCTTTAAAAGTCCTAATTCAATATATTTTATGTTTTAGTTATTTTTGTAAAAAATATATTTTACACCCGTGCAACACACGGGCTTCCCTATTATAAAGAAATTACTGTAGTCTGAACAAAAAAAGAGCGGTTTTTGCCTAGACGGGATTCAAATATGGGGATGTAGCCTATTATTTTCTAAGTACAGCTGTTAGTCACCATGGAGAACAACAATATGCGTTCACAAGATGAAGTATCCAAGTGTTCCATATTGTCCGTAATTTAGCTGGAAGTTCATCGGCTGAAATCTCGCCCGATTCCGAGTTAGTATGAAGAAACTATTGCAACATGAACAAAAAAAATAGTGGCTATTGCCTAGGCGGAGTTCAAATAAGGGAATGTAACCTGTTATTTTCTAAGTAAAATTGTTAATCACCATGGAGAACTATGGTATACGTTCATATGCTGAAATATCCGAGTGTTCAATATTGTCCGTAATTTAGGCGGGAGTTCATCGGTCGAAGTTTCATCCGATTTCGATTTAGTATGAAGAAGTTATTGCAGTATGAACAAAAAAATAGCGGCTTCTGTCTAGGCGGAGTTTAAATATGGTGATTTAACCAGTTATTTTCCAAGTAAAACTTTAATCGCCATGCAGAACTACGGTATACGTTCATAAGATGAAGTATCCGAGTGTTCCATATCTTCCGTAACTTAGATAATACTTTATTCGTCGAAATTTCGAATGATTCCAAGTTAGCGTGAAGAAGTTATTGCAGTCCGAACAAAAAAATAGCAGCTTCTTCCTAGGAGGAGTTCAAATATGGGGATGCTACTATCAAATTTACTTCCACGGGTACAACTAAAAATGCATGCACGTTGTGATTAAATGCAGGCCCACCTGGGCGTGCATATGTACTCGTATTAATAAAATTTAAAACAAATTCTCTTCCCCCCCCGTTTTTTTTACCAGAACGCATCTGGCCATTGATTTGCTGAGACAAGATCGGAGCCGCCAACCCCTTCCTTCCTCCATCGCGTTCGAACCAGGTAGAAGACGCAAGCCACAAACCCATCAGCCGCCCAAAACCCTAACCGCCGCGACCACCACGCTTGTTGATATCCTGATCAGGAGCCACCACTACGCGTGCCTACCTCCCCTCGACCCACGGTCAGAACGGCGTTGAACTCGGTGCCAGCAAGTTTGAGAAAACTGCCACCAAACGCGAGATAAACGCGACCAATTTCAGGCTCCAACCGACGATGATAGCTCAGATCCACCGTTGGATCTGAAGCTCTCGACGAGTTTGACGTTTTTCCAGTTGAAGTCGAGTCGTGAAAGTGATTGGATTTGGATGAAATCAAGGGAGAACAAGGTGAAGTTTCGGCCATTAAAGAATTAGAACGGCGGTTCGAACGAATATAGTTAGGGTTTTCTGAGGATACGCGTATATATACGCATACAAATTATTTTAATATTATTTTTCGACCTTTTCGGACGAACTCCAAACGAAGGGTGCCGCCAGGCGTTTATAATGTTTTACTCATATTCCGAACACAGTGGAACATGTTTCAGGGCCTAATTCGATCGTATGTGTGAGTTACGAAAATAAACGATCAATTTTAAATTAAATCGATTAAATTAATTTCTAAGCGTTTTGAGCTGCCACGGTCAAATGACAACTCCGATTGATATGGAAATTTGAACCCGGCAAAAATAAACTATTACGGATCTAATGGAACTGGTTTTGTCGAATTCCGAGACTGTGCCCCGGAAGCTATTTTAACTCGTCGATTAAGTCGACGACTTTTCAAAATTTACAGAATTGCTAAAAATTCCAATTTTAAAATCTTATTAACTATATTATAATCCAAATATAACTTACATTCACTTTGGAAACCAATTAGAATCATATTAAATCAAATTTCAGTTATTCACTCTATTTTCATATATTAACTTTCAATATCAAATTAATCATATCAAATTCGGAATTTAATTATTCAAACATTTGTAATATTTAATTTAAACAAATTTGATTATTCTTAAATCACTATCTTTTGAAATATTCAAAAACGAACTTATAAAATTTAACTTTTAGAAGAAATTCAAATTATAGAACAACCATTTCCATTAATCAGTTATTCAATTTTCGTTATTAAATTATTCAATAAATTCCAAATATTAAATTTAAACAATTTAGATTATCCAATAATTCATTATATTTTGAAATATTGAAATTGAACTTATAAGATTCAACTTTTAAAACCAATTCACATTTTAGAACACTATTTCCATTTTACGGTTATTCAATTATTCAATAAGTTTTAAATATTTATTTTAAACAATTTATCTGTTTAATATTCAATTGTTTGATTTTAAATAGATTTTACTTATCAATCAATTACTCTATTATACCCAATGAATTTAACATTTATCATCCTATCTAACTATTGATTGCAAAGGCATTCACTACGTAGCATTTATTTTTCAATACTTATTACTATTCAAATCTTCGAAACCAATCTATTAAAATTTATATTTCTACCTAAATAATTCACAATTCTTATTCACTTATTTACATTTGTTTTTCCATATATTCCCTTATAACCAATTTATAACATTCGAGTCAATTCAATTAGATTGGAACTCCATTCAATCTATTAATAATTACTCGGATAACTATTGTTGCAATTCATTCCAGTTATTATTATTCCATATAAATTACAATTTTTTTTCTAACATTAAATCATGAAATCTTATTAAATTAGCTATTTTAATTATGGAAAATTTATGGGTCGTTACACTCTCCCCTACTCAAAACTTTTCGTCCCCGAAAAGGAACTAAGTATATAATTCAACATTAGATACATTTTAAAGTTACCAACTTATAAAACAACGAAATTCCATTTATAAAGTCATAACTATGCTTCCACTAAGTTACTCCGAACGGCTTTCTAAATTTAAAAGTTAGTTATGAAAACAAGTTATAAAATTTTAAAACTCGAAAATTTTCTAACACCCGAATTTACGAAAAAATTCGACAGAGTCTCCTTTGCGTGGCTCGATCGGTACAGCTACAAAATGACTCTACAGCACCAAACCAACAAAAGAAAACCAAAAGCCAAATGGCTCAATCAAAAAAATTAACAAATCCAATGACAAAATAAACACGTACCTTTTGTCAGGCAATCCACATTTTCTTGATTTTAAATACCTGCATCTCATTTACCAATGATATCCAATTATATAATTTTAAAAGAATCATTTTATATTTGGCATCTTCAATTTCCAATATTAGCTTTTAATTAAGTCCGTAAGCCGTACATATATCATCCGTGAGCAATATCAAATCTAATTGCTTATTCGATCACACAATTTCACTTCCAACTAGTATCGTTCACACGACTCTCTAGTGCGGACTCAGATTTGGTTCCTTGATTGGAAACTGTTACTCTCCTTGCATAGCCATATACTATGATAGAGAATTCCAGAATCAAATCAAAAATCCATATCCAGGGTTCGCCGTCGAGAATCGAGTGAAAAATACTAACTTGGATGGATATAAATCATCTCGAAATTTTATGCTCGAATTTGGATCAAATTGTTATGCGAACAAAATAATATATGTATAACTCACGTATTACCTTCCAATGAATTTTTATCCAATTTATCTATACTAAATTATTTTATTGACTTTTTTTTTATTATTTACAATTAATTATTCACAATCCATTATTCAGTTAGTATATTCATTTCTTTACATGGCATATTCTTTAACATTATCTTTTCTTAAACATCATATCATAGAATTTGCTTAGTCAGGTTCATTTTAAACATTATATATAATTTAATTAAATTCAATTTCATTTTCCAATTGATTCTTAGCTATACCAAATTTTTTGTTTACATTTACTTCAATTTCATGATTTTAGTCAATAAAAAATTTATTTATGAAACATTTTATTAACCAGCACTTTAGTTTAATTATCATCCTATAAAAGTCTAACCTCTCATAAATGACTTTTCTTAGTTTACAGTTATCTTAAAGGTTACAAATTCAATTTTTTTATAATCCCTTTGCAATTTATATTTATTTTCTATAACCAATTTACAAAGATATAATACGATTCATTTATCTTCTTTCTTAAGTTCACTTACTTGTTCCATTTATCCATTCATCATTTCATGTTATATTTAAGTATTTATAATTTTAATCACAACCAAATTTTCCATTTATATACATTTTAATTCCTTTTGAGTTTTCCTTACTTGTATACGTCAATTATTTTCAGGCTCTGTTTATTTGTACAACGTCTCATTACATATCCAAAACATCATTTCAACTTCTTAATATTTGGTAAGTCATATTATATGTTATTAGATTACAAATTTGGTATTCTACAAATTTATAGAATCTCATTTTTCTTAATTAGAATGTTCACAAATTTAATTTATTTAAATCCTCTTTACCTTTTAACTTTAGAGGTACACTACAACTCTAATGTTTTCCCAAAACATAAGTTTAGATATCTTAATCCTTTTATTTTATAAATTCTGGTTATTCACATTTCATTCAAATAATTTGAAAACTTCTAATTAACATAACTTAGAAATTTGAATGCTCGGTTCTTTTCAAATCGTTTGAAATAAACATATACACTTATATCTTTAATATATCAAATCATACCCTTGGAGTTTAAACCAAAACCCATTTACCCAAAATAATTTCGAAGAAAAGCAAAGCTTCTTAGAAGTCTCCCCCACTTTGAGACTCGAAAATGAACGTCGATGATGCTATGCAGTCATCACCGAAATTATTTTCTAGCGACAGAAGAGAGGAGTACTGAACTCATTCCTTCTTAAAAATCATTTCAAAATATTTCTCATAAATATTTTCCAACTAATATCACAATATATTTTCTTCAAAGCTTTGAGAACCATTGTCAAAACCTCCGGGTCTTAAATTCAATATTTTCCAATTTAAATCTATTTTAATTTATAAGTCACCTTTATAAAATATTCTTATAGGATTTTCTTTCTTAAAACATTCCACAAGTGTTTTATCATTGTTCATTTTGTAATTCACCTTATTTATTAAATTACAATATCCAATTAATGATAATAACTAATATTATCATTCCTAACAACCAGTTAAGCTAGATAAGTCACAATAATTTCTGAAAATTTTCTTTATACACAAAATATAATTAGCGCAAAATTATTTTATTTACCCAAGTTCAAAACAATACTATGTCGAATTGTTCTATTTAAGTGTTTTAGAGATCCTTATCAATGACGTTAATTACTCGTATTGACCAGAATCCATAAGCCACTCAACAAATCAACCGACACAATATAAAACATTTTATATCACTAACAAATACGCTCTCTCATATGTATACACTCAACGACTCATCATAGGGTATTACTACCCTATTTATAAAGAGTCAGACCCCACAAAGCTAAGGTTATCGCTACAAAGCTCTGATACCAACTGTAACGACCCACCTTTTTGGACAGTTTAAACCGACGATCAAATACACATGCGGATTCCAAACATTCATAAGGGCAGATGGTTATTGGGGTAAATAAGAAAAGAAAAGAAAGGGAAATAATGGAAATGAAACAACATAGAATGTTGCAGCGGAACGATAAAATATAATAGTCAAATAAACAGTTCATGAAGCTGTTTACTATACTTTGATCATTATTTATACAACATATATCAGAGTTATATATATACACCTGAACAAGTAAAATAATGCAACAGACAACATGTTGCAAAGATAATAATAGTAATAGTATACCAAATCTTCGTCTTTGTCCTCCAGAATAGATCTTCAATAAGCTGAAAAACTCAGGTCTGACCCGAGCATAATGAAAAGACAAACACTCGAGTCAGGACTAAAATATCTTCATGTAAGTTAAATCAGTCGTTAATAAATATGAGTGTAACGGCGTCAGAGATATTTATGGGGTTTGACATCTCCTATCCAGTGTTAACGTGAGTGTAATAACTTAAGAGATGTTACGGGATTTTCCATCTCTCAAGGATCCGTTAAACTATCTACTATGTAGTACAATACGCTATTATAATATGTCTACAGCAAAGTAAAAATATTAAAATAGCGTTAAGGCATTACCATAATTCCCCTTAACACATTTTATAATGCCATAGTCTATACAGCATCGTAAACCCCATCGTAAACAGTGGTTATCAGAGGGTACCCCATAGGTATAACACAAAACAAAACGTAGTGGTCGCGAATAGGATAATCAGTATGACAAGGTACAAGAGGCGATACCAACAAGGATACTAGTAGTTGCGTGATCCGGACTGATGTTGAGCATAGCCAGCAGCTACCTTAACACCACGAAACAACACTCCCAAATCAAGGGGTGCACCCAAATCGAATCACAAAAGTAATAGATATGGCATTGAAGAAGTGTGTACACTAGAGATGGAGAACCTCAATGACCCGACGCGGCTCCTGTTTTAGTCATGTCTGGGGTCATCCAATATCGTTCTCTTTCTTCAGTCAACGTGTTCACCAAACCATCCACTTCATTCTGGATCAACACTCCGCGTATACTAGTTATTAAAGTGGTTTTCGGTATCGACAGAGAGTATGTCCATATCCGATCCCGGTCTCTTTAATAACTACGTATTATTACACCGATGGATCTTTTACATTTCAAATCAATTCATAATTGATATCAAAATATCATATTCGCTTCAAAAATCAAATCCATTTCAAATATCATCATATCTATTCAAAATGTAAGATTCCGTTTCGAAAATCGTTTTTTTCCACCTCAATATCTCATTTCGATTTCGAAATCATTCCGAATTTCAATTTAGGCTGCAATTTCATTTAACCAAATTCATATTTAAATTAAAAATTTTAAACATAAACATTTCACCTTATTGACCAGCTTGAAATTTTAGAAAATAGTTTTAAGTAGTTTAAAAGTAGTTTTAAATAATTAAAATAGTTAAAATATTTAAATGGATTTCAAATAGATAAATTAATTTAATATAGTTAATGTAGGTTAAAATAGTTTAAGTATTTAAAATGGTTTATATAACAGAGAAATTTGGAAGACAAAATGAAACAGCTTCAAAACGAAACCATTTCAATTATAACTTCCCAATTCAAATCAATTTCAATTTCCATTCTACCGATTCAATTTCGATTCAATTCAAATCAACGTCAATTTTGAGTTCAAATTAATTCAATTCTACATTCACCTTCAATTAATTCAATTTCAATTTATATCGATTTGGAGCTTGATTTTTCAAAATATCAATTTATAACATTTAACAAAATTTATCCTTCAATATTCAAATTTAAATCCAAATTTCAAATATGATTCAATTCCAAGCTCAATTTCAAAATATCATTTTTATATCACTTTTACTTAGTAACACTCAAAGCTCGAAATAATGTTCAATCTTTAAAACAAATAATTTTTGAAATTCAATCATATCCAAATTTTAAATTTCAAAGTCTCATCTTAAATTATTTAACAATTTCTTTTAACCAAAATTTATTTCAACATTCCAAACTCAATTTGCGATAAATTCGACTTCTATAAATTGATTTTATTTATAACTTTTAAATTAAAACATTTAAATAAATTTCAAATCAACGATTTAAAAATTATTAATTTAACCAATCCGGTGTCCGTATATAATTTTCTATCCTATGACCAAGTGATTAGTTATTTCAATTTAATGTCAGGGATGAATATATATCACTTAAATCAAATCACAGTGTCATATGTATGCATAATAGGATATATATATAAGCAAATTAACATCCAAACATTTAAATATCAACCAATAGCATCCATCGAAATACATCATCCAATAGACAATACAGTTCACGGCAATTTGATAGTTATTGATATCAGGTAATTTAATCGCAATTAAATTTTTAAATTTCAATTTGACTGTCAATTTTTATTTTCTAGCATTAAATTCAATGAAAAATCTAGATGACGATTTTAGTTTATCAAACAACAACAAGTAAAATTGTATCACTTCATACCGTCAAATTTAACTAGCACAAAGGTATTCTAGTACGTTGTGAGCGTTAGAAAACATTCACCTTGAGTTTCGATTTTAAATCAAATCGTACAATGTTCGATTTAACCTAAAATTTTAATGAGCTCCAAATACTCTTGGATCTGCACTACAGTGCAGTTCTCGTCTCAGCGATTTCAGTACTTCTTGTTTCGTCCGATTCCGACCTCGTATGGCGGAGATATGTGTTTTCAAAGATTGAATATATATATTAATAAAATTAAAACAAATTCTCTTCCCTCCCTCCCTGTTTTTTTACCAGAACGCATCTGACAAGATGGAGCCGCCAACCCCTTCCTTCCTCCATCGCGTTCGAACCAGGTAGAAGACGCAAGCCACAGACCCATCAGCCGCCCAAAACCCTAACCGCCGCGACCACCACGCTTGTTGATATCCCGATCAGGAGCCACCACTACGCGCGCCTACCTCCCCTCGACCCTCAGCCAGAACAGCGTTGAACTCGGTGCCACCAAGTTCGAGAAAACTGCCACCAAACACGAGATAAACGCGACCAATTTCAGGCTCCAACCGACGATGATAGCTCAGATCCACCGTTGGATCTGAAGCTCTCGACGAGCTTGACGTTTTTCCAGTTGAAGTCGAGTCGTGAAAGTGAATGGATTTGGATGAAATCAAAGGAGAACGAGTCGAAGTTTCGGCCATTAAAGTATTAGAACGGCAGCTCGAACGAATATAGTTAGGGTTTTCTAAGGATACGCGTATATATACGCATACAAATTATTTTAATATTATTTTTCGACCTTTTCTGACAAACTCCAAACGAAGGGTGCCACCGGGCATTTATAATGTTTTACCCATATATCGAACACAGTGTAACATGTTTCAGGGCCTAATTCGATCGTATGTGCGAGTTACCAAAATAAACGATCAATTTTTAATTAAATCGATTAAATTAATTTCTAAGCGTTTTGAGCTGCCATGGTCAAACGACAACTCCGATTGCTATGGAAATTTAAACCCGACAAAAATAAACTATTACGGATATAATGGAACTGGTTTCGTCGAATTCCGAGACTGTGCCCCGGAAGCTATTTTAACTCGTCGATTAAGTCGATGACTTTTCAAAATTTACAGAATTGCTAAAAATTCCAGTTTTAAAATCTTATTAACTCTATTATAATCCAAATATAACTTACTTTCACTTTGGAAATCAATTAGAATCATATTAAATCAAATTTCTCACTCTATTTTCATATATTAACTTTCAATATCAAATTAATCATATCAAATTCGGAATTTAATTATTCAAACATTTGTAATATTAAATTTAAACAAATTTGATTATTCTTAAATCACTATCTTTTGAAATATTCAAAAACTACCTTATAAAATTTAACTTTTAAAACAAATTCAAATTATAGAACAACCATTTCCATTAATCAGTTATTCAATTTCCGTATTAAATTATTCAATAAATTCCAAATATTAAATTTAAACAATTTCGATTATCCAATAATTCATTATCTTTTGAAATATTGAAATTGAACTTATAAGATTCAACTTTTAAAAACAATTCACATTTTAGAACACTATTTCCATTTTACAGTTATTCAATTATTCAATAAGTTTTAAATATTTAATTTAAACAATTTACCTGTTCAATATTCAATTACTTGATTTTAAATAGATTTTACTTATCAATCAATTATTCTATTATACCCAATGAATTCAACATTTATTATCCTATCCAACTATTGATTGCAAAGGCATTCACTAAGTAGCATTTATTTTTCAATACTTACTACTATTCAAATCTTTGAAACCAATCTATTAACATTTGTATTTCTACCTAAATAATTCACAATTCTTATTCACTTATTTACATTTGTTTTTCCATATATTCCCTTATAACCAAGTTATAACATTCGAGTCAATTCAATTAGATTGGAACTCCATTCAATCTATTAATAATTACTTGGATAATTATTATTGCAATTCATTCCAGTTATTATTATTCCAAATAAATTACAATTTTTTCTAACATTAAATCACAAAATCTTATTAAATTAGCTATTTTGGTTATCGAAAATTTACGGGTCGTTACACCAGTTCTAACCAACATATTGGTGACTTGCACGACCTTCCATATAAATCTTCGAAAGGCGCCATTCTTGTACTAATATGATAATTTTTATTATAGGAAAACTCAACTAAGTGTAGGTGATCTTCTCATGATCCACCATAATCTGGCACACAAGCTCTTAATAAATCATCGAGTACCTTGTTGACTCTCTCTCTCTGTCTATCTGTTTGAGGGTGATTAGTAGTACTCGTCTTGGACTTAGTACCTAACACATCATATAGACTCTTCCATGACTTGCTAGTAACCAAAGTATCTCTATCACTTACTATACTACTAAGAATTCCATGTAGTCTAACTAAGTTCTTTATAAACAATTTAGCTAAAACTGATGTCGTCCTTGTTGACTTAACGGAATGAAAGGGCACACTTGGTCATCCTGTCCACTATGACCTATATACTTTCATTTCCTTGATTCGACCTTGGGAATCTGTATATAAAATCCATGGACATCGAATCCCATTTCCAAACTGGTATCTTCAAAGGTTGAACCAACCCACTCGACTTCTGATGTTCGGCCTTCACTTATTGACAGCTTGCACATTGCTTTACCCAAGCCAACATCCTTCTCCATACCATCCCAGTAGAAACTCCTTCTCATGTATTATTACATCTAAGTTCCCTTAAGATGAATCTTAAATTTGAATCGATGACATTCCCTAAGAATTTCTCTGCTAAAATCCCCAACATTTGGAATACACAACTGTACCTTCTTTCTCGACCATCCCCTCTGGTCAAGACTAAAATATTTCAGATCATCAATCTTGACTCCAGCCTTTGGCCTTCTAATCTTCTCTACTAGGAGAGGATCCTCTTTTTTCTTAGAAGCAATCCTTTCGATCAGTATTAGTCGAATTTCCAAGCAGGATAACATGGCAGTGGTTTGACTGGAACTAGTAGTCGATCCTAACTGCATATTACAAGTATCAAAGCCTCTAGGTCCTTCCATTCTGATGACATAGCTAACACCACATTCTGATGTTTTCTGATAAGAGCATCCGCTACTTTATTTCCTTTCCCAGGTGTATACTCTATACCAAAATCATAAGCGGCTAAAAAATCCAGCCATCTCTCCTCTCTCATATTCAACTCCATTTGAGAGAATAAATAACTTAAGGACTTATGATTAGTGTATAACTCAAATATCTCCCCTAAGGGATAATGTCTCCATACTTTTAATGCGAAGATCATCGCAACCAACTCTAGATCATGAATAGGATATCTTACTTCATGCAGTCTAAGCCGTCGTGAAGCATAGGAAATAACTTTATCTTTCTGCATCAATATAGCCCCTAATCCGGTTCCACATGCATTGATATATACTACTAATCCTTCATTACCATCTGAAACTACCAACACAGGCACGTTGGTTAATAGATGCTTTAACTTAAGAAATGTTTCCTCACATTAATCTGACCAAACAAACTTCACATCCTTTCTAGTTAGTTTAGTCAAAGGCGCTGCTATCCGCGAGAAATCCTTACTAAATCTTTGGTAATAGCCAGCGAGTCCAAGAAAACTTATGATCCAGTCACCGTCTCTGGTCTCTTCCATTTGTTAATAGTTTTGACCTTATCCAGATCAACTAACAAACCCTTCTGAAACCAAATGACCAAGAAACTTAACTTTTTTCTTCTAGAAATTACACTTTGAAAACTTCGCTTTAGTTGATGCTGCCTCAGCATCTCAAGCAATACTCTAAGATGAACTTCATTCTCTCTTTCATTCTTAGAGTATAATAGAATGTCATCTATTAATACCAACATGAATTTATCGAAGTTCTCTCGGAAAATTCGGTTCATTAAATCCATGAGGAAAGCTGGCGCATTTGTTAACCCGAATGACATTACTGACCACTTGTACGAACCATACCTAGTCTGAAACACTATCAACCGAATGTCCTCTGTCATTCCTAGCTGATGGAAACCTGTTGCCAAATCTAATGGGGAAAACACTCTGGCTCCACTCGACTGTTCAAATAAATCATCGATTCTCGTCAAAGGACACCTATTCTTGAATGTTTCTCATACAACTTATGATAGTCAATAAATATCCTTAACGACCCATCCGGTTTCTTCATGAACACCGTGGTTGCTCCCCAAGGTGAACTGCTTGGTCTAATAAATTCTTTCCTTCTAAATCCACTAGTTACACCTTCAATTCCTTCATCCTGATAGGTGTCATCCTGCTAGGTGGTCTTCTTACATATTCTGCTCCTGGCACAAGATTTATTTGAAACTCAATGGCTCTCTTTGGTGTAGTCCTGTGACTGGCTTAAAAATATCTGCAAACTCTCTTGCTACCAAAATTTGACTCAACTCTTCTTCCACTTCCATAATATTCAGCAAAGCACAAGCACTTGAGTCTGACTTCTCCACCGTGTATATAATTCGGTTATGACTATTGGAGTGTCTTAGCAATATTTCCCTACCTTGGCAAAACATCCTAGCACCATACCTATCTAACCAATCCATACCCAAAATGATCCCCAAGCCTACGAAATCAAAAAAACATACAAATTACATTCAAACTTATAACCTAACAATTCAAATTCTAATTAGTCACATCTCATACCCAGAGTTGCATACCCTCCTACAGGATTCACAACCTTTAAGGAAGTAATAAGTATGAGGGTTCTAAACATAACTTATCTACCAAACGCCGAGATATTAATGAATGTAATACACCAGTATCAAATAGTAACCTAGTTGGTATATTATGAATAAAAAGCGTACCTTCCATTACAATCATTCCCTTCTCAGTAGCAGTTAGTATAGAAGAAGATGGTTCCAAAGCAAAAGATCGTTCCCTTATCCGCTCTGACTGGTTCTGGGCACTGATTCTTGTAATGTCCAATCTGGTCATAGTTGAAGCACTTCACTCCTATCTTATCTGCAACCTCATTCCCTTTTCCGGTTCGACATTCATGAGCATAATGTCCTTTCTTGTCATACTTGTAGCAAACTACATCGGCCGTTCCTTTCTTGGTACCTCATCCTTCATGAGCTCCTTTCTTCTTAAATAATTTCCTATTCTTGCCTCGAGAATCCTAAGTTCCAACCCGCTTCTCCTTCCCATAAGTAGAAATCATCTCTTCATTCCAGATTGCCATCTTCACTACAACTGTACTTGGATCACGAATATGTGGCATAGTCGCCATAGCAATCTTAGATGATTCCTCGGGAACTCCCATGGTAACTCTATTCCATAAATAAATTTCTACTCCTTGCAACCGTCGTGAAACAAGTCTCCGTTTCTGCTCATCATCAAATCCCAAGTCAGTTGAAAATTCATTCACAATGCATTAACCTGTTTTCTACATTGGTAGCATCCTCTGTTCCCGAAAATAGCTTCCTACCAAGACTGGTGTACTCCCTGCTCAGCTTAGCATAGTTATTGCCAACCCGGGCCACGGGATTAGCTCCTCCAACACTCACAGCATTTCCCTCAACTACTCCTACAACTGCTTCATCCTATATCATATTGACGAAGAACTGTTACATCATCGGCAAATCTACTGGAGGGGGTTCGAGCACCTACATTGGCATTTGTATTTGGATTAGCATTTGCATGTCGACCCGGATTTCATCCAGTATTGGGTTGAGCATTTCCATTAGTTGCGGTGCTTTCTCTACCAAGATTTCCTCTTCTGTTTCCTTCCTCCATATCTTCATTTCTCGTAAGTTTACATACGAGCCTTAGTAAGATACAAATGAACGGTTTAAGAGAGAGGGGAATACGGATGCTACAGTCATCCATTATTATTAATTCTCGGTGACCAAATGCGGTAATGTTAGATACATTGATATACCTTTAACATATGGATATGAAAATTTTTAAACTCGATCTTTAAATCTAATTTCTCATTCCACTATAAACATATTTCAAATTCGTTACATGATCCCAATTTGTAAACCATGCTCAGATAAATATAATTATTACAAAATATGGCAAGAGAGACATATGAAGATTCCCTTTGGTAGATTGGATTCTAAATATAGGCAATTAAACAACTTTTCCATTACATCCAATTGCACAGTGGAATTAAAAAGAAAATAATAGCTAGCTTGCCTCCTGCAAGTCTCCAATAGCTTATTCATCTAAAGAAGAACCTGAAAACCTTAACTCAAATTACACAAAATCTATAGAGCACCCGAGAGTTTAAGGGGAAAACATAAACTTCGAGTCGGATAAAAACTCTGATATGAATAATTCCAACTAGAACCGCATAGATATCTAGTGAGATCGTGTCTCCTAGTGGAATGGGTTTTCCCCTCACTAGTATCTTAACCTAATTTATAATAACCATATGTTGTGCACCTGCATCCACAATGGTTAAGACGTAACATAATAAGATGTTCCATGATGATATGGAAACATGCAATATGCTTTGGATTTCCCATCTCCATTCACCTGGCTACCTGTCTCAAGTTATAGTTTCTAGGGTCACTATTAACCTATCAGTTTTCATGAGCTAACTAATAACCTGTTATAAGCTTATGAACTATCTGTTCAGTTTCATAATTTTCATGGCATCACTAAGAACTAATTGGTGTCTACTAATAATATCGCTAATCATAGTTCTCATGGGGTCACTATGAACCTATTGAATTCTCCAATAACATCCCTCATGCCATAGTTTTTATGCAATCACTCTGAACCTATTGATTTCTTTCAATAAATTATTTCAGACATAGTTTTCATGGGATCATTAAGAACCTATTGACCACTGCCAATACCAATCTCCAAATATAGTTTGCGCTTACTAAGAACCTCTCTAAAGCAATAATCCTTTGATTGATATTGGGCATCCAATATTCTGCTTTGTTTAACCTCCTGGATGAACTTTTCCAAATTCTTTCATATTGCTATGTATTTACTTTAAAAATGAGATTGGGTTCTTAAATTTGAAAACTAAGGCTTTCGACTATATCCTTTGTATCATTACTTAAAATTTTAGATGTTCTCTTTTGAGACCATCCAACATATCTTTCGAAACATTGAAACTCTCCTTTCGAAACATTTAAAGATATATCTTTCGAGACATATAAAACATATCTTTCGAAAGCATTGAAACCTCCCTTTCGAAACCCTTAAGAACATACCATTCGTGCACTAAAACATACCTTTCAAAGGTAATTCAAGTAAGAATTTATGGAAGTATAGCTTCGAAACCATTTAAAAATATCTCTTTTGAAACCATTGATTTCAAGTGAAATTGTTGGGGAAAAGGATTGCTTAGAAACCAACCTTTCTAAACCATTGCCTCCAAAACCACTGATAAAAAGTGGCTAAAAAGACCCTTTTGAAAGCATTGGGAAGGCGGCTTCAATATTCATAAAACAAAAGCCTTCCTTTCGAACTCAATGTTATAAGACTATAAAGAAAAGTAGCCTTTAACCAATTCGAAAGGTATGAATGCGTCAGGTAGGCATCGAATGAGTTCAAAATACATTAACCACTTGAATTCTAGTGGGTTCTGATTTTTTCGCAAAAATGAGAAAATCCAAGCCCATTGAATCTAGAGTTGGGTATCAAATACCTTGCAAATAGGAAAAGACAAATATATCGGAGCTCAAATAAGTACCTCACAGAGGAACTGACTAAAATATAATAAGAAGTAAATATTCACCAAGATAATAACACTTTCTAAACAAGTGTCTCAAAGTGGGGAAGTCTCTGCCATCTACCTAACATGTGGGATGTTTTAAGGAGGAGGTCTGAATTACAAATCGAGTGAATAGAAAAATTATACAGTTCTAGTTTTAATTCTACATATACCATTTTATTTCCATTTTCTGTTATAATAGATTTATAGGGTTTATAATACTCCCGCCTTTATGTGTAAATCATACACATCTACTCCTTAGTACATTAAAACCTAATAACTAATATATATGTAGCTATATGCCCAAAGACCACTTCGATCCTAGGTACTACCCTTAGTACCTTCTGTATCCTTCTCGAAATGGGCTCCATCGCCTTGCTCCTAGAGCGTTTTGCAACTACATCTGTAAAGGATAGCTTCCTGAGGCCTACAATACAAATGTTCCAATGTCTAGTGTGAAAACGCAAACCACATCCCCACTAGCCTATACTAATGCTCGGACATCCACAATGTACCAGCCAGTGTGTACCCTGAAGACTATACATAATCTTTCTGTCTACTCCCTGAATCCCGCCAACAAGGTGTACCTAGTATGGAACTCAATCGAATATTTTCTGTATCTATAAAGGAAAGGTTCGTTACACTTAGCTTCGTTAGGCCTATAATACAGATATTCTACTTGGCCTGTTCCTTTTCTCATCGTGGCTATGGCTTCACGCAACCACCCCTCAACTAATCGAAAGACCTCTAAAGAGCTAAGTGGTTATGCCCTACTACAAACAATCTAAACATCCAATTGGTTGTGCTCCTCATCTAATATCTCGATAGTGAAAGGATCATTGGCCTGTTGGTTTAGCACCAGTCTTTCCCGAACTCATTCTTGGTTGATGATGGCTTGATCTCTGCATGCGACTATACTTTGGGGTCCTGCCCATGGATCCTGCCCCTAAAACCTACTCGCAAGTCAGAGTATGGTGTCATATGAATATCCTACTCCATTCACCAACCTTTTGACTGCCTACACAGGTTCGTTTCGTTAAGCCTACAATGCAAATGCAGTCAAGGCATACTCTTTATGGAACACCAAAGACCTGCCTCTAGGGATGCAGCTTCATTAGGTCTACCTCAGAGGGCCATCGTAGAGTACCCTCACGTTCCGTTGGACTTTCGTACTTCCTTCTAGCCCAAATTAACTAATATTGAAGTACTATTTTTGTGCTAAAAATCTATGATGAATTGCTTCGTTAGGCTCTTCATCCTTTGGGCTGCTTTAAATGCATATTACCATTTTATTAGACCATACGTCAAATCTTTTGTTATGTGTTTAGTTTACTTTTCTAATTCTATTGGCTACTTATTTACCATAATCAGCATAAGCTTGTCCAGTCTCACCTAACTATTGTGAGACCATCAGTTCCCGACTGAAAGGGAATGTTGTTGGCATGGGGCCTTTCTTCTTTGTTTGCTTATTAACTTAGTGTAAGTTTTAAAATAAGCCTTTTCTGTTATCTATAATTATAACCTATGTTATAATTATACTTGCAATTGTTACTTCTATATTCTTTTATAATCTACATGTTATAATTATAATTGCTTGTGTCTCTTTTCTAGTCTGTCCTCTTTTGTTATGATATTGAATTCTCTTTAGTTCTTTTATATTAAATGACAAATCTTGGCTTGGGACTACGTCCGACTATCACAAATTTACCTATCATAATAACTTCTTTGTTTTTATTCTACTATCTACACAGTACGTGCAGATCTAGGCACATTTCTGTTTATTGTTTCTAGTCTTGTCAAATAATCAACTTGATTTCTCCTTTAATTTCTTTAACTCTTCACTTTATTTTCTTTTATTCTAAGAAATAGTTCTATTCTATTTGGTTGGTCACAAAAAAAGCTATGCTAAAAATCCATTTCCATATTTTAAATATTAAATGATGCTATAAACAATAACTCGTAATCGCAAGATATTTCTTTTTATTGTTTCTTTATTTGTTGGGTAATGCAAATACAGAATTGTATCCATTTTACACTAATTCCCTTTTTCTTTCTTTTATTCTTGCAATTATGTTTATCGTTATCTTTTAAATATTAAACCATGGAAATTTATTCTATTTTCTAGATTAACCAGTTAATCTATTATTAAATACCAAATCATGTTATTAGATTTCCCTCATTTTAATTTATTTCTCCCGTTTTAGCATAATTTATTATAAATTTCTTGCTTTTAGGCTTAAACCTTTCTCTATACCTGTTAAGCCTAATATTATTCATATTTAATTGGATTTCTTTCTTTCTTTTCCAAATAATAATTAAATATAAGCTTTCTTATAAAATTTACAGTTTTCAACATAACTAATTAACATAACTAATTACTGAAATTAAATATTGAATTAAATATTTAACGGGAATCTAATTATAATATATCATAAAGGTAAAAGATATATAAATTAAATCCAGTTATAAGTCATCCTTAGCTTTGCTCCATGGTCTTAGCTCTACTCCATGGCCTTCCTGGATCACCTTCTAGGGTGTCTAATATTTTTATTAAGAAGATCTTCTCCCTAGAAATATTTTTACTCAGGGTTCAGCCTCAGGCAATGAACCAAATTGGGAGAAAATCTGATTGTGAGAAAATAGCTAGGCCCAGGGTTCTATTTATAATGGAGTTTGGGGATATCAGACCATCGTATTTTTGGATTGAATCTAGTGCAACCACGTCACACGGTCGCTGCGAGTCATCGGATCCGGAAAACGACACTCTAGATCGTGCAAAATTCGAATTAATAGACTTTGGCATGTCCCTTGTGGAACTCATGTCCAGGGCAACACGTGGGTCGACCAATAGGTCGACCTGTGTTCTCTTTGGGTCAACCTGCAGCTTTGTGGGTCGACCTATGGGTCGACCCATATATATTTATTATTTTTTCTGCTTTCTTGTTCTGTTTGTAACTTCTTCTTGTTAACTCGGATTTCGACAAGTTATATATGAAAATTGATCCAAAAAACGCCAAGGACACGATGGTATAAGTTCAAGGCCATATTCTAACAATTCCAAAAATGTTTATTTTCACTGTTCATCGTTATTTGATTATTTAATTATCTAAAAATGCGGGGTGTTACATTCTCCCACCCTCTAGAAAATTTCTTCTTCGAAATTCGACAATGGTAAAATCCTGCAATTCTTTAATCACATCCATTTTGTGTACATCGAATTTTGTGACGATTCGGGTCCTTATAAGAAATCTCAATGAAATCTCCAAATTCGGTTTTGATTGAAATCAATCGATTATTGCAATCCAATTTGGCTTCATATTTTGCTAGCCAATCCATTCCTAGTAAGACTTCAAACTCATTAAAATCAAGGACAAAGAGACCAATAGGTAATTATAACAAGAATATGAGATAGGAACATCTCTACATCGAAGACAAAGGTTCGCGGGATCTCCAATTGGATTCTTTATGCATATAGGCTCATCGACAAAATTTGGTTCAAGATTCAATTCATTTCTAGCTTGCTGAGACATAAAACTATGTGTAGCGCCCTTGTCAAATTGAACTTTAATAATGCTATCATAAATAGTGAGATTACCTTCCAGAGCTCCTTTCCCCTTTTCTGCTTTGGAAGATGCAGGTTTGTCTTTGACTGTGTACACTTTGGCTGTCTGAGCTTGCTTCATGGTTGGGAAGTCTTTAACTTCGTGTCCCAATTTCTGACAATAATAACATTTCCTGGGTTTTGCTTGAACAGATTGATTGACTTGTCTCTTAGGCTTCGTACATCTGCTCGAATAATGGCCCTTTTCTAAGCAATTAAAGCAAGTGACATTCTCTGCTGAGCTTCCCTGATTGCTCTTCTTCTTCTCCTTACCCTACCATGGTTTCTTGCCTCCAAATTTCCTCTTCTTCCAATTTTCATTGCTCGAATTTCCTTTCTCCACCGGGGCTTCTTACATATCAAGTGTAGCATATCTGTACCCCTTATCAATCAAATCTGAAAAGGATTCTTTGACGTGGCCAGTCATCCTTTCGTGGAACTTCTTACTCATCACACGAATGAACCTTTCATTTTTCTTTAAAGGTGTATTCACCAATTCTGGACCGAAACGATACAATTCATTGAATTTGTTTAGATACTCCTTGAATGACAAACTCCCTTGCTTTAAGTCCATGAATTCCTGGTACATATGAGAAATTCCGGCTGATGGCATATAGCGCTTCTTAAATACTTCCTTAAATCTCTCCCAAGTAAACTCGTCTTCTGGCTCATCTACAGTGACTGTCTCCCACCATGCTAAGGCTTCTTCTTGAAGTTGGCAAGAAGCTATGAGTCGCATCTGATCGCCTTGCAGCTTTATCCCTTTAAAGATTCTTTCACATGATCTGATCCATGCTTGGGCCTCAACAATCGACTCCTTGCCGGGGAAAGGCTTACCACCAAGCCTTGAGAAACTCTTATATAAATCAGCCAGATTCGGCTGATGCTGAGTAGATAAAGCTGCTTCTGCTGTTGGGGGAACTTGGCTAGTGTTGTGGCATTTCCTCACCCCCATCTCCTCCTCTTCGTCCGCTCATTCTTACTATCTGTAATTAGTAAGACAATGGATTTAAATATTCAGACGAGATATCTTAAGGAATATCAGCAGTTAAAAGAAATACACTAAGAAAATTTGGGGTTTCGGTCTCGGGTTATACCCATTCTAGGGTATACTTCACCCTGTCTTTAACGAGCCATGTAATGTGTTATACTCCGTAGCTAAAGTTCTTATTCAACCTTTAGCTCTGATACCACATGTCATGACCCAAAATCCAATGTTTGAAAATTGACATCAAATACCTCACTTGTATTTGACTGCCGAAGATTCAAACGTCGAACTCCAGTTGGATGGAGCTTATAACAACATTAGATGAATATAAAACAGCAGAAACAAAATGAATATCAAGCATTACATCACAGATACAAATAGAACAAGTGATCGTATGCCAAAAGTCTTCAAGGAAATAAAGTGATAGAGAACTTCCAAAACTAAGCACCTTGAAAACCAAAACCTTTCAAAATATCTCTAAGACAAAAGCTTCCAAAAAAGATAGCCTCCAAACCAAAAAGACTTCAAAATCCAGCTAACTCCAAAACACGGAAAACCTGCTATAGGCTGCCCGTGTGGAAATTATAGGCACCCAGAGTTTACAAAGAAACAATAAACTCCAGGTCAGTCATGGGACTGGTATGAGTAAACAAAAATAGTTGCTTTTAAATAAAACAAGATTTATAAAAGAAAGTCCGGTATGCTTTTTGAAAAATGAAACTACCATAAGACCTCCCGCCACACACATACTGCAATCGCAGAATTGGAGGAGATTTCTTCTTATGATAGTCAAATATGCTTGATACGAGAAAAATTCTTTGATATTATTACTAGTGAATAGTGTAGAAAACCATTTCTAAAGTATAATATTAATCTTAGCCAGCATAGACATTTCGTACTATGCCTACTACAGCTACTATCTAAACAGTGGCGCCACCATAAATAAATGGCAGGTTATACGACTAAAACCGTACTGGGTTCGTATTGGGAATTGGATTTCCAATAAATGGTTAGGTTAAGGAACTTCCTACTACCACATAGGTACGCCTCTAGAGGGCCGTCCCGAGAACTTAACCAGTTCTCTGCCAACACAAGGCCGGGTTACCTCTGTAACTTGGTAACTACTACACGACTATGCCATTCCTCAGTCGTTTGCAACCTTTATCCGAGAGCCCTCTAGCACAAAGCAACAACCACACAGTAAATGAGATTGCAGCAACCACATAGGTTAAGTATCTGGGCTCCATACCGTGATACCACCCTTTTCCAGAAGGAAATGACATACCCTAAAAGGTGCGACCCTCGTAACCTTGCCGCATCTTTCCTGTTTCGACCGTTTCCGGGGTATGAGGTCCGATGAGGTCTCGTCCACAAAGCTACGCTTTACACGAAAGCCATTCTTTGATCACAAATGATCATCAACACACAACATCATTTAGCATGCCACACTACCAAATTGGGAGTATATCATTGTTAACCTTCAACTACATAATCCCTGAGCTCGTACGTCTCAGAGAAGGGTGTTAAGCTAAGAGAATAAATTCTCCGCCACCAACAGATATGTATTTGAAAGAAATCTGCTTTATATCTCAAAGTGTAGTGCCAGACATACAACCATACAAGTCTGTTCCGGGTTCGAACAGAACCGAAGGCACTTCGTCCGATAAAGGAAGAAGCCCTTGCAAATCCAGGTATCCACAATCCCGATCGGACTCCCCATTACATGTGGAGATCTTTATACCGGAGCAACTCAGTGCAGAGACATTCGATTGGTTATCCTATCGTTTTCGAAGACACCTGTTCTTCGCCACCGTCTTCAAATGCTATTCATTTCGTTGTATCACTATTCGAAATGGGTTATATGACACAAAGGCCCTCTCTCGGCTAATCCGAACAGTGAGCGCTCAATTTTAAAACACGTGGATGTATCAATCACAATGATTTACATTCAAGGTTCGATGTGGGTTACAGATAACCAACTGGAATCCGACTCACTGTCGCATCGACGTTTAAATGCCGTTTTACGGGCAAAACGGTTGTTACATACATACAGAAACAAATCATGAATCATAGTTCAGCTCAAAGCAATTCGCATCATACAGTATCACAATCACAACAAAAATATCAATCCAGTACACAACATTTGATAATAGTTAATCACCTTCAGTTAAGATGAATTCATAGTGTGATTTAAGTTAACTAACCACATAATTATTTTCGTTAATTATTTTTAATCAATGATTAATTATTCTCAATTATAAATTAATAATATCTTAATTAACTTTATTAATTAATTATTCTTCAATTAATTATCTTAATTGGTTAATTCTTAATTGTTAATTAATTAAATTTTTAATTACCTTTATCAATTAATTATTCTTTAATTAATTGATTATTAATTATAAAGTAATTACAAATCATCAATTATTTAATCATTATAAATAAATTTGTTTTAAAGTTAACAACTTGAATATTTGATTTACTTCTTAATTATTTTATTAAGTTAAATTTAAAACAATTTTATTTAAAAATATAAATTTGAAATATCTTTGAACTTCATTAATTTCAAATAATCATTTCAATTCCATTTACTTCACATTCCATTAACAAACTATCATCATTTATAAAGAATGAATTCAGAAAATCATTTTAAACTTATGTTTCAAAAATTCAAAACTGGAATTTGCTGTTTTCAATGACCAATCCCAGGCTGTCTCGAGTCATCCTCGAGCAAAAATGCTCCCTGCTTCGAGTTTTTACCAAGATCGACCCAAGTATAACTTTTTTCCAACTAAAATTTTGTTTAAGTTTAAACGACCCGGTGTAACGCCAAAATGACACGACCCTATCTTCGAGTCATCTCCTCTAAACCCCGTGCAATACTTCGAGTCAAGCATCATCCCATGAAAAAGGAACTACTGATACAACGAAACCGTGTGCACGCTACACACAGTCCCTGTCGTCACTGGTCGAAGCTACGACCGTCGTCAGGTCGACGACTAACTACTCGACCCATCAAGCCACCCCAAAGCGCGAACCATCGCCACAATCGAAATTGAGCTCCACGACCCATACTTTATCAAAAACCATCACCAAAAATGGCCTCGTCCCTCCACCTCTAGCCATCAAAGGCCACAAAAACTAGACCGAAGCTTCGCCAACGTTAGACGCCACGATTGGCACCGAAGGTTCCGATCACCCAACAGCGGCGCAACTCCTTCATTTCCAATTACGAGCAGTTATGGGTTTTCAACCCTAATTCGATCTTGAACCAACAACATAATGATTTATAAATTCATCCAATATTTTTCTAAGGATTTCAAACCCTCAAGCTAGCTGCGATGATGATCTCGAGGCACACAAATACAGGTTCATCAGAATTTTACAAAATCAAATTTTCTGATCAAGTTAAAATTTCGCACTAAAAACTGAATTAAAAATTTAGATTTAACTTTCAAAAATCGTTATTTTCAACGTCGATTCAGATAGCATTACTAAAATTAAAATTTATGATATTCGAATTCTTGCCTAAATTGAATGGTGGCTGTGTTTTCACAATTTCCAGGAAGAAAAACTATATTGCCTGGCTCTGATTTGTTATTAAAACATAATGCATGTTTAAAACAAATACTTTGTTTTGTTTACAATTCAATTCCAGAAGAAAACAGAGAGAGTGGTATTTGAATTTGGCATGGGTTTACTCTGTAAACCTGAGACTACGAAGAACAGGGATGAAGACCCTGGATATAAACATTCCCAGGAAAAAATACACATGCACACAAATTTGTTCACATGTAAAGGTTTTCAACATCATTCAGACATGCATACAACAATAAGAAATTGGATAAATCAGAGGTTTACTCACCTGACACAGTTTTGAACAGAAAGCTCCTGACTGTTTTAAAATAAAGATGGAAGCCTGGATTTTTCTACTTTGATCTTGAAGTTTAATCTGCAAAGTTTGTTAATACAAATCTTTGCTTAATCTTTGTTGTATTCATTTACTTACTTCATCAATAACACACAATATTCAATTTACTTATAGTTTGAATTTAATACAACAGAGAATAGGGTCTGCAGCTTGAAATCCAAAAATTTGTTTAGTCTTTAAACTTGATTTTTTTCCTGCAACCGATTGATATAATTTTCTTAAATTCTTGCTTTATTACTGATTAACAAATTCAAATTTTTAAAAAGAGTTCACTTGCCTTAATTTACTTCAGAGAATCCAGCTCTGTTTTCCTGGACAAAACAGGAGCATTGATTTTATTAATTTGCAGTTTGAAACTTTTGTGTTAAAACTTGATTTTGAAATAACTAATTCACTTAACTATGAAGTTTAAAACTTACCAGAGATATGGAATTTAAAACTACTACTTGATGTATGAGAAGATCCTCAGATTTTTAACTTTGAATCCAAGATAAAGTTGCAGTTTTTGATTTTCTTATTTTTCTTTGGGTGTTGAAGTTTGAAATGCTCAAGACCTTTTGACTTTTCTTTCAGAAATTTGAGAGGCTAAATAATTGGAAAAGAGAAGCTGAAAAGTTTTTATGATTTTAAGTTTTATTAATTTTTTCAATCAACTAAATTGAATGCCACTTGTTAAAACCAATCATGAGATCTCTACACTTGTTAGTTTTCACACCATCTCCCTCATGCATGTTTAACACTTGTATTTTTTTACAAAGACAAAAGAATTTTAAGTAAATTTTATATCAAATTTATTTTATTAATAATTATACCCCTTATTCATATGTATATATACGATGTTCAAAGAAGAAATGTTTCTAACAAACCTTTACATTATAAATTACACCTTTATGATTTCAAATGCCAGTTATTTTTCTAAAACATTTATTTTAAATTTAAATTCAAATTCCAATTCAAACTTGAATAAAAATCCATTTATGTCTATTTATATACTCGTTCATATACTTGTACAATTTAAATTCAAATTCAATATATACACTCAAATCCACTCATATATGCATTATATATATATATATATATAATTTAAATGCAAATGATTTTTGTTTAAAACATTTACTATTTCAAAATTATAAACTCAAAAGAAATTGGAGTTCTATTCATACAAATTATCACTTTTTTTATTTGTTTGAGACTTTCAATTTATTTTCAAATTGAATTCCAAAGGTTTAAATATATTACCAATTTAAAATGATAAATTTTGGGATGTTACAGATATCCCCCTTAAGAAAATTTCATTCTCGAAATTTGTAAGAGAGAGAAAAACAAACAAAGAATATACGAATTCAGAAAGAGTAAAGGAATGGCTCACCGGTTTAAGCCGAGATATCCACTCTGCAATTGTGATATAATTTATGCATATTATCTTCAGTTTCCCCAGTGCATTCCTTTGGATCGACACTCCATTGTACTTTAACCAGTTTCACAATATTGTTTCTCAATTGATTTTCATCACGATCCACAATCTTTATCGGTTCTCTTTTAACTGTTAAATTGGGAGTGATTTCCAGATCCTGTTGAGCAACTTCTTCAATAATACAATCTGGATCGTGCACATACTTCCAAAGGTTAGAAATGTGGAACACATCATGTACGCCAGATAACCAGCTAGGCAACTGCACTCGATAGGCTAAAGAACCGATCCTCTCCAGAATAGGAAAAGGACCAATATACCGTGGTGCCAGCTTACCGGTATTCCCAAACCTTAATACACCTCGTATTGGAGATACTTTAAGAAAGACAGAGTCTTTAATCTGAAATTCCAAATTCCTTCTTCTACGATCAAAATAACTCTTTTGACGACTTTGAGCCATCCTCAATTTCTTTCGTATAAAACCAACTTTCTCTGTGGCTTCTTTAATCATATCTGGTCCAAGGATGAGTCTATCACCAGCCTCGATCCAGTATGCAGGTGATCGACATGGAAGACCATATAGAGCTTCAAAAGGAGCCATCTCGATACTGGCTTGATAGTTATTGTTATATGAGAACTCGACCAAATTCAAATGGTCCTCCCAAGAACCACCAAAATCAAGTATACAAGCACGTAATAGGTCTTCTAAGATTCGGTTAATCCTCTTAGTCTGCCCATCAGACTGTGGTGCTGAAATTCAGTTTTGTTCTTAACGCGTCTTGAAACGCTTCCCAAAATCTACTAGTGAAGATCGGATCACGATCACTCACTATGCTGCTAGGAACTCCATAGAGACGGAAAATTTCTTTCACATATAACTCGGCTAAACTTGCTGCCGTGCGGATAGATTTCACTGGCAAGAAGTGGGTTGTCTTAGTCAAACGGTCCACAATGACCCAAATTGCTTCATTGCCTTTCCGAGTACGAGGCAACCCATTGATGAAATCCATCGATACTTGGTCCCATTTCCACTTGGGTACCTCTAAAGGCTGAAGTAAACCCACCATTTTCTTTTGATCGCTTTTAATTTGTTGGCAAGTAGTAAAGCGACTCACATATATAGATATGTCCCTTTCCATCGTCTTCCACCAGAAAGTTCTTTTGATATCACGATACATTTTATTGACTCATCTAAAACTTCACGTTTTAGATCAGGGATGTCTGGGACACATATTCTGCCTTTTAATATTATAACTCCTCTACCATCCATCTCAAAACTAGTGTCTTCTCCTTGGCATATTCTTTTATAAATTCCCCAAAGAAACTCGTCTTCATTCTACTTACTCACGATCCTCTTAAGAAGAGTAACAAGATGTGCGAGAACAGCATGTCTTCTGCTCAAAGCATCAGCAACTACATTAGCTTTTCCAGACGTATAAAGGATATCTAGATCATAGGATGCTAGAAATTCCAACCAACGTTGTTGTCGTAGATTTAAATCTTTCTGGGTGAAGAGATATTTCAAAGATTTGTGGTTGGTGAATAATTCAAATTTTTCACCTAAAGAAAGAGAGTTCAAAAAGTATATTTGTTAAGTTAAATTAAATTTAGAAATTGTTAAGAAAGCTGAAAAGATTCTTACCCAGAAGATAATGTCGCCATATTTTCAAAGCGAAGATAACAGCTAAGAGCTCCAAATCATGGGTTGGGCAATTTCTTTCATGTGGACATAATTGTCTACTCACGTAAGCAATTACCTTCCCATTCTGCATTAACACCACACCCAAACCTTCACCACAAGCATCGGTATAAACAGATAAACCTTGGTTCCCTTTAATAATAGCGAGAACAGGAGCGGTGGTTAATCTTTTCTTCAACTCCTGAAAAGCTTCATCACATTTCGAAGTCCAATTGAATCTTGCATTCTTCATTGTTAGCTTAGTCAACGGACTAACTATTTTAGAAAAGTCCCGAACAAACTTCCGGTAATAACCTGCTAAACCCAAAAAGCTTCGAACTTTTTTTGGTGTAGTGGGTTTTCCCCAATCAAGAATAGTGGAATTTTGCTAGGATCAACAGAAATCCCTTCTTCATTAACAATATGGCCGAGAAATTTAACCTCTTTGACCCAAAAATGGCATTTGGAAAATTTTGCGATTAGAATATTTCTCCTTAATATCTCCAAAACGATTCTAAGATGCTCGGCATGCTCCTCTTCGGTCTTGGAATATACCAAAATATCGTAAATAAACACAAGCACAAATTTATTCAATACTTCCCGGAACACACGGGTCATAAGATCTACGAAGTATGCTGGAGCATTGGTTTGCCCGAAAGGCATGACTAACCATTCGTGGAACATATTAGGACCCCTAAAAGCAGTCAAATGAACACAATCTTCGGCGATTCGTAGTTGATGGAACCCATGGGCTAGATCCATCTTCGAAAAGAAACGAGCGCTGTGCAATTGATCAAACAGATCATCAACTCTAGGTAGAGGAAATTTATTCTTAAGAGTCAACTTATTGAGATCGTGGTAATCCACACACAATCTCAAAGATCCATCCGATTTAGCAACAAACACGACGGCTGAACCCCATTCAGAAACACCAGGACGAATTAACCCTTTATCTAGCAAATCATTGGTTTTCTTGAATAATTTAACCCTTTCCTTGGGTGTCATCCTACGACTTGCGTGAACGACAGGACGAGCATTGGGTACTAGGTCAATTCTGAATTCTATTTCTCGATGTGGAGGTAAGGATTTCACTTCTTCAAACACGTCTGAAAAATCTCTAACAATGGGCATGGACTCCAGACTGGGTTCGGGATAACCCAAATTATGCATCAACCCTTCTCTTTTAGGACTAGGGTCCTCACAAGAAATCTCAATGAAATCTCCAAATTCGGTTTTGATTGAAATCAATCGATTATTGCAATCCAATTTGGCTTCGTATTTTGCTAGCCAATCCATTCCGAGTAAGACTTCAAACTCATTAAAATCAAGGACAAAGAGACCGATAGGGAATTGGCAACAAGAATATGAGATAGGAACGTCTCTACATCGAAGACAAAGGTTCGCGGGACTTCCAACTGGATTCTTTACGCATATAGGCTCATCAACAAAATCAGGTTCAAGATTCAATTCATTTATAGCTTGTAAAGAGATAAAACTATGTGTAGCACCCGTGTTAAACAGAACTCTAATAATGCTATCATAAATAGTGAGATTACCTTCCAAAAATCCTTTCCCCTTTTCTTCTTTGGAAGATGCAGGTTTGTATTTGACCGTGCACACTTTGGCTGTCTGAGCTTGCTTCAAGGTTGGGCAGTCTTTAACTTCGTGTCCCAATTTCTGACAATAATAACATTTCCTGGGTTTGGCTTGAACGGATCGATTGACTTGTCTGTTAGGCTTCGTACATCTGCTCGAATAATGGCCCTTTTCTAAGCAATGAAAGAAAGTGACATTCTCTACCGAGCTTCCCCGATTTCTCTTCTTCTTCTTCTCCTTACCCTGCCATGGTTTCTTGCCTCCAAATTTCCTCTTCTTCCAATTTTGATTGCTCGAATTTCCTTTCTCCACCGGGGCTTCTTGAATATCAAGTGTAGCACATCGGTACCCCATAACAATCAAATTTGAAAAGGATTCTTTGACGTGGCCAGTCATCCTTTCGTGGAACTTCTTATTCATCCCACGAATGAACCTTTCATTTTTCTTTAAAGTGTTGAGTCACAGCTTCTATGAAGATTTTGATTGCTGACAACAATATTAAAGCGATCGACAAATCAAGACCTACATATGGTACTCTAGATTATAGGTTGATTATTTGATGTTATAATAGTAATAAAATTGTCAAAATCTATCCTCAAATAATCATGCACAAAATATAATATATATATATACACATTTATATAGGTTGTGCACTTTATTGTGCAACTTAACAGAGACCGGTCGACCGGTCCAAAAATGAACGGTCGACCGTTCCTGTTGGATGTGCACAATAAACGTGCACACATGCACATAACGACTATATTTTTAAAAACCTGTCTACCGGTTAGTTTTTGACCTGTCGACCGTTTTTAAACAGAGAGCAACTTCTTCCAAAAGACACATCTTTCTTCAATGGTTGTGTCTCTTCTTCTTCATCAATGATCATAACTTTTGACTGCAACTTTTCACCAAGGGTTATAACTATTTTTCTCTATAAATACACATCAATATCATTGATTAAAAAAAAAGTTTTATTAAGATTATATATGCTCTCTATCTATTCTTTGAATTCACTTGCATTCAAAAAGCTCTAAACTACTTTCATTCCTTATTGAATCATTGACACTATCTCATATATTTTGATTCAATAAGCAATATAAATTCCATAATCTTCACAAACATCATTCACAATTTGAGGATAAGATTATAGGAAGAGTGTACTACAAGTGACAAATCCGTGTTTACAAGAGCACAAGTTGTCAACAACAATTGTAATTGTTTTTGTTGAAGTCCTCGGTATTGTAAGAGGCAAGTGTTGAAGTCCTCAGTGTTGTAGAGGCGTGAAATCCCGTTCGGCTGTTCGGGTAATTGTAAACCTGTTCCTCCGGGTGAAGCGAGGTTGTAATTAGTGAAAATCCAGATAGTAGTCTGGGACTGGACGTAGGACGGTGCTCCGAACCAGTATAAAAATCTCTGGTGTGATTTTTCTATTTTCTATTTACAATGCTATTATCATCTATTTCTGCATTTGTATTGTAATCCATATTACACGATCCGTGTATACTATATTAGCACATATAATTGTATACACACCGCACTTTCATTTGGTATCAGAGCATAGCGAACTTTCAATTGGTATCAGAGCATAGCGAAATTTCCGGTCATCATATAACCGTAACACAGTTATTTGATATATTCTTGTAATATGGCAAATAACGCAAGTACTAGCACTCAAAACACCACTTACACAGAAGGGCAATCGACACAAAGACCTCCATTTTTCAATGGTCTTAACTACAGTTATTGGGCAACACGTATGTCATTCTTTATGCAATCAAGTAGCTATGATGCTTGGAATGCTACTCAAAGAGAAATAGTAAATCCAACAACTGATTAGTCAGAATGGACTGTGGCTGAGAAAACGGCAGCAGCCGTAAATGCAAGAGCAATAAATATGTTGTTCTGTGCATTAGACCAAAATGAATATAACCGTGTTAGTATCTGCACTACTGCATATCAAATTTGGCAAACGCTAAAAATCACTCATGAAGGTACTAACAAGGTTAAACAAGCCAAAATAGCCATGCTGAAAAGTCAATTTCAAAATTTCAAAATGAAACCAAATGAAACAATCAATGACATGTATTCACGGTTTCAAACTATTCACCATGCACTTATTGGGTTAGGACAAAAGTATTCTGATTTTGATGTTGTTTCAACAGTCCTACATTCTCTGACTAATGAATGGGAAGGAAAAGTATTAGCAATTGAAGAAGCTAATGATCTTTCCGTCATGAAGCCAGATGAATTGATAGGAAATTTAATGTCCTATGAAGCAAATTTGCAGGCTAGAAAAGAACAGAAAGAAGAAAAGAAAAATGTAGCATTTCATGTTGAGAAAGATGAAAATGAATCAGATTCTGAAGATGAAGATTTGGCGTTCATTGCTAAAGGTTTCAAAAAATTCCTAAAATATCGAAAAGCCAGTCGCTACAATAAAAGGAAACCGGGATCAAATAAACCATCTTCATCTGCTATAGAATGTTTCAACTGCCATAAAAAGGGACACATGCAGAAGGATTGTCCAGAACAAAAGAAAAAGTCAGAAAATGACAAATTCAAATATAAGAAGGACAAATCAAAGAAACGAGCCTTCTCAGTAACATGGGATGATTCAGAGTCATCTTCATCAGAAAGTGAAAGTGATTCGGAGAATGAACAAGCTAATGTTTGTTTTATGGCAACAGAAGATGAGGTACAAATTCCTACATTTGATGAATTACTTGATATTAATGCTGAATTGATAGTCAAATATAAAGACTTAAAACGTCAATTAAAAGTAGTCAAAGCAGATTTAAGTAGAGCAGAGTTTGAACGAGATATGTTAAAAGATGAGAAGAAAATATTAGAAGAAGAACTTGAAAATATTCAAGAATCATCATCTAATGTTGACTCTCAAATATCTCTTTTGAGTCAAGAAATAGAAGCTCAAAAAGAGAAAAATAATGCTCTCACTACTGAAAATCATGAATTTAAAGCAAAAGTCAAAATTCTAGACCTAGAAAAAGCTAGTTTACAAACAAAATTTGATGACATTACTCAAAATGTTTCTAACTTTAACAAAGGTCGATAAAATTTGACTAAAATCATTGAAAGTTCACAATCTATTTCAGATAAACTAGGTTTGGGATATAACAAACATGAAACTAAAAAACATCTTAGAAATAAAAGGAAGAAGAAAGTACAAAAAACTGAAGCTAAGAAAAATCTTAGTTTATTATATTTCAAACCAAAACCAGTTGTGAAATTTCAAAAGAGAAATGTCAAGACTATCAAAATATGGGTTCCTAAAACAAATAATAATTTGATTAGGAACAAATACATTCAGCAATTCATGAATAATGTACATTTTAATAACAATTATATATATAAAGGGGATACCGGACCCAAATGGGTTTGGACTCCTAAGACCTAACTCTTAGGACCCTATAAAAAGTGGGTACCATGAACTTAATTCTATTTTTGCAGGTCCCACTGAAGAAAAGAGGAAAGTGGATATTGGACAGTGGTTGCTCAAAGCATATGACGGGAGACAAGAGCTTATTAACAAATATTAAATACTCAGATGGTGGCTCAGTCACTTTTGGAGACAATTCAAAAGGTTATATCATCGGCAAAGGCGATGTGAGCAATTGCGGTACATCTAACTTACCTCTTATTACTAATGTCATGCTAGTTAGAAATTTAAAACACAATTTACTTAGTATTAGTCAGTTATGTGACAAGGGTTTTATAATTTCCTTTTCAAATAATAAGTGTAGTATTTTAGATAAAGACCATAATTTGGTTTTTGAAGGTTATAGAGACAGAAATATATATATTCTAAATATGAATATTAATCATAATTCAGATATGTGTCTTGTGGCTAATGACAATGATCCATGGCTATGGCACAAACGTTTCTGTCATATAAACTTCAGAACTATTGACAAGCTAGCCAAAAACAATCTAGTTAGAGGACTACCCAAAATGAGTTTTAAAGTTAACAACATTTGTGATGCATGTCAATTAGGAAAATTGACCAAATCATCGTTTAAATCCAAGAAAGTCATATCAACATTACAACCGCTTGAGTTACTGCACATGGATTTATTTGGACCTACTAGAGTTCAATCAATAAATCACAGTCAATATGTGCTTGTAATTGTTGATGATTTCTCTCGTTATACATGGACAATTTTCTTAAAAAATAAAAGTGATACTTTCGATCATTTCAAATCTTTCGTCAAAAGAATTCAAAAATCAAACGGATGAAGCTTCCTCCTCCATATGTTCATATTATGCCTTTCGAACAATGGCAACAACGCGATACTCAAGAACAACAAGCTCCACCATCTCGTCGTCGTTCTGAAGATGTTAGATTATTGAAATCTAAATCATCTACAAGAGAATCTCTTGAAACCATCGCTCGGAATCAATTTTTACTTGAATCAAGACTAAAACGAATGGATTCGAAAATTGATAGACGATTCAATAAGGTAAAGTCATTCTTCGGCGCTATATGGGATGCTATATCATGTAGCACATCCGTCTCGACCCAACATCAAGACCCCGGAAAATGTCCGGCTCCTCCAACTTTTACTTGGTCGACATCCGAGGAATCCGGTGGTACAAGCGGACAAGGTCGTGGGGACAATGACGATGATGATGACGATGACGATGACGACGATGATGATGATGATGATGATGATGAGGAAGAGATTCAGTCGGAATGAAGTTAGTTTGTTTTTCTTTTCATTTCTTTAAAAACATCTATGGCACTTGTACTAAATAGTGTCCATCTTTTTATTCGTAGTAGACTATGACTTGCATTGTACTTCATCAAAACATCCTGTGTTTGAATGTATGCATTGTTCTCTTTGGTTTATATTTTCTATTGTTTACTTCTTTTTGTCGATGACAAAGGGGGAGAAAGGTGCTAATAATTGTTTGCAGGATGAAAGAAGCTAATAATTGTCTGCAGGAAATCACATATTCAGGGGGAGATTCTATACTTGAGTTTTTATATTGTCATCAATCAAAAAGGGGGAGAATGTTGAGTCACAGCTTCTATGAAGATTTTGATTGCTGACAACAATATTAAAGCGATCGACAAATCAAGACCTACATATGGTACTCTAGATTATAGGTTGATTATTTGATGTTATAATAGTAATAAAATTGTCAAAATCTATCCTCAAATAATCATGCACAAAATATAATATATATATATACACATTTATATAGGTTGTGCACTTTATTGTGCAACTTAACAGAGACCGGTCGACCGGTCCAAAAATGAACGGTCGACCGTTCCTGTTGGATGTGCACAATAAACGTGCACACATGCACATAATGACTATATTTTTAAAAACCTGTCTACCGGTTAGTTTTTGACCTGTCGACCGTTTTTAAACAGAGAGCAACTTCTTCCAAAAGACACATCTTTCTTCAATGGTTGCGTCTCTTCTTCTTCATCAATGATCATAACTTTTGACTGCAACTTTTCACCAAGGGTTATAACTATTTTTCTCTATAAATACACATCAATATCATTGATTAAAAAAAAAGTTTTATTAAGATTATATATGCTCTCTATCTATTCTTTGAATTCACTTGCATTCAAAAAGCTCTAAACTACTTTCATTCCTTATTGAATCATTGACACTATCTCATATATTTTGATTCAATAAGCAATATAAATTCCATAATCTTCACAAACATCATTCACAATTTGAGGATAAGATTATAGGAAGAGTGTACTACAAGTGACAAATCCGTGTTTACAAGAGCACAAGTTGTCAACAACAATTGTAATTGTTTTTGTTGAAGTCCTCGGTATTGTAAGAGGCAAGTGTTGAAGTCCTCAGTGTTGTAGAGGCGTGAAATCCCGTTCGGCTGTTCGGGTAATTGTAAACCTGTTCCTCCGGGTGAAGCGAGGTTGTAATTAGTGAAAATCCAGATAGTAGTCTGGGACTGGACGTAGGACGGTGCTCCGAACCAGTATAAAAATCTCTGGTGTGATTTTTCTATTTTCTATTTACAATGCTATTATCATCTATTTCTGCATTTGTATTGTAATCCATATTACACGATCCGTGTATACTATATTAGCACATATAATTGTATACACACCGCACTTTCATAAAGGTGTGTTCACCAATTCTGGACCGAAACGAGACAATTCATTGAATTTGTTTAGATACTCTTCGAATGACAAACTCCCTTGCTTTAAGTCCATGAATTCCTGGTACATTCGAGAAATTCCAGCTGATGGCATATTGCGCTTCTCAAATACTTCTTTAAATCTCTCCCAAGTAAACTCGTCTTCTGGCTCATCTACAGTGACTGTCTCCCACCATGCTAAGGCTTCTTCTTGAAGTTGCCAATAAGCTATGAGTCATGTCTGATTGCCTTGAAGCTTTAGCCCTTTAAAGATTCTTTCACATGATCTGATCCATGCTTGGGCCTCAACAATCGACTCCTTGCCGGTGAATGGCTTACCACCAAGCCTTGAGAAACTCTTATATAAATCAGCCAGATTCGGCTGATGCTGAGTAGATAAAGTTGCTTCTGCTGTTAGGGGAACTTGGCTAGGTGTTGTGGCATTTCCTCGCCCCCAGCTCTTCCTTTTTGTATGCTCATTCTTACTATCTATAATTAGTAAGAAAATGGATTTAGATATTCAGACGAGATATCTTAAGGAATATCAGCAGTTAAAAGAAATAGACCAAGAAAATTTGGAGTTTCGGTCTTGGGTTATACTCATTCTAGGGTATACTTCACCCTATCTCTAATGAGGCATCTAATGTGTTATACTCCGTAGCTAAAGTTCTTACTCAACCTTTAGCTCTGATACCACATGTCACGAACCAAAATCCAATGTTCGAAAATTGACATCAAATACCTCACTTGTATTCGATTCTCGAAGATTCAAACATCGAACTCCAGTCGGATGGAGTTGATAACAACATTAGATTAATATAAAACAGCGGAAACAAAATGAATATCACGCATTACATCACAGATATAACATCTTCATAATATCCTTTACAAAATTAGAGTATCTTTATACATATATCACTACTTCAAATAGAACATCACAATAGAACAACAAGCGATCATATGCCAAAAAGTCTTCAAGGTAATAAAGTGATAGAGAACTTCAAAACTAAGCACCTTGAGATCCAAAAGCTTTCAAAATATCTCTAATACAAAAGCCTCCAAAAACCGATAGCCTCCAAAACGAAAGGACTTCAAAATCCAGCTAACACTAAAACATGGAAAACTTGCTACTAGGCTGCCCGTGTGGAAATTATAGGCACCCGGAGTTTAGAAAGAAACAATAAACTTCGGGTCAGTCATGGGACTGGTATGAGTAAACAAAAACAATTGCTTTTAAATAAAACAAAATTTATAAAAGAAATCCGGTATGCTTTTTGGAAAACGAAACTACCATTGGACCTCCCGCCACACACACAATGCAATCGTAGAATTGCAGGAGATTTCTTTTTATGATAGTCAAATATGCTTGATACGAGAAAAATTCTTTGATATTATTACTAGTGCATAGTGTAGAAAACCATTTCGAAAGTATAATATTAATCTTAGCCAGCATAGACATTTCGTACTATGCCTACTATAACTACCATCTAAACAGTGGGGCACCACCATAAATAAATGGCAGGTTATACAACTAAAACCGTACTGGGTTCGTATTGGGAATTGGATTTCCAATAAATGGTTAGGCTAAGGAACTTCCTACTGCCACATAGGTACGCCTCTAGAGGGACGTCTTGAGAACTTAACAAGTTCTCTGCCAACACAAGGCCGGGTTACCTCTGTAACCAGGTAACTACTACACGACTATGCCATTCCTCGGTCGTTTGCAACCTTTATCCGAAAGCCCTCTAGCACAAAGCAACAACCACACAGTAAATGAGATTGCAGCAACCACATAGGTTAAGTATCTGGGCTCCATACCGTGATACCACCCTTTTCCAGAAGGAAATAACATACACTAAAGGGTGCGACCCTCGTAATCTTGCCGCATCTTTCCTGTTTCGACCATTTTCGGGGTGTGAGGTCCGTTGAGGTCTCGTCCGAAAGCTACGCTTTACACGAAAGCCATGCTTTGATCACAAAAGATCAACAAATGATCATCAACACATAGCATTACTTAGCATGCCACACTACCAAATTGGGAGTATATCACTGATAACCTTTAACTACATAACCTTTGAGCTTGTACGTCTCAGAGAAGGGTGTTAAGCTAAGAGAATAAATTCTCCACCACCAACATATATGTATTTGAAAGAAATCTGCTTTATATCTCAAAGTGTAGTGTCAGACATATAACCATACAAGTCTATTCCGGGTTCGAACAGAACCGAAGGCACTTCGTCCAATAAAGGAAGAAGCCCTTGCAAATTTGAGTATCCACAATCCCGATCGTACTCCCCATCACGTGTGGAGATCACTATACCGGAGCAACTCAGTGCAGAGACATTCGATAGGTTATCTTATCGTGTTCGAAGACACCCGGTCTTCGCCATCGTCTTCAAATGCTACTCATTTCGTCATATTACTATTCGAAATGGGTTATATGACTCAAAGGTCCTCTCCCGGCTAATCCGAATAGTGAGCGCTCAATTTTAAAACACGTGGATTTATTAATCACAAAGATTTACATTTAGGGTTCGATGTGGGTTTCGGATAATCAACTGGAATCCGACTTTCTGTCGCATCGAAGTTTAAATGCCGTTTTATGGGCAAAAGGGTTCTCATATACATACAGAAACAAATCACGAATCACAGTTCAGCACAAAGCAATTCACATCATACAGTTTCACAATCACAACATAAATATCAATCCAGTACACAACATTTGATAATAGTCAATCACCTTCAACTAAGATGAATTAATGGTGTGATTTAAATTAATTAACCACATAATTAATTTCATTAATTATTTTTAATCAATGATTAATTATTCTTAATTATAAATTAACTAAATCTTAATTAACTTTATTAATTAATTATTATTTAATTAATTATCTTGATTGATTAATTCTTAATTGTTAGTTAATTAAATTTTTAATTACCTTTATTAATTAATTATTCTTTAATTAATTGATTATTAATTATAAAGTAATTACAAATCATCAATTATTTAATCATTATAAATAAATTTGTTTTTAAGTTAACAACTTGAATATTTAATTTACTTCTTAACTATTTTACTAAATTAAATTTAAAACAATTTTATTTAAAAATATAAATTTGAAATATCTTTTAACTTCATTAATTTCAAATAATCATTTCAATACCATTTACTTCACATTCGATCAACAAACTATCATCATTTATAAAGAATGAATTCAGAAAATCGTTTAAACTTATGTTTCAAAAATTTAAAACTGGAATTTGCTGTTTTCAACGACCAATCCGAGGTTGTCTCGAGTCATCCCTGAGCAAAAATGCTCCCTGCTTCGAGTTTTTACCAAGATCGACCCGAGTATAAATTTTTTCCAACTAAAATTTTGTTTAAGTTTAAACGACCCGGTGTAATGCCAAAACAACACGACCCTATCTTCGAGTCATCTCCCCTAAAGCCCGTGTAGTACTTTGAGTCAAGCATCATCCCATCGAAAACGAACTACTGATACAACAAAACCGTGTGCACGCTGCACACCGTCCCGGTCGTCATTGGTCGAAGCTACGACCGTCATCAGGTCGACGACTAACTTCTCAACCCATCAAGCCACCCCAAAGCGCGAACCATTGCCTCGATCGAAATCGAGCTCCACGACCCATACTTCTTCAAAAACCATCACCATAAAATGGCCTCGTCCCTCCACCTCAGGCCATCAGAGGCCACAAAGACTCGACCGAAGCTTCGCTAACGTTAGACACCACGATTGAAATGGGTGCCGGAGGTTCCGATCACCCAATGGAGGCGCAGCTCCTCCATTTCCAATTACGAGCAGTTATGGGTTTTCAACCCTAATTCGATCTCGAACCAACAACATAATGATTTATAAATTCAACCAATATTTTTCTAAGGATTTCAAAACCTCAAGCTAGCTGCGACGATGATCTCGAGGCCCACAAATACGTAGTTCATCAGAATTTTACAAAATCAAATTTTATGATCAAGATAAAATTTCTCACTAAAAACCGTATTAAAATTTTAGATTTAAATTTCAATAATTGTTATTTTCATCATCGTTTCAGATAGCATAATTGAAATTAAAATTTATGGTATTTGAATTCTTGCCTAATTTGAATGGTGGCTGTGTTTTCACAATTTCCAGGAAGAAAAAATTTATTGCCTTGCTCTGATGATTTGTTATTAAAACTTAATGCATGTTCAAAACAAACAGTTTGTTTGGTTTACAATTCAATTCCAGAAGAAAACAGAGAGGGGGGATTTGAATTTGGCATGTGTTTACTCTGTAAACTTGAGGCTAAGAAGAACAGGGATGAAGACCCTGAATATAAACATTCCTAGGCAAAAATACACATGCACACAAATTTGTTCACATGCAAAGGTTTTCAACATCATTCAGGCATGCATACAACAACAAGCAATTGGATAAATCAGAGGTTTACTCACCTGACACAGTTTTGAACAGAAAGCTTCTGGCTGTTTTAAAATAAAGATGGAAGCCTGGATTTTTCTACTTTGATCTTGAAGTTTAATCTGCAAAGTTTGTTAATACAAATATTTGCTTAATCTCTGTTGTATTCATTTACTTACTTCATCAATAACACACAATATTCAATTTACTTACAGTTTGAATTTAATGCAACAGAGAATAGGGTCAGCAGCTTGAAATCTAGAAATTTATCTAGTCTTTAAACTTCATTTTTTTTCCTGCAACTGATTGATATAATTTCCTTAAATTCTTGCTTTATTACTGATTAACAAATTCAAATTCAAATTTTTAAAAAGGGTTCACTTGCCTTAATTTACTTCAGAGAATCCAGCTCTGTTTTCCTGGACAAAACTGGAGCATTGATTTTATTAATCTGTAGTTTGAAACTTTTGTGTTAAAACTTGATTTTGAAATCACTAATTCACTTAACTATGAAGTTTAAAACTTACCAGAGATATGGAATTTAAAACTACTACTTGATGTTTGAGAAGATCCTCAGATTTTTAACTTTGAATCCGAGAAAAAGTTGCAGTTTCTGATTTTCTTATTTTTCTTTGGGTGTTGAAGTTTGAAATGCTCAAGACCTTTTTACTTTCCTTTCAGAAATTTGAGAGGCTAAATAATTGGAAAAGAGAAGCTGAAAAGTTTTTAAGATCTTAAGTTTTATTATTTTTTTCAATCAACTAAATTGAATGCCACTTGTTAAAACCAATCATTAGATCTCTACACTTGTTAATTTTCACACCATCTCCCTCATGCATGTGTAACACTTGTATTTTTTACAAAGTTAAAAGAATTTTAAGTAAATTTTATATCAAATTTACTTTATTAATAATTATACCCCTTATTCATATGTATATATACAATGTTCAAAGAAGAAATGTTTCTAACAAACCTTTACATTATATAAATTACACCTTTATGATTTCAAATGCCAATTAATTTTCTGAAACATTTATCTTAAATTTAAATTCAAATTCCAATTCAAACTTGAATAAAAATCCATTTATGTCTATTTACATACTCATACATATACTTGTACAATTTAAATTCAAATTCAATATATACACTCAAATCTACTCATATATGCATTATATATATAATTTAAATGCAAATGATTTTTTTTAAACATTTATTATTTCAAAATTTTAAACTCAAAAGAAATTGGAATTCTATTCATTTAAATTATCACATTTTTTATTTGTTTGAGACTTTTAAATTTATTTTCAAATTGAGTTCCAAAGGTTTAAATATATTACCAATTTAAAATGATAAATTTTGGGATGTTACAAGACATAAAGTGGATTTTCTTCTTACTACCCTAGGAACACTCCTTGGAAATTTAATTAATCTCTTATAAAAAATACTCTCCCTACTATCCCTAGGGAACTTTTCCACTTCCTATAACATATGGATACCAATAATCTCTCAAAAAGTAGCTTATTGTACACTATAGATCGGTAATAACTTAGGTCTCATCTTGGGTCATCCCAAACCCAACTAGCAAACTATGCACAATTGTACTTCTAAAAACTTTCCATGTGTTAAAAGCTATGATTGGGGACTATTTTGATTTTAGTACATAATATATTTATATTTTATTCAAAAATTAAAATCTGTTCACTCATTATCTACCTATGAATCGTAACATAGGCTCTGATACCAAACGTAACAAGCAGAATTCCAATGGGTCTGGATTTTTCGCAAAAATGCTAAAATCCATAAAATCCAAGCCCACTGAAGCTCGAGTTGGATATTTGGTATCGTGTAAATGGCAAAGACAAATATATCAGAGCTCAAATTAATATCTCACGGCGGAACCGACTAAAATATAATAGTAAATAAATACTCATCAAGATAATAAGTGTCTCAAAGCTGGCGAGTGTGACGACCCAGAATTTTTGTATATTTGAATTTGGAATATTTAATTAAGTTTAAATATTCCGAAGTTAATTTTTAACTTTAATTTCAAATATCGATATTTATTGGATAATTAATTATTGAATTTAATTATCGAAATTGGATAAATTATTGAATTTGGAGTTTTAAGTCTGTTAAAAATAATTTGAAGACTTGTAAAATTTATATTGATAATACTGGAAATAATAAAAGTGATAAAAGTGAATTTAAAAATGTTTTGTTCAGTTTTAAAATATATAGTTTAAATTGAATTTAAAAATAACCGTCCGAGGCACAGTCTCGGATTTCGACGAAACCAGTTCCATTGGATCCGTAATATTGTATTACTATCGGATTTCAAATTTCGTAGTGATTGGAGTTGCTGTGTGTGAAATTTATACTGAGACGATTTGAATTTAAAGTTGAATATATATTTGAAATTTCGGGTCAACCTTCAGCTGTTGTTCTTTCACATCAATACTTTATTTCCTTCAGGGTACTGCGGTTTCCTCCATACGCCAACATCTAAGTCTCAGCTTTGCACGATCACGTATGAAAAAAAAAGAAGGGAGATCGCGTATCTTATACACATTTTCCTTTCCATTCTTCAGGGATTCAAAAATTTCTTTTTCCCCTTCAGTTTGTTTTTCCAAAATGGCTAAACTCAAGAGGAAAAAAAACGAATTCTTTCGTATAAACCTTCTTCCTTCTTCAATTAATCAAAACCCCCTGTTTTCCTCTAACGAAATCGAATTTAATTAAGTGAGGGTTTCGCTCGCGATTAAGGCTTGGAGGTTGCGACCGTTATGAGAGCAAGGCAAGGCAGCGTGGTGCGAGTTGGGCGACACGGCGCATGAGGGGGGGTTCGGTGGCCAGTAACGACAGACGCGACTTCGTCGCGATGGATCAATGGCCGCGTCAATCGAGATTTTGGGGGTCGACGTTGGATATGGGGAAGGCACTCACGATGTTGGCTCGAGCTCGCATAGGGCCAGGAGAGGATGCTTCGAGTTGATGTTGTTCGGCTAGGGATCCGATATTGGTTTGGGTCGAGGGAGCTTGAGGTATTGATTTCGACTTTTTACAACTTTGAATATATGTATATGGATTTGTTTTTTAAAAAAATTTAACGTAGGCAGATTATTCTAATATACAACAGACTATAAAAAAAAGAAGTAAAGTACAGGTTATTGTTTTTAGTATGTGGAGTTCACAGTAAACTAATAAAAGAAAAATAAATATACACATTTTATGTTACTAAGTTATTTTAAATAATGGATTGAGAGGCTTTATTTGTTGATTAGCATATTTAATGATTTTAAATTAATTACTCTAGGATTATATATATATATATATATATATATAAAGAAAGGGAGAGGGGAAATTAGTCTAAACATTTAATCATTTGTTACTTAAATCATTGGGTTTAGAATAAAATTTATTTATTTAAAACTAAATTATTAAATGGAAATTTAAGATGTTGAAAGATTATATATAAAAATTTGATTTTAAAAACCTATATGGATTATTTTCTTACACAGTTGAAAATGAAGAAAAGTAAGATTCAGTTACTAGACTACAGTTTAAAATAATTTATTAAGGCGTTAATTTATTTAATTAACTTATTTAAGTATTTTAAAAATTTTCAATGGAAGATTAGTTAAAACTAAATATTAGTTAGTTAAATTTATGAAATTGATTGATCAATTATCTCAAATGTCAATAAACTATAAAATGTTCATTCAAGGTTTAAAATCTGGAAAGAAACAAGCTGGTTTGGAGTGGATTGCAAATTTAAAAGCAAAGGTGAGTTAATCTCACTCATCTGGTATGATTTAAATTTAAATAATTAAATTTGAATATTTGGTGAATAGTTGGATTGATTTGATATGACAGTATATATAGTAGTATATATACCAATATATATATATTGGAATATGTATATATTGGAGTTGTTGATTTCCCGCATTTTATAGCGGATGAGACCCTATGCTCCGCATAATAACGGATGATATTTATTTAATCCCATATACCGCGATATTCTACCTTGAAGTGGTATTGGTATTTATATTGTGCTAATGTCTGTGTTTGCAGGGAAACAGGTTGGAGGGATCCAACTGGATCCCTCAATAATTGTTTAAATTATTTAGCATTTTCTGTTGTGATTATTTGATATTCTCTGATAAATTATATTGGAATATTGAATGCTATTGTTTGATTGAATATTTGTGTATAATGGGATACCAGAAATATATAAACTGTATTTTGAAAAGAAAATAAAAGAAGTGAATTTGCAAGCGAAATAGTCATCAAAAATAGGAATAAATTAAGAATGAAGTGAAAAGAAATGAAAGTGATATTTAATCCTGATAAATAATTTAGAGTATGAGAAGATTTCGAATAAAACAGAAATTAATGAATTGTAAAATTAAGAGATATTAGTTAAAAGAATAAAGGATTATTTTAAAATCCAAAATTGAAATTTATTTAAGGAATAAAGAAGTAATTTGAGAATTCTTAAATTAGGATTTCCAATTAAAAGTATTTTAAATCATAATGAAGGATTTAAAATCTGAAGTTAAGGGATTTTGGGATAAATGGAGTAAATTGGAAATCAATGTGGGAATTGATTTAAGTGTGTAAAATCGGGAATTTTAAAGAAGATGTGGCTATGGAATTTATAAACGGAGTTTATAAAAGAAAAGTAATATCTCAGAGAATATTTGGAAAGAATAAATTTAAGGTTGGAATTTATTAAAGGAAATGAGAAATTTGTTTAAAAATAAACAGTGATTTATTTTTAAAGATGCGAAGAGAAGTATATTTCCCTGGATAGCCAAGTACGTTTTCAAAGAAATTTTAAATATAAGATAAAGATTTTAATGTTAATTTTAAAAGCAAACATATTTTATAAATCGGTAAATGTTTAAATTCTAAAGTAAAGTATTGTTTCAAGACTACTGTCGTATTTAAAGGTGACTCAGTATTCTGTTTTAAAGAGACAACTTAGTTTATATTTTATAAAGTAGCCTTATTTTTAAATAATTCTAAAGTATTATTTTTCATTGAGTTTTAAAGTAGTTTTTTTTATATTTAAATGTTAAAGTATATTTTTCAATAAAGAAATTTTAAATTATTTTAAATGTTTATCTAAAGCATGTTTTTACATAATAGTGTTCAAATTTTATTTTTAAACTTAGTGTTATACTTGGTGATTTCAGGGGAAATAGAAAAGTTTGGGAAATTTATTTCCGTAAAAGAAAGATGTTTAAAACTGTTTTCAAAGGGATTTGGAAATGAAATTATATCTGGTAAAGATATTGACAATAATAAATAAACTGGGAGAAATTATTTATTTATTGATGGTTGTTTGTGAATGTAAATTGATAGTTAAATAACCGACTATCAATATTGGCCAAATACGCTGATCGTTTCGAAGAGTCCGGGATCGGGATTTATTTCCCGAAAACCATTTCGATCCGGTTTGTACGTTTCGTGAAACGTGTTTGGAGTCGAAGATGAAGCAGTGAAGTGCAAGGGCTAGTCGCTACTAATCCTGAGGATATTTCCAAATGGATGTAGTAGGAATAGTGCCTTCGGTTACGTTCGAACCGGGGACGGACTTGTATGGACGAATGCTTGCGAAACATCGTCAGGTGGACGATGGGCATTCTAAGGAATATGTTCTAAAAGGTAACGCTTAGCCTCAAGCCTCATCAAACAGGAATGACTGAAAATCAGGGGTTATGCAGCAAGGCTAGGTGGGTAGCACCCAAGCAGGGTGAGGTCATTCCTGTCTAGATGTCCCTTTTTATTTCAGCTTAGTGGGCGGTTACTGATCCCAACCGCGGGGTGATCTCACTCGGGATTATCCAGTAAGGGGTAGTCCCGGTCTTGTGTTGCAGGGGATCGGGAGTGGTCCTCGGTACGGTGATCTAGGCCCCGTACTGTGACAGGTGGTACCCCAGTGCCTAGTCATTAGTTGGAATCCATTCTCCCTACGAGCCTTTTACGAGTTTTGTTTCTATTACCCACTCCGTGGCTAGTAGCTGGAATTTAATCATGTAACAATTTCGGCTATTTTATAAGTATTTGTATATAGACCCTATTATAATATTAGAGGATTTCTATAAAAATGTTTTAGCTATCGTAAGGTAAAAACCCGACATGTTTATTTGTGGCGTGGTCTTACAAGATGCTTTTGTTTTCAAAGGAATTTTGAAACTTTAACAATCAATTGAGTGTTATTTTCTCACGCTGGTATTCCAGACTGACTCGAGTGTTATTTAACTATAATGCTCGGGTCAGACCGAGTATTATAGGACACAGGATGTGATACTGTGGAGCTCAGAAGACGAGCAGGATGACGAGACGTATATTCCGCACTTGTTTGTATATGTATATTTCGCCGTGTTGAGTTGTTGTGTATCCATTGTATGATATTGATGTTGAGCTGTGTTTGATGTACTCTAATGATGTAATATATAAACAGAGAAATTTGGTTTTTGAGTAAAGACCATTTATTATCTATTATATTTTATTCCGCTGCGATGGTTAGATTCTGTTGTTGATTTCTATTCTCTTCTTCTACCTCTTCTTCTTAAACCCTAATGGTTTGTATTTCTGTACAACTTGAGTTGATTTAGGTAGAATAGTGTTAACTCAAGGGGTATGGATTTGCGAGCTGTTATAGTGGTATCAGAGCCAAGCTGGTGATAACCTTGGCTCTGGTGGGGATTACTCATTGAAATAGAGTCAATAGTACTCTAGGATGAGTTTGAGTGTATTAATAAATATGAGCGTGTATTTGTTAGTGAATATAAAATGGTTTTATATTGCGTTGATTGGTTTATTGAGCAGTTTATGGATTCTGGTCGATGTATGGGACGCCACAACATTGATAGGAATCTCTAAACACTTGAATGGAACAATTCGACACAGTATTGTTTTAAAGAAGGGTAAATGAAATGATTTCACCCAAAATTATTTTTGTATATAAAGAAAGTTTTTGAAAATTATTTTAGTTAATGTGTATGGTTGTTTGGATGTTAGAAGTGATAATATGGAATTATTATCATCATTATATGGAAACTTAACTAGAAGTTGAAATTTATAACCAAAGTTGAAAAATAAAATGTACAACAAAACGAAATTTGAAAATATAGATTACACATGTAATTTATATATTGAAATAAATTTTATATACAAATGAGATTGTAATTTGAAATAGAATTCCAGAGTAATGTTTGAATATGAATTGGATGGGTTGAAAATTTGGAATTTTGGGAAAGAATTTAAAATTCATTTGGGTTTGAAATGGTTTCAAAGGTTTTGGAGAAATAGGAGTGGTATTATTTGAGAAATATTTTTGAATTGGATTTGAAGTCTGGTGAGATTTGGGATTTAAAAACATTTGAAGGGATTTTAAAGGGATAAGAGCATTAAACTCTTTTCGGTCACTGGAAAATAATTCCGATGGTGATCGCAACATCATCGGTGTTCATTTTCGAGTTTCTAAGAGGGAAATTGCTACCAAATTGTTTAAACTGAGATTGTTTGCAAAACTGAAATTGGTTTTGAAATTCAAAAAGATAGCTGAATATACCAAAGGATTTTGGGTATAGTTAATTTCAAAGATGATTTTGAAATTGTTGGGAAATTGTTTAAAACTCTAGAATCTTATTTTGGAATGTTTATAGAATAATAAAAATTTACCTGACTAAATCTAATGTATAATCCGGAGTAAAGAGTAAAATGTGAATGAGATTGTTTTTACATAGATGGAAGTGATGAAATAAACCAAATATTAGGTATATATTGGAATGAATTACCTAATAAAGTAATGAATTATGGAAATAGAACCTTAATTGGCTAAATGGAAGTTGAATTTGTAATTTAATAATGAAATTGAAAATGAACTTGGATTAAGTAGAAATTATTAAATGCAATTCAAGATGAAATACTAACAAATCGAATGTGGACAGTATAAATAAGTTCGACACATATTTTGAATGCTGTTAAGAGCAACAAAACAAATTGAAACAAAAGAAACTTAAGTTGTGAATGAATTCAAGTTTAAATAAATGGAATATGACCTCCAAATATTATTCAAATGAGTTTGAGTTATGGAATTTAAATTGGTTAAATCGAAATTTAATTGCGATTTAATAAAATTGGATGGTGAATTAAAGGTGAATAGTAAAATCAGAATTTGAGTTATTAATTAAATTCGACTTGGAAGATCAACACATTAAAAATAAGTGGGAATGTGTTAAACGAAATTGAGAATTGAGTTAAATTAATAATGATGGTTTGTATTGCAAATAAAATCCAAGTGGGCATGAATGAATAATGGCCTTGGATCTTATTCAATAAACAGAATATTGACTAATTGAATGAATTGATACGAACCGCAATGGAAATGAACTTAAGTTGTTGACTTAAGTAAATGTTGAAGGAAAGCTAAACTCAAATCGAAGTGTTTAAATAATTTGAGAAATAATGATTGAATGAAATAGCCTGGATTGTTTCGAGCTAAATAAATGGTTGTGGCTAAAATAAAAACGATGGAATTAAATATAAATTGAGTTGTGATCAAATTAAATGGTTGTAAAGCTTAAGTAATTATTAAATCACATATATATTGTCAAATTTGCATAGAATAAATTAGTCGATCGACTTAAACTGAATTAAATAAAAATTCTATGAATTGGCAGAGGTAAATAAAAAATTGATTTTTGGAATCAAATGAGTTAAATGTGAGTTGTTTGGATTAAATATGAATTAAATGCAAGCAATTAAGTTGCAAATCACTTAAACTGAATGAAACGGATTGGAAATTGGTTGTAAACAATTAAAATTAATGTTGAAACTCTATAAGTGGCTTATAAATATTGTTTAACCTGCATTAATTATACAAACTTATCTGTTGCTAGTTAAATATGTTAAATATTGTTAAATTTCATTATTTTGGGACTTATACGTTTAAATTGAGTAAGTACAGGTTCAGGGAAGCTGTTTGGCTGGGTCGGATTATGCAAAATGCTTAAATTAATAGCCGCTTGCTTAAAAATGCTAAATAAGGTACGCCTACGCAATACAAATAAGAAATATGAACTGTTTTTCTGTTTTCCGACCGTGTGGGTCGATGTATATATATTTATCACTTTTGTCAAATTGCAAAAGCTCCTCCATACAAAGGAGACTCTGCCAAAATTTTCCGTAAATTTTGGGAGTTAGAATTTTTTTTGAGATTTTTGAAAATTTTCATTAGCGACAAACGATTTAAAATTTGTAAGCAAATAGAATTGAAACTGAAATATTGGAATTCATTTTGAAATGGGTTAAGTAAAGTAAGTTGAAGAATTAAATTTAAAATGAATGGGGTAATGTGAATGGAATTCAATATTTAATTGAAAGAGGTATTGAATTCAAATGAATTTGAAAATGAAATTCGAATGAAAGTATGGAAAACCAAAGTGGTAAAGTGAAAATAGTTATACAAGGTATATAAAACATTTCTATTGAACTTAAAAATTGAATGATGAAGTTCTTAAGAAAATTTGGTATTGGGAGTATACTAAGTTAGTATTTGGATGGAAATCAAATTGGAATGTCGTGATTAGATATTATTGCAGTGTTGTATACAGGTAATTTAAAGGCAAGTGAATTGGGTTTTAGATTACAGAAGATAAATTGAACTGCCCGACTAAAAAGGTATGTATTTGAAATTTAAGAATGAAATTTGATTGGGTTTTTGATCTAGCCACTTGGCTTTTGGTTTCTTTTGAGATTTGGGAGGCCGTAGAGCTATTCTGTAGTAGTACCGAGCTAGCCGCGCAAAGGAGACGCTGGCAAAAAATTTCTAAAATTTAGGGAGTTAGAAAATTTTTGATAAATTTATAATCTAAAATTAGAATTCAAACTTAAAATTTGAATTGTTAAGAAAGTACAATGGTTTGAGTTTTATGGATAAGTTTGAAAGACAGAATATTGGTTAGGGTGTCTTTGTTGAAAAGACTTACGTGAGAAGTTATAAAAAACTATTTGGGTTGAGAAATAGTTAATGGATTACGGATCATTCTTCCTAACCAGTAATTTCGGGGACGAAATTCTTTTAAGGGGGGAGGAATGTGATGACCCAGAATTTTTGTATATTTGAATTTGGAATATTTAATTAAGTTTAAATATTCAGAAGATAATTTTTAACTTTAATTTCAAATATCGATATTTATTGGATAATTAATTATTGAATTTAATTATCGAAATTGGATAAATCATTGAATCTGGAGTTTTAAGTCTGTTAAAAATAATTTGAAGACTTGTAAAATTTATATTGATAATACTGGAAATAATAAAAGTGATAAAAGTGAATTTAAAAACGTTTTGTTCAGTTTTAAAAATATATAGTTTAAATTGAATTTAAAAATAACCGTCCGAGGCACAGTCTCGGATTTCGACGAAACCAGTTCCATTGGATTCGTAATATTGTATAATTATCGGATTTCAAATTTCGTAGTGATTGGAGTTGCTGTGTGCGCACACGATATTTAAACGCGTTGAAATTTATACTAAGATGATTTGAATTTAAAGTTGAATATATATTTGAAATTTCGGGTCAACCTTCAGCTGTTGTTCTTTCACATCAATACTTTATTTCCTTCAAGGTACTGCGGCTTCCTCCATACGCCAACATCTAAGTCTCATCTTTGCACAGTCACGTATAAAAAAAAGAAGGGAGATCGCGTATCTTATACACATTTTCCTTTCCATTCTTCAGGGATTCAAAAATTTCTTTTTCCCCTTCAGTTTGTTTTTACGGCTGAACTCAAGAGAAAAAAAATGAATTCTTTCGTATAAACCTTCTTCCTTCTTCAATTAATCAAAACCCCATGTTTTCCTCTAACGAAATCGAATTCGAATTTAATTAAGTGAGGGTTTCGCTCGCGATTAAGGCTTAGAGGTTGCGACCGTTATGAGAGAAAGGCAAGGCAGCGCGGTGCGAGTTGGGCGAGGCGGCGCATGAGGGGGGGGGGGAGTTCGGTGGCCAGTAACGACAGACGCGACTTCGTCGCGATGGATCAATGGCCGCGTCAATCGAGATTCTGGGGGTCGACATTGGATATGGGGGAGGCACTCGCGATGTTGGCTCGAGCTCGCATAGGGACAGGAGAGGATGCTTCGAGTTGATGCTGTTCGGCTAGGGATCCAATATTGGTTTGGGTCGAGGGAACTTGAGGTATTGATTTCGACTTTTTACAACTTTGAATATATGGATTTTTTTTTAAAATTTAATGTAGGCAGATTATTCTAATATACAGCAGACTATAAAAAAGAAGAAGTAAAGTACAGGTTATTGTTTTTAGTATGTGGAGTTCATAGTAAACTAATAAAAGAAAAATAAATATACACATTTTATGTTACTAAGTTATTTTAAATAATGGATTGAGAGTCTTTATTTGTTAATTAGCCTATTTAATGATTTTAAATTAATTACTCTAGGATTTCATATATATATATATAAAGAAAGGGAGAGGGGAAATTAGTCTAAACATTTAGTCATTTGTTACACATTAAATCATTGGGTTTAGAATAAAATTTATTTATTTAAAACTAAATTATTAAATGGAAATTTAAGATGTTGGAAGATTATATATAAAAATTTGATTTTAAAAACCTATATGGATTATTTTCTTACACAGTTGAAAATGAAGAAAAATAAGATTCAGTTACTAGACTACAGTTCAAAATAATTTATTAAGGCGTTAATTTATTTAATTAACTTATTTAAGTATTTTAAAAAAATTCAATGGAAGATTAGTTAAAACTAAATATTAGTTAGTTATATTTATGAAATTGATTGATCAATTATCTCAAATGTTAATAAACTATAAAATGTTCATTCAAGGTTTAAAATCTGGAAAGAAACAAGATGGTTTGGAGTGGATTGCAAATTTAAAAGCAAAGGTGAGTTAATCTCACTCATCTGGTATGATTTAAATTTAAATAGTTAAATTTGAATATTTGGTGAATGGTTGGATTGATTTGATATGATAGTATATATAGTAGTATATATACCAATATATATAGATATATATATATATATATATATTAGAATATGTATATATTGGAGTTGTTGATTTCCCGCATTTTATAGCAGATGAGACCCTATGCGCCGCATAATAACGGATGATATTTATTTAATCCCATATACCACGTTATTCCACCTTGAAGTGGAATTGGTATTTATATTGTGCTAATGTCTATGGTTGCAGGGAAACAGGTTGGAGGGATCCAACTGGATCCCTCAATAATTGTTTAAATTATTTAGCATTTTCTGTTGTGATTATTTGATATTCTCTGATAAATTATATTGGAATATTGAATGCTATTGTTTGATTGAATATTTGTGTATCATGAGATACCAGAAATATATAAACTGGATTTTGAAAAGAAAATAAAAGAAGTGAATTTGCAAGCGAAATAATCATCAAAATGGGAATAAATTAAGAATGAAGTGAGAAGAAATGAAAGTGATATTTAATCTTGATATATAATTTCGAGTATGAGAAGATTTCGAATAAAACAGAAATTAATGAATTGTAAAATTAAGAGATATCAGTTAAAAGAATAAAGGATTATTTTAAAATCCAAAATTGAAATTTATTTAAGGAATAAAGAAGTAATTTGAGAATTCTTAAATTAGTATTTCCAATTAAAAGTATTTTAAATCATAATGAAGAATTTAAAATCTGAAGTTAAGGGATTTTGGGATAAATGGAGTAAATTGGAAATCAATGTGGGAATTGATTTAAGTGTGTAAAATCGGGAATTTTAAAGAAGAATGTGGCTATGGAATTTATAAAAGGAGTTTATAAAAGCAAAGTAATATCTCAGAGAATATTTGGAAAGAATAAATTTAAGGTTGGAATTTATTAAAGGAAATGAGAAATTTGTTTAAAAATAAATAGTGATTTATTTTTAAAGATGCGAAGAGAAGTATATTTCCCTGGATAGCCAAGTACGTTTCAAAGTAAATTTTAAATATAAGATAAAAATTTTAATTTTGATTTTAAAAGCAAACATATTTTATAAATCGGTAAATGTTTAAATTCTAAAGTAAAGTATTGTTTCAAGACTACTATCGTATTTAAAGGTGACTCAGTATTCTGTTTTAAAGAGACAACTTAGTTTATATTTTATATAGTAGCCTTATTTTTAAATAATTCTAAAGTATTATTTTTCATTGAGTTTTAAAGTAGTTTTTTTATATTTAAATGTTAAAGTATATTTTCCAATAAAGAAATTTTAAATTATTTTAAATGTTTATCTAAAGCATGTTTTTACATAATAGTGTTCAAAATTTATTTTTAAACTTAGTGTTATACTTGGTGATTTCAGGGGAAATAGAAAAGTTTGGGAAATTTATTTCCGTAAAAGAAAGATGTTTAACTGTTTTCAAAGGGATTTGGAAATGAAATTATATCTGGTAAAGATATTGACAATAATAAATAAATTGGGAGAAATTATTTATTTATTGATGGTTGTTTGTGAATGTAAATTGATAGTTAAATAACCGACTATCAATATTGGCCAAATGCGCTGATCGTTTCGAAGAGTCCGGGATCGGGATTTATTTCCCGAAAACCATTTCGATCCGCTTTGTACGTTTCGTGAAACGTGTTCGGAGTCGAAGATGAAGCAGTGAAGTGCAAGGGCTAGTCGCTACTAATCCTGAGGATATTTCCAAATGGATGTAGTAGGAATAGTGCCTTCGGTTACGTTTGAACCGGGGACGGACTTGTATGGACGAATGCTTGCGAAACATCGTCAGGTGGACGATGGGCATTCTAAGGAATATGTTCTAAATGGTAACGCTTAGCCTCAAGCCTCATCAAATGGGAATGATTGAAAATCAGGGGTTATGCAGCAAGGCTAGGTGGGTAGCACCCAAGTAGGGTGAGGTCATTCCTGTCTAGATGTCCCTTTTTATTTCGGCTTAGTGGGCGGTTGCTGATCCCAACCGCGGGTTGATCTCACTTGGGATTATCCAGTAAGGGGTAGTCCCGGTCTTGTGTTGCAGGGGATCGGGTACTGTGACAGGTGGTACCCCAGTGCCTAGTCATTAGTTGGAATCCATTCTCCCTACGAGCCTTTTACGAGTTTTGTTTCTATTACCCACTCCGTGGCTAGTAGCTGGAATTTAATCATGTAACAATTTCGGCTATTTTATAAGTATTTGTATATAGACCCTATTATAATATCAGAGGATTTCTATAAAAATGTTTTAGCTATCGTAAGGTAAAAACCCGACATGTTTATTTGTGGCGTGGTCTTACGAGATGCTTTTGTTTTCAAAGGAATTTTGAAACTTTAACAATCAATTGAGTGTGATTTTCTCACATTGGTATTCCAGACTGACTCGGGTGTTATTTAACTATAATGCTCGGGTCAGACCGAGTATTATAGGACACAGGATGTGATACTGTGGAGTTCAGGAGACGAGCAGGATGACGAGACGTATATTCCGCACTTGTTTGTATATGTATATTTCGCCGTGTTGAGTTGTTGTGTATCCATTGTATGATATTGATGTTGAGCTGTGTTTGATGTACTCTAATGATGTAATATATAAACAGAGAAATTTGGTTTTCGAGTAAAGACCATTTATTATCTATTATATTTTATTCCCCTGCGATGGTTAGATTCTGTTGTTGATTTCTATTCTCTTCTTCTACCTCTTCTTCTTAAACCTTAATGGTTCGTATTTCTGTACAACTTGAGTCATTTAGGTAGAATAGTGTTAACTCAAGGGGTACGAATTTGCGGGCTGTTACAGCGAGTCTCTGCCGTCTACCTAACTTGTGCGATATTATGAGGAGGGGGGTCAGAACTAAAGTTCATGTGAATGGAAAAATTGTACACTTCTAAACTTAAATCTACATAGACCGTTTTATTTCCATTTTCTGTTATATTAGGTTTGTTGGGTTTATAATACTCTCACCTCTATGCGTGAATCGTACCCATCTACTCCCTAGTAGAATAAAACCTAATAACAAATATATGTAGCTACATGGTCAATGACCGCATCAGTCCTAGGTACTACCATTAGTACCTTCCATATCCTCCTCGAAAAGGGCTCATCATCTTGCTCCTAGAGCATTTTGCAACTACATATGTAAAGGATAACTTCGTGAGGTCTACTATACAAATGTTCTGTCGTCTACTATGAAAACGTAAAACTATGTTCGCACTAGCCAATACTAAAGCTTGCACATCCAAAATGTACCACCCAATGCATACCTTGAGCACTATATGTAATCGTTCTCTCTACTCCCTGAATCCCGCCAGCAAGGTCTACCTTGGATGGAACTCAGTCGGGGATTTTCTATATCTATAAAGGACAGCTTCGTTAGGCCTACAATATAGATATTCTACTTGGTCTGTCTCTTTTCTCATCATGGCTATGGCCCCACGCAGCCACCCCTCAACTAATCGAAAGACCTCTAAAGAGCTAAGTGATTTTGCCCTACTGCAAACAATCTAAACATGCAATTGGTTATGCCCCTCATCCAATGTCTCGATAGTGAAAAAATCATTGGCCTACTGGTTTATCTCTAGTCTTTCTCGAACTCGTTCTTGGTTGATGATAGCTTGATCTCCGCATGCGACTATCCTTTTGAGTCCTGCCCGTGGGTCCTGCCCACTAAAACCTACTCGCAAGTCAGAGTACGGTGTCATGTGAATATCCTACTCCATTCATCAACCTTTTGATTGCCTAAAAGGTCCGTTTTGTTTGGCCTGCAATGAAAATGTGGTTAAGGCATACTCTCTTGATGGAACACCTGTAGACATGCCTCCAGGGGTGTTGATTCGTTAGGCCTACCCCAGAGGACCATCCTAGAGTACGCTCACATCCTGTTGAAGTCTCGTATTTCCTTCTAGCCCAAATTAACTAAGTTGGACATGCTACTTCTGTGCTAAAAACATGTGATCAACTGATTCATTATGCTCTTCATCCTTTGGGCTACTTTAAACGCATCTTACCATTTTATTAGAACCTACGTCTAATCTTTTGTTATGCGCTTAGTTTACTTTTCTGATTCCGTTGGCTACTTATCAAACCGACCGTTAGGGAGGTTTTCTTACTATCACTAGCCAAAATCAATTTTTCTGAAGCCAAAAAAACGTGGATCTTGTCTCATCTCGGTTTCCCTAAAAATATGGATCTTATCTCATTGCGGTTTCCCTAAACTTCCTCCTTTTATTTCGCGCAACAAAGATTCCAAATTCAAATCTAAAACCGAACGTTAGGAAGGTTTGCTTACTGTCACTAGCCAAAATCAATTTTTCTGAAGCCAAAAAAAGATGGATCTTGTCTCATCATGGTTTCCCTAAAAACGTGAATCTTGTCTCATCGCGGTTTCTCTAAAAACATGGATCTTATCTCATCGCGGTTTCCCTAAACTTCCTCCTTTTATTTCGCGCATCAAAGATTCCAAATTCAAATCTATTACGATTTTCAAATTCTAAAATTTCAATTTCAAATCGACAATTTTGAATGCTTTGATTAATATTTAAATTTGAAATTCATATTTTCAGATTCAAATCTCAATTTATTCTTTTCCAACATATTATCACTTAATGTTTAAGTAATATTAACAAAAATTTTAAATGTATATTTCTTATCAAGGTTATACAATCGAACGGTCGGTTTCTCCACCGTTGTGCGGTTATACTAGTTTACCCTAGTTAGCTTAAGCTTGTCCAGCCTCACCTAACTGTTGTGAGACCATCAGTTGCTTACTGAAAGGGAATGCTGTTGGTACGGGCATTTCTTCTATGTTTGCTTATTAACTTAGTGTAAGTTTTAAAATAAGCCTTTTCTATTATCTCTAATTATAACCTATGTTATAATTATACTTGCAATTGTTACTTCTATATTTTTTATAATCTACATGTTATAATTATAATTACGAGTGTCTCTTTTCTAGTCTATCCTCTTTTAATATGATATTGAATTCTCTTTAGTTCTCTTATATAATATGACAAATCTTGGTTTGGGACTACGTCCGACTGTCACAAATTTTCTTATCATAATAACTGCTTCGCTTTTATTCTGTTATTTACGCAGTAAATGCAGATCTACGCACATTTCTGTTTATTCTTTCTAGTCTTGTCAAATAATTAACTTGATTTCTTCTTTAATTTCTTTAACTCTTTACTTTATTTTCTTTTACTCTAAGTAGTTGTTCTATCTATTTGGTTGGTCACAAATAAAACTGTGCTAAAAATCCATTTTCATATTTTAAATATTAGTTGATGCTATAAACAATAACTCGTAATTACAAGATATTTCATTTTATTATTTCTTTAATTGTTGGGTAATGCAAAATACAAAAATGTCTCCATTTTACACCAGTTCCCTTTTTCTTTCTTTTATTCCTACAATTACGTTTATCGTTATCTTTTAAATATTAAACTATGGAAATGTATTCTCTTTTCTTAATCAACCAATTAATTTATCACTAACTTCCAAATCAAGTTATTTGATTTCCCTCTTTTTAGTTTAGTTCTCCCATTTTAGCATAATTTACTGTAAATTTCTTGCTTTTAGGCTTAAGCCTTTCTCTATAACTGTTAAGCCTAATATTATTCATATTTAATTTGGATTTCTTTCTTTCTTTTCCATATAAATAATAATTAAATATAAGCTTTCTTATAAAATTTACAATTTTCAACATAACTAATTAACAGAACTAATTATTGAAAATAAATGCTGATTTAAATATTTAACGGGAATCTATGATAATATATCATAAACGTAAAAGATTTACAATTTAAATCCACTCACAAGTCGTCCTTAGCTTTGCTCCATGGTCTTAGCTCTGCTCCATAGCCTTCCCCACTCCCCTTTTAAGATGTTTAATATTTTTATTAAGAAGATCTTCTCCCCAGAAATAATTTCTATTTAGGGTTCAGCCTCAAGCAATGAACTCAATTGGAAGAAAACCTGATTATGAGAAAATAGCAAGGCCTAGGGTTCTATTTATAGTGGATTTTGGGGATCTTTGATCGTCGGATTTTTGGATTGAATCTGGTGCAACCAAGTCACAAGATCGCGATGAGTCGTCGGATCTGGAAAACGACACTCCAAATCGTGCAAAAATCCAATTAATACCCTTCGTGCAAAAATCAATTTACAGGATATTAACCTTAAAATAGAACTATCATCCCACAAAAATCCTTGTTTAAATTATAACATGGCATATAAATTAATGTATATCATCATTCATCCAACCAAACAGTTTTAGATCTGAATTAAAATGTTCAATAAGACTTGTATGAAATGGTTTGAATCATTATTCACCTTGTTTGGATAAGGAACTTGAGATTTGTTCTTCACTTTAATCTTCCTAGCTTGAATCTTAGCCTCTAATTGATGTTTATCACTTCTTCTCCTAGGGTTATGGTCGACCTTGTTACTCCTTTGTTTATGTTTTTAGTTTATGAAAATGTGAATGAGAATGAGGTAAGGGTTTAGGGGTTATGAAGGTTTGGCTATTCCCATATTACCCTTGCCTTATTCTCATAGGTATTTAACTTATAAACCATTTATTTATAAATCCATTTAGTTAAAGCATGACCCTAATTATATCTCAAATTTCAATTCCATTATCACTCTAATCTCTACATTATTCTATTTAATTTATTTAATTAAATTTCCTGAATAATGCTATTTAAAATTTGGGGTGTTATAGTGATGATGTCATATCCAGGTTGTTATACATGCATTTTCATGTTGATGGGTGGTGAAAGGATGTGGTTCTGGTCAATGTTTGAAGAGTTGATGAAGATTATAGAAGAAAGAAGAAGACACAGAGGCAAGAAGGTGTCTTGGATTATTAGAGAAGGAATTGCAGAAGAAAGAAAAAGAGTAGAATAGAGTAGTATTGGGGTTAATTAGAGAGATGTTGATCAGAGAAGAGGTAAGAGAATATATGAGAGGATCAGACAGAATAGAATATAACCGAGAGAGTGAAGAATGCTTGAATTGTAAAGAACGTAAAAAGAGATGAAGTCGTGAATTTTTCTTATTCAATGATTCCTTATTTTTACATACTTGCATATTTATATATACTGATGATCACAATGGCTATATTAGCCAACTCACACACTATGACTGTATACAACTCAACTTTAAATCCTAATTTGCTTGAACCAAATATACTTCTTATTCCATGCAACAAAACAACAAAATGTGTACATGTGCACAAGGATGTGCATACATGTACATAATGACACAACCCTCTATCTCCCAGTTCAGCACATGATTATTGCCAACCTTCAACCTGTTTTACCTCTAGCATGGCCATTGATCGCCTCTGATGACATGGTGCTCAAAATCCGATGGGCTTGGACAGAATCTGTATTTTCTTGCATTTCAGCACTTGAGACCATAACCACCATTGTAGAGTTGTTACGTCTCCCTTTATCTTTAAGCACAGACCTTGTTTCAAGTCTAAAGTGGGGAATCTTTGAATCAATGACCAATAATCTTCCCATGTAGCTTCCTCTTCAGATTTCCCTTTCACTAATATTTGCACTACTACATTGCCATTTCTTGGTATCATTCTTCTATTCAAAATTTTGTCTGGTTGTGCTACCTCCTCTTCCTCAAAATTAGGGACATCTTCTTGCACTATCACTCCATTTCCAATTCTTTTCTTAAGCTGAGGTACATGGAATACCGGATGGATTTTAACATGGAAGGAAACTGCATTTTATATGCTACCGTTCTAGTTTTTGCTTCTACTTGGTAAGGGCCATGGCACTTAAGAGATAACTTATGTGTTTTATGATCTCTTGCCATAAGTTGTTAATATGATTGTAGCTTCAAAAAGACTCAGTCTCCTACTTGGAATTCTCTTTTAGTTCTTATTATATTAGCATATCTCTTCATCCTTTCTTGAGGTAGCTTCAAACTATCTTTCAAAAAATTATAGGTAATATCTCCACGAAGCAACATTTTCTTCAACTTGTTCAACCTTAGCTACATTAGGAACATAAGATAGTAGATTGGGAGGGTCTACACCATATACTACCTTAATTGGTGTGGTGTTTGTTGATGACTTTCAAGTGGAATTGTACCAGTATTCGGTCAGTGGTAACCACTCAACCCACTCATGTGGCCTATGTCATACAAAACACCTCAAGTAGCCAACAAGAATTTTATTAATTATCTCTGTTTGCCCATCGCTTTATAGGTGGTAAGTTGAAATCATTTTCAACCTGCAGCTTTGAAGTTTAAGTATTTCTTGCCAAAAGTTGCTGATAAGTAAAGTATCCTTATCACTAACTATTGAATTTGGCATCTCGTCTAACTTGAAAACACTGTTGAAAAATACTTTGGCTACATCTTTTGTTGTATATGGATGGCAAAGTGGAAAGAAATGAGCATATTTGCTCAATCTATCCACCACTACATAGGTCACTGTCTGCTAATGACTTTTGAGTAAACAAGTTATAAAATCTATAGAAATGTCTACCTATACCTTTTATGGAATTGGTAGTGGGTTTAATAACCCAGGCAAAAGCACATTTTTCCCCTGTATTCTTTAGCAAATATCACATTACATCACAAAGTATTCCATAATTCTTTCCATGAGTTTCTAATAGAAAACTTGTTTTAATTTTTTTGTTGTACCTTTGATACCCGAGTGGTCCCCCAAAGGTGTTGAATAATGTTGTGCAGCAAGGGTCTGCAGTCGTGATACTAGGTGATGATGTATCAAGATTTTTCCCTTGTAAAAAATCAAGCTATCAACTAGCTTGTACTTTCCTTCATGCAATTCTCCATTTTGTATTTTTTCACTTGCTGTTGGTATCAATCAGAGGTTAGTAAAGTATTTTTTAAATCTTGCAACCATGGTGTTTGGACCATAAATATTGCTTGAGCTTGTATTTCCTTATTGTTATTTTCTTCCTTTCTAGATAAGACATTTGCTACAATATTTTCTTTACCACTGTTATATTACATTTGTAGTCAAAACCATGTAGTTTAGCCAACCGTTTATTTTGCACGCCTATATATAGCCTCTATGATAATGGATACTTGAGGCTTTGGTGGTTGGTTTTTATAATGAACCGCCTACCCATCAAATACTAGGACCATTTCCTTGTAATTATGATGATAGCCATCAATTCTTTTTCATAGGCAGAGAGTGCTAAGTTTTTCCCATGCAATGCTTTGCTGAGGTAGGCTATAGGCTTCCCACTTTGACGTAACATTGCTCCTATACCCAACCTACTTGCATCACAATCAAGAGTAAATGATTGTGAGAAATCTGGCATAGCAAGCACTGGTGGATTGGTCAAACATTACTTTAATTGATCAAAAGCCCACTTAGCTTCATCTGACCATATAAATGAATTCTTTCTCAACATATTTATTAAAGGTTTTTCAATAAGGGGATGACTTATAATGAACTTCCTATAATATCCAGTTAAACCCAAATATCCTCTTAATGCTTTCAACCTTTTTGGCAAAAGCCATTCCATGATTGCCTTAACTTTACTAGGATCCACTACCACTCCATGTAATGATATTACATAACCCAAATATTCAATAGCCTCTTAGGAAAATCTATATTTAGAAATCTTGATGACCAGCTGGTTCTCTTCCGACACATGAAAAGTTAAACTACGATGTTTTATGTGCCAGACATGGTCTGGCTATATATTAGAATGTCATCAAAAAATACTAATACAACTTTCTTAAATACGGCCTAAGTATATAATTTATGATTGGTTGAAAAGTTGAGGGGACATTTACTAAACCAAATGGCATAACAACAAATTCATAACAACCATTATGTGTTTTGAAAGCTGTTTTGTGTATATCATGCACACGCATTCTAATTAGGTGATAACCAAATTTATGATCTAATTTAGAAACATATTTTGGTGCATGTAATTCATCAAAAGATCATCAATTAAAGGAATAGGGAACTTGTATTTTATAGAGAGAGAGCTGAGAGTCCTATAATCTATGCATAACCTCTAAGTCCCATCTTTTTTTCTTACCATCGCCACTGGAGAGGAATCAGAGTTGTCGTTGTGCCTTATGATACTAGTCTCAAGTAGTTCTTTAATGATTTTCTCCAATTCATCTTTGATGTGATGGGAATGCGTGTATGGCTTTAAACACACTGGTTTGGCTCCTGATACTAGTGGTACTTTGTGATCATGCAGTCTTTAAGGAGGGAAAAAGGTACAAGTTTAGGAAATTGTTGTAGAAGCTTTTTATTTTCAAAATGAATGTTTGACATAGCTTCTGGTCTCAAAATGGAACGAGTCTTTTCTGATGAGCACAACATCATGGTAAGTTGACCTTTGGCATGTTCTTTATTCATGGTTTTCTTATTAACTACCTTTACATCTTTCTGCTATATTCCCTTCCATACGTAAGAGTTCTTGTCATATGTAAATTTGACAGTAGCTTCTCTAAATTTAAAGTAACTTTTCCTAAGTTTTTCATCCATGGTCTCCAAGAATCACTCGGCAACCTTCCAAAGGAAGTATCAATAGATCTACTGGCATTCTATAGCCTTGGCACTTCAAGGTGACGTTATTACATATTTTAAAGCCGTGGGGTTTCTCTCCATTGGCTACTATTACAAATTCATAGATTTTAGATTCATCTATTTTAAGCCTCAACTTTTTGCAAGCCATTCATCAATGAAACTGTGTGTGGAGACCGAATCACTAAGGATCTATACTGGTTTCCCCTTTATACTTCCTTGTACTTTAATAGTGGAGAATGCAGGGATACAACATATTGCTTGTCGGGTTATTGCATGAGTTTCTTCTATGGTTTCTTCACTGTGACCATCATTTTCATCTTGTAAAGATTGTTCTTCAGTTTCTTCCAAGTCATCAAAGGAAATAATGCCTTATAGTACATGGACATGAGGACTTTTACACTTATGGTCTTTATGCCATCTCTCCTTACAACTATAGCGGAGGTTTTGTCTCCGCATTTCAGTCAGCTGACTAAGGGTTAGAACCTTGCTATGGGATATGTTTTCAAGATCGGTTGGTCTTTAGGTTTTGGATTTGTATTAGGATAGTTATGGTTTTTGGAGTATGGAACAATTTGGTTATGATTATTTTTAGAGGAAAAGAAAGTATGATTTGCTTTATTTTCTTTCTTGGTTTGATTCCATACACTATCAAACATCTTTGCTAAAGAAACCACCTCCCTAAAATCTACAGGTGTAGATGTCAAAAATCAAACATGATTTCTTCCTTGAGTCCACCAATAAATCTATCTAAAAAGAATCTAGGTGGTAGAGTTTCTATAGTAGCTTGTAGTCCTTTGAATTTGGTAAGATAGGAGGATATGGTGGCCTGCTGTTTGAGTTTGGGTAAAGTCTTATAGAGCCTTTCCATATCTTCTGGATTGAACTTGATCGTTATCTTTTTTTGAAGATTTGCCATGATTCATTATTAGGAAGATTGCGGGTATACCAATTATATCATTTCAAAGCATCCTTCTTGATATAGAAAGATGATACTTCCACCCAATATTGCTCCTCAGTTTAATGAAACTTAAAAAACTATTCCACATGAGTCACCCATTCATGTACCATACATGCCCTTTAAAAATTTGAAAGTCAAGTTCAAGAGATGGGAAAGGTGAATGCTTATTTGGTTGAGGTGGTTCTTGGTTTTGGAATTGGTTTTATTCACATGAGGATTGTTCATGGGATTAACAATGTTTCTTGGACTAGGGTGGGGGGTTCTTGGATTTTGTAGAGGGATCTGTGGGAGGGTAGTTGGTGATGAAGCAACATATGGATTTGGTTCTAGAATTCCTTGATTCAAATCTTGATGAACTGCAGCCATAGGTGGAGATGAAGTAATGGTAGGAGGAGGGTATGTGAATGCAATCTGAGATTTGATTTGTTGCATGTCTTGGGAAAGAGAGGTTAGAACATTATGTAAACCTTCAAATTTCTGCTATAACTTTCTCAAAGAAAATGAAGTTCGGTGGTTAACTCTTCTTCTCTTTTCCATGCCTCTTCTTGATCCTGATTTGTTGTGTCAGTGTTTGAGTTGTTGGAGGAAGTGATCCGAGGGTCAGAATCATGTCCAGATGGAAGCTCTAATACCAATTTGTCATGTTTAGGTTGTTCTACATGCATTGTCATGTTGATGGGGTGAAAGGATGTGGTTGTGGTCAATGTGGAGTGAAGGGTTGATGAAGATTAGGGAATAAAGAAGAAGACATAGAGGAAAGAAGGGGTCTTGGATGATCAGAGTATGAATTGCAGAAGAAAGAAACAGAGTAGAATAGAGTAGATAGGAGGTCAGAGAGGGTAGAAGTTGATCAGAGAAGAAGTAGGAGAATAGATAAGAGGATCAAAGAGAAAAGAATGTAATTGAGAGAGTGAAGAATGCTTGAATTGTAAAGGACGGAAAAAGAAATGAAGTTGTTAATGTTTCTTATTCAATGCTTCCTTATTTTTACATGCTTGCATATACTTATATATACTGATGATCATAACGGCTATATTGTCTAACTCACACGAAGCTAAGACTATATACAACTCAACTTTAAACCTTAATTTGCTTGCACCAAATATACTTCTTATTCCATGTAACAAAACAGCATAATGTGTGCACATGCACAAGGATGCACACACATGTACATAATGACACAACCCTCTATCTTCTTCCTTAGCCTATAATCATTGCCAACATTAAATCTACTTCACCTTTGGCATGGCCATTGATTACCTCCGATGATCTGGTTACCGGAATCCGATGGGCTTAGCCAGAATCTGCCTTTTCTTGCATTTTAGTACTTGAGACCATAGCCACCATTATAGAGTTGTTACAGATGATTTGACAATGCAGGTGGAGGAGTTACAGAGCAAAAGGAAGAAAGAAGGAGGCGACAAAAGGAACATTTGTATTTAAACTAATTTTCTTGGCCTTATGTGTAAATTTGTGATTTGACTATAATTTCCATCTAAAATTTTCTTTTGACAGAGAATTAAATATGATATTTCATAATATATGAAGTTATAAAAAAATATTGTTTTATCATTTCTATAATAAAATTTTCATGTAAAAAACAATTATTATTTAATAGAATAATATGCAATATTTTGTAAAATAGAAATTTATGTAGAGATGTTTTTGTATCCTTGCTTTAGCATTAAAAAATGAAAATGCTGTTAAGTATGACGCATTTTCACTCAATGAAAATTATTCATTATCACCAAGTAAATATTTCAACACATTATTTAATAATGATAAAATTAATTTGTCACGGATCACTAGCTTAAGTTGGTGATGGTATGATGCTTCACTATAACAAAATGCCCTATCGCAACTATCGAAAAGCATTACAATAGGGCTAAGACAACGGTTTTTGAAAGTTGTATTAGATCAAGTTTAGTAGAGTCAAACCCTTTTACAACTGTTTTTGATCGTCGTGAGACCATTGTAATAAAGGCTTTTAAATTTTTTGCCCTTTGAAATAAATTCACAATTTTTTCCCCATTGTAATAAGTATTTTACGATCTTTCTTCCCCATGGTTAAGAAATGCAAACAAAAAAAAATTTGGCACTACTACATCGCATGCTTGTAGATCTAATATTATTTTGCAATTTAAACCAACATTGTACTAATAGCAAGATCATTTACTAAAAATTATGCAAAAGATTCACATCACAGAAACAAAAAAGATTCCATATTTATTGAAACCATTCATAAATGAAAGGGAGTGCGGATTATGGATCTTAAGGCTAATTTAACACTAGAGGGAGGGGGTGAATAGTGTTTAATGTATTCTAAGACTTATACGGACTAAATTGAAATTATGATACAAAAAAATGCAGAACTTAATCGCATAACTTAATCACAGAACAATCACATAATCAAGCACAAATGCAGAAAGTTAATAAAAAGCAGTAAAAGAAAAGAATACACTGGAATTTATATAGGTTCGGAGTTACCCTACGTCCAGTCTTGTACTAAGGTAAACGCCTCGTATAGATTTTTATCATACCAATGTCGGGATTACAATCCTCAATTTCTAAAGGCCTTGAGGTACCCTCCTATCTTCGAGTCTGGGGGCAAACTCTCTTGATTTATTGGACACAAGGTCACCCAATTGATTTCCAGGCACAACTACACTTTATAGAGAGATTCGATAAACTTTTGATTACAATTGATCCTATAACTCTGAATAGCATTTTGATCTTCGAGAGAGGGCAGAGAATCAAACAAGAATGAGATTCTAATTTGATTTTCTTGAGAATTTGGTGAAATTTCGGCAAGATCTTAAAAATATGAAAATTTTAGAATATGGATTTGTGAAAAAGGAGGATTGAATTAAATAAGAAAAATAGTTAGTGAAAAAATTCGTTTGTGAAGGCTATTTATAGACCAGTAACGGTCATAACCATTCGTGAAGAGATTTAGATCAATAGACACTTCTTTTGAAAATTGAAACGATTGAATTTAACGGCCACCAGGTCGACGTGGGGTATCCCATGATGTCGACATCCCTTAGTTAAAAGCAATGTAAAATTTGTTTTGAAAATTGTATTGAAAGGAAAACGAGATAAAATGATTCTGGAGTAAAATAAACTATTTTTTCTTTGTTTTAAAATAAAAAAGAGTAGAAAAATATATTTTTAGAATATGTATATATATATATATTTGACTTTAAATCTCAAGTGTATATATATTATAAAGAATATTTAAAAATTAGAAGATAATTTTAAAAACAAACGAAGTTTAAAACAAGAGTTTATTTAAAAACAAAAACAAAGAATATTTTAAGGCTAAAACATCCTTTTGAAAATTATTTGAAAAGATAATTTTTAAGACTAAAACATTTTGAAAAGCAGTTTTGAAAATAATTTTGAAAAACCATTTTGAAGTATTTTTGCAAGCTTCTTCCTGCAGAATATCTCATCACATCAGGATCGAGAACTTGTACAAAATCAGGATGTTCGTGGGTTTGTAAGCCATTTATAGTAGGTTTGTAAGCTACTTGTCGTGGGTTTGTAAGCCACTAAGAAGATAGAAATGGGTTCCATCCTAAATGAAATTTGAAATGAAGATTTCCATGCTATTATGAATTTTTAACAAACACTAGACACTTATCTTGAAATCTTGATCTTGATACTCTAGAGTCTTCAATCCTGATATCTCCATTCTGAATCTTGAGTCTTGAGTCTTTATACTGATCAGTCTTCAGTGAGCAATACCTGCATATATATATATATATATATCCTGCATAGTTCCCGCATGTATATATATATATAGACAATAGGGTTTGTATATATTTTTTAATAAGATAAGTTGAAAAGTTTGTTGTCATTCAAACCAACATCTTGTCATCAAAAGCAACATCTCAGTTCCTAACAATCTTCCCCGTTTTGATGATGACAACCTGTATTTATAAAATATACTTATCATACCATAACTCCTATCATAACTCCCCCTTACTCCTTGTCTCCCCCTTACTCCAATCATAACTCCCTCTTACTTCAAGCCAACTACTATTTTATAATTTCTCCCCCTTTGTCATCAATAAAAACTTCTTACTAATAAATTCCCTTAACTTGATATAAGATAATCAACCATAATACAATAGAGTAATCCATATATAAGTGTAATAAGTGCTAAATGTGATCATAAGTATGAAATGTGATAACATTTTTCTCAAAAAAAATAAGTATGAAATGTGATCATAAATGTGAAATGTGATCATGAGTGTGATCATAAGTGTAATCCAGAAGTAAATCAATCGTCATCCAATCATATTTACAGTAATTATTCAATTCAATCATATATACAAACCACACCAAATGTTTTAAATATAAGTCAGGTCAATCAAGTTTAAAACACACCAATGAAATCAAACAAAATAACATTCAGAATGACTAGACATTCCTTGGTACTTCCACCCATCCATATTCTCCAAAAATAGGGTCTACTTTGATGGCATCCCATTCTTCTTTATCTTTGTCGAGAGTGACTGGTGAATTTCATTCGAGATCGTCCTTGTTAAGGGTTGAGATCATCCAACGAAGGGCGTTGAAATGTCTCTTTTGTTCCTTGATCATCTATATTTGACTCAATTCTAAGTGGCGCTGATTACGAAGTATAAATGTAAGGCTATTCTTGAAGGAAGTGAGAGTTTCTTCAAGATTATCACTTAGATTCTTAATCGGAGAAGCCATAATTCAAAAAATAGGAAGAAATATGAAAGGGAGTGATTAGAGATGAAGTTTGATAATTTATTCTGGAAGAAACAGGTATAAATAGGTGTAGAAAGTCGATTAAAATGAATAGACACAAGTTAGTTACATGAAACTAAAATTAGAAAGTGTAACTACTTTCAGCCCGTTGCATGTCGACATGGGGGGATGGGGAATGTCGGCATACCTCTGCCTAAAGTGACACTTTGCTTTGTTTTGAATTTTATGAACAAATCTATGCAACTAAAATTTGTATAATATAAAAGCAATTACAGAGACAAGTGAAGTTGAATAACAGGAAATAAAAGATTTCATTAATGATTCTAGTCAACATTACATAAAATAATATAATATTAACTAAAATAAAGGTAAATACATGGATAGAACTTGAAGCAAACAAGATAACATGTACTAAAACTAATTAGATGAAGAAGATGATAGTCCAAGCTTTCTACTAACTTTCCCAAAGAACTTGTTGATTTTAGTGGAAATCTTATCAATTTTCTTATTCATTGATCTTTTGAGTGTCTTTTGATTTTCCACTATAATTCTTTGATCAGTGAGAATGGTCTTATTGGATGGATTAGCGGGATTAGTAGGATATTCAATATTCGTTAAGGAAGTTTCTTGATACTCCTCTTCCTGATCTTCAATTTCCATTCCTTCCTCTTCCTCCTCCTCCTCCTCTTCTTCTTCTTCCTCCATTTCTTCCATCTCTTCATGAGCAAGCCTTTCTTCCTTTTCCATAAGTGTTTCATATGGTTGAAACTCTAATGGAATTTGCATAAGGGAAATATTTCCATGGTTGAACACTTTTCTAGTTATAAATCCTTCCCTTTTGAAATCAATTAAAAATCCGAGTAAGATAAGCTCCATGATATAATGTGTTTACATCCATGGTAAAATTCTTGGGACGTAGATCATCCAAAATTGAGCCCAATTGATATCATAATTTTCAAAAATTGCAAAAAGAGATTTGCAAACTTTCAAAGTTGGGTTGTTGTAGTTTTCCGATCTTGGTATAAGAGTGTGTTGAATAAGAAGGTTAAGAATTCTTGCTTTTGGACGAAAATAATGATTTTTGAATTCAAAATTATCATCCCCTTCAAAGATGTGATGAATGTCTCTCAATCATTTTCATTTAAATTCCGAGAGATTCATTCCGATATACTTGCATCCTAAAATATTTCCTAAAATTTCATAATTCAAAACTATTTGTGTTCCTGTAACACTACTCCAAATTTGTCCATCTTGCCCATCATAAAAACCACGATTCAAATTCGCATAAAACATCTTAACAAGATTTAGATAACATACAAAAACATTTTGTTTGTTATCTACTACAATAAGAATAGAACTTTGTTGAAAAAGATTTTCAATTTCATAAGAAGGAAAATCTTTAAAAATAGCAAATTTCCCCATATGAATTTTACCAAAGTTTACATAGTTGATGTAAGCTGCGACAACTACCGGGTCATTAAAAAGAAAGTTTTGATAGCTTTTGGAAGCCTAATGGTGTTAGGAGTGCTTGAAGATGCCACTTAAGAAGTTTGAGAGGTGTTGAAGATAATGAAGATAAATTTGAAATTTGAAATAAAAGTGAAAATTGATGATAATGAGAGTGAATTAAATAAAGATTCTATAGACACATTCTTTGGTCAAAAGGCATCTTTCCAGAATATTGAAGTTGGTGAAAAGGTGGAGGGAAATCCAAAAGTTGGAATTCAAATTTGGAAATCAAATTTCGAAGGGGCATGTCGACATGGGGTATTCAGGTATGTCGACATGTGCCTATTGAATCAAAGGACAAGTGTCTATTCCTAATTTCTAATAAATGTATATATTATATCCTATATTCTACTTATATAATTCTTGTGATAACATTAAATAATACTTAAATATTAATAATTTTATATTTAAAATATTATTAAAATAATATTATTTTTGAATTTAAAATTCAAATTTCAAGGGATAAATTTGAATTTAAAATTCAAGGAATTTTGAAAAAAATCAAGCAAACAAACAAGCATCCATTCAAACAAGAAAAATTAAAAACAATGTAAATGCATACCTATTTTTAGATCCATACTCCCATCGTCGTCTGATTCATGAATAATAGTGAAACACAGATTTGAATTATCCGTCTTCTTTTCATCATTACTGGATGATCAGTCTGAGTCATCAAGAGTTGCTGTGTATGCTTTCTTTCTTTTCCTTGATGAATCATTGTTTAAAGGGAACAACTGTTTATCTGGATACGGACGATATTTCTTATGATGCCCGGCTTTATTGCATTGTAGGATCTATCATTGTTGACGTTCTACGTATTTTTTCTGGAATTCCTTTGATCATTTCTTTTGTAATTATTCTTTTTTCTATATTTTAGGAAGTTTCGGAAGTTTCTTGTCATGAAAGAAATCTCCTCATCACTGTCTGGTTCCGAATCTTCAATTGTTGCATTGAATGCTAATGAATTCTTTTCCGTTGCCTTGTTTTCTTTTCTTCCTTGCAGTTGAACTTCATAAGACATCAGATTCCCAATCAATTCTTCTATTTTCATTATACTGATATCATTCGCTTCTTCGATTGCAAGTGTCTTTTGATCCCATTCTAGAGTGAGTGAATTTATAATTTTTCTGACTTGGACTTCCTCCGAAAAGCTTTTTCCCAGTGCAATTAGTGAATGAACAATATTTTGAAATCGACAATACATGTCCGAAATGGACTCATTTGCATGCATTTTAAACAATTGAAACTGATTAGTTAATATGAAAATTTTAGTCTGTTTAACTTTGCTTGTTCCTTTATGACTAACTTGCAAAGTTTTTCAGATTTTACATGCAGACTTACAAACAGACACTCTATTAAATTCATTCCTATCTAGTGAACAAAATAATATATTCATGGCCTTTGAGTTATTTTGTGCAAAACCCTTTTGCTCAGCAGTCCACTGGGCAAAATCGGTTGTTGGTTCAACATACTCAATTTGTGTGATATTCCAAGTGTCTACTCCTACTGATTGTAAATAAATTTCATTCTACAAGCCCAATATGCATAATTACTGCCATTGAAAAGTGGTGGTCGGACAGTAGACTGACCTTCTATAAATGAACTAGTGTTAGTGTTATCAGAACTAGTGCCAGAGTTGACATCACCGGTGTTGGTAGCCCTTAAAACAATTTTTCAAGTTTCAAATTATGAAAATGATGAAAACCAAGGCTCTGATACCAATTGAAAGGGAGTGCGTATTAAGGATCTTAAGGCTAAATTAACACTAGAGGGGGGTGAATAGTGTTTAATGGATTCTAAGACTTATATGGACTAAATTGAAATTATGACACAAACAAATGTAGAACTTAATCACAGAACAATCACAGAATCAATCACAGATGCAGAAAGTAAATACAAAGCAGTAAAAGGAAAGAGTACACCGGATTTTATACTGGTTCGAAGTTACCTTACGTCCAATCCTGTACCAAGGCAAATACCTCATACAGATTTTTATTATACCAATGTCGAGATTTCAATCCCTAATTTCTAAATGCCTTGAGGTACCCTCCTGTCTTCGAGTCCAGGGCAAACTCTCTTGATTTACGAGACACAAGATCACTCAACTGATTTCCAGGCCCACACCTTATAGAGAGACTCGATAAACTTTTGTTTACAAATTGATCCTATAACTCTGAATAGCACTTTGATCTTCGAGAGAGGGCAGAGAATCAAACAAGAATGAAATTCTAATTTGATTCACTTGAGAATTTGGAAGAATTTTGGAACGATCTTCAAAATATGAAAATATCAGACTATGGATTTGTGGAGAAGAAGAAGTGAAGAAAATCAGAAAAATACTTAGTTAAAAAATTCGTTTGTGAAGGCTATTTATAGACCAGTAACGGTCATAACCGTACGTGAAGAGATTTAAACGAATAGATACTTTTTTTGAAAATTGAAACTTTTGAATTTAACGGCCACCATGTCGACATGGGGTATCCCATGATGCCGACATCCTTAGTTAAAAACAATGTAAAATTTGTTTTGAAAATGGTATTGGAAGGAAAACAAGATAAAATGATTTTGGAGTAAAATAAACTAATTTTCCTATGTTTTAAAATAAAGAAGAGTAGAAAAATATATTTTTAGAATGTATATATATATATATTTGATTTTAAATCTCAAGTGTGCGCATGTGTATATATATATTATAAAGAATATTAAAAAAACAGAAGATAATTTAAAAAACAAACGAAGTTTAAAACTAGAGTTTATTTCAAAACATAAACAAAGAATATTTTAAGGCTAAAACTTCTTTCTGAAAATTATTTGAAAAGATAATTTTCAGGCTAAAACATAATAATTTTGAAAACCCATTTTGAATTAGTTTGGCAAGCTTCTTCCTGCAAAATATCTCATCACATCATAACTCGAGAACTTGTATAAAACCAAGATATTCATGGGTTTGTAAGCCACTTGTCGTAGGTTTGTAAGCTACTTGTTGTGGGTGTGTAAGCCACTAAGAAGATAGAAATGAGTTCCATCCCAAATGAAATTTGAAATGAAGATTTTCGTGCTATTATGAAGTTTTAACAAAAACTAGACACTTATCTTAAAATCTTGATCTTGATACTCTAGAGTCTTCAATCTTGATATCTCCATTTTGAATCTTGAGTCTTGAGTCTTTATACTAATCAGTCTTCAGTAATAAACACCTGTGTATGTATGTGTATATGTGTGTGTGTGTGTGTGTGTGTGTGTATATCCTGCATAGTTCCTACATATACATATCTATCTAGACACTAGTGTTAGTATATATTTTCTAATAAGATAAGTTAAAAAGGTTGTTGTCATCAAAACCAACATCTTGTCATCAAAACCGACATCTCAGTTCCTAACAATAAAGTTTTAGCACTGTTAGTTAAAGCCTAAACAAACATAAACAAGTACTACAATACAACAACATTATAGCTTTCTGAATTTGGAATAAATATATGACAAAAAACGCATCATTCCGCCTTACATACCTGTGTTATAACCAAGATGCTATCGAGTTCGAGTAACATATGCTTACTTCCATCATTAATGCGCCTAATAAGTAAAATTAACCTGAATTGAAATGTAACCAGAATTTGCTATGTTAGGTTTCCTGGAATGACTAAACATTTGAACTAAGAAGAAATGACCATTCGTAATCTAGGTAATAACACATGATTTAACAATACAGAGTAGATAATAACTAATGTATTTCCATTTCTGCATATAAATGAATATAAAATAAACTATTGCTATTAACTAATACCTAAATATAATTACACTCGGTGTACTAGGAAACTATATTCACCTTTGTTTATCTTCAAGCTCAAACACATCATAAGATCTCTCTTCTGATTTCTCTGCTGCTTCTTTAACGACATCTTCTATTTCATTGTGTTTGTTTAGGTCGTTATTCCAGAAAGAGAAATCATATAATGGGTAATTTTCTATATCCACTGTGCCTTCTACAGTTTCTTTAACTGTCTCAATGTCAATTGTTGAACCATAGTAGCTACTTTTGCGCTTACTTTCTTCTTTAGCTATGTTAGGATTTATTTTCTGAAATAAAAGAACAATTACATATACTCATGTATCACTCATTAATCTATTCATTATCACCGGTACTTGGATTTCGATTAAACTACCGAAAGCAAACTCTTCTTTAATACTGCAAGGTATCCATTAAATTTTACTTGCAAAATCAATAAACCATGCTCTTTTTTTAACAAAATTTTCATACGAAGATCTATTTGATCAATCATTTCATGAAGACATATGGCTTCTATGTTCGATTCAGTTGAAAATTTTCCTATTTCTTCCAGTGCATTTTCTATTTTTCCTCCATCTTTAATGAACGGAATTGTCCTGGTTGTCACATTTTCTTGGTTCACACACTCATACACTCATGAATCTAGCATATATATTTATATGAAACAAGGTTTTTTTAATAGAACTATAAACCTGTAAGGTATATACTAGCCAAAAAAGCCAATTAAGATTAAAATGATCATTCTCATCAAATTGAGAGTTACATGTCTGAATAAGTATATTCTTTCACCAAGCTGAATTAAAATTTCAAAAATGTTAGACATTATCTCTACTACTAATAAAGAAAATTCGTTCAACTAATTTACTCGGTGTTCTTTTAAAGTTACAAAAATGGCATTGCTTTCCATTTACATGTTTACGTTCAAACAAAACATCAACGCATGCAATAATATAAACAGTCCGTGCGCAAAGCACGGATCCGTACTAGTATGAAGTAAGGTTTATTTAATAGAACTATAAACCTAGAAGGTATAAACTATCCAAAAAAGCCAATTAAGATTGATATGATCATTCTCATCAAACTGAGAATTACATGTCTGAATAAGTATATTCTTTCACCAAGCTGAATTAAAATTTCAAGATTAAGTATATTTTTTCACTAAATTATTAGAAAAGCCTTGTAATTTCTTGCCCAGAAAAGAAGAAATAATCTTATTGCTTGCTGCATCTCTTATCTCCGTAGGCTAAAAACTAATTCAATAGCTACCTTAAATCCTTCCTTTAAAATCCAACAGCCACCCAGAAATCCGCCTGTTTTGCACCTTTCATTTGGGGCATTCTAGGCATAGCCCAAAAAATAATCGATGCTCTAGTTCTGTTAACAAATATGACCTTAGTGTCCTCTCTCCTGCTCAGATCTGACACCAAAATAAATAAATAAAATCTTTTATTGATATATTAAATTAACATGTGCATGCATTTGTTTTTATAGAAAAGCATAGTTAAGATTTCACAATCTAATTTATAAATACCACATATTATGTAAGTTCCACATAACTATGGGGATTATATTCTAAGATTAATAACATAGATTGGGTAAAATTTATTTGCTTGGCATAAAGGTGGAAAGTAACATTTAATTGTAGTTTTCATGATTTTGAGTTATATTGATAATCGACAAAAGCGGACAAATGAACTCATTTTTGTGTCACAAGAATTCCAAATTAATTTGTCTAGGTAATCAAAAGGCTCTAATTTTAAAAACAAATTAGGATACCTAATTTTCAAAAAAAAAAAAAAAAAAAAAAATTTAACATTCCACCGTTTCTTAAATAATAAATTAATATTTTTAACATTGCACAATTTTCTTGGAAGAAAAAGAAAAATCAGAAAATATCCTTATTTCTAGAAAGCTATAAAAATTATCGAATTAAAATTTTAAACGAAGGTACTTAATTTTAAACGAATGGACTGAGACCCAAGAGTGTTGTACATATCAATTTCCAGTTGAGCCACCTATGTATCTATCTGATTGTCCTACTTTATTATTTAAAAACTAAGAGTGTATCGAGATATGAAATATAAAATATTGATTAATGAATTCTAAGATAGGGAGAAAAAATATACCATAACTAGTTCCATAATAATTCGATGCAGAAATTTATTATCATTTTTACTATATAAACGTTACTTTTATCAACAATATACACAATGAAAAAAATAGATTTTGATACAACTAGTCAGTGCATATACCAACTGAAACCATACAAAAAAATAGCATATATAAATAAAAAACTGTGACTTACTTATAAGTATTGGCACTAATGCATTTCTTGTGATTAGATATATTGTAATATTAGTTCATCTGATCAAATGATTGTAATATATATTGAGATATGACATTCTAACATTTTAGAAGGAAAAAATAACATATAATGGTGTTCATTTTAGCATAAAAAATAAAAGAGAGTTGCATAATTAGCATGATAAATAATGTTTCATTTTTCAAGAGTAAACAATACATAACTAAACTTTAAACACGTTGCATTTTACACATGTTCAATAATTTAGAGATTATTTGTGTGATACATGTTAAAAGATATGTGATATTTTGCATTAATAAGCACAACTGGAATCCAAAGCTGTCGAAATCAAACAAAGTGCATATAGACTGTTACGAAATGTTTCAAAGTTAATCACAAAAGTGGGGTTTAAAGCGGTAGGTGGCACTAGCTGCAGTGATGAATTAACTTGACATTCTCGTGGAAGGAAAGCTACAAATTAGTTGCACGTGAAATGAGGAAAAAAGCAGTATTTTACGTGGCCTTTGTACACAACATATTAAACATATAATGATCAGAAGAGTGTTGCTGGAAATAAATATAAATATGATCACAGCAAGATTAATTAATTTTAGAGAAAAAACAATCAAATGTTGTAAATTCAAGTAAATCAATTTTTCAAACAAGAAAACAACTTTCATTACAAGATCCCAAGTTTCCATGAAGATTCGTCGCACAAAGCTGCATATAAATTCAGCCAAAACTATATTTCGAATGGATTTATAATGACAGTTAAATTACCATCAAATAACAATCAAAATGGCTGCCTAATCTTAGAGCACGTAAAACAATAGTTTTGGATTGCAAAATCAAAAAAACCATTAATAAAATAGTAGGATATGAAAGTTGTTTATACACTGCACAATAAGCGGCAACCAAGCAGTTGTCTCCCAAGTTGTAAGAAAGGTGAAAACCAGGAAAAGTGCTGATTTCTGGCCATACATACGTGAGACGTTTTGGATGTGACCGCGAGAAGCAGCTGACTCACCGGCAGAAGGAGGAGCGCGCCCGAAGGCGCCCGTTATCGTTGACGTCGTGCTAGTCGCGATCGCCTCCAACCCTAGTTAATAAATTTAGGCCGCGGTTGGTTTAGTATCAAACAGTTAACATGCAAAACAGAAAACAATTTTTCTAAATTTTTTGTGTTTTGATAAATAACCAAGCACCTGAAACGGTTCATCCTTTGGTCGTTTCTACATTCCCTCCATCGTTTTCTCCATCTTTCTTCCACCTCATCCACTGTCAATTCATTCTTCTCGTATTTTGTAATTAACATTGAAATTCAAAATGCAAAATAAACCAAACAGACCTTTTAAGTTTTATGCAGCCGGATAGTAATTGAAACTAGGGAAGTGTGAGAAAACAAAATATACATGAAAATTACAAAACAACCCACTTCTTAATGAATTATTTACATATTTACCAACTATTACAATACTTATTTGTGTTGTATATTATAACAGGTGTGTTGCAAACTTTACACAAAATTCTATTTACCAACACTTTTTAGGTATTTTAACACTTTAACCGTTGGTAGTTTACAACATTTATAAACAATAGAAAGTAGCAAACATAAAATGTTGCAAAATCATCAATATGATGTAGTGTCACATTCCACTTTTTAAAACTTATTTTTTTAGCATTCCTTCCTTTTGAAAATTATTTTATATATTCCTCTTTTTTATAACTTTTTCTCTTTTATATCTTTCATTTTCAAATTTAAGGTTCGTTGTGAACACCGTGTGTTGTATGCAGTTGTGAGTTATGCAAAATAATAACATGAGCACATGTTAAAGTTGTTAAAATTACCCAAATACCACCTGAAATTACATCTATTTTTCTAAATATAGAGATGTATTTTATAGAAGGGGATCTGGACGTACATGTTCAAATCTGAAAACAACATCTTTGCAATGCGAGGAAAAGACAGCGTTCATTATCGACGTTTTCAAAACATGCACGACAGCAGGTGCAAAGCCTGGGTTCTACCTTTTATTTTAGTTTTCGCCAGCCAGTAAAAAAAGCCATGGTATATGTAAATTAGAACACTATAGATCTTGTCTAATCCGCGAAAGGAATATTTGTAATCCCAAGTTTTAGATTTAAACAATTTTTAATTAAGTTTATATATGTAATTACCATGACGTGTCCCATTTGAATGAAGATAGGCTTTTATATTGGATGCCACCAAAAATAAAAAATAAAATAAAAATTGAATAGATTGCCTATGAGTTCCAAAGAACTCGAAGGCTGATATTAAGCAAAGAAAAAAAAAAGGAGGAACGACAGGTTAGGATGAGAAGGGGATCAATTGGTTTTTTCGAAGAGTTTTTCAGGACGAGGAGGAACGAGCGATGTTAGAAATAGAGCAGCGTCATACGACTGGGTTGCACATGAAACATATTATTGGGCCAGGCTTGCAACAAAGATTAGACAAAAAAATTCAATCAATGGTATAGAAAATAAATCACCAAAAGGAATAATATGAAATAATTTTATTTTATGAAATATATATATATATATATATATAACATATGAAATAATTCAATCTTTAATTTTAGTTCATAAGATATTTCATAATTGTTATTTTTCTACCTAACTAACTTGAAATTTTGTTTGGGCTAGTATAGGGGTTTAAATTAGAAATAAAATATATTATAGAAACATGTGTTCACACTGAATATATACTCATCTAAAAGATGTAATAATGACATAAAACTATTTCTATAGTATAAATTTCGATAAAGAGCCGTCGAAAATTTGAAATATAAATCAATATTTATGAGTTCTCAATATTAATATATGTAATTATGTGCATTTTCAACCCCTAAATGTCGACATCAATTCATCCACGGTATTTACGTGTCGAGCACCCAAGTGCTATAAAGACGAATTGTTAGCGTAAAATAAAAAACAAGAAAGGAATAACATAACATCAGAATCTCACTAGCGGTACGGTAATGTATAATATCAAAAGAACGATATAAAAAGTTACTCCGATACAGAAATTTTGAAGTTACAAAACCCAAGTATTCTCATTAGTCTAGATAGTTACAACTATTTGTCCTCACAGATGTTGATATATACAATATAGTAATGCAACAGAAATAAAAAATACTACGGTAGGTGAAATATCTAGCTCGTCTTCTTGAGTCCCAAAGAACATTAACGAAAACTTGCCTTTCTTAAACTACTCGAAAGAGTATGCGAGGAATTTAGGGAAAATAAAAATCAAGCGTCAAACATAAATCTGATATGAGAAACTCAAGAAATATGTTGTTAGCATATAATAGTACATTTGAGATCGCATGAAATACCATAACGGTTTCCCATCAAAAGAACCACCAGCTAATAAGTACATAAGGTGATATACAAGATAATGTCTAGGGTGAAGAATGTAAATCGGAAAATAGCTGGAATGGTTATATTGGTTACATTCAACATCATATTAGGAGTACAATCAAAACCGACAAGGAACATTCGCATGTTGGATTTTCCGCAAAGACGCCTCCAGTAATGAAGCGGATCTCCATGCATGTAACACACCACAATTTTAACGATCGAATATTTAAATGATTCATTTAAATATTTGATCGATAAGTGGCGGAATGCCTTTTATACTCAATTTTTACAAACGAGCGAATTAGAACTCAACAAGCACGTAGTTGAGTTCGTTTTTTAGATGCGAGTAAAATGAGTATAAACTTGGCTATATTTAGAGTCGATGGAATTTTGAAGTAAATAGTGTTTTTTAGAGAATGAAGTGAATTTGGGCTTAACCGATAAGCTAGGCTATAAGTGGCTAATATCTTCCCACTTTCATTTCATTTTTCTCACTCACGTTTCATTCTGTCCTAATCACTTTCATAATCACTTCCTAATCTCTTAACCCTAGATCCACTGATCCATGCCTATATAAAATCCAATAAATTCTGATAAAATAACAATAATTCTTCTCATGGGATTCTCTAAAAACCCATTAAGATTTAGCTTGATTCGGAGTTTGGAATTTCGTTTTGGATTTCAAGAGAGCATGGAGATGGGTTTTGGCAACTAAAGCTTGTTTTATGAAAGAGAAGATGGGTGCGATGATTCTCATATTTAATTTGAGTATTATACTTCATTAATTCGTTCATTTATCATTATGAAGTATTATAGAGTGATTTGGAGACTTCTATGCTATGGTTTAGGCTTGTATTCATGTTATAAACATGTTCCCTTAGCTAATTAATTGTTTGAACCTTTAATTATCATATTTGGAAAAGTTAATAAGCTCCAAATTAGATTATGGGTTAAGTATTGATTTTGAGTGATGTTGTGATTGATTGGACCCCGATTACATGATAAAATTAAGTGCGTATCATTGATTAACAATAATAAAAGTAATATAAATGGTTTTAGAAAAGTTAGTAAGCTGATTAAGTGATTAATAAAGCTTAATTAGTATTTATAAATATTATTTGAAGTAAGAAATGATTTTTATAAGTGAATGGGTCATTTATAAATATTATTTATGTAAAGGAATAATTTTTATAATTGAAAGTGATTTTTTATGAGTTTATAAAATATATAAAAGTGGTATTTGATAAAATAGATGATTATATAAAATAGTTAGAAAGCGATATTTTATAAGATAGTGATGTTTATAAAATAGTATAAATAAAACATTTTGTAAAATGGTTATAAGATTTTATGAAATGGTTATAAAAGTAATACTTAATTATAAATGAAGAGATTTAGTATTCCAAAGGTTTAAGTGAATTTTAAGCTAGTATTGTATTTTATACAATGATATGAGATTTTATAAAAAGGAGGTTTTACCTGTATTGAAAAGATTTAGTAAATAGAAGTAAGATATGGTTAAGTAATAAAAGAATTACTTATTTAAATATACATGCATGTATATGAGTATGGCAAGTATACTTATAGTTGTGTTTGAAAATATATAACAATCAAAACATTGGTTAAATCGTAGTTAGAATTATTGTATGTTTGGTTGTTTATATACATTTGCAATTTATTTGATTATATAGAAATATAATTAATTACATGTTCGACGTTTCATGTAGCCGTAGCGACCATTATTTGCACTAAGTTGCATGAGAGCACACGGGACCGAGTAATCGCTCCGGTGGTGTCCGAAAATACGACTTATGTAGTGGTTGTGTGTTTGCATGAACATGTGTGCATAAGTGTGCACGAATGAGTGCATTAACATACGTATAAGCTACATATAAGGCAAGAAGGTCGGGTATGTCTTTTTCTCATGTTAGAGGTAGTCAGATCACTATAATCGCTCGTTGAACTCTACTCGTGCAAATGGTGGATTTTTGGTGTAGAAACCAGCTTTCGAATTTCTACGAAATTCACTTCCAAAACGTCAACAAATGAACCCCGGTAGATATTCGATGGGAAAGAAATAGGCTCTAGAAGAAAATCAACTCATCGGACGAAGCGTTGAAGGGAACGATGAAAGTTCGGTGTGTATACAATTATATGTGCTAATATAGTATACACGGATCGTGTAATATGGATTACAATACAAATGCGGAAATAGATGATAATAGCATTGTAAATAGAAAATAGAAAAATCACACCAGAGATTTTTATACTGGTTCGGAGCACCGTCCTACGTCCAGTCCCAGACTTCTATCTGGATTTTCACTATTAACTACCTCACTTCACCCGGAGGAACAGGTTTACAACACACGAACAACCGAACGGGATTTCACGCCTCTAATATACTGAGGACTTCAACACTTGCCTCTTACAACACAGAGGACTTCAACAAAAGAACAAATACAATTGTTGTTGACAACTTGTGTTCTTGAAAACACGGATTTGTCACTAGCAGTACACCCTTCCTATAATCTTATCCTCAAAGTATGCGATATGATGTTTTGAAAAGATTAAGGAAAGTATATTATTGAATCAAAGGATATGAAATAGTTTCAAAGATTCAATAAATAATTTAGAGCTTTTATAATACAGAATTGAGATCAGAGATTAGATTAAAAGAATATATGAAATCGTTGTTTTTCATGTATATTGAATCAATGATTTAGATGAGTATATATAGAGAAAAATAGTTGTAACTCTTTGTGAACAGTTGCCATTAAGAGATATGATCTTTGGTGAAAGGTAAGAGATGCAACCTTTGGAGAAGAGAAGTGTCTTTTGGAAAAATTGCTTTCTGTTTAAAAACGGTCGACAGGTCAAAAAATGACCGGTAGACAGGAATTTGAATATATATACACGTTATGTTCACTTGTGCACATTATCTGTGCATTCTGGACAAAAACGGTCGACCACCTGGTTTTTGACCGGTCGACCGGTTTTGTCCAGACTGCACAGTTAATGTGCAGTCATATATATTTATATATATATTCGAAGATTAAAGGCATAAGATTATTTGAGGATAGATTTTAACATAAATAATCATTACTAACATACCAAATAATCAACCTCTAATCATATGGAGCTCTTTGTGTCTAAATAACTTCTTTTTGTCGATCACGGCTTATCCCTTTGTCAGAAATCAAAACTCTATAAAAATCTTGACTCAACAAACGACACGCGATTCGACCGCCATTTGGCAGGCTATGTCTCTACCCAAGTTCTGGCAATATCAATTGACTGAATGGACCATTTCAATCGAATAACCAGGAGGTTGGATTCCCGGATTCTAGTATCAGTCGACTAAATACTGAGACAGTGTATAGCTTAGGGAATTTCGCTCTGCTCGAGCGCGGCTCTTCATGATGTCTTAGCTCGACTTCGAGGGAACTCTAAGCTACTCAAGAAGGCAGAATGCAAGGAGAAGCTCGTGATTTGGATGTAAGTGTTAAGTGATTCTTTTGGAATCAATGACGATCGGGCATGAGGTCGTTACGGTGATTGGTCACACGATGAGCGTGTACGATCAAATGAATTGAATTCGTACTTTTAGAGGTTGACTCTGGGTATGTGTAGTTAGATAAAATATATCATTCTTATATTAGTGACTATGCACAATATTGACCTTATACTAGCGATCACACATTATATTGGCCTTATGTTAGTGGTCATGCCTATTAGTTCCTAATAGATGTTTGGGTACGTTAGTGTGCTAGCTATATTTATTGTAGGATTGTGGTAGATGTATGTGTATGTTAGTGTACCGACTCTACTTATTATAAGATTGAGATAGATGTCTAGGTATTGACTCTATACGTTGATAGAACATGATAGATGATGTCTAGGTACATTACTGTACTGAATCTGTTCGTTAATTGATCCTGATAGATAAAGTCCGAGTACGCTTGTGTACCGACTCCGTATATTAATAGATCGCGATAGAAGGCATCTTGATACGATAGCGTATTGATTCTATTTGTTAATAAGTCATGATAGGTGATGTATGAGTACGTTAGTATATTGACTCCAATTATTATTGGATCAAGATGGATGTTCGGGTACGTTAGCATAGACTCTAAGTATGATTGGATTTTGAAAGATGTCTAGATACGATAGTGTACTGACTCTATTTATTATTGAACCATAGCAGAATTTCGTAATTGATTCCATCTATAAGTATTGATGGGTATTGATTTGTAGTCCTAAGTTATCTTCCATTATATGTTGTGTGTGTTATTAGTTGGTTGTTGTTGTTATTGCTACATTACCATTATTTTGTACTTCTAGTAGACTTATATCATGATCACCCTGATTTTGGATGTTGGATAAGTTTTATCATAGTATGATATTTACGTTTCAATCACATTATATTAGTCATGCTAACTCATTGATTACAAGAGAAGAAATGGATATGTGTGATCCCATACTTTTGAGATGGGTTTGCTGTACTTGTTTATAGACAGTCCGGATTACTCCTAAGCCACATTTGTGGGGAGTGTCGGTTGTGATTTAGCTGTTCCTATCTTTTTTTATATAGTTTTGATATGCAGTATTTTAAGATAATTCTCCTCACACTAGGCTTTATTTTTGACCCTCGCTTTGCCTTTGTCTACTTATGTCATGACAAATTTCAGATACTCGCTTAACTAGTTCGGGAGTCAGGCGCTTTGAGGATATGCTAGCCGAATGCACAGCTGGAGCATTTTGGAGGCATCACATCGATAGTATGTGATATATACTTGAGATTTCATTAGAATGTAACAGACCTGTTATTTGTATATGCGATTGTTGTATCATATGTCTATTCAGAACTCCATTCTATGTGGAGTTGATGTATTCTGACTTTCTGTACCGATACTAATTTTACCAGTTGCTTTCACTAGTACGATACCTTATATATTATTTTTCTATTATGTTCATGTATACTCAGTATATTATATGTTGCCATTCGGTTGTGAGATCTTATCGATGTCATTATTTGGTGTTTTGCTTAAATTTTTCCCCAACGATCCATCTTTCTAAATACTCTAGAAGGGAAGGTTTTTACAATGCACAAGGTTCGGAAAGTATGTTTTGAACGCCGTATATCTCTGATAAAATATACCAAAAGATAAACACAAGCGACCCATGCCCGAACATAAACATGAACCTCGTGGAACCAAATATCATCAACTTCCCCCCGCCAACAATCGATAAGCATCTATAGATATGGAGTTGATAACACCCTGATGCAGATCAGCTAAACCTCAGGCTGTGTAGCCTACTATGTCTTTAGCTATTTCCAATGTCGAGGTCATATTTTGTATCTTTCACATGAGTATTTATCACTCAAATAGAAAACGAATCCCCAATTGTCTTCCCATTTCTCGAACAAATCTTGAAACCACACATGGATCTCAACATCTTGAAATATCTACTTCCAAGAGATAGAACATATATTTCAACCTTGAAGTGGCTTTCAATAAGTTAAACGCTTACCGATCCCAGTCTCTTCAAGACTGAATCGACGAATTTGGTCGTTCAATAATAATGAGAATGATCGCATGTGGAAACCAAATCTTGGATACTTACATTTTCGATTTTTTTATCTCACACTACCACCATTCAAGAGTGAAGTCAGTAGGATAGAGCTCTATTGCTCATATCTCTACTCGAACATCAGTCTTAACTCCCTTAGATAGGTAATCCTACTTTATCGGATTTCAGTGCTACGTATACGATTAAATATTTTCCATAAATGAGTAAAAATACAAAGCACAATTAGGTCATACAAAGCAAGATTAAGTCACATAAGCGACTTCTAATCCTTTTTTGTTTAATTAATCTTTAATTAATTAAAACCTATTTTATTAGTGGAACTTCTAATATCTAATAGAACATCACTTATCAATCTCTACCATTCACTTATATCCTTTTAATACTTCAAAAGGTATTCATATACTTATCTCAAATGGTATAAGTATACTCACAAACCATTAACAAGATTTCATGCTTAAACCTTTGTTTTTCTATCTTTTTCCAAAAGATTCTTTACTTATAATTTCCATCAAAATACCCATTTTAAGGATCTAAGTACTTTCACAAATCCATTCAAAAGGTTTAAGACAAATGTCAAATATTGTCACTGCAAACCCAAAGCCATTTCACTTTTGCTTATCTTTAAAACACTTTTTTAAAGATTTATCTACATTCATAAGTATAGTCAAAAAGGGTTAATATGAATGTTCTTAAAACATTATCACAACAAACCCAAGACTATTTCATACTTATATTTATCTTTAAAGCATTCTTTTAAAGATCTAAAATAACATCGGTTAAGTTCGTAGTCGACTAATCAACTATCCAGTAAAAAACAATCGCTTATAGAAATCAGGATTCGTATACATAACTCATTTTCGACATTCCAACTTAACTATTCCTCGTGAGTGAGCCAGGTAAGTTAGAGCACCAGTTGCATATCAATGCCTTGCCTAGACACTACATTCTCAAATCTCATAAATAGATAAATCTACCTCACCGGCTTTTAGTGTTAAGTGTAGTATTAATTAGTTTTATAAATGAGTCATAAACAATGTGATTAACATGTTTTCAACATTCCTAACTAACTATTCCTTGGTCAAGAGGAAGCCAGTGGGTCAGAGTACTATTGCTTTTGTCCCTACTCGAATATCAGTTTTAACTCCCAAAAATAGATAAGCCTACTTCGTTGGCTTTTACTATTAAGTAAAGTTAATTACTTTTCAAATAAATAAGTAATAACAAGATTAACATGTTTCCAACATTCCAACTTAACTATTTCTTAGTCAAGAGGGAAGCCGGTAGGTTAGAGCTCTATTGTTTATATCTCTACTGGACATCGATCTTAACTCTAACAAATAGAGAAGTCTATCTCATCGGCTTTTAATGTTAAGCCTAGTCAATTGCCCTTTTCAAAACTTATATACATATATAAATACTTTAAAAATAATTGTAAATAAGTTTAAATGTCTACGTAAAATATTACTTGAAAATAATATAATTTGATGAAAAAAATGTTTATATTATAAAACCTCTTTACTTTGAAAATACATATATAATTATTAAATATATATTTAAACTTCAAACGAACTTTAAAATACTTTAAAATGTATTTGAAAACATATCTAAAATGATTAGAGAAAAATACCAAATTTAAATATCATTTTTAAACACTTAAACCCATAAGCAACCTACTACAACATTTATAAATATCATTAAAAGTCTTTGATAAAAACAACACTAAAAAGCACAATCTTTGTGATAAGTTTTTATCACTTGAGCGATTTAAGACTTGAAATTTTTAGAGTAAGTTCTACCTTTTGGGTATTTAAAAATCATGGAAAGAAAGTCCAAATAGTATCTTCCAACTTATTTATAAAAATTCCTAAAAATAGGCTATATTTACAAAGTGTATTTATAACCACCTTTTTGTTCTAACTTTCACAACTTTGATTCACGATTTCTATTACTTTCAAAGACATTTCTTTACATTAAAATACACAAAACTTTGTGTAGAGAGCAACCAAATTAAATCTTCTCAAATTAAATTCATAAAACTTCCAATTACATAAGTTAAAGTTAAGAGATATTGAAGTGCACTTATAATAACTATTCTTGCTTCAAACCTTTCAAATATACTTCAATTCAATACACAATCCAAACCACCATTTAAACATCAATTCTAGGGCGCATCGCATGTTTAAAAGGGTAATATAAGTGATGTTATACCATATAAAGTTGTTGTTACTTTTAAAAGCAAGAGGGGTTAAAAGTTTACAACTTTAATTAGCCAATGTCACTCTAACTTTACATTTCAAATACAACATACACACACAATATATACAAACAAGATAGTGAGATAACTCACTTAGATCAAATCCAAACACATAGTTATGTACAACCAAATACAAGAACACTTCCTACCATCACGTTGCAATCACCTTCCTTCCTTCTTTCTTTGATTCACTTGCTTTTCCAAGGCTATTTCTATCCTTATTGCTAACATCCATTCCAAATAGGGAGAACATGGATTTGCTTATTCCAAATATAATATAGCGGTAGGTGTTCTAATATTATCCTAAGGCTTGTGGAGAAGTTTGAGTGGATTTGGAGTTAATTAAAAATTTCTTTAGAACATTTAGAGCAGAAGAAGACATTAATGAAGCTTGATGTAACGACCCTAGATTTTAATTTAATTTAAATTGATAATTAAATGAAATTTTGAATAAAAATTTATAAAATTAATTATAAATGGAAGCGAGTTTCCTCGATCCAAATAGAAAATATATAAAGTCATATGGATTTGAAATTTTGTATATATGTGAATATATATGTATATATTGGATTTTAAATAAAATCTTAAATAAATGATTTTGAAAAATAAATAAATAAATTGATTTAAAAATTTATAAATGATGATAATTTGAGTTATATATGTATGTGTATATAGAAAAATAAAACAATAATTATTAAAGTAAAATTCATGATAAATATTTAAACTAAAAATAGAAGTAAAATAAATATTTGAGTTATAAATAGAGATAAATAAAAGTTAAGTATGGAACCAAACAAACAAGACAACAGGTATTAGTTGTAAACAAAATAACAAACGAATACATAAGTATGCAAAAGAATCAACAAGTACAAAATAAAGTAAAGAAATGGTAAGCATGTAGATATGCAAGACAACATATATTTTTCAAAACATGATAAGCAAAAGCAAATAAGATATGCATGTAAGCTAAGTATGGAACACAAGCAATAAATGCAACATACCTTAGTACATAATATTATATCTCTAGCCCATGACTGAAATCATCAGCCTCATACTCACTATCAAATCTCTACCTAGTTTGTACAGAAGGAAGAAAAATAATATCACATTGTACAAATAAAATATCACCTGCACACTATCTTTTTATACATCTACTTCACCATTTCGTTCAAAATCAAAGCCAGTGCAAAGCTTAAAGGAAAATATGTCTTCAATCAAAAAAAAGAAAGAAAAATCAGAAGTAACATCACTCAAACTCAAAACATCAAGCAAAGTTTCCAATAATTCAGACCTGAAGCATTTCCAGTTTCAACCCCGAGTCTTCTCTGTTCTTCTTCCAAAAATACAAGTGAGTAACTTCATATATAATATTTTAAGCTTCAATTTAGTTGTATGGTAAAATCTGGGGTACTTATAGCTGTGAAATGTGTGTATATATACACGTAATTCTCTGAATAAGTTTAAATAATGGGTGCGACCTGATGTTCATTTTGTCCTCTGTCTTAGTTTTTGAAAGCATCAGATTTTTGTTTCAAAACTCAATTGCATTTGATTTACTCAATGGTTGGGCTTAGCATTAAAACAAACATTGTTAGTATAACATATACTTAAGGTACAAATTTAATTAAGTTGAAGAAATTTTGAAGTGCTTCTGGAAACCAAGAAGAAACTGGGCAAACTCAAAATTTGTCAAAATATAAATCTCTGGTTCCATGAATTCAGGTATGTAAGTCGAATTCACACACATTAATATGAATTTTAAAGCAGTAATTCAGATTTTTAGTGATTGGGATTAAGGGCAATTTGTGTTTATCTGTTTTGGGCATTTGGAGTCGCCGTGGTCGGTCACGATGATGGGAGAGGTCAGGATTTGGGCTGGAGACGCGGGAGCTTATGGAGGTGCTGGGAAAAATGGGTGGTGGCGTCAGTGATGACGGTGGTGGCGATGGTCGTGGTTCAAAGTTTCTAAACCTAATTTGGATGTGGGGACTTGATTTAGTTCGCTCGACCTTTGTGGTCGACCGAGTGCAACCGAACGTTGGTGGTTGATAGAGGGGTGTCAAGTGAAGCCGTGGTTGGAAATTCATGGCCACTGGTGGACGAGGCGGCGGGGACGAGAGTTTTCCAGGGATTGGTGGTGGTTCCAGTTCATGGGTTCCAGGTTCGACTTGACACTTGAATTCGAATACGCGATGAAGATGGAGGTTCTGATGGTCGGAGATCTGCACGTGGGAAAGCGTCGACTTGTTCGACGTAGTGGCGGTGCCGGAAGATCGCCAGTGGCGTTGTACATGTACACGTGGCGCGTTCGTATCAGTGAGTTTGGGAAGTCTGGGGTAATGGGGATGAAGCAGGGAAAAGACTCGAGATTTGTCTCGAGCAACTCGGGTATTCACTCGAAGTAGTTGAGAGTTGGACTCGAAGCTAGTTTGTGTTGGCTCGAGACAGTGGAACATTTCAGGTTTTTGCAAAACCTGACTGTTTCAGGTTTTAAAACTCAGTTCAAATTTTTAAAGCAGGATGTAAACAGTGTTTTGAAATTTAAATTCAGAATTTGATCCAGGTTTTAAACAGCATTTGAATTCAAAGTTAAAGTAAAATTTGAGATGAAACTTTGGAATCTTAAAATTGAAAAATAAAATTTGGAATTTGAAACAAGGTTTTAAAACAAGTTATCAAATGTTTAAAACTTGAATTTACAAGTTAAATAATTTATCTATTTTAAAAATCTGAATTTACATAGTTAAAAAAAAAAGTTAATTTAAAAGCAATTGAATGTATGAGAAAAATTTGAATTTAAAATAGATTAAAATTGCAAAGTTAAATTTGTAGTTGTTTTAAATTCAAATAGTTTGAAATGGAATTTAAAAGTGAATTTGAAACAAAATGTTTTCAAAAGTGTTTGAGAAATGATAATTGAATCAATTATAAAAATTATGATTTTATCTCAAAGATAGTTCATTAAAATGTTAAGCTAAATTAATTAATGATTTGGATTTAATTAATTAAGAAAGTAAGGGTTTAATTTGATAAATTAAAGGTTTAAGTGAATAAATCAAGAATTAATTAATTTTAATCAAGAAATCATTAATTAGATAGGATTAATTAATGGATTATTTATAGTTAGTAAATTTTTATAAAATACGGTTAAAGTTGATTAATCAAGTGATTAAGTAATAATTAATTCAAGGAAAATGTAATAAATTAATTAAGTAATTAATTTGAGATTAACCAATATAAGTCAAAGGTTAATTAACTAATGAAAATGATTAAAGGTTAAATTTCTTAAATGAAATTGAAATTAAGGTTAAAAGATTAGGAAATCAACTTTAAGGTTAATCTAATTAATTTATTAATTAAGAATAATTCAATTTATTTGAAGTATTTGATAAATTAATTTATATCAAATGATTTGAAATTAATTTATGTTAATTAACTACGATTGATGACTTATCTGATTTGAATTTATCAGACAATTAACCGACCTTATTTATGAATGTTTGGATTTTATTGAATGCGAATTGTTTGATATCCCTGATATATGATGCTTTGTGATACATCCTGATTTATGTTGTGATCTGTAATTTACTTATCTGTGATATATATCTGTGATCTGTATATGAACGATAAGCGTGATAGTTAATACCGCTTATCGACTATATTCCTATGTTTTAATCTGTGATAATTGTATGATGTTGCACTACTGTGTATAACCCCTGGACCACACCATACACACACAAATATGGATTTCACGAGGAAATCGGTTAAGTCACAGATAATTTAAATTTAATGTTTTTGAAATTAAAGTTTTAATTTCAAATTGATTTTGAAAATGGATTTGGGTTGAACGTTAAAGCTTTTGAAAAAGGTTTTCACAGATAAAAGCTATTTTGAATAACTCGGTAAAAATCTCCAATTTAAATACTTTCATTTGAATTTGAATTCAAAAATAATTTGGAAATTGAATTCCATGTTTGGAAATTACGGTTAAAAATGTTATAAATGTGTTTATATGAAGTTAAACCATTTTAAAAGTATAATTTTGAGAATTTGGATTTAACCAAAGAACTTTAACTCGTATAGATGAACCAAATTTTCAAAATGAAAACTGTTTGTTTTAAAAAGAATAAAAAGCTTTCAGATAAGAAATGAAATTCCAGTTAATTAAAGGAATTTCAAGATTGAGTTGAAAAATGGTTTTCCAAGTTATGAATGAATTCTTTTTGAAAGTTATGAATTAAATCTGCTTATTTTTAACAGATTTAAAATGATGATTTATTTAAACCATTCGAAATGAAATTGTTTTGAAATCTATAAGTTAAATCTTTGATTTGAAGATTTAACGAGTTAAATTGAAATGGAAATTGATTTGGAAAATCTGTGAATGAATCTTTTGTTTAAAAGATAAAAATGTATAAATTGTTTAAACCGCTGTAGGTTGGTAAAACGAATCTTTTTGTTTAAAGATTTGGAAATGGTAATTTGTTAAACTATTTGAAAAAAGAAGTTTGGGTAACAAGTTATGACTTAATTGAAATCCCAATATCCATATATTTTTAAAATATTTTCGCTCACTATTCGGTTTAGCCGGGAAAGGACCTTTGTGTCGTATAACCCATTCCGAATATGTGATTCGACGTTATGGATAGCATTTGAAGACCGGTGATGAAGACCGGGTATTTGCGAAAGCGATAGGATGACCTATCGATTGTTTCTGCACCGAGTCGCGCCGGTATAGAGACTTCCTAATTTATGGGAAATTCGATCGGGATTAGTGAATATCCGGATTGCAAGGACTTCTTTGGAAGTGCCTTCGGTTCTGTTCGAACCCAGAACAGACTTGTATGGATTGTATGTCTGACATTACAATTTGAGATATAAAGCCGATTTCTTTCAAATATATTTCTGTTGGTGGCGGAGAATTTATTCTCTTAGCTTAACACCCTTCTCTGAGACGTACGAGCTCAGAGGTTATATAGTTGAAGGTTATCAGCGATGTATTCCCAATTTGGTAATGTGACATGCTGAGTGTTGCTGTGAAATGATCATTGTGTTGATTATTTATGATAGGATCATTTGTTTGATCGTTTATCCTTGTGATCATTTCTATGATCATTTGTTGACCCAAAGCACGGCTTTTGTATAAAGCATGTTTTTGTGGACGAGACTTCGTCGAGCCTCACACCCCGGAAATGGTCAAAACAGGAAAGATGCGGCAAGGTTATGAGGGGTAGCGCCCTTTAGGGTATGTGCATTTCCTTCTGGAAAAGGGTGGTATCATGGTATGGAGCCCAGATACTTACTCATGTTGAAACACTTTATTATTATGATTGTGTGAATTGATTAGAGAGCTCTCGGATAAAGGTCCCAAAGGACCGGGGGATGGCATACTCGGTCAGTTGTTACTCAGTTAGGGGTAACCCGGCCTTGTGTTGGCAGAAATCCGGTTTGGTTCTCGGGGACGTCCTTCCAGAGGCGTTCTTATGTGGCAATGGGAAGTTCCTTGGCCTGACCATTTGTTGGAAATCCAAAGAAACAATACGAGACTTGTACAATATTAGTTGTAGAACCTGCCATCTAATATGGTAGCTATAGTAAGCATAATATAGTGGTACCTATGCTGGCTAAGATTTATATTCTACTTTCGAAATGAATTTTCCTACACTATGCACTTATAATAATATCAAATGTTTCTTTTTAATGCGTATCAAGCATCTTTGACTATCATAAGAAGAAATCTCCTCCAAGTCTGCGTTTGCATTGTGTGTGTGGCGGGAGGTCTTATGGTAGTCTCATTTTTAAAAAGAATTGCGAATTGACTTTGAAAATCTTTTGTTGAATGTTTTAAAAGATAAACTGTTTTTGTTGCTCACACCAGTCCCACGACTGATCCGGAGTTTATTGTTTCTTTCCTAAACTCCGGGTGCTCATTATATTTCTACACGAGCAGTCTAGAGTTGGGTTTTTCAGATAGTCAGATATAGTGGATTATCTGGAGTTAGTTCAGTCTTTGGATCACACCATTCTTGCTGAGCTTGGTGCATCGTTATTGGGGGTTCGAGCTATTGCTGGATTGGTTCTTGGAGATGGAGTTGCAGTTCTCGGAGTTCTTCCTTGAAGACTATCTTAGAGTTATATTGTTCCGCTGCTAGATGTTATCTATCGTTTTCTTTTCCGCTGCTATTTTATTGTATCATACCTCTGATGTATATTGATATCTATTGGACCATCTGTTGTATCAGATATTGTATCAAAGCTGTATATCAATGTATTATTCTTTTATTCCGCTGTGTTGTTTACTTAATGTTGTTATAAGCTCCGGCGAATCGGATTTGAACGGTCGAATCTATGGCATTCGAATACGATTTGAAGTATGGATGTCGATTTTCAAGCGGGCAAAATCCGCGTCGTTACATTTGGTATCATAGCTAAGGTAAAACTTTAGCTCAGGAGTATAACACATTAAGTAACTCATTAGAGATAGGGTGAAGTATACCCTAGAATGAGTAATCCCTAAGATATCCGTTTTAACACCTCAGTAAATTCTCTTGCTATGTACTGATAGTAAGTATGAGTGCAAGAAGAGAACGAGATAGGGGATAGGGAAATACGACTATAATTAGTCAAAACTCTGTAACAACGGTGGAAATAACTTTCTCTATCAATTTTCTTTAATTCGTTTCCAAATTCTTTTGATTGCTTCGTACCAACTACAAGAAGAAGTTTTGGTGTGGTGATGCTCTACGAATCGTTGTAGGAAATTCTTACTTCGTATCTTCATCGGTTTCCTATCATCATTTTGATTTAAACCTTAATGAATTTGGAATTAGAAATTTTAAATTGAGTTAACTTGATTAATAGAATATGAAGAATGATTAGAATTGTATCGATAAAATGATTTTGTTTAAAACCAAAATTTGAAATTTTATTATAATTTCTTGTATCTATTGTTGATATTCTGATTTGGTGAGCCAAATGCAGAATTGATATCCAGCTTGATTTGAAAAGATATTTCTCTATCTAGCTATCTCTGTGTTGTTTTCGTGCCTGCGAATTTCGAGGACGAAATTCTTTTAAGGGGGGAAGTTTGTAACGACCCTAGATTTTAATTTAATTTAAATTGATAATTAAATGAAATTTTGAATAAAAATTTATAAAATTAATTATAAATGGAAGCGAGTTTCCTCGATTCAAATAGAAAATATATAAAGTCATATGGATTTGAAATTTTGTATATATGTGAATATATATGTATATATTGGATTTTAAATAAAATCTTAAATAAATGATTTTGAAAAATAAATAAATAAATTGATTTAAAAATTTATAAATGATGATAATTTGAGTTATATATGTATGTATATATAGAAAAATAAAACAATAATTATTAAAGTAAAATTCATGATAAATATTTAAACTAAAAATAGAAGTAAAATAAATATTTGAGTTATAAATAGAGATAAATAAAAGTTAAGTATGGAACCAAACAAACAAGACAACAGGTATTAGTTGTAAACAAAATAACAAACGAATACATAAGTATGCAAAAGAATCAACAAGTACAAAATAAAGTAAAGAAATGGTAAGCATGTAGATATGCAAGACAACATATATTTTTCAAAACATGATAAGCAAAAGCAAATAAGATATGCATGTAAGCTAAGTAGGGAACACAAGAAATAAATGCAACATACCTTAGTACATAATATTATATCTCTAGCCCATGACTGAAATCATCAGCCTCCATACTCACTATCAAATCTCTACCTAGTTTGTACAGAAGGAAGAAAAATAATATCACATTGTACAAATAAAATATCACCTGCACACTATCTTTTTATACATTTACTTCACCATTTCGTTCAAAATCAAAGCCAGTGCAAAGCTTAAAGGAAAATATGTCTTCAATCAAAAAAAAGAAAGAAAAATCAGAAGTAACATCACTCAAACTCAAAACATCAAGCAAAGTTTCCAATAATTCAGACCTGAAGCATTTCCAGTTTCAAGCCTGAGTCTTCTCTGTTCTTCTTCCAAAAATACAAGTGAGTAACTTCATATATAATATTTTAAGCTTAAATGTAGTTGTATGGTAAAATCTGGGGTTCTTATAGCTGTGAAATGTGTGTATATATACACGTAACTCTCTGAATAAGTTTAAATAATGGGTGCGACCTGATGTTCATTTAGTCCTCTGTCTTAGTTTTTGAAAGCATCAGATTTTTGTTTCAAAACTCAATTGCATTTGATTTACTCAATGGTTGGGCTTAGAATTAAAACAAACATTGTTAGTATAACATATACTTAAGGTACAAATTTAATTAAGTTAAAGAAATTTTGAAGTGCTTCTGGAAACCAAGAAGAAACTGGGCAAACTCAAAATTTGTCAAAATATAAATCTCTGGTTCCATGAATTCAGGTATGTAAGTCGAATTCACACACATTAATATGAATTTTAAAGCAGTAATTCAGATTTTTAGTGATTGGGATTAAGGGCAATTTGTGTTTATCTGTTTTGGGCATTTCGAGTCGCCGTGGTCGGTCACGATGATGGGAGAGGTCAGGATTTGGGCTGGAGACGCGGGAGCTTATGGAGGTGCTGGGAAAAATGGGTGGTGGCGTCAGTGATGACGCTGGTGGCGATGGCCGTGGTTCAAGATTTCTAAACCTAGTTTGGACGTGGGGACTTGATTTAATTCGCTCGACCTTTGTGGTCGACCGAGTGCAACCGGACGTTGGTGGTCGATAGAGGGGTGTCAAGTGAAGCCGTGGTTGGAAATTCATGGCCACTGGTGGACGAGGCGGCGGGGACGAGAGTTTTCCAGGGATTGGTGGTGGTTCCAGTTCATGGGTTCCAGGTTTGACTTGACACTTGAATTCGAATACGCGATGAAGATGGAGTTTCTGATGGCCGGAGATCTGCACGTGGGAAAGCGTCGACTTGTTCGACGCAGTGGCCGTGCCGGAAGATCGCCAGCAGCGTTGTACACGTGCACGTGGCGCGTTCGTATCAGTGAGTTTGGGAAGTCTGGGGTAATGGGGATGAAGCAGGGAAAAGACTCGAGATTTGTCTCGAGCAACTCGGGTATTCACTCGAAGTAGTTGAGAGTTGGACTCGAAGCTAGTTTGTGTTGGCTCGAGACAGTGGAACATTTCAGGTTTTTGCAAACCTGACTGTTTCAGGTTTTAAAACTCAGTTCAAAATTTTAAAGCAGGATGTAAACAGTGTTTTGAAATTTAAATTCAGAATTTGATCTAGGTTTTAAACAACATTTGAATTCAAAGTTAAAGTAAAATTTGAGATGAAACTTTTGAATCTTAAAATTGAAAAATAAAATTTGGAATTTGAAACAAGGTTTTAAAACAAGTTATCAAATGTTTAAAACTTGAATTTACAAGTTAAATAGTTTATCTATTTTAAAAATCTGAATTTACATAGTTAAAAAAAAAGTTAATTTAAAAGCAATTGAATGTATGAGAAAAATTTGAATTTAAAATAGATTAAAATTGCAAAGTTAAATTTGTAGTTGTTTTAAATTCAAATAGTTTGAAATGGAATTTAAAAGTGAATTTGAAACAAAATGTTTTCAAAAGTGTTTGAGAAATGATAATTGAATCAATTATAAAAATTATGATTTTATCTCAAAGATAGTTCATTAAAATGTTAAGCTAAATTAATTAATGATTTGGATTTAATTAATTAATAAAGTAAGGGTTTAATTTGATAAATTAAAGGTTTAAGTGAATAAATCAAGAATTAATTAAAATTAATCAAGAAATCATTAATTAGATAGGATTAATTAATGGATTATTTATAGTTAGTAAATTTTTATAAAATACGGTTAAAGTTGATTAATCAAGTGATTAAGTAATAATTAATTCAAGGAAAATGTAATAAATTAATTAAGTAATTAATTTGAGATTAACCAATATAAGTCAAAGGTTAATTAACTAATGAAAATGATTAAAGGTTAAATTTCTTAAATGAAATTGAAATTAAGGTTAAAAGATTAGGAAATCAACTTTAAGGTTAATCTAATTAATTTATTAATTAAGAATAATTCAATTTATTTGAAGTATTTGATAAATTAATTTATATCAAATGATTTGAAATTAATTTATGTTAATTAACTACGATTGATGACTTATCTGATTTGAATTTATCAGACAATTAACCGACCTTATTTATGAATGTTTGGATTTTACTGAATGCGAATTGTTTGATATCCCTGATATATGATGCTTTGTGATACATCCTGATTTATGTTGTGATCTGTAATTTACTTATCTGTGATATATATCTATGATCTGTATATGAACGATAAGCGTGATAGTTAATACCGCTTATCGACTATATTCCTATGTTTTAACCTGTGATAATTGTATGATGTTGCACTACTGTGTATAACCCCTGGACCACACCATACACACACAAATATGGATTTCACGAGGAAATCGGTTAAGTCACAGATAATTTAAATTTAATGTTTTTGAAATTAAAGTTTTAATTTCAAATTGATTTTGAAAATGGATTTGGGTTGAACGTTAAAGCTTTTGAAAAAGGTTTTCACAGATAAAAGCTATTTTGAATAACTCGGTAAAAATCTCCAATTTAAATACTTTCATTTGAATTTGAATTCAAAAATAATTTGGAAATTGAATTCCATGTTTGGAAATTACGGTTAAAAATGTTATAAATGTGTTTATATGAAGTTAAACCATTTTAAAAGTATAATTTTGAGAATTTGGATTTAACCAAAGAACTTTAACTCGTATAGATGAACCAAATTTTCAAAATGAAAACTGTTTGTTTTAAAAAGAATAAAAAGCTTTCAGATAAGAAATGAAATTCCAGTTAATTAAAGGAATTTCAAGATTGAGTTGAAAAATGGTTTTCCAAGTTATGAATGAATTCTTTTTGAAAGCTATGAATTAAATCTGCTTATTTTTAACAGATTTAAAATGATGATTTATTTAAACCATTCGAAATGAAATTGTTTTGAAAGCTATAAGTTAAATCTTTGATTTGAAGATTTAACGAGTTAAATTGAAATGGAAATTGATTTGGAAAATCTGTGAATGAATCTTTTGTTTAAAAGATGAAAATGTGGAAATTGTTTAAACCGCTGTAGGTTGGTAAAACGAATCTTTTTGTTTAAAGATTTGGAAATGGTAATTTTTTAAACTATTTGAAAAGAGAAGTTTGGGTAACAAGTTGTGACTTAATTGAAATCCCAATGTCCATATATTTTTAAAATATTTTCGCTCACTATTCGGTTTAGCCGGGAAAGGATCTTTGTGTCGTATAACCTATTCCGAATATGTGATTCGACGCTATGGATAGCATTTGAAGACCGGTGATGAAGACCGGGTATTTGCGAAAGCGATAGGATGACCTATCGATTGTTTCTGCACCGAGTCGCGCCGGTATAGAGACTTCCTAAGTGATGGGAAATTCGATCGGGATTAGTGAATATCCGGATTGCAAGGACTTCTTTGGAAGTGCCTTCGGTTCTGTTCGAACCCAGAATAGACTTGTATGGATTGTATGTCTGACATTACAATTTGAGATATAAAGCCGATTTCTTTCAAATATATTTCTGTTGGTGGCGGAGAATTTATTCTCTAAGCTTAACACCCTTCTCTGAGACGTACGAGCTCAGAGGTTATATAGTTGAAGGTTATCAGCGATATATTCCCAATTTGGTATTGTGACATGCTGAGTGTTGCTGTGAAATGATCATTGTGTTGATTATTTATGATAGGATCATTTGTTTGATCGTTTATCTTTGTGATCATTTCTATGATCATTTGTTGACCCAAAGCACGACTTTTGTATAAAGCATGTTTTTGTGGACGAGACTTCGTCGAGCCTCACACCCCGGAAATGGTCAAAACAGGAAAGATGCGGCAAGGTTATGAGGGGTAGCGCCCTTTAGGGTATGTGCATTTCCTTTTGGAAAAGGGTGGTATCATGGTATGGAGCCCAGATACTTACTCATGTTGAAACACTTTATTATTATGATTGTGTGAATTGATTAGAGAGCTCTCGGATAAAGGTCCCAAAGGACTGGGGGATGGCATACTCGGTCAGTTGTTACTCAGTTAGGGGTAACCCGGCCTTGTGTTGGCACAGATCCGGTTTGGTTCTCGGGGACGTCCTTCCAGAGGCGTTCTCATGTGGCAATGGGAAGTTCCTTGGCCTGACCATTTGTTGGAAATCCAAAGAAACAATACGAGACTTGTACAGTATTAGTTGTAGAACCTGCCATCTAATATGGTAGCTATAGTAAGCATAATATAATGGTACCTATGCTGGCTAAGATTTATATTCTACTTTCGAAATGAATTTTCCTACACTATGCACTTATAATAATATCAAATGTTTCCTTTTAATGCGTATCAAGCATCTTTGACTATCATAAGAAGAAATCTCCTCCAAGTCTGCGTTTGCATTGTGTGTGTGGCGGGAGGTCTTATGGTAGTCTCATTTTTAAAAAGCATTGCGAATTGACTTTGAAAATCTTTTGTTGAATGTTTTAAAAGATAAACTGTTTTTGTTGCTCACACCAGTCCCACGACTGATCCGGAGTTTATTGTTTCTTTCCTAAACTCTGGGTGCTCATTATATTTCTACACGAGCAGTCTAGAGTTGGGTTTTTCAGATAGTCAGATATAGTGGATTATCTGGAGTTAGTTCAGTCTTTGGATCACACCATTCTTGCTGAGCTTGGTGCATCGTTATTGGGGGTTCGAGCTATTGCTGGATTGGTTCTTGGAGATGGAGTTGCAGTTCTCGGAGTTCTTCCTTGAAGACTATCTTAGAGTTATATTGTTCCGCTGCTAGATGTTATCTATCGTTTTCTTTTCCGCTGCTATTTTATTGTATCATACCTCTGATGTATATTGATATCTATTGGACCATCTGTTGTATCAGATATTGTATCAAAGCTGTATATCAATGTATTATTCTTTTATTCCGCTGTGTTGTTTACTTAATGTTGTTATAAGCTCCGGCGAATCAGATTTGAACGGTCGAATCTATGGCATTCGAATACGATTTGAAGTATGGATGTCGATTTTCGAGCAGGCAAAATCCGCGTCGTTACATTTGGTTTTGCTTGTACATTTGTGATTATTTAACAAGGGTATTTCCCTCCTTATATAGTCTAAAAATGGTTTGCATAAGCTTGTTCTCACCCCTACCTCCCACCATGCCATGGAAGCCTTACCTCCATACATGCCCGTCACTTCTCCTTTACATCACTTCACTTTTAACAAAATACTTAAATACCCTTAACTTGTTAATATCTCTTATCCATTTGGAAGTTTCTAGAACATTCCAATTGCTTTATTAATCAAAGTGTATTAATTAGTTCCTAATGTGTTCATTTGATCATTAGATAAATATACAAGAGTTCAAACAATTTATATTGAATAAAAATCTGTTTATCGATAAACCAATTTCCAATCACATTATCGGTGTTTCATCAAAGTATCTATTTTCGTAAATAATTTTCAAAAAGAATTTTTTACTTATGATTTAAAAGAGGGTTAAGAAGGTCATTAAATAAATTTAATAACATACAATCCAAGATCCAAATATTTAAATAGTTTAGATATTTAAATACGAAATATCCGATCGTTACGTTCTCTCCCATCTAGTATATATCATCCTCGAAATACCAACAAGAGCAAAAAAAGGAAAAAAGCACATAGAAATACTTAACAATATTCGAAATTACTAGTAAACAAAGCTCACAGTTTTCCTAATTTCAAAAAATCTCTTATCATACAAGGACGATAAACAATCTAACGCTCATTAGCCTCCGGCTACTACTTAGTTGATGATTCATAATACCCCACAAATGAAAGAGTTATCACCGAAACTCTTCATAAGCCAACTGAAAATAGAATACAAACATACTTAGGACCATACGATGTATATGGAGCATCCGTACATAATATCAAATCTGATCGCTTGATCGGTCACATAATTTTACTTTCAAACTAGAATAGATCATTGACCTATCTAGTGCGAACTCTGATTAGGTTTCTTAATTATAAATCTCCATTCTCCTCGCATAGCCATATACTATGATAGAAAATGTGACGGCCCGTTTTCCCGTACCCTTTGAATCGACAATAAACCACCCATGTCCAACTCAAATTGCACGAAAAAACGGATCATCAAGGGTGATAAAGAAAAATAGACAGAATAGAATCTCACACGAATGGAATAACATATATTATTTCAATAAAAATATTTACAGCGGAAAATTTTAAAATACAATATCAGAGTCTAACCTAGATTCAGCTTGGACAGTTATAAAACCTGCCCTTACAATTGCTGACAAACATCAAACAAAATGCACTAAGCAAAGGCGATGAAAGAATATCTCCATGCGTCCATGAATATCTCCAGCTCTCCCCTGGAACTTCAACTTCCTTCGACTATCCTGAAACTACTCGGATCTGACCCAAGTATTGAAAATACCCGGATCAGGCTTGATAAACCAGCGTGAGAAAAACTCAATAATAAATGACAGTGTCATATATCAGCCTTTGGATAAAATCTTTTGAAATAAATAGTATCTCATAAGACCACGCCCACACATAAACACGGACGGGTTTTTACCTTATGATAACTAAAACACTTTTATATCAAAACCTTTGATATTATTTCTAATGACATTTCTTTGAAAACATTTGCAAATAAACTTATTAATCTTATCCGAAATGGTTACCCATATAGCATTTCGAGGCTATTCATTACGCCAATACAAACAAAACCGTAGGTTCTTATTGGAGAATGGATTTCCATACAAATGACCAGGCGCAGGATCTACCTTCCGAAATGGGTACACCTCTAGATGGATGTCCCGAGGCACAGAACATCTGCCCTCTACCAACACAAGACCGGCCCACCTCTGTAACTAGATGGTACCGAATATGTCACCCCCCGGTCGTTACCGACCTTTATCGAGGGCCCTCTAGCATACACCACATTAATTAACATCCCGACGTCATAGCGGGAAGAAATATATCTAGAAGGGGATGATCATACCCTAATGGGAATGACCCACATAGCCCTGCTGCATCTAATCCTGTTTCGGTCATTTCCGGTTTGATGAGGCTTGAGGCTACGATTACCTTTTCACAAAGCACATATCAAATCTTTGAATGCCACATTGCCATTTCCGTTAACTACTAATTGCCTTCCACAAAAATGCAACCCTTGAGCTCGTATGTCTCAAGGAGGGTGTTAAGCTAGGAGAAGTTGCCTTCTCTGCCACCACTGATGTACGTTTGTAAAAACCAATGTACGTAATCTTTAGAAATGCAACGTCAGACAAACGTCCATACAAGTTGTCCAGGAACAGGACAAACCGAAGGTACTTTCCTCGGCCATTACTAGGCGAGAAGCCCTTGCAATCCGCAAAATCTCTATCACGAGGAGACCACTGCTATATATAACTCTATAATTGGGTGCGACCCGAGCAAATCAACAAGCAGTCCTCACGCTAGGAAGATCCACGGTCTTCAATCACCATCTTCAACATGTCTTCACGTTCGAACGTACACATTGGTTCGAAGTGGTTTTCGGATAGGAATTAACCAAATCCGACTCCGGTTCCTTCGAAATCCAATCATCGATAAAAAGTGAATATGAGAATATAGGATTTATTAAGTCTCTTTTCACTTAAATTCTTTTCGGATGATTTCGAAATTCTCTTTCTTTCAACTTAGGATAATTCTAAGTAATTCATTCTTTTGTTTTGGAAAATATCTCAGATTTCTCTACTTAATTCTTGATCCAAATTTCTTAACTTTTAACTTAAGGAAAACATTCCCTTTATAATATCACCTTCCAAAACATCCATTTAATTTAAAGGATTATTCACTGTCCAAAATCGCGAATATAATTCCTTTAATAACTTTCACATTTAACTTATCAATTTAAATTGATTTCAGATTTACAAAACGGTGTTTATAAATTCCATTTTTATATCTCACTTGTAAGTCAAAATCCAATACTCTTATTTACCAATTCATTCCTAAAATTCATTATAAATTCTTTTCTAAACTTCACAGGTTAGTAGAAATCATTCATTTTGGAGATTGCTTAACTTTTGGATAATACCAATCTTCTTTTATTTTGGAAAACTTAACAGAATCTTTTTATTTTGAAGCATCCGGGCTTTCCTTTCGATCTGTTCCACCCCTCGCCTAAGAAAAGAAAACATAGGCCAGGTAAGTTCAGGGCACTGGTTGCTCCATCCCTAACCTTAGTTAAACACCTTGTTTTATCTTCCCAGATCTCACAGGCGGGACAAATGTACTAGTCGTTTCCGCATACTCAGATTTCAACTTATTTTGGAATTGCTTATAAATATTCCAAATTATCTTTCAAAACGCTTAATTATCCTTTTTAAAACATTCACAATTGATTCTGGGAAACATCATTATTTTTAAACTCATATTCCAAAAATTATAGAATTCACAGCATAAAAGTGCTGCGGAAAGTGCTATATAAGCTTATTTGATTAAAACAACTTTTAAACATTCGCTAATTCATATTTTCCAATCCAAATCTCTTTTAAATCATTTAAATAGATTTATCAAATTTATTCCATATTTTTCCTTAATTCAAAACATTCATTCGAACAGATTTTCTGTTTTGGACACTAAACTGCACTAGCGCGATTTTTCTTGAAAATTGATTTGGACTTAATTCAAAATCTACTTATCGAAACTTTGAGTTTCTTTCTTCGTTTAGAAGATACGGATATAATAGTCCGGAATTTTCTTATCTCGAAGAATTCCGAGCAATATTCCACTCTACACATTCATTTGAACTTTTCAACGCGAAATCGCGAACTACCGTTGCGCGACGCGTCTAGTTTTAACTTATTTTTCAACATTTGAAAAAATTTATTCAAATTGGATTTCAATACTTATAAAATGATTAGAAACCATTTTAAATCAATATTTTCACTTTTTAAAGTATTTAATATATATTTTCACTCTTACCACATTAAAATATTATTATATTCCCATTATTTTAATATTAAACTTTACAACCCAATTTTAACTCAATTTCAATTCTAATCTCAAATTAAACACATTTAAAACTTAGATTTCAAATCTAATTCCAATTTAAATTTCAATTTAATCTCAAACTAAACTTCACTTTTTCAAAATCGATTTTTAATTTCAATTTCACTATTCATCTAAATTTCAATTTCTAATTAGCTATTCTTTTCAAATCCGTTTCACTTCAAATTTCAAATTCTCTTTCATTTTAACTTTAATTTCACTTCTAAATGAAAAGAGACTTATTTTTCCACAATTTCTCATATTACTAAAATATGGTCTTACTAATCAAAGTGATTACTTAATCAAAATGAACATATCCAATATTCATATTTATTACTAACATAACATCCATTCAACAAATCACATGCATATGATTTCAAATCTAACATTCACTATTAATATCATAACGGGATATATTATCACAATTCACTTAATTTACTAATTTTCAAATCATCCATATTAACAATCAATTTGGTATAAACATTCATATGTCATAAGGGTGTAAATATGATTGTTATAACATAATCAAAATATAAATTCAAAAGCGATGAGAATTTCTCACCTTTAACCAAACGTTTAACTTCCTACCAACATTCATTTAATTCAACGCTTCACTAAACCTTATCATAACCATGCTTCCAAGTGCTCGACCATCTCCATCTTTACTTGCTTTGCTCACGTCCTTCCTTTATCAACTTCCAAACTCATGGCCTAAGGCCTTTTTTAAGAAGAGAAGAAGAAGAAGTGAATTAAGAAGAGGTTAGAGAGTAACAAGTGGATTAGTGCTTAAGCACTCCACTATTTTTAACCCTCCTACCTCTCTTAAGAGAGAAGCCATTAAAATAGCTTAAAGGAAGAAGAAGAAAAGAAAGATTTGTGTGAAAATGAAAGAGGTATGCATGGCTATTTATAGGAAAAAGTTTGAAATAAAATATTATTATGTAAAATGACCAAAATGCCCTTTACTTACTTTTTAACTTAACATCACATTTCAAATCATGCTTTATGTCACTTTCACTTAAGAAGTAAGTAAAGTAAAGTAATAATTATGTTTGGTTTGATTTGATGTTGATTTGATGTTTACTTTTGACTTTTCTTACTTACTTTTCTTAATTATATTCTAGAATTTTCTAAGTATGTGTAGTAAAAGTAAACTTGATTAGTGAATTAATTAATACTTATACTATTTGAATATATGTTCCTATATAAGAAAATAAAGGTGCGACGACGTTGCGACAACTTTTAATTGACAAAACGTCGTTTTTCGACGAAATGTTTTACGGTCACATTTTGACGTTTTAGTTAAACTATGTATTGAAGTAAACCAAATTTAAAAATGAACTTTTTACTTCTTTAAATAAATTAAAACAAGTCTCTTTATATTCTAAAATCATATTTAATTAATATCAAAATCTCTAATTTTACCGTGTATGCAAAACTGACAAAATGCGACAAATTTTGGTTATTTTTATAAAACGATTATTAACAAATTTTTAAATCTTTTAACATACTTTTATTATCTTTATTAGATGTTTTAAATAAGATTTACCTTTTTAAATAGATATTTAAATCCATTTATTTAAGCCTTTAATTATTATTAACAAAACTTAACTTTTGTCGATTTGTTCTAAAATCCAAATTCATACTTTTTTTTTTTAATTTATTAACTATAAGAATATATAACTTCTTCACTATTATTTATTATATATATCATATTATTTAAGATTTAAACTCCTTTTTAAATTTAAATCGATCGAAATCTCTCATTTTCGAAGTAGCGAAAATACGGGTCGTTACATTCTCCCCTACTTAAAAGCATTTCGTCCTCGAAATGAAAGTTAGATAAAGGAATCTATCTCATACTCATATCCTCAAAAAAATTTTGACTTATTTCTATTGATGATAGAAAAGAAGAAGGCCGATATCATAACAACACTAAAACAAATGATGCCAAACATATATACAAAGATTTTCCACATTAACCTGAGTATCTATATATATACATACCAAAACATAATTCTAACCATTATCTCTTATGTCTTCTATTCAAGATAACTATCGAACTACTAAGTTGATAGACCCAACACATCATACTATATGTGATATTTGATTCGATCTATTATTCAAATCCACAACTTTTCTTTCGAACTAGTATCGATCCCCCGATTTTCTACTGCGGACTTTGATCAGACTTCTTGATCACAAACCCTTGCTTTCCTTGCATAGCTCTCAACTATGATAGAAAACTCGTGTACATAATCACAAACTCTCATCAATATTCGCCATCAAGAATTGAGTGATAAATTCTTTTTCGGATTGGTGTAAACACCTCAAAGTTTTGTACTCAAATCTTAGATCAAATTTTATGTGCCAAAATGATCTACGATTTAACTTATGTACTTATTTATCTTTACTTAATACATTTCTTCCAAAACTTCTATTAATCCAAGTTTATTTCACAACCATTTACTTTCTTCTAAATCCATTATTACTTAAGCTTACAAATGACTTAACTTGTATAATATACCTTTACTTCCTAAGAGTATATATACATATCCCAAATCTTCAAATCGTCATTTACTTTAATTAGCGTCTTCAACAAATGTGGAATTCTATTATTCCAAATAAATAAGTTATAAAACTTAATCCCTAGTTTTCTTTACCTAAGGTCTCCATTTAGCTAATATTATTTATCTAATCCATATTTTAATAAGACAACTTTACTAAATGTACGCCTTTTTCTTACAAAGTTAACTTATTTACCTATCCATTTTCTAAATCAAATTTCTTAACCTTAAATCCGTCAAATACCTTATAGTCAAATTTGTGAAACTTAATTCACATGGTATTTGTTATTTAAACATTTTCATCCAACATTCAACTACTAACCATATTATTCAAAACTACCTCCTTCTAATCTTACTTCATTTTGAATTATAAATATTACCCTAAATGTATCATTATTTCAAATTTTATATTAGGATGATATTTCTTATACCTCTTGTTTCTAATCAAAGTGTCTAAATTTCAAATTACCTTAACTCATTTATAAGTTATAGAACTTATCCTTTCATAATATATTTACCCAAAATTTCTATTTTTGGCTTATCTTTTCTATCTTATTGACAAGAATTTTTTCTAAGTGTAAATTTTCACTTTACTTCCTCTAATTACACTTCTAGCTTCAATATTATCATCAAATATCTTATAATCAAATTTGTGAATTTTACTTCACAATATATTTGTACTTAGCTTTTAAATCCATCCATTATGATAATCACTTAATTATTATTTCTTAATACCAAGTATCTAAGGGTATATGATTACAGTTTTAAATTCTAGCTTTCAACTAATTGATCCTATATGAAATATCTTATAGTCAAATTGTGCAATTCTAATCACAAGATATTCATATTTTAGTTTCACTAAGCTAAATTACAATCAATCCTTAACCCAAAAGATAATAATATCTCTTTTAATATAATTGAAATATAAACCCAAGGTAAAATTATTTCATTTACCAATTTCTTTAAAACAAAATCATTTTGTAAAATTAACAAATACGCGCTCATATATATATAATACTCTCATAACTCATTCTAGGGCATTACTAACCCTATCTCTAATGAGTTACTCATCCTAGGATATTACTAATCCTATCTCTGATGAGTTTTTACCCATAATAGAGCCAAGGTTCTCGCTTAACCTTCAGCTCTGATACCAAATGTGACGGCCCGTTTTCCCGTACCCTTTGAATCGACAATAAACCACCCATGTCCAACTCAAATTGCACGAAAAAACGGATCATCAAGGGTGATAAAGAAAAATAGACAGAATAGAATCTCACACGAATGGAATAACATATATTATTTCAATAAAAATATTTACAGCGGAAAATTTTAAAATACAATATCAGAGTCTAACCTAGATTCAGCTTGGACAGTTATAAAACCTGCCCTTACAATTGCTGACAAACATCAAACAAAATGCACTAAGCAAAGGCGATGAAAGAATATCTCCATGCGTCCATGAATATCTCCAGCTCTCCCCTGGAACTTCAACTTCCTTCGACTATCCTGAAACTACTCGGATCTGACCCAAGTATTGAAAATACCCGGATCAGGCTTGATAAACCAGCGTGAGAAAAACTCAATAATAAATGACAGTGTCATATATCAGCCTTTGGATAAAATCTTTTGAAATAAATAGTATCTCATAAGACCACGCCCACACATAAACACGGACGGGTTTTTACCTTATGATAACTAAAACACTTTTATATCAAAACCTTTGATATTATTTCTAATGACATTTCTTTGAAAACATTTGCAAATAAACTTATTAATCTTATCCGAAATGGTTACCCATATAGCATTTCGAGGCTATTCATTACGCCAATACAAACAAAACCGTAGGTTCTTATTGGAGAATGGATTTCCATACAAATGACCAGGCGCAGGATCTACCTTCCGAAATGGGTACACCTCTAGATGGATGTCCCGAGGCACAGAACATCTGCCCTCTACCAACACAAGACCGGCCCACCTCTGTAACTAGATGGTACCGAATATGTCACCCCCCGGTCGTTACCGACCTTTATCGAGGGCCCTCTAGCATACACCACATTAATTAACATCCCGACGTCATAGCGGGAAGAAATATATCTAGAAGGGGATGATCATACCCTAATGGGAATGACCCACATAGCCCTGCTGCATCTAATCCTGTTTCGGTCATTTCCGGTTTGATGAGGCTTGAGGCTACGATTACCTTTTCACAAAGCACATATCAAATCTTTGAATGCCACATTGCCATTTCCGTTAACTACTAATTGCCTTCCACAAAAATGCAACCCTTGAGCTCGTATGTCTCAAGGAGGGTGTTAAGCTAGGAGAAGTTGCCTTCTCTGCCACCACTGATGTACGTTTGTAAAAACCAATGTACGTAATCTTTAGAAATGCAACGTCAGACAAACGTCCATACAAGTTGTCCAGGAACAGGACAAACCGAAGGTACTTTCCTCGGCCATTACTAGGCGAGAAGCCCTTGCAATCCGCAAAATCTCTATCACGAGGAGACCACTGCTATATATAACTCTATAATTGGGTGCGACCCGAGCAAATCAACAAGCAGTCCTCACGCTAGGAAGATCCACGGTCTTCAATCACCATCTTCAACATGTCTTCACGTTCGAACGTACACATTGGTTCGAAGTGGTTTTCGGATAGGAATTAACCAAATCCGACTCCGGTTCCTTCGAAATCCAATCATCGATAAAAAGTGAATATGAGAATATAGGATTTATTAAGTCTCTTTTCACTTAAATTCTTTTCGGATGATTTCGAAATTCTCTTTCTTTCAACTTAGGATAATTCTAAGTAATTCATTCTTTTGTTTTGGAAAATATCTCAGATTTCTCTACTTAATTCTTGATCCAAATTTCTTAACTTTTAACTTAAGGAAAACATTCCCTTTATAATATCACCTTCCAAAACATCCATTTAATTTAAAGGATTATTCACTGTCCAAAATCGCGAATATAATTCCTTTAATAACTTTCACATTTAACTTATCAATTTAAATTGATTTCAGATTTACAAAACGGTGTTTATAAATTCCATTTTTATATCTCACTTGTAAGTCAAAATCCAATACTCTTATTTACCAATTCATTCCTAAAATTCATTATAAATTCTTTTCTAAACTTCACAGGTTAGTAGAAATCATTCATTTTGGAGATTGCTTAACTTTTGGATAATACCAATCTTCTTTTATTTTGGAAAACTTAACAGAATCTTTTTATTTTGAAGCATCCGGGCTTTCCTTTCGATCTGTTCCACCCCTCGCCTAAGAAAAGAAAACATAGGCCAGGTAAGTTCAGGGCACTGGTTGCTCCATCCCTAACCTTAGTTAAACACCTTGTTTTATCTTCCCAGATCTCACAGGCGGGACAAATGTACTAGTCGTTTCCGCATACTCAGATTTCAACTTATTTTGGAATTGCTTATAAATATTCCAAATTATCTTTCAAAACGCTTAATTATCCTTTTTAAAACATTCACAATTGATTCTGGGAAACATCATTATTTTTAAACTCATATTCCAAAAATTATAGAATTCACAGCATAAAAGTGCTGCGGAAAGTGCTATATAAGCTTATTTGATTAAAACAACTTTTAAACATTCGCTAATTCATATTTTCCAATCCAAATCTCTTTTAAATCATTTAAATAGATTTATCAAATTTATTCCATATTTTTCCTTAATTCAAAACATTCATTCGAACAGATTTTCTGTTTTGGACACTAAACTGCACTAGCGCGATTTTTCTTGAAAATTGATTTGGACTTAATTCAAAATCTACTTATCGAAACTTTGAGTTTCTTTCTTCGTTTAGAAGATACGGATATAATAGTCCGGAATTTTCTTATCTCGAAGAATTCCGAGCAATATTCCACTCTACACATTCATTTGAACTTTTCAACGCGAAATCGCGAACTACCGTTGCGCGACGCGTCTAGTTTTAACTTATTTTTCAACATTTGAAAAAATTTATTCAAATTGGATTTCAATACTTATAAAATGATTAGAAACCATTTTAAATCAATATTTTCACTTTTTAAAGTATTTAATATATATTTTCACTCTTACCACATTAAAATATTATTATATTCCCATTATTTTAATATTAAACTTTACAACCCAATTTTAACTCAATTTCAATTCTAATCTCAAATTAAACACATTTAAAACTTAGATTTCAAATCTAATTCCAATTTAAATTTCAATTTAATCTCAAACTAAACTTCACTTTTTCAAAATCGATTTTTAATTTCAATTTCACTATTCATCTAAATTTCAATTTCTAATTAGCTATTCTTTTCAAATCCGTTTCACTTCAAATTTCAAATTCTCTTTCATTTTAACTTTAATTTCACTTCTAAATGAAAAGAGACTTATTTTTCCACAATTTCTCATATTACTAAAATATGGTCTTACTAATCAAAGTGATTACTTAATCAAAATGAACATATCCAATATTCATATTTATTACTAACATAACATCCATTCAACAAATCACATGCATATGATTTCAAATCTAACATTCACTATTAATATCATAACGGGATATATTATCACAATTCACTTAATTTACTAATTTTCAAATCATCCATATTAACAATCAATTTGGTATAAACATTCATATGTCATAAGGGTGTAAATATGATTGTTATAACATAATCAAAATATAAATTCAAAAGCGATGAGAATTTCTCACCTTTAACCAAACGTTTAACTTCCTACCAACATTCATTTAATTCAACGCTTCACTAAACCTTATCATAACCATGCTTCCAAGTGCTCGACCATCTCCATCTTTACTTGCTTTGCTCACGTCCTTCCTTTATCAACTTCCAAACTCATGGCCTAAGGCCTTTTTTAAGAAGAGAAGAAGAAGAAGTGAATTAAGAAGAGGTTAGAGAGTAACAAGTGGATTAGTGCTTAAGCACTCCACTATTTTTAACCCTCCTACCTCTCTTAAGAGAGAAGCCATTAAAATAGCTTAAAGGAAGAAGAAGAAAAGAAAGATTTGTGTGAAAATGAAAGAGGTATGCATGGCTATTTATAGGAAAAAGTTTGAAATAAAATATTATTATGTAAAATGACCAAAATGCCCTTTACTTACTTTTTAACTTAACATCACATTTCAAATCATGCTTTATGTCACTTTCACTTAAGAAGTAAGTAAAGTAAAGTAATAATTATGTTTGGTTTGATTTGATGTTGATTTGATGTTTACTTTTGACTTTTCTTACTTACTTTTCTTAATTATATTCTAGAATTTTCTAAGTATGTGTAGTAAAAGTAAACTTGATTAGTGAATTAATTAATACTTATACTATTTGAATATATGTTCCTATATAAGAAAATAAAGGTGCGACGACGTTGCGACAACTTTTAATTGACAAAACGTCGTTTTTCGACGAAATGTTTTACGGTCACATTTTGACGTTTTAGTTAAACTATGTATTGAAGTAAACCAAATTTAAAAATGAACTTTTTACTTCTTTAAATAAATTAAAACAAGTCTCTTTATATTCTAAAATCATATTTAATTAATATCAAAATCTCTAATTTTACCGTGTATGCAAAACTGACAAAATGCGACAAATTTTGGTTATTTTTATAAAACGATTATTAACAAATTTTTAAATCTTTTAACATACTTTTATTATCTTTATTAGATGTTTTAAATAAGATTTACCTTTTTAAATAGATATTTAAATCCATTTATTTAAGCCTTTAATTATTATTAACAAAACTTAACTTTTGTCGATTTGTTCTAAAATCCAAATTCATACTTTTTTTTTTTAATTTATTAACTATAAGAATATATAACTTCTTCACTATTATTTATTATATATATCATATTATTTAAGATTTAAACTCCTTTTTAAATTTAAATCGATCGAAATCTCTCATTTTCGAAGTAGCGAAAATACGGGTCGTTACAGAAAACTTTGTGATTTTATCAAGAATCAGTATCTAGTGTTAGCCATCAAGAATTGAGTGAAAAATCCTTGTTCGGACCGGTGTAAATCACCTTGAAATCATGTACTTGAATACTGGATCAAGAATAGTCATGCCAGTAAAATGATCTACGTACAACTTGCGTACTTTATTTCTATTATTTTCTTAACTATACCAATATTTTTTATCATATTCTTTTATATAAGCAGTATGTCTTATTAATACTAAATTCATATATGAACCATTTCATAAAACATAACTTCATGTTTATAAATAGTTATAACTTAAGTTCATACTCGTATAGTACTCTACTATATCCGAAGACTATATACAAAAACATCAAATTCATTTTATTTAAGAAGCTTGTTTAACCAATTCAAAACTTATTTCAACTTACCACCTTCTAAATTCATGTGTTATATAAACTCAACTTTTATATTTTTAGAAAACACTTAGTTTCAAGTTGTATAATGATTTGAAAGTTTCCAATTATTCAACATCATCGAAAAATCTTATTTCATTTTAACAAATGAAAACTACCAAACAACATATCATAACATGATATACGTATCATACAATCCTAAGGCATATGCTACATGTGTCCATAAAATAACTAAATAAAGTTCAATAATTTATTAAACACGCTTTACCCAAACAGGGAAAACATGAGAAGTTCCGGCATTTATTTCGAGTTAGGTCACTACCATTTGGACACCCTACATAGCATACGTATAAAAAAATTTCTACATTAAAAATTTCATATCAAATTTTGTTCCAAAGAAAACTTTAGAACTAAACGCCCGAGTTTTTATTCCAACTCATTTTGAAATAATAATATATACATATATCTTTTGCATACAAATCATGCTTTTAAAATCAAATCAGAATCTATTTTACTAAAACTACGTGTAGCATCCCCACTTAGAAACACAAAATGAACGTTGATGATGCTGAAGTAATCATTAGAATTATTTTCTAGCGGCAAAAGTGAGATCAGTACATCCAATTCATGCCTTTCAGATTTAACGAAAGTCATTCCAAAATGGTATCAAATACTTCGTAAATATATCAAGTACCATGAACCCAATTTCATATACCAATTTTCCAAATATTTACTTTCAAATAATACTACTATTATTTTCTCCAAAATCTTGAAAAACATTTCCAAAGTCACTGGGATTTAAGTTCTTAAAATATCAGTTAAATCCTTCTTGTTTGTAAATCATGTTTTATAAACTTACTTACATAAAATTACTTTCTTATATTAAATCTCTTCATAAATGTTTATTTTTCAAAATATCGTATCATTCCTTAGATTAAATAAACATTTTTACCAAAATTAACTTTTATCCCAACATTGCCACCAAATGCTTTATAATCAAATTATGAAACTAAATTCACAAGGTATTTGTTTCAATGTATCTGCACTTGTAGCCTACCCAACCCATGCAGCGAAAAAGTAAAACTGCTCATAAACTAGTTGAGCATAAATATATAATCAACAAATGATAGTCAATGCTCACAAACTGGCCAAGCATGACTAAAAAAATTTAATGAGGGGTAATGAATGAACATCATTAATCTATACAGTAACTCAACCACATTTTAACAATTCATACTTATATAAGTTATCTTATATAAGATCTTTGATTTTCGCAGTTGTAAATAACTTTAGGGTATACGTTTATAATAATTACAAACATGATCTCATATCTTTAGTAACCTCAACTAATGCTAGGACATTCCATTACCCTATCTCTTAATGAGTGATACCCCACCAAAACCAAGGTTCTCGCTTAACCTTCATCTCTATACCAGCTGTATTGACCCCACCTTTTTGAACCTCGAATGTTGAAACTATTACATCCTTGGTATTCACATGCCGAGCACTAGTGCCAGAAAGACGATCTGTTAGGGTAAAATAAAAAGAAACAGAAATAGAACAAGAAAGAAGAGAACACACCATCAGAATCTCACTAGAAAAACGGTAATATATAATACCAAAAGAACAGTATAAAGGGTTACTCCAATATAGAAATTTCAGAGTTAAAAAACCTAAGTTTTATCACTAGCAGGGATAATTATAAACGCCTGTCCTCACAAATGATGATATGTACAATATAGTAATGCATCAGAAATAAGAATACTATGGTGGGTGAAACATCTAGCACATGTTCTTGAGCCCCAACGAACATCAACGAAAACCTGCCTTTTTCAATCTACTCCAAGAGTACACAATGAATTTAGAAAAAAAAACCAAGTATCAGAGTCTCGTATAAAAACTCAAAAAATATGTGGCTAGCATATAACAATACTTTTGAGATCACATAGAATGCCCTAATAGTTATCCCCTCAAAAGAACCACCATCTAATAAGTACATAAAGTGAAATGTTAGATAATGTCTAGGGTAAAGAACAAGAAAAAATAGCTGAATGGTTACATTGGTTATATTCAACAAGATATTAGAAGTACAATCAAAACTGATAAAGAATGTTTGCATATTGGATTTTCCACAGATATGACTCCCGTAAACTGAAGCAGATCTCCATGTGGATGGATATAAAAACACCTTCTGAGCACCGTATATCTCAAGATAAAATATACCATAAGGTAAACACAAGCGGCCCATGCCTAAACATAAACATGAACTACGGGGAACCAAATATCATCGACTCTCGTTGGCCAACAATGGGTAAGCATCTCTAGATATGGAGTTGATAACACCTTGACACAGATCGACTAAATCCCAGGTTATGCAGCCTACCCCATCTTTAGCCATTTTCAACGTCGATGTAACGTTTGGTATCTTTCACACGAGTCTTCATAACTCGAAAAGAACACGAATCCTTCATTTTGTTTCCACATCTCTGATAGATTTTGAAACCACACATGGATTCCAACATCTTGATCATATCCACTTCTAAAAGATATAAAATGTATCTTAAAGTGGTTTTTGATAAGTAAAACACTTACTGTTCTTGGTTTCTTTAAGATTGAATCAACGAATTTGGTCATTCAATAATAATGAGAACGATCGCATATGGAAACCAAGTCTCGTGTACTTATCTTGTTTCCGATATTTTCATCTCACACTATCCCTCGTTCAACAGTGAAGCAGGTAGGTTAGATCTCTATTACTCATATCTCAACTCGAACATTAATCCTAACTCCCATAGATAAACAAGTTTGCTTCATCGGCTTTTAGTGCTAAGTATACAACTAAATATTTTCCATAAACGAGTAAACATGCAAAGCATGATTAAGTCACATAAGCGACCTCTAATCCCTTTTTTGTTTTTAGTTTTTATTAATTAAAACATCTTTTATTAATAAAACTTCTTTTATCTAATAAACTTCATTTATCAATCTCTACTATTCATTTATACTCTTTAAATAGTTCAAAAGGTATTCATATACTTATCTTAAATGGTATAAGTGTATTCACAAATCGTTAACAAGATTTCTTACTTTAAATCTTTGCTTTTTCTATTTTTTTTCAAAAGATTCCTTACTTATAATTTCCTTCAAAATATCCATTTTATGGATCTAAGTACTTTCAGAAATCCATTCAAAAAAGTCTAAGACTAATGTTACTCAAACATGGTCACTACAAACCTAAAACCATCTCACCTTTGCTTATCTTTAAAACATTCTTTTAAATATTTATTTACATTCATAAGTATAACTAAAAAGGGTTAAGGATGAATGTTATTAAAACATTGTCATAACAAGTCCAAAATCATTTCATACTTATATTATCTTTAAAATATTATTTTAAAGATCTAAGATAATATTTGACTAAGTTTGATAGTCGAGTAATCGACTATTAGAAATAATCGCTTATAAAAATTAGGATTTATATACTTAACTCATTTCGACATTCCAACTTAACTATTCCTCGTCCAAGAGTAAAGCTAGGTAAGTTGGGGCACTGGTTTCATATCAAAGCCTTGTTTAGACACTTTATTCTCAAATCTCACAAATAGATGAATCTACCTCATTCGCGTTTAGTGTTAAGTATAATATTAATGACTTTCATAAACGAGTAAAAAACAACATGATTAAGACGTGTCTGACATTCTTGACTTAACTATTCCTCGACCAAGAGGGAGGCTGTTAGGTTAGAGCACTATTGTTTCTATCCCTATTTAAACGTCAATCTTAATTTCACAAAGAGAGAAGCCAATTTCGTCGACTTTTAGCTTTAAGAAAAGTTAATTACTTTACAAACAAATAAGTAAACAATAAGATTAACACTTTTTCGACATTCCAACTTAACCATTCCTTGGTCAAAAGGGAAGTTGGTAGATCAGAGCTCTACTGCTCATATCCCTACGCGATATCAATCTTAACCCTTATAAATAGAGAAGCCTACCTAGTCGGCTTTTAGTGTTAAGCCTAGTCAATTACCTTTTTCAAAACATACACACACACACACAATCTAAAAATACTTGTAAATAGGTTTAAATATCTATGTAAAATATTACTTGAAAATAACTAATTTATAATTTGATTAAAAACATGTTTTATATTATAAAACCTCTTTACTTTGAAAATAAATATATAATTATTAAAATATATTTAAACTTCAAACCAACTTTAAAATGCTTCAAAATGTGTTTGAAAATATCTATAAAATGATTAGATAAAAATAAAAAATTAAATATCATTTTTAAACAATTAAACCTATAAGGAGCATATATAACATTTATAAATGATTTTAAAAGTTTTGTTAAAAACAATATTGAAAAGCACAATCTTTGCGACTAGTTTTTACCACTTAACAAATGATTTAAGACTAGAAATTTTTATTGTCAGTACTACCTTTAGGGTAATTAAAAACCATGGAAGGAAAGCCCTAAGAATATCTTCCAATCTATTTTGTAAAAATTTCTGAAAATAGGCTATATTTACAAAGTGTATTTGTAACCACCCTTTTGTTTTAACTTTCACAGCATTGGTTGACAATTTCTATGACTTTCAAACCATTTCTTTACTTTCCAATACATCAAAATATGTGTAGATAACAATCAAACAAAATCATCCTAAGTTAAGTTGATAAAACTTCCATTTACACAAGTTAAAGTTAATAGATATCGATGTGCGCTTATAGTGACTATTCTCGTTTAAAACACTTTCAAACATACTCAATTCAACACATAATCCAAATAACAATTTAAACATCAAGTCAAGGCCATACCACATGTGTAAGTGGGTAGTAGAAGTGATGTTATGCAATACCATTTGCTTTCAAAAGCAAGAGGGCTACAAAGTTTGTAGCTTTAATTAGTTAATATCACTTTAGCTTTATACTTCAAACACAACATATATATACAAAAAAAAAATGAGATAATTCACTTATATCCAATTTAAACACATTATCAAACACAACCAAACTCAAGAACACTTCCTACTATCTAGGACTATAAATGAGTATTAGAAAAGTTTGAAATTCGACCATATCCATATCCGAAATATAAAAAATTCTCCGATATCCAAAAAAGCGTTATGGATACAGATATGGCTATATCCATATCTAGTAATTATCCATTCGGTTTTTATCATTATTATAGTTATTTTTTATGTATTTTACATTAAATGATTGTCGTTTACTGTTTTATCATGGTAAAAAATTATTATATATCTATAATAATCAATTTTTACCATATAAAGTTATTTTCTTAATGTATTTATTATTTTTATATATGTAGTACAAAAATAGATTTATAATAAATCAAAATTTTATATTTATTTATTTAGATTTATTGGTTGTGAATTGGTCGAAGAATATCTGATATCCGTCCGCATCCATGGATACGAATATCTAGTATTCAAAAATGATTTCGAATATAGATACAGATATGGCACTATCCATATCCGAAAGTATCTGTTTATAGGCGTACGACCGTCACCTTGTAATCACCATCCTTCCTTCTTTCATTGCTTCACTTGCTTTTCCAACGCTATTTCAAGCCTTGTTGTTCATGGCCATTCCAAATTGGGGGGGGGGGGGCATGACTTTGCTTCTTCCAAATATAACATGGTGGAAGGTGTTCTAAGCCTTGAGGCTTGTGGAAAATTTTGAGTGGGTTTGGAGTTGATTGCAAAAAATTTTCTTTAGAACATTTAGAGAAGAAGAAGACATTAAAGGCGCTTGGTTTTATTTTGTGAATTTGTGATTATTTAACAATGGTATGCCCCTCCTTACATAGGCTTAAAATAGTGTTGCATAAGCTTGTTCTCACCCTCCCACCATGCCGTGGAAGCCTTACCTCCACACATGCCCATCACCTCTTCTTTTCATCACTTTACTTTAAACAAAAATACGTAATTATCCTTAACTTGTAAATATCTCTTATCCATTTGGAAGATTCTACAACACTCCAATTGCTTCATGAATCAAAGCTTGTTAATTAGTTTCTAGTGTGTTCATTTGATCATTAGATAAGTGCACAAGAGTTCGAACAACTTATATTTAATAGAAAGCTGTTTATCTATAATATCCCCCAATTTGAGGTCCAAAATTAAATGCTACAGATCTGCAATTGATCATAGAATTAATTTTCTGTGACAACATAAGGCTATGTTAGTCATATTAACAATCAGACGCATATGAATATGATAATTTTTGAACACAATTTAATAACAAATTTTCATATTTCATTTAATAAACAAGATTTCATATTTATTACGTAATCCCATTCGATCGAGAAAATATAATTACTACAAAATACTCCAAGAGAGATATATGAAGATGCGCCCTTGGTTGATCAAAGTCTGTTATTACTTGACATTTATAATTTCTATCATTACATCCATTCAAACAAAACGAACTACACAGCAGATTAAATAAAACTCTTAATATAGCCAGCTTGCCTCCTGCACGTCTCTGGAAGCTTATTTGTTTAACTGGAACCATGAAATCCCTTACTCTCGACTTACGCAAATGAGTACCCAAGAGTTTAAGGGAAAAAGCGAAACCTTTGGGGTCAGAAAAACAGTCTAATGTGAATAATAATCTACCAAATAGATATTTAGTGCGACCATACCGCTGAGTAGAACGGGTTTTTCCCTCACTAGCATCTTAATCAACTATATACTGTGCTCCTACATCCACAATGGTTAAAACATAATATAATAATCATATGCAAGTATGCAATGGGGTAATTCTGACTCATTTGTCAATTTAGGGTTATATCTACCCTAAGTTCACCCACTCTCACAAAAGTAACTATTTGTCTCAATTCATAGTTTTCCTTGGGTCACTATGAATCTATTAGTTTTCATGGGCCGACTAATAACCTGTCAAAATTCTTAAGGACTACTTGTCTCGAATCATAGTACTCATGGGATCACTAAGAACCTATTGGTTTCTACCAATAACACTTTCCAATCATAGTTGTCATGGGATAACTAGGAACCTATTGGAATTCTCCAATAGCATATGTCAAATCATAGTTTTCATGGGATGACTATGAACCTATTGGATTCTTCCAATACCATTCGTTCAAATTGTAGATTTTTTTGGATTAATAGGAACTTACTGGATATCTCAAATAACATTACCCAAGCCATAGTTTTCATGGGATGACTATGAACTTATCACACCCTTCAATACCATATCTAAAATCGAAATCTTTTGATTAGTTTTGGCATCCACTTTTGGTTTACCTGATCTCCTAGATGCAATTATACTCGCTCAGTAGTTAATTACGATTATACTCACTAGTGGGTCAACCTAATTAGTTATTTTGCCTTAAATATCTGCAAATGTAGTAACGGGTGACGACGACGTGAGTATCACAATACTACTTATGCAAAATAACCGATCAAATAATAACAAGAACATATAACATCCATTATTCGAATATGTTCTATCAATTTGCATCTTATTATTACTTAACCTTAAGAAATAACTCCTTTTTGATAATTTCATATCAAAACTTGGACAAACAATGATTTATTCCTTGAAAACATTTATCATCATATATGATTAATCCCCTTAATTCATATTTAAAATGATTAAAATATAACCCATTTTACCAATTTCTCATGCCAATTTATAATTCATTTTAATACTGCCACGTATACATTCGATATTAATATGAGGAAGTCGCACCTCTTCATTATAAGGCATAACGCCACAAGTTAGAATATGTTCATCACTAAAAACTTGTGACATCAATATGACTGACATGGGACATCACATCCCTTCATATCAAAGCTTAAAAGTTAGTTCCAAATTTATAAAAATATAAGGCTATAATGTCGAATCAATGTTGCCGTAACATAGAAATTTATAGGTCGTCAAACCTATGAATTATAGCCTTTTACACATAAAATACATATAAGCCGACATTGATGACATGCGACATCAATATTATAAAACCATTGATATAGGGTGGTTTAAAACAATAAGGTTGACATTGATGACTTCCAACTTTAAAGCCTTAGAATGGTTGACATTGAATTCATAAAACCGAGCTACTGTGCCGCTATTAAAATAGAACTCCATAATTGATAACAAGCAGCATCATCACCTAATTAATTAATGTTAGAAATAATACTTTGCAGCATTACTGCCTTAAGCTATGACGTTATATAGAAAGTATGCAACATTACTGTCTTAAGCTACGGTGTCAACTAGGAAGTATGTGACACTACTTAAAACCATGGTGAAAACTTGCGTCATCAATGTCGTATGTTATAGCTTTTAAATATAATAAAACAAGGGGTCGACATAGTTACTGGATTACCAATGTCGACATCGATTCAATGCTGAAAACTATCCTATATTGACATTGATTCAATGCCTAAGAATAGATACGACTTCAATCCAAGCAAATTCACTCCATACCAACCATGTTGATATCATAAGCATCCATTTAGGTTAACAACATTGGGGTTTGACATTAATTACAGAAATATGGCTATATCGTAATTTTTATAAAAACTGTTTTATTTCTATTAGAAACAATTTCCTTACACAAATCTTATTCTTTGTCAAATTTATATTGGATAATAATATAATTTACTCAAATCGTTTCAGAAAAACGGCCACATTTGGTTTTTTCTTTCCTAAAAAAAATTTCACACATAAAATAATATTAATTATTTATATGCTTTTCTAGCTTAATAAATTCATATAAAATCATAACTCTCTGGAAAAAAATCCAAAAATTCACCAAAAATCAGAATTAACATATTCTTTAATATATAAAAGTTTCAAGACCAAAATCTATATTTAATAATTAAAATCCGATATAAATGTCCTTTCTTTCTTAGGAAATTCATAAAATATTCCTATCAATTTGGAAATCTATGAAACTAAAAACTCATCACCAAAATTATGTTTACACAACATACCCAAAAAATCAAACTGTTCGGAGATTACATACTTAGGTTTTGACCATAAACCTATCATGACAATTTCATAAAAATTACAATAATTCATTATTTAACCAAACAATAGTAAAAATCTAACATGGCACATCTTAGCATCTTCAGTGAATCAAAACCAATCAGATCAAAAACCAAACAAGCATAAAAATGAGATAATTTATTATTATTCATCCTGAATTGGATAATGGAGTTGAGACTTAATGGAGTGTGTTTTCCCTTACTTTTTCCCTGAAATTTCCTTTGCTTTCTTCTTCTATTCTTTTTGTTTAATGGCCAGCCTCTTGTTCTTTTACTTTAATTGTTTTGCACTTGTAAAAATGATAATGATATCGGAGAAAGAGGGTTTAAGGGATAGAAGATGGATCTATTTCCTAATTTTCTATTCTCATATATTCTTTTGTTAATTAAGTTTTAATATAGTTTATTGATAAGTTAAGGCCTGACCTTGTTAATTATCAAATCTCAACCTCCTTGTCTTACTATACATCATATTATTCTGTTTAATTTATCTAATTAAAACTTCTGGGTAATTTTAATCTAAATTTGGGGTGTTATAGGCTCCCCACCTAAAAGAATTTCATCCTCGAAATTTTAATAAGAATAATAACATATCAATCATGCAAACATATGTAACATCACATAACAACAATACTAGCCTACCTGACAAGCAAAAAGTCTATATATAACAAATATAGAACATACTATCATAACCATGTAGGATAAGTCTCTTTAATTTTATCTTCCAACTTCCAAGTACAGTATTTCTAGTTTTCACTCAAATGGACTTTCACTGACTATCTTATTCCTCAACCTCTTCTCATCTCTTGCCACAACTTGCACTGGTTACCTAACAAAGTCATATCTGGTTCCACTGCTAAATATTCCAATGCAGTCGGAGTAATAGTAGCCTTTAGATCATGCATATAGTTTCTAAGATGAAAAACATGAAACACATTATGGGCTCCTACCAAATTGTTTGGTAACTCTATTCTATAAGCGAGTTTCTTGATCCTATCTATAATAGGAAATGGACCTACATGTCTCGGTGCCAACTTTCCTATCTTTTCAAATTGTACCACTCCCTTCATCATTGATACTTTAACAAAACGTGGTCTCCAACTAAGAACTCTAGATCTTTACGCTTCTTATCTGCCTATACTAAGCTTACTTCATCCATACTCAGATCAACTCAATCTTTTCTATGGCTTCTCTTACCATATCTAGACCAAGAACCAACTGTCTCCAATCTATAACCAACACGCTGGTGATTTGCAAGGTCTTCCATACAAATCTTCGAAAGACGTCATTCCTATACTAGTCTGACATCTGTTATTATAGGAAAACTCAACTAAGTGTTAACGGTCTTCCCATAACCCACCAAAATCTTGTACACAAGCCTAAATAAATCTTCAAGTACATTATTGACTCTTTCTGTCTACCCATCCGTCTGTGGGTGATAAGTTGTACTTATCTTAAGCTTGGTATTTAATACCTCTTATAGACTCTTCCTGTAACGACCCGGTATCTTTGACTATTCGCATCCGCACATGTCGGACTTGAATAATTCAAAATATCGAACTGTTAATTTAAATTTGGCAAAACTGAGATATATGGTAAATAATTAGTCACAGAATCCCAGACACAGAGTAATAATATGCGGAGGAAATAAAAGAGATAGTAGTTCATGAAGCTACCATATAAATATATAAAATACATCAGAGTTTACAATAGAAGAGTAATACGATACATCAGATATAAATCAGAATACATCACTGGAATCATCGAGTACTGAAAGCAGAATAGATGGCTGGATCTTCAAGCAAAGCTCCAACTCCAAAGGTGAGTCTCAAATACTGGTACCCTCAGTCTGACCCGAGCATAAAGAAAAACACAAAACACTCGAGTCAGGATTAATATTCTTATATCAGTAAATCCAACTTAAGTGAAATAGCAATCGAAATACAAGTAACTCAAAGGACGTTAAAATAACCATCCTCTAAGGATCCGTTAAACTATCTACTAGGTAGTAATGTACGCTAAGTAGATAATGTCTATCAGTAATATAAAGTATTAAAATAGCGTTAAGGCGTTACCATAATTCCCCTTAACACATTTTATAATGCCATAGTCTATACAGCACCGTAAACCCCACCGTAAACTAGTGGTTATCAGAGGGTACCCCATAGGTATAACACAAAACAAAACGTAGTGGTCGCGAATAGGATAATCAGTATGACAAGGTACATGAGGCGATACCAACTAGGATACTAGTAGTTGCGTGATCTGGACTGATGTTGAGCATAGCCAGCAGCTACCTCAACACCGCGAAACAACACTCCCAAACCGAGGGGTGCACCCAAATCGAATCACAAAAGTAATAGATATGGTATTGAAGAAGTGTGTCCGCTAGAGGTGGCGAACCTCAATGGCCCGGCGCGGCTCCTATTTTAGTCATGTCAGGGGTCATCCAATATCGTTCTCTTTCTTCAGTCAACGCGTTCACCAAACCATCCACTTCATTCTGGATCAACTCTCCTCGTATAATAGTTATTAAAGTGGTTTTCGGTATCGACAGAGAGTATGTCCATATCCGATCCCGGTCTCTTTAATAACTACGTATTTATTACACCAATTGGTCGTTTAATATATTTCAAAACAATCAATTTCAATTTCAATTAGAATTCGTAATAACATTCCATTTGTCTTCCCATATCAATTTCCATAATTCACGATTCAAAACTTCCAAATTATCATTTCAAAATCTTACAATTCAATTTCAAATTTTATTTTAAACAATTCAAATATTGATTCAAGTTCGTACATAAGTTTATTCCGAAATTATTTAAATTAATTAACTTTAACATTCAAATCAATTTAAATTTATTTATCGATTTTATTCAATATTCATTAAGTTAATCTAACATCCAAAACAATTCTTTTAATTTCCGAGTCATTAAATCAATCACTTACGTTAACTTCCTTATATCGAACTTTCAAATTTTTTTAAATTAAATTTGTCAAATCAAATTCTTTAAATTACAATTCTTACATTAATTTCAATAAATTGCGATTTAATTCTTGTTAAAGAAATTCAATTTCACTTATTCTTATCATAGTTACAAACTTCAAAACTCAATAAATAAAGAAACTAAATTTCATATATTAGAGAAATCAAATTTCACTTTAACTTACTTAAATAATTTTTCCAAAACTTAATAAGTAAAGGAAACCCAATTTCATTTATTAACGAAGTTCAAATTCACTTATTCGAAAGTTAAATCTCTTATCAAAGAATTAAATTTCTATTCACTTATCAAATAATTCAATCTTGTTCACTTATTAAATAATTTCAACTTAATTATTAATAGTTTCGAAACTTAATTCAATGAATAATTCCAAATTTTATTGTCAATAATTAATTTTAAAACAACGCTCTTCCAACAAGTACCATGTTAATACTCGTTTCAGATTTTAAATATTAACATTTCTTTCATTAAATTCAACTTTCAATTTCATTTCAAAACCTTACTCTTTACTCAGATAAAATCATTATTTTATTTTAAATCAAATTATTGACCAATCGGGTTTTATTAGATTTTCTATCCTAAGTCAAGTTCATTTGGGTATATATCATTCAACCCGATTCCATTTCAATTCAAAAAATCAAAGCATAGCAAAGGGAACTTGCAGTGTGATAACAAGGATGGTGTCAAAGTAAATAAACAAGCAATAACAACAATCAATAACAATACAGTAATCAATCCAAATAATCCCGAAATAATCGCATTAATTCACATTGTTATTTGTGCAAATTAAAATAATTATTTCTAGAATCTACACTATTGTATCATGTAGATTAAAGATTATTTCACTAATAATTCATACAGTTCTTCACTTGTCATTCGATTTCAATTTTACACTACAACAATTAATCCAACATACGTTCAATTGTTCAAAGTGTAATTATCACTATTCTACATGTCGATTAATTTAACAATTAAAGGGGTCATATTATACAAGTTCGTCTAATTAAATTCAACATGTGTATCAATTTCAGGTCGCTATCTATCCTACGTCAAATTCAATTGCATAATATTTATCACTTTATACATTACAATTTAACATCCAATATAAACAACAATCAATCAATCAACTATCAACCAACTGTATTATCATCGCATGAATAATTAACAGATAATGGTGTCAGACGTCATAGGTGAACAGATACATGTAATAGCATAAAACAGTGTAAATAACTGACAGTCGCATATTTCAATTTGCTGTTTCAATTGAAATCAAATTTAATAAATAAAAGAACATTAATCGTGAGTGATTGCTCACCTTTCGAGGCTAGAGATGATTTGACAAATGGAATGAGCTACGAATCCAGACGCAAATTTGCAAAACAAAGTAGATAGGCACGAATTCAACAAACGAGCTGATAATGAGAAATCAATGAATCGATCAAAATCAGTTTTGATATAAACCGAAAATATACACACATTATTATTATATTATATATTTTCCAATATCCTAGATTAAGGAAAATATTAAAATAGTCTAAAATTCAAAATCGCTCTCTTTAAATTTCACGTATTAAGAGTCAAAGATACATATATTATACACGTGTATAGCTATGCAGACCATATAAAACAACAATATATAATGCAGCTGATATAGAGCTTTATACCATTTATACTAAGTTAACCTATACCCTATAACACTATATATTTCATATGTGAACTAGACAGAATACCAAACTCAATTAGCTTTGAAAATAATATATATAGTGCTTATAAAATTTAACCTGTGCCCGTTGTCTAGACTAACACAATATATATATATTTTTAATAGTAGCATGCCTACTTTAGCAGTGTACATGCATATCTACGATTTGTATACAAAATCACTTTTCAAATCCAACAAACAGTGACAAGTCATGCCATTAAAACAATTGATTCATATATATAAAGAAAGTAATTTCAAAACCAATATGACTTGTATATATAACGTGCAAAGAATTTAAATTTTTTTTTACAGTAAAGAAAATAAAATATGCACCTGACCTAAACAGTACCAAAGTTCTTATCATATTTAAATAGATGAACTTGTACAGCACTACTATACCAAATGTATCTACAGACCTTGCTTAAAAACCCGTAACTTGAAATATATGTTTAACCAAACAGTTTGCATACAACTTAATTTATATAAATAATATCATATATACATCAAATATTAACCTAACCCATATACTGTGATTTACATATAATTTACCTATTTAAGAAAGAAGCGAAGATGGAGAACTCGGCAAATGAAGGGAGGCTGCATGTATGGGGTTCAGTTGCTGCATGGCAAGGCCAGAGTGCTGCTCAGGTGCGGCCGTGGTGACGTGGACTTCAACAACAAAAGAGGAGAAGGTGGAATCGGTTGCGTTGGTCGTTTGGCATCCATGGCTGGAGGGTCTACGAACTGGACTTGCGATGGTGGCCAATGGGGATGCGAGCATGGGTTGTTGAGGCATGGAAATATGTGGCAACATGACAGGTGGTGGAAGTTTATTAGTGGAGCTTGGTTGCATTGCTGTCGACTGAGCTAGGTGATGGGTAGGACGTTGATGGACGAGGTTGGATCCTGGAAGGGAAACGTTGGTGGGATGTGAAGGTGGATGTGAGGCGGTGAGCTCGGCTAGAAGGCTGCCATTGGTTGACGTGGTGGGCAGGAGATCGGGCTCGGCAGTGGAAGGCTAAGGGAGGTCTGCTCGATAAGCGTGCTTGGTTCGGTTGGAGCTGCTATGAGGCGTGGCGGGTAGTACTTGCTCGGCTAGGATAGTTGATGAGGGGTGTCTTCTCGAAGAGGCTGGGTGGGAAAAGGCCGGAGGTGGAGTAGCGGCTCATGGCGAGGGCTGCGATCTTGGGCGTGGAGGCGGTGGGTAGAGAGGTTGCGTTCAAGTGGGACAGAGGTCGGGCGGTGGTGGCGTGTGGTTGTGGATGACGTGGCCGTGATCTATGGTAGAGAGGCGAAAACATGGAGAAGAGCGGAGGCCATGGTAGAACAAAGGAAGAGAGAGTGAGTTCTCAGCAAAAGAAAATAAACTGGGAACATAATATAAGTTATTATTATATCCATTTACCTAGGCATGAATACGAACCAGGTAGGAGAAATACTGGAGGTAGTAATAATAATGACTTGTGGCTTTACAGCTTGCAAGATTTGAAATGAATAGACAAAGTAAACGAAAGGGCTTGAGTCCAGCTGGTTACAGAGAAAGGAGCTGAGTAATTTATGAAAGTAGAGAAGTAGACGAGGGCAGAGGGTGCAGATATATTCAGAGTGCAAAGGTCGAAGCAATGATGTTTTTAGTAAACGTGATGGCTATTGGGTTTCTGAATGGCCAAAGAATCCTAGAATTTTGAGCGTTGGAAAGTTGGGTACCGGTTTGTGTTGTATAACGGACCAGTTTGTACTCCGTTAACCAATTATAATTTGCAACGCCGAACTCCAATTGACACAAATAAATATACCGTTTTGGTCAGCGCGACGAGGCGGACACAATGGTATAAAGATATTAGTGATTCGATTGAATTATAAAATTCGAAATTTTCTACTGATGGAATATGTAGTAAAACGTCGAAAAATAAGAGCGACGGGGCTAAAGAAGTTCGAATTTGGAAAAACGAAAAATGACGTCTTGCTCAGAAGACGATTTAGAATTTTTCTATGTAAATATATTTAGGTTTCGAAAACGGTTTATTTTCATTAATTACTAACTCATTTAAATTGAAGTAAGTTTATGCGCGAAGTAAACCTTCATATTTTCGAACGAAAATTTACCAGTTGCTATGTTTAATTAGACGCATTCCAAATATGAAGTTTGAATAGCATCGGAATTTGTTTGTGAAAATTCGAAATTCTACACTAAATAAGCAAATTTAAAATTTTTAACTGGGTCTGAATTTCAGGGTCGTTACACTTCCGGAACTCACTAGTAAATAAATTATCTCTGTCACGGACAATACTACTAGGATCCCATGCAGTCTAACAATATTCTTCATAAAGAAATTAGCCAATACGGGTGTCATCCTTGTCGAATTAACATGAATGAAGTGTGCACACTTGGTCAGCCTATCCACTATAACCCAAATACTCTCATTTCCCTTCTTCGACCTTGGTAGCCCGTCAATAAAATCATTGGATATAGAATCCCATTTCCAAACTGGTATATCTAATGGTTAAAGCAAACCACTTGGATTCTAATGCTTAACTTTCACTTGTTGGCAATTCAAACATTGCTTTACCCACAAACCTACATCCAATTTCATACCTTCCTAGAAGAAACTTCTCTTCATATTCTGATACACCTAATTCTTCCAATATAAATAGAAAACCTCGATTGGTGACATTCCCTAAGAACTTCCTTCCTTAGGTCACTAAGATCTGAAACATACAATCGTCCTTTCTTTCTTGACTATCTATTTTGTTCAAGGCTAAAATCCTTTAAATCATCAACCTCAGTTCCGCCTTCCAATCTACTAATAATTTTGGCTAGCAATGGATCATCTCTCTATGTAGAAGCAATCCTTTTGATTAATATTGGTCAAACTTCTAAACATGAAAATATGGCCATACTCTAACTAAAACTAGCAGTCCATCTTAACTGCACACTACAAGTAGTCAATACCTCTAAATCTTTCCATTATGCCAATACAGCTAACACCATATTCTTTTTGCTAAGTACATCAATAAATTTATTTCATTTCCTTAGCTATACTCAATATTGAAATCATAAGCTGCTAAATAATCAAGCCATTTTCGCTGTCTCATATTCATTTCCAATTTGCATCAACATAGATCATAATCCAGTTCAACACACATATGTATGCATAACCAATTCCTGATTACTATCTGGTAAAACTAACACAGGCGCATTGGTCAATAAATATTTTAACTCCTGGAATGCTTCCTCACATTTACTAGATCCAATAAAATTTATGCCATTCTGTGTTAGTTTAGTCAAGTTTGCTGCTATCCAAAAGAAATCCTTGATGAATCTCTGGTAATAGCCAGCTAACAAAAGAAAAATCCTTACCTTTGTCATCGTCTCTGGTCTCTTCAAATTATTTATAGCTTAAATCTTAGCTGGATCCACAAACAACCCATTTTATGAAACTACATGACCGAGAAACTTCACTTCTCTTTTCCAAAAATGATAATTCTAAAACTTCACTTTTAGTTTATGTTGCCTCAATTTCTCAAGCACTATTCTAAGATGAATCTCATGATCTCTCTCATTCTTAGGGTATATCAATATGTCATCAATGAACATCAACGCGAATCTATCTAAGTTCTCTCATAAAATTCGATTCATCAAGTCCACAAAGAATGTAGGCGCGTTAGTCAATCTGGGCATAACTAACCGCTCGTACAAACCATATCTTATTTGAAATGCCATCAAAGAAATACTGTCCTCCACCACCCTCAATTGATGGAACCCCATCTCCAAATCCAACTGAGAAAACACTTTGGCTGTACTCAAATGATCAAATAAATCATCAATTTCCAGTAAAGGATACCGATTCTTTATCGTCTTCTCGTTTAGCTTACGATAATCGATACACAATCTTAAAGACTCATCTGGTTTCTTTATGAACACCACGGTTGCCCAATAAGACGAACTATTTGGTCTAATAAGATTCTTTCCTTCTAAGTCTACTAGTTGCAACTTTTAACCCCTTTATCTCGGTAGATGTCATTCTGCTAGATGATCTACTTACGGGTTTAGCTCTACGCCTAAGATATATTAGAAACTCAGTAGCTTGTTTTGGTCGTAGTCTTGTAATAAACTCAAACACATCTGCGTACTCTCTTACCACAAAAATCTGATTTACTTTGTCTTCTACTTTTATTACATCCAACAGAGCACAAACATCCAACCTTGAGTTCTCGACTAAGTATAAAATTTGACTGCAGCTATTAGGGTATTTTAATGATATTTCCTTATCTAGGAAAAATATCCTACCCTCATATTTGCTCAACCAATCCATATACAAAATGATCCCAAAACCCGCAAAGTTAAACACATGAAAACTATAAGCAAAAGCATGACTTAACAACTCAATCTCTAACTAGTCACATGTCATCCCCAAAGTTGCCTATCCTCCTATGGGATTCGCAACCATTAAGGAAGTAACAAGGTGTGATGGTTTTAATTCTAACTTGTCTACTACACACTGAGAGATAAAATAATGTGATGCACCTATATCAAATAATACTCTAACTGGTATGTTATGAATCAAAAGTATACCTTCCATCATTAAATTTCCTTTCTCCGCAGCAGTCAGTCTTGATGCAAACAGTTCCAAAGCAAATAACTTTCCATTATTAGCTCTAGCCAGCTCTGGACACTGATTCTTGTAGTGACTTATCTAATCGTAGTTTAAACACTTCACACCATTCTTTTCTGCCACCTTCTTTCCCTTATCAGTTCGACACTCATGGGAAAAATGTTCTTTCTTGTTGCAATTAAAGAAACATGAACGGCTTTTCCTTTCTTGGCAGCTCCACCCTTTTGAGTTCTCTTCTTCTTGAAGAATTTCCTCTTTTTATTTTTAGAGCTGTGGGTTTCCGCTAACTTTTATTTACCAAAAGTTGCAAGCATATCTTCATTCCTTATAACCATTTCCACCACTACATTTCTTGGATCATGGAGATGTGGCATACTTCGGCTTCAAATCCTGGATAAACTTCTCATTTCTCTTAATCACAATGTCAATGGTAGCATACTCATACCTAGGGAACTCATCAAACTTAGTAGCATATTCCAGTACGGACATATCACCCAGTTTTATTTTATCAGACGTTCTAAGCAAGGCTGACTTGACTGCCTTAGACAAAAATCTTTTCTTGAATCTCCTTTGAAATTCAACCCAAGTCAGTTCCTCTTCAAACACACCAACAGTTAACCCATTGCGCTAATACAGTGTTGCAACTTGTAACTACCTAGAAGCCAATGTTCTTTTTTTTCTCATCGTTCAACCCTAGATCAACAGAAATCCCTTCACTAGACAACATCCAGCCTCCACTTTAATAACACTCAGTTCCTAAAAAAGGCTTCCCTCCAACAGTAGTATAATCGTGGTTCAACTTGGCAAAGTTATTGCTAATTAAGACCAAGGGATGAGCTCCTCTTGCATTAGCAACATTCCGTCCAACCAAACCAGCAGCCGCTCCAACTTGCATTATATTGACAAAGAACCGATACATAGTCCCCATATCTACCGGTAGGGTTTCAGCATCCACATTAGCATTTTCATTTGGATTAACATTTTCTTATCGATCAGGGTTCCTTCTAATATTGGGCTAAGCATTTCCATTTGTTGTGGTGCTTCCTCCACCTAGATTCACTGTTCCATATCCTATTTCCCTATCTTACTTCGTTTGAATATGCATATTGGTCTTTGTAAAATACAGAAGAACGGCCTAAGAGAGAGAGAGAGGAGAATAAAGATAGGATATATATATATATATATAAATATATATATCAAATAAAAGTATGTTACTATAGCATTATATCATACACAAATCTTATTCATTGATTTATTTGGATTCTGTTATCAAAAAAATTTACTCTTTTAAATTTTACATAAATTTAGCTTTGATGCTCAGCTGTAACAACTCTCATTTTGACGCCCAAAACTAAGTGCTACGGATGCTGCAGTCATCCATAGTATTAATTTTCGGTAACAAAATCTGGTTATGTTAATCATATCAATAATTAGAAGCATATGAATATGAAAATTTTCAAACACAATTTAATAAAAAAAATCATATTTCACTTCACATATAAGATTTCATATTCATTACATAATCCCGATTGATCCCACATTTAATGTAAATATAATTATTACAAAATACTCCAAGAGTGACATATAGAGATGCCCCTTGGTTGATCAGAGTCTACTACTTGATAGTTATAATTTTTTTCATTACATCCAATCAAACAAAATGAACTATATAGCAAAATAAAAAAAATCCTAATATAGCCATCTTGCCTCCTTCATGTCTCCGGAAGCTTATTCTTTTAAATGGAACCCTGGAATTTCTTACTTTCGACCTACTCAATGAGTACCCGAGAGTTTAAAGGGAAAAATAAATATCGGGTCTGACAAATAGTTTGGTCTGAATAATACATACCATCTCGAACCAAATAGATATCTAGTGACACCACACATTGAACAGAATGGGTTTTCCACACACTAGTGTCTTAATCAACATATCAAACATATACTGTGCTCCTGCATCCACAATGGTTAAAACATAATAACATAATCATAAGCAAGCATGAAACAAGATAAGTCTGACTCATCGGTCAATTTAGGGTTATATCTACTTGAAGTTCACCCACTCTCACAAAACTATCTATTTGTTTCAACTCATAGTTTTCCTAGGGTCACCATGAACCTATTAGTTTTTATGGGTTAACTAATAACTAGTAATAAAATTTAGGACTACCTTTCCTGAATCATAATTTTCATGGGATCACGAAGAACCTATTTGAATTTTCAATAACATCTGCCATATCGTAGTTTTCATGGGATGACTATGAACATATTGGATTCTTCCAATACCATACTTTAAATTATAGTTTTATTGGATCACTAGGAACCTACTGGGCACCTCTAATAACCTTACTCAAGCTATAGTTTTCATGGAACTACTATGAACCTATTGGACCCTTCCAGTACCATATCTCGAACTATAAGCTTTTGATCAGTTCTGGGCATCTTAACGCTTCTCATCTACCTAATTCCTGGATGCAATTCTACTCACTTAGGAGTTAACCCTAATTATACTCACTAATGGGTCAAACCTAACTGGTTGGTTTGCCCATAAATATCCCCTAATGTAGTTATGGGTCATATAGATGTGAGTATGACAATACTACTTATGCAAAATAATCGATTAAATAATAACAAGAACATATAACATCCATCATTCGAATATGTTCAATCAATTGACATCTTATAATTTCTTAACCTTAAGTAATAACTCTCTTTGGTAATTTCATATCAAAACTTGGGCTAGCAATAATTTATTCCTTGAGCACATTTATCATCATATATGATTAATCCACTTAATCATATTTTAAACGAGTAAATATAGCCCATTACTTGACCAACTTCTTCTGCCAATTTATAATTTCTTTTAATATGGCCACGTATCCATTCAGTATTAATATAAGGACGTCGCACATCTTCATTATAGGGCATAATGCCATAAGTTAGAATACGTTCAAAATCGAAAACTTGAGGCATCAATATGAATGACATGGGACGGTGCATCCTTCATATCAAAGCATTACAAATATTTATGAATTTATAAAAATATAAGGCTATAATTTCAAAATCAATGTTGTCGTGACGTACATATTTGTAGGTCGTAGAATCTATTAAATATAGCCTTTTATACATAAAATATGCAACAACCCGCACTTTAATGGGCCTAAATTTTAACAAAATCGAAACCCAAGTCCATCAAAGGACAGATAATTGGATTTGGTACATGTAAATAAGCATGAGCAGTATCAGAGGTTGATAGAAATTTAAACTCATAGTGAAAGCAATAATAGGATAAAAATACTAATTATGAGTAATATCTTGAAATTAATGGTATTCCTTGGATTGCAGATTGTTACATCAACATTGAGCATGAGAGAAAAGAAGACTTCTCCAACAACAAAGCACATCCAGCTCGAGCGACATATTCCTTTAAATTTATCTTGTATGTTATAACGAGGAATGAGTCAGAACAATGTTTTGGTGACTAGAAAATCTATAAACTGTCCATGATATAAATTTATACCGATTGGTTTCCATTTAATTATTATGCCCATTAAGGTTAGAAATTCTAATCTAACCTTGCATCACACACATGATTACTACTCACCCCTTCCCAAAGTAAAAAATACCGATGAAGCCTTATCGACGACCCAATACTTCCAAACTCATTTGCCATTTAATGCTTCTAAATATGAAGCAGGCTTCTATAATCATCAAAAAACTCCTTCGAAAAAGAGAAATGGGCAGAGTCTAACATTTAAGACCTATTCCCAAAGTGGTTTTCTGATAATGTTGTCAATGGTCGATGGGTCCTAGCTACACAGACCTCTAACCACTATTTTAAGCTTCCGACATTTAATGTCCATCTATTACTACATCTATCACCAACAAAATCGTAGCCATATAAGAAACAATATCCAAGCCACTTAATACCTTCAAAAGGACTAGCACACTTCTAACAATTTAATGCCTATATTTTAGGCAGGTCCTTCATCACTTCTTACCTATCCTCAAGCGGACTCCTCACTGGTACCATCGTCGGCCTTAGAAATGTGAGAGACTGTATCCAAACCACTTAATACCTCATTAATAAGGACTAGGCAGGCTCCTGACCATTCAACATCTATTTATATGTATGCCTTTGTCTTTTAATACCTAACCACAAGGCGGACTCCTCATTGGTACTACCTAGCTGACATCACTTGGAATCTCACTAGGTCACTTAATACTTTTTTTTAGGAGAGAGGCGAACCTTTAGATCAGTCACTTAATAGTCCAAACCCAAAGCGAAACATTTTCGAGATTTCCACTATCACTCTAAATTATAAATATGGAATTTCATTAGGTTACTTCTATGGGTATGGAGGCGGGCCTACAACCACTTAATACTTCAACACTAAAGTAAACCTTTTTAGAGACATCCTTATTTGTTTGAAATCTCACTAGGTTACTTAATACTTCGTTTTAGCAGAGAGGCGAACCCAACAACCACTTAATACCACAAACCAGAAGCGATCCGCTATGGTTATATCCCTCACGACTCCTAATTCCAAATTCAGACCATTTAGTACTTTTCAATAAAGACAGTAGGCCTAATCTCTCACGCTATTATAGGTCCTGGGATTATGGTATCTCGCATCAAAAGTAAGTGCACCCGACTGCTGGTAGCCTTAAAGGAAGGCAGTAATCCGTTGAGTGACTCTACTAACCTCGCTCACTAACATACTAAGTCCAATTAACCATCCTAAATTTTACTTATATTATCTTAGGTAGACATTGGACTTAGCTTACTAATTCCTTTCTTATTTAAGGCAATAATATTTACCTTAAATACTTGCCAACCCATAAATCCCTTTTATGCTCATAAATGTCAATTTATCCATAAAATCCTAATGGACATTTCCAAAGACATTAATGTATGATTACAAATTTCAAAGTTGTAACCTTTTTAACTATTCCATAGTTATTAATTCAACTTCTTTATTTATCAGTCCCATTAATCCATTTATCCTATCAAATTATTGTAACTCCCATATTTATTACCACTCATTTTCCATTTATTAGAGTTACCACCCTTTTAAATTCCTTTCCCATTAGTTAATTATCATAAACGCAAATATTATGTGTAAGTGTCATAAACAATTACACATATAGGTGATACTTATTATATTTAGATTATATTATATTTATTGCCTAAAACTCATATACAATTATCTTTTAAAAGCGAACAAAATCTCCAGATTTGAAGTAGAACCATTGATTCATCTCAAAAATTCTTTTTAATCCGAGAAATATGTAAAAAGAGGGTATATACATGCATTAGAATTACCGATCTGAGAAGAGATTTGGGATTGAAGAAGAAAATAAATACAATTATATAAATTGGCTCAAATATGCATATAGTTGATTCTCTTCTCTTCTCTTTTTTTTATTAGATATTTATTCTTCTCCAATTTGTATGAATATAAATATAAATATCTTATTTTTATTGTTGTGAGTATTATGTAGATAGTTTAGATTTTAGCATTTGTATGTACATATTATTTTAGTTTTGTACTGTGTTGTGTTGTGTTGTGAGTATGTACATATCATGTACAGCTGGATTGGTTTGGGCCTTATATGCTCGGCCTGGTTGCTTTGTATAAAAGGATAGTGGACTGAATAATAAAAAGAGTTTTTCCTCCTTCCTATTTTCGTGCATCCATTTGAATTAACATGGTATCAGAGCTACGGAAATTCAAGATTTGAATCTAATGAGGGTTTTCTAGCTCGAATCAGTAAGGATGGGAGATAGCAGTGCAGAAAGTAATGCCAGAATTGGGGAAAACAAGATCGCGATGGATGCGATGCAATTGATGCCCAAAATTACAGATCATAAGTTGAATAATTTGAATTTCTTAAATTGGAGTAAGACGATCCGATTATATCTTCGTAGTATAGATAAAGATAGCCATTTAACTGAAGATCCACCCATGGCAGATTCAAAGGATGAGAAAGACTTGATGTGGCTCAGATCTGATGCTCGATTATTCCTACAAATCAGAAATTCAATTTGATAGTGAGGTAATTGGTCTGGTCAATCGTTGCGAGTTTGTTAAGGAGCTGATGGAATATTTAGAATTCTTATATTTCTAGAAAGGGAAATCTAACAAGAATGTATGAGGTGTGCAAATAATTCTATCGAGCAGTGAAACAAGAACAAACACTTACGACCTATTTTATGAACTTCAAAAAGTCATATGAGGAATTCAACATGCTTCTTCCAATCAGTCTGGATGTTAAGGTTCAGCAGCAACAACGAGAACAAATGGCAAGTATGAGTTTCTTGGATGGTTTTACATCAGAATTTGAACCTGCTAAGTCTCGGATCTTATCTGGTTTAGATATTCCCTCTTTACAAGAAGTGTTTAGCAGAATTCTTCGTTCTGACATTGCTCATGCACAAGTATCAAGTACTAAAGTAGAGAGTGCTTTGATGAGTAGCAACAGAGGTTATGTGCAAGGAAACCAGAAAATTCAGTTTGAAACCAAATGACAGCGGAATAATTCACCAAGGCCAAATTACAATTCACTAAGGCCAAATGGTCCAGAGTTTAGATCTTCAAATCAGGGAAAATTCTGTACATATTATAAGAAGTCAGGGCATATGAAATTTGAGTGTAGGAAACTTCAATACAAGAATTCACAGTTGAATAAGGATATGAAATCTGTTCTCATGTCAGCAGAAGATTATGAACAGTATATGAAATTTCAAGAATCATTGAAGAAGGAGTCAACAAATCAGGGAGTAACATCATCAGTTTCAACTATTGCCAATTCTACAAGTCAACCAAAATGGATCATAGACTCTGAGATACTGATCATATGACAGGTAATATTAATTTAATTTCAGATATACAATATAAGCAGTCAACTCATGCTGTTACGTTAGCTGATGGATAACAAACATTTGTTCAAGGAACTGGCAAAATGTGGGTGAATTCAAATTTACCATTAAGTTCAGTTTTATATTTGCCAAACTTATCTTTTAACCTGATATCTGTGAGTCAAATTACTAAGAATCTAAAATGTAGCATATCATTTTTTCTGATCACTGCGAGCTTTAAGATCTAACGATGAGACAGATTATTGGTAGAGGTGAAGAATGTGGAGGATTATATGTGCTTAATTCTATGCCATCCAAGTCTATAAGTTGCTCAAGTATAACTTCTTTTGCATTTCAAATGCATTGTCAACTAGGCCATCCCTTATTGTCTCTTTTCAAGAAACTGTCCATAATTTAGCACTTTATCTACGTTGCATTGTGAGTCTTGTAAATATGCAAAGCATCATCGTACTAGTTTATATCCTAGAGATAATAAATGATCTAGTCATGTTTTGAAGTTGCACACTCTGATATTTGGGGTCCATAAGCAGTTATGTCTAAACAAGGGTATAGATATTTTGTTTCATTTGTTGATGATTACTCACATGTAACTTCTTTTTTTTTAATGAAGAATAGATTAGAGTTGTTTTCTATATTTTGTACTTTCTGTGCTGAAATACAAAATCAATTTAATACATCAATAAAAATCTTGAGGAGTGACAATGCAAAGGAATATACAAGCAATTAGTTTAATTCATACATTGCACAACATGGCATCATTCACGAAACCTCATGTGTAGACACAACAGCACAGAATGGGGTAGCTGAGAGGAAAAATAGACACTTGTTGGAAACAACTAGAGCTCTTCTTTTTCAAATGAATGTTCCATAGAGCTTGTGGGCAGAAGCAGTAATTACTTCATGTTTTTTGATTAATAGAACTCCCTCAACAGTTTTGGATTATAAAATACCTTATCAAGTTCTATGTCCACATAAGGCAATTTATCCAGTGGAACCGAGAGTCTTTGGATGTACTTGTTTTGTTAGAGATGTCAATCCACAGTTAACAAAATTAGATCCAAAGTCATTGAAACGTGTATATGTTGGTTATTCAAGACTTCAAAAAGGATATAAGTGCTTTCGTCCCAGTCTTCACAAGTATATTGTATCTATGATGTTAACTTTGTTGAAAATGAACCTTTTTATTCATCATCAATTATTTCTCTAATTCAAGAGACCCATGATGAACAGTTAACAGAAGAAGATGACGAATTTCTGGTATATCCTAATGTATTCACACAGAATAGTGATCACAATGGTAATGAGAAGTTGAATACTAATACTCCATCATTACCTGTTCCTGATCCAGAAGATACTCATGTACCAGTATCAAGTCTTGATTTACTCATTGCATTGCGTAAAGGAAAAAGGAAATGTACTTACCTTATTTCATCTGTTGTAACATACAATAACATATCTCCAAAGTCTTGTGCCTACATTTCTACACTGGATTCCATTCCCATTCAAAGACAGTTGAAGAAGCCTTATCAAAGAAAGGATGGTGTGATGCTATGCTAGAGGAAATACGTGCATTGGATAAAAATGATACATGGAATTTAGTTTAGTTACCAGAGAATAAAAAGGTAATAGGCTGCAAATGGGTATTTTCAGTAAAAATGAACTCGGATGGATCTCTCGAAAGACTGAAAGCACGTTTGGTTGCAAAAGGGTATGCTCAAACATATGGAATTGACTATTCTGAAACATTCTCACCGGTATCTGAGATGACTTCAATAAGAGTGTTCATATCCTTGGCAGCACAACATAACTAGAGATTACACCAACTGGATATCAAAAATGCATTTCTTCATGGAGATCTAACTGAGGAGGTATATATGAAGCAACCACCTCGGTTTGTTGCTCAAGGGGAGCATGGGAAAGCATGCAAACTGAAGAAGAGTTTATATGGTTTGAAGCAAAGCCCGAGAGCATGGTTTGATAAATTCAGTCAGGCAGTTGACAAGTTTGGTTTGTCACAGAGCAAAGCATATCATTCAGTCTTTTACAAGAATGTGAAAGGTACACTAATTTTGTTAATAGTATATGTAGATGATATTATTATCATTGGTAATAATGAAAAAGGAATTTCTGATCTTAAAGCATTAATTCATTCACAGTTCATACAAAAGAATTGGGAGAGTTACAATACTTTTTAGGCATTGAAGTCCTTAGGAGTAATGATAGGATATGCTTGTCACAGAGGAAGTATGTTCTTGATCTGTTGAAAGAAACAGGAAAAGTAGGTGCTAAGCTTGGTAATACACCCATGTTAGTTAATACATCTTTTACAAAAGAAGGAGAATCATTTGAAGATCTTGATAAATACAGAAAACTAGTGGGTAAGCTAAATTATTTGGTTGCAATAAGACCTGATATTGCTTATTCAGTTAGTATGGTTAGTCAGTTTATGGGTTGACCTACTGTTGATCACTAGAATGCATTAAAGAAAATATTATGCTACTTAAAAGGTACTGTTGGACAGTGTATAGTATACACAAAGCAGGGACATAGCAAAATTGAAGCATTCGCAGATGCTGATCGGGCTGGTTGAAAATTAGATAGAAGATCTATTTCAGGATTTTTTGTGTTGATTGGTGGCAATCTAGTCCCATGGAAAAGCAAGAAACAAAGTGTGGTTTCTCGATCAAGTGCTAAGTCAGAGTATAGGGCAATGGCCTACACAGTTTGTGAATTAATGTGGATCAAGAAGTTTATGAATGAAATAGGATTGCAGTGTGATATGCCTATGAGATTATGGTGTGATAATCAGGCAGCTCTCCATATAGCATCAAATCCGGTGTTCCATGAAAGAACAAAACACATTGAAGTGGATTGCCATTTCATTAGAGAGAAAATACAATAGGGATTGATTTGTACTGGTTATGTGAAGTCAGAGGAGCAGGTGGCTGATCTTTTCACTGAGGCTTTGCATGGAAATAGGATCAATTTCTTATGGAACAAGTTGGGCATGAGTAATTTGTATGCTCCAACTTAAGGGGGAGTGTTGTGAGTATTATGTAGATGGTTTAGATTTTAGCATTTGTATGTACATATTATTTTAGTTTTGTACTGTGTTGTGTTGTATTGTGTTGTGAGTATGTACATATCATGTACAGCTGGATTGGTTTGGGCCTTATATGCTCGGCCTGGTTGCTTTGTATAAAAGGATAGTGAACTGAATAATAGAAAGAGTTTTCCCTCCTTCATATTTTTGCGCATCCATTTGAATTAACATTTATAATTCAGAAAGAAAGTAGAGAAGAAGAAATGGCAGAGCATTGCTACTGCCATCAAAAAAATAAGAGAACAGAAGGGATGGTTAAGCCAAAATTTATAGATGTTAGAATCAACCTCAATCGTTAAATCAATTCTGACCATTGGGCTGGGGCTAACTGTAACCACCACATAAGGAACGGTCGACAGCCCCTACCACCCATGATGGTGGGTCGACCTGTGGACTAGGTTTAATTAGTTAATTTTTTGTATTTATTTATTTTCGTTTTGAATTCGTTTTTCTCCCGTAACTTCTTCGCTTGGACTCCGATCGCCAAACTCCAAATATGAAAGTTGCTCAGAGTTTCGTCAAAAACACAATGGTGTAAGTTTCATGATCAATTTCCATCATTTGTAAAAATTCCATTTACGAAGCCTAATAAATTAACAAACTAACTAAATAACTAATGCCAAATTATGAGATGTTACATTCTTCCCTTCTTAAAAAGAATTTTGTCCCCAAAATTTCACCAATGAATAAATCATTGTTTTGGCTCCTAATTATCTTAAACTACATAACAAATGAGTGTACAACCAATTTTGCAACCAAACGTTCATAGGTGCATAACACATTATTGTATCACGACACAAAAAATATGTATGCAGAATGATTCTAAATCGGATCCTCCTGTATGAGTGCATTTCTTTTTAAAACATTTTTGAATTTGATGCAAACAACCTATATATATGCACTAGAAGTACTACATTTATATGCCTTTTTGAAAAATCTTTTCACATAAATCCCTCATACTCCTATGAATAGAAGTATGAAGAAACTAATTTTGTATCCACTTCCTACCATCCAATAATCTAGTGCATCAAAAAATCGCTTCCTAAACTTTAGTCCTATGTTGGAAAAAGAAATTTAGGTGGGGAATTTAACACTATAATCTTCATATTTTTGTAGTATAGTGGATCTATATTTCCTCATTGCTTCGGACTTACTTCAAATTTCCACATACAAAACTCATAAGTAGGCTTATTTTCAAGCTCTAAAACGGAATCGAGTTTAAAGATAGACTCACACACTTTGTCGATAAGTTGTAGAAATACGAATTCCAAGGCTAAAATAGCGTTTCCCTTGTTATCGCTTGCATTTATCGCATCTTCGATCATAATACACCGCTAAATCTGCAAATTCTAACTCTATTTGCTTCCTCATGCCAAATATATGGCCTTTAAAATCGAATATTTCACAAAATCTTTCTCACTTTTCAAAATTGTACGTCATTTGGAAAATAAAATCCTAAAATATTTAGATGCACATTATCTCACTTATTTTTTGAAAGTGAAACATTTCAAATCAAGGGGAATTTTTTTATAAAATATTTTCCTTCTCAAAAATTTTGATAAACCAAGCCACAATTTAGAATAGTCGAAAATTGGTTATGCTCTAATCGCATAAACCAAATTTCAAAATACACAACTAACCTTTACTCATCAAACTTGACATTTAACATAAAGAAAAAATAGAGGTGGGCATAAATCGCATCGATATACGAAAACCGCCTGCATCGGTGTAACATCCCAAAATTTGTTGATTAAAATATGGTGACTTATTTGAACTTTTGAAATTAATTTGAAAAGTTTCAAGAGAAATAAAATATTATTAATATTAAATACTACAAAAGTTATATAGATATAAATTAAATATTTGGTAGTTTAAGCTTTATATAAATATTAATAATAATAAAGAAAAAAAACATATAACAAACAAGAAATTGTCTTAAACCATAAAATGAAATATATGTTATAAATTAAATGTTGATAGTTAAACTTTAAATAGAAATAAAAATTCAAGAGTATGTTTGTAATAAAATCATATGGTTATAAAATGACATAGGAAATTCATACAAGGTTGCGTGAGAATTTTACAAAGCAGGAAACAATAAAACAAAGACATATGCAAGAAAAAAATCTACAAAATAAAACAATTTTTTTTTGTACTATCAAAAAAAATAAAATCAAATAAGATTATCTGTTAACTTAGATGGGAAAAATAGCATTTAATGCCTTCTTCTTAGCACAAATTTAGAGTCAATTCAAATGTAACAAAATCATTTCAGCCGAAATCAAATTTAGCTTAGCCAACAAGAAAAAAAACTGATCAAAAGATAAATGTTGTACCAGTTATAACCTTTATACAAGCTGCCTTCTTTATTTATACATCCATATTCACTTTAGTTCGTTCAAACAAACATAGTAAACCAGGGAAAATATAAAACATCACCACAATTCAAATTCAAATAATCTGCTGAAAAAAAGAAAGAAAAGAAGAAGGATCAAAACTGTTTTTTTTTCAAAACACAGAAGCAGCTCTGTTCATCAACATTTCTAAGTGAGTAAACTTATTTTTCTAATTAAAATCTAAGTATTTAGTTCATGAACCTTGTGTTTTGTTGTATATTCAAAAGAAAATGTTGTTCTGTATGTTTTTGTGTTACTAGAAACTTTTATACAATTTGTTCATCAATATTTTGGGTCTCGGAGCAAAGTGAATTAGGAGAAAATTAGACAAACTTCATCCAAACATTTTTAACTTAGGATTTTTTTAACAAAATTGGTTTGTTCAAACATCATATATGAGCTAAAATTTGCATTAAGCTTGATCATGAAGAGTTGACTCTGTAACCTCAAATTTACAGTAAAAACAAATTTTTATGATGGTTTCAAGTATTTTAAATCGTTGATTTGATTATATAATTTGAATGATCGTACAAAGATATGATTTTTAAATTGAATATGATGATTTTTAATCAAGTGTTCCAAGTGTAATTCGTATTCGAATAAAATATGCATTTTGATCATTTTTTGATGATCAATTCAATATTTGATGTTGAAGTTTTGCGTGAAGCAAGGTTGAACGTCATTGATTTCAGGAAAATTATCAAATAATTTTTCTATTGTATAAAATGGAGGTTCAAGTTCAATCTAGGGTTATATTCGAGTTTGTTTTCGTGTCTGTAAATAAAGTGATTTCATCACCTTGGAGGCATCGAGTTGCACGTGATGATGAGGGAAGGTAGTATGGAGTGTTGACGTGCTATGGCCGAGGTGGAAGCTCTTTTGGTGGTCTAACACGTGGTGGTGAGGCAATTTAGTTTGGGTGCGTTCGAGTTACACTGTCGAGCAAAATGCTAATTTTTGATTACGAGATTTTTGTGTCGAATCGAAGTTCGATTTCGAGCGTGTTAGGTTTTCGACTTGCTGAAGCTCGTGACGTTCGCCAGAACGGCGGCGTGACGACGTGCACGTTCACGACGTCGATCTCATGTCAGGAAGTTGGGTTGGGAAGAGACTTGAGGGAGAGTTCGAGTAAAAGATGTTTTGGCTCGGGTTCTCTCGCGTTCGAGTACAGTGTTTGAGCAGTTGACTAAGTTTAAGACTTAAGCTAGAAAAAAAAGAAATGGAGAAGAAGAAGATAGTACGAGAGGGAATGAAGAAAACTCATGGAAAGGAAGAAGGAAACTCGAGTTCGACTCGAGTAAAAACCTGGGTTGCTCGGGTTTGCTTCATAATGGGTTAAGCCCAATAAAATTTCAAATTTATAATGTTAAGTAAATTCTAGTATTCATGAGGTAACTAATGTTGATTATGTTGAATTAAGAACTTACTACAAGTTTTAAATTATTTAACAATGTTTTAAAATTTAATTAATCCTTTAACTAAATAATTTAATTTAAGATAAGAATTGAAGTTAATTAACATTAAAACTTTCAATGTAACAATAAATTGATTTTCAAAGTGTAAAGAAGATTTTTAAATGATAGTTAAGGTAAATAATTTTTATTAACTAATGGTTTTGAAAAGTAATTAAGAATGATTTATAATAGCAATTTCAAATTGGTAAATTAATAATTAAGTGTTTAAATTAATTTGTAAATTAAGAATTGTTAAGTAGATAATTTGAGTTGATTAATCATAATTGGAAGTTAATTAAAATAATTAATTAAGAAATAATTAATCAAGTTAATCTAAATTTAAATTAATTTATCCAACATTAATCATTGATTTAAAATAATCACTAAAAATAATTATATGGTTAATTTATTAAATCACACTCATATTGGAAAATAATTAACTACTGTTCTGCACTGAATTGTTATTTCTGTTGTGATTGTAATACTGTGTGATGTGAATTGCTCTGTACTGCACTGTGATTTGTGATTTATTTCTATATTGATGTGGAAACCCCTTTTGCCCGTAAAACGGCATTTAAACTTCGATGCAATAGGGAGTCAGATTCCAGTTGGTTATCCGAAACCCACATCGAACACTGAATGTGAATCTTTGTGATTGATACACCAATGTGTTTTAAAATCAAGCGTTCACTATTCGGTTTAGCCGGGAGAGGATCTTTGTGTCATATAACCCATTTCGAATAGTAATACGTCGAAATGGATAGCATTTGAAGACCGATGTTGAAGACCGGGTGTCTTTGAAAACGATAGGATGACCTATCGATTGTCTCTGCACTGAGTTGCTCCGGTATAGAGATTCCCTAAGTGATGGGAAGTCCGATCGGGATTGTGGATACCAGGATTTGCAAGGGCTTCTTCCTTTATTGGACGAAGTGCCTTCGGTTCTGTTCGAACTCGAAACAGACTTGTTTGGTTGTGTGTCTGACACTGCACTTTGAGGTATAAAGCAGATTTCTTTCAAATACATATCTGTTGGTGGCGGAGAATTTATACTCTTATCTTAACACCCTTCTCTGAGACATACGATCTCAGAGGTTATGTAGTTGAAGGTTATCAACGATATACTCCTAATTTGGTAGTGTGGCATGCTAAGTGCTGCTGTGTGTTGATGATAATTTTTTGATCATTTGTGATCAAAGCATGGCTTTCGTGTAAAGCGTAGCTTTGTGGACGAGACCTCATCGGCCCTCACAACCCGGAAATGGTCGAAACAGGAAAGATGCGGCAGGGATATGAGGGTCGCGCCCTTTAGGGTATGTCATTTCCTTCTGGAAAAAGGTGATGTCATGGTATGGAGCCCAAATATTTACCTATGTGGTTGCTCCAATCTCATTTACTGTGTGGTTGTTGCTTTGTGATAGAGGGCCCTCAGATAAAGGTCCCAAAGGACCGGGGAGTGGCATATTCGTGTAGTAGTTATCTAGTTACAAAGGTAACCCGACCTTGTGTTGGCAGAGAGCTGGTTAAGTTCTCGAGACGTCCTGCCATAGGCGTACCCATGAGGTAGTATGAAGTTCCTTAGCCTGACCATTTGTCGGAAATCCAAAGAAACAATACGAGCCCTTTTACGATTGCAATTTGTATAACCTGCCACCTCAGGTGATAGCTATAGTAATCATTGTATAATGGTACCTATGCTGGCTAAGATTAATATTCTACTTTCGAAATGTTTTCACACTATGCACTAGTAATAATATCAAAGAGTTTTCTCGTATTAAGCATATTTGACTATCATAAGGGGAAATCTCCCCTAAGTGTGCGATTGCATTGTGTGTGTGCCGGGAGGCCTTATGGTAGTTTCATTTTCCAAAAGCATAACGATTTTTCCTTAGAAATCTTGTTCTATTTAAAAGAAATTGTTTTGTTTACTCATACCAGTCCCATGAATGACCCAGAGTTTGTTGTTTCTTTTTTAAACTCTGGGTGCCCATAATTTCTACACGGGCAGCCTAGTAGCAGGTTTCCGTGTTCTAGTGTTAGCAGTATTTTGGGAGCTCTTATCTTGGAGATATTTTAGAAGCTTTTAAGATCTCAAGTGCTTAGTTTTTGGAAGTTCGCTATCGCTTCATTTCATTTGAAGACTTTTTGGATATATGATCACTTGTTGTACTATTATGATGTTTATTTGGAGTTGTGATATTTGTATAAAAATACTCTGATGTAGTAATGGATATTATGTCGATGATATATCTGTGATGCAATGCATGATATTGATTTTGTTTCCCCTGTTTTCTATTTATCTGATGTTGTTATAAGCTCCATTCGACTGGAGTTCGATGTTTGAATCTTTAGCAGTCGAATACAAGCGAGGTATTTAGTGTCAATTTTCGAACATTGGATTTCGGATCGTGACAAAGTGGTATCAGAGCTGAAGGTTGAGTAAGAACTTTAGCTACGGAGTATAACACATTAGATGACTCATTAGAGATAGGGTGAAGTATACCCTAGAATGAGTATAACTGAGACCGAAACTCCAAATTTTCTTACTCTATTTCCTTTTTACTGCTGATATTCCTTAAGATATTTCGTCCGTATATCTAAACCAGTTTTCTTACCAATTACAGATAGTAAGAATGAGAGGACGAAGAGGAAGAGCTAGGGGTCAAGGAAGTGTCACAACACCTAGTCAAGTTCCCCCAACAGCAGTAGCAGCAATACCTATTCAGCATCAGCCGAATTTGGCTGATTTATATAAGAATTTCTCAAAGCTTGGTGGTAAGCCGTTTACCGACAAGGAGTCGATTGTTAAGGCTCAAGCATGGATCAGATCATGTGAGAAAATCTTTAGAGGGCTTAAGCTACAAGACGATCAGAAGCGACTCATAGCTTCTTGGGAACTTCAAGAAGAGGCCTTAGCTTGGTGGGAGACAGTTACTGTAGATAAACCAGAAGACGAGATTACTTGGGAGAAATTTAAAGAAGTATTTAAGAAGCGTTATCTGCCATCAGCTAGAATTTCTCGAATGTACCAAGAATTCATGGACTTAAAGCAGGGGAGTTTTTCATTCGAGGAGTATCCAAACAAATTCAATGAATTGTCTCATTTTGGTCCAGAATTGGTGAACACGCCTTTAAAGAAGAATGAAAGGTTCATTCGCGGGATGAATAAGAAATTCCATGAAAGAATGACTGGCCACGTTAAGGAATCCTTTTCAGATTTAGTTGATATGGGGTACAGATATGGAACACTTGATATGAAAGAAGCCCCGGTGGAGAAAGGAAATTCGGGCAATCAAAATTGGAAGAAGAGGAAATTTGGAGGCAAGAAACCATGGTAGGGTAAAGAGAAAAAGAAGAGAAATCAGGGAAGCACAGCAGAGAATGTCACTTGATATAATTGCTTGAAAAGGGCCGTTATTCTAGCAGATGTACGAAGCCTAAGAGACAAGTCAATCAATCCGTTCAAGCAAGACCTAGGAAGTGCTATTATTGTCAGAAACTGGGAGACGAAGTTAAAGACTGCCCAATCATAAAGCAAGCTCAGACAGCTAAGGTGTACGCAGTCAAAGACCAACCTGCATCTTCCAAAGCAGAAAAGGGGAAAGGAGTTCTAGAAGGTAATCTCATTATTTATGATAGCGTTGTTAGAGTTCTATTTGATACGGGCGCTACACATAGTTTTATCTCTCAGCAAGCTATAAATGAATTGAATCTTGAACCTGATTTTGTTGATGAGCCTATATGCGTAAAGAATCCAGTTGGAGGTCCCGCGAACCTTTGTCTTCGATGTAGAGACGTTCCTATCTCATATTCTTGTTACCAATTTCCTATTGGTCTCTTTCTTCTTGATTTTAATGAGTTTGAAGTCTTACTCGGAATGGATTGGCTAGCGAAATACAAAGCTAAATTGGATTGTAACAATCGATTGATTTCGATTAAAACCGAATTTGCAGATTTCATCGAGATTTCTTGTGAGGACCCTAGTCCAAAAAAAGAGAAGGGTTGATGTATAATTTGGGTTATCCCGAACCCAGTTTGGAGTCCATACCCATTGTTAGAGATTTTCCGGACGTGTTCGGAGAAGTGAAATCTTTACCTCCGCATCGAGAAATAGAATTCAGAATTGACCTAGTGCCCAATACTCATCCTGTTGTTCACGCAAGTCTTAGGATGGCACCCAGGGAAAAGGTTGAATTAGTTCAGCAAACCGATGATCTACTAGAAAAAGGGTTGATTCGACCCAGTGTTTCAGAATGGGGCTCAGCAGTTGTGTTTGTTGTTAAATCGGACGGATCTTTAAGATTGTGTGTAGATTACCGCGATCTCAATAAGATGACTCTCAAGAATAAATTTCCACTACCCCGTATTGATGATATGTTTGATCAATTGCATGGTGCTCGTTTCTTTTCAAAGATGGACCTAGCCCAGGGATTCCATCAACTACGAATCGCCGCAGATTGTGTCCATTTGACCGCTTTTAGGGGTCTTAATATGTTCTACGAATGGTTAGTCATGCCTTTCGGGCTAACTAATGCTCCAGCATACTTCGTACATCTTATGACTCGTGTGTTTCGGGATGTATTGAATAAATTTATGCTCGTATTTATTGATGATATTTTGATCTATTTCAAGACCGAAGAGGAGCATGCCGAGCATCTTAGAATCGTTTTGGAGATATTAATGAGAAATATTCTATTCGCAAAATTTTCCAAATGCCACTTTTGGGTCAAAAAAGTTAAATTTCTTGGCCATATTGTTAATGAAGAAGGAATTGCTGTTGATCCTAGCAAAATTTCCGCTATTCTTGATTGGAGAAAACCCACTACCCCAAAAGAAGTTCGAAGCTTTTTGGGTTTAGCAGGTTATTATCGAAAGTTTGTTCAGGATTTTTCTAAGATAGCTAGTCCGTTAACTAAGCTAACAATGAAAGATGTAAAATTCAATTGGACTCCGAAATGCGACGATTCTTTTCAGGAATTGAAGAAGAGATTAACCACAGCTCCTGTTCTCGCTATTATCAACGAGAATCAGGTACTATCTGTTTATACCGACGCTTGTGGTGTGGTTTGGGTGCGGTATTAGTGCAAAATGGGAAGGTGATTGCCTAGGCGAGTAGACAATTACGTCCTCATGAAAGAAATTACCCAACTCATGATTTGGAACTTTTAGCTGTTATCTTCGCTTTGAAAATATGGCGACATTATCTTCTGGGTAAGAATCTTTTCAGCTTTCTTAACAATTTACGAATTTAACTTGACTTAAATAATATACTTAATGAACTCTTTTTCTCTAGGTGAAAAATTCGAATTATTCACCGACCACAAATCTTTGAAATACCTCTTCACCCAGAAAGATTTAAATCTGTGAGAACAACGTTGGTTGGAATTTCTGGCATCCTATGACCTAGATATTCTATATACGCCGAGAAAAGCCAATGTAGTTGCTGATGCCTTGAGTAGAAAGCATGCTATTCTTGCTTACCTTGTCATTACTCCTACTCTTCTTGAAAAAGTCGCCAGTAAACAAAAAGAGGATGAGTTCCTTCATCAAATTTAGGAGAAAATGCATCGTGGAGAAAATACTAGTTTTGAAGTCGACGGCATTAAAGTTATAAGATTGAAAGGCAGAATATGTGTTCCAGACTTCTCTGATCTGAAACGTGAAGTTTTGGATGAATGTCACAAATCTAAATTCAGCATCCATCCAGGAGTCAATAAGATGTATAAAGATATCAAAAGAACTTCCTGGTGGAAGACGATGAAAAGAGATATATCTATATATGTGAGTCACTGTGCTACTTGCCAACAAATCAAAAGCGATCAAAAGAAAATGGCGGGTTTACTTCATCCTTTAGAGGTACCCAAGTGGAAAGGGGACCAAGTATCGATGGATTTCATCGATGGGTTGCTTCGTGCTCGGAAAGGCAATGAAGCAGTTTGGGTTATTGTAGACCGTTTAACTAAGACAACCCACTTTTTGCCAATGAAATCTACCCGCACAGCTGCAAGTTTAGCCGAGTTATACGTGAAAGAAATTGTTCGTCTCCACGGTATTCCTAGCAGCATAGTGAGTGATCGTGACCCGATCTTCACTAGTAGATTTTGGGAAGCATTTCAAGATGCATTGGGAACAAAACTGAATTTCAGCACTGCTTATCACCCACAATTTAATGGGCAGATTGAGAGGATTAACCGAATCTGAGAAGACCTATTGCGTGCTTGTATACTTGATTTTGGTGGTTCTTGGGAGGACCATTTACATCTGGTCGAGTTCTCATATAACAACAGCTATCAGGCCAGTATAGAGATGGCTCCTTTTGAAGCTTTATATGGTCGTCCGTGTCAATCACCCGCATGCTGGATTGAGACTGGTGATAAACTCATCCTTGGACCAGAGATGATTAAAAGAAGCCACATAAAAAGTTGATTTTATACGGAAGAAATTGAAAACGTCTCAAAGTGGTCAAAAGAGTTATTATGATCGTAGGCAAAGGGATTTGGAATTCCATATTGGAGACTCTGTTTTTCTCAAAGTATCTCCAATGCGAGGAGTATTAAGATTTTGGAAGACCGGTAAGCTGGCACCATGGTATATTGGTCCTTTTCCTATTCTGGAGAGGATCGGTTCTTTAGCCTATCATGTGCAGTTGCCTAGCTGGTTGTCTGGCGTGCATGATGTGTTCCACATTTCTAATCTTCGGAAGTATGTGCATGATCCAGATGACGTTAATGAAGAAGCTGCCCAGCAGGATCTCGAAATCACTTCCACTTTAACAGTTAGAAGAGAGCCGATAAAGATTGTAGATCGTGATGAGAAGCGATTGAGAAACAAAGTTGTGAAACTGGTTAAAGTTCAATGGAGTGGCGATCCAAAGGACTGCACTTGGGTAACCGAAGATAATATGCAGAAATCATATCCCAATTGCAGAGTGGATATTTCGGCTTAAACTGGTAAGCGATTTCCTTATTTTTTTGAATTCGTATATTCTTTGTTTGCTTTTCTCTCTCTTTCAAATTTCGAGGACGAAATTTTCTTAAGGGGGGATATTTGTAACATCCCAAAATTTGTTGATTTAAATATGGTGACTTATTTGAACTGTTGAAATTAATTTAAAAAGTTTCGAGAGAAAATAAAATATTATTAATATTAAATACTACAAAGTTATATGGATATAAATTAAATATTTGGTAGTTTAAGCTTTATATAAATAATACTAATAAAGGAAAAAAACATATAACAAACAAGAAATTGTCTTAAACCATAAAATGAAATATATGTTATAAATTAAATGTTGATAGTTAAACTTCAAATAGAAATAAAAATTCAAGAGTATGTTTGTAATAAAATCATATGGTTATAAAATGACATAGGAAATTCGTACAAGGTTGCATGAGAATTTTATAAACCAGGAAACAACAAAACAAAGACATATGCAAGAAAAAAAATATACAAAATAAAACAAAAAAAATTTGTACTTAGAAAAAAAATCAAATAAGATTACCTGTTAACTTAGATGGGAACAATAGCATTTAATGCTTTCTTCTTAGCATAAATTTAGAGTCAATTCAAATGTAACAAAATCATTTCAGCCTAAATCAAATTTGGCTTAGTCAACAAGAAAAAAAATCTGATCAAAAGATAAATGTTGTACCAATTATAACCTACCTTTATACAAGCTACCTTCTTTATTTATACATCCATATTCACTTTAATTCGTTTAAACAAACATAGTAAACCAGCAAAAATATAAAACATCACCACAATTGCAAATTCAAATAATCTGTTGAACAAAAAGAAAGAAAAGAAGATGGATCAAAACTGTTTTTTTTTCAATACACAGATGCAGCTCTGTTCATCAACATTTCTAGTTGAGTAAACTAATTTTTTTAATTGAAATCTAAGTATTTAGTTCATGAACCTTGTGTTTTATTGTATATTGAAAAGAAAATGTTGTTTTGTATGTTCCTGTGTTACTGGAAACTTTTATACAGTTTGTTCTTCAATATTTTGGGTCTCAGAGCAAACTGAATTAGGAGAAAATCAAATAAACTTCATCAAAACATTTTTAGATTAGGATTTTTTTTAACAAAATAGGTTTGTTCAAACATCATTTATGAGCTAAAATTTGTATTAAGCTTGATCATAAAGAGTTGACTCTGTAACCTCAAATTTACAGTAAAAACAAATTTTATGATGGATTCAAGTATTTTAAATCGTTGATTTGATTATATAATTTGAATGATCATACAAAGATATGATTTTTAAAATGAATATGATGATTTTTAATCAAGTATTCCAAGTGCAGTTTGTATTCGAATAAAATATGCATTTCGATCATTTTCTGATGGTCAATTCAATATTTGATGTTGAAGTTTTGCATGAAGCAAGGTTGAACGTCATTGATTTCAAGAAAATTATCAAATAATTTTTCTATTGTATAAATTGGAGGTTCGAGTTCAATCTAGTGTTATATTCGAGTTTTTTTTCATGTCTGTAAATAAAGCGATTTCATCACCTCGGAGGCATCGAGTTGCACGTGATGATGGGGGAAGGTAGTATGGAGTGTTGAACTTCGATTTCGAGTGTACGTTAGGTTTTCGACTTGCTGAAGCTCGTGACGTTCGCTAGAATGGCGGCGTGATGACGTTCACGTGCACGACGTCGATCTCGTGTCAGGAAGTTGGGTTGTGAAGAGACTCGAGGGAGCGTTCGAGTAAAAGATGTTTTGGCTCGGGTTCGATCTCGTGTCAGGAAGTTGGGTTGTGAAGAGACTCGAGGGAGCGTTCGAGTAAAAGATGTTTTGGCTCGGGTTCTCTCGCGTTTGATTGGAATGTTGCAGCAGTTGATTAAGTTTAAGACTTAAGCTAGAAAAAAAAGAAAAGGAGAAGAAGAAGAGAGTATGAGAGGGAAATAAGAAAACTCAGGGAAAGGAAGAAGGAAACTCGAGTTTGACTCGAGTAAAAACCTGGGTTGCTCGGGTTTGATTCATAATGGGTTAAGCCCAATAAAATTTCAGATTTATAATGTTAAGTAAATTCTTGTATTCATGAGGTAACTAATGTTGATTATGTTGAATTAAGAACTTACTACAAGTTTTAAATTATTTAACAATGTTTTAAAATTTAATTAATCCTTTAACTAAATAATTTAATTTAAGATAAGAATTGAAGTTAATTAGCATTAAAACTTTCAATGTAACAATAAATTGATTTTCAAAGTGTAAAGAAGATTTTTAAATGATAGTTAAGGTAAATAATTTTTATTAACTAATGGTTTTGCAAAGTAATTAAGAATGATTTATAATAGCAATTTCAAATTGGTAAATTAATAATTAAGTGTTTAAATTAATTTGTAAATTAAGAATTGTTAAGTAGATAATTTAAGTTGATTAATTATAATTGGCAGTTGATTAAAATAATTAATTAAGAAATAATTAATCAAGTTAATTAAAATTTAAATTAATTTATCCAAAATTAATCATTGATTTAAAATAATCAATAAAAATAATTATATGGTTAATTTATTAGATCACACTCACATTGGAAAATAATTAACTATTGTTCTGCACTGAATTGTTATTTCTGTTGTGATCGTAATACTGTGTGTTGTGAATTGCTCTGTACTGCACTGTGATTTATGATCTATTTCTGTATTGATGTGGAAACCCCTTTTGCCCGTAAAACGGCATTTAAACTTCGATGCGACAGGGAGTCGGATTCCAGTTGGTTATCCGAAACCCACATCGAACACTGAATGTGAATCTTTGTGATTGATACACCCATGTGTTTTAAAATCAAGCGTTCACTATTCGGTTTAGCCGGGAGAGGATCTTTGTGTCATATAACCCATTCCGAATAGTAATACGTCGAAATGGGTAGCATTTGAAGACCGGTGTTGAAGACCGGGTGTCTTCGAAAACGATAGGATGACCTATCGATTGTCTCTGCACTGAGTTGCTCCAGTATAGAGTTCCCTAAGTGATGGGAAGTCCGATCGGGATTGTAGATACCCGGATTTGCAAGGGCTTCTTCCTTTATTGGACGAAGTGCCTTCGGTTCTGTTCGAAGCCGGAACAGACTTGTATGGTTGTGTGTCTGACACTACACTTTGAGGTATAAAGCAGATTTCTTTCAAATACATATCTGTTGATGGCGAAGAATTTATACTCTTAGCTTAACACCCTTCTCTGAGACGTACGAGCTCATAGGTTATGTAGTTGAAGGTTATCAGTGATATACTCCCAATTTGGTAGTGTGGCATGGTATGTCCTACTGTGTGTTGATGATCATTTGTTGATCATTTGTGATCAGAGCATAGCTTTCGTGTAAAGCGTAGCTTTGTGGACGAGTCCTCATCGGACCTCACAACCCGAAAATGGTCGAAACAGGAAAGATGCGGTAAGGTTATGAGGGTCGCGCCCTTTAAGGTATGTCATTTCCTTCTGGAAAAAGGTGATGTCAAGGTATGGAGCCTAGATATTTACCTATGTGGTTCCTCCAATCTCATTTACTCTGTGGTTGTTGCTTTGTGATAGAGGGCCCTCGGATAAAGGTCCCAAAGGACCAGGGAGTGGCATATTCGTGTAGTAGTTACATAGTTACAGAGGTATCCCGACCTTATGTTGGCAGAGAGCTGGTTAAGTTCTCAGGACGTCCCGCTAGAGGAATACCCATGTGGTAGTAGGAAGTTCCTTAGCCTGACCATTTGTTAGAAATCCAAATAAATAATACGAGCCCTTTACGATTGCAATTTGTATAACCTGCCATCTCAGGTGATAGCTATAGTAGGCATAGTATAATGGTACCTATGCTGGCTAAGATTAATATTCTACTTTCGAAATGTTTTCACACTATGCACTAGTAATAATATCAAAGAGTTTTCTCTTATTAAGCATATTTGACTATCATAAGGGGAAATCTCCCCCAAGTGTGCGATTGCATTATGTATGTGCCGGGAGGCCTTATGGTAGTTTCATTCTCCAAAAGAATAGCAATTTTTCCTTATAAATCTTGTTCTATTTAAAAGCAACTGCTTTGTTTACTCATACCAGTCTCATGACTGACCCGGAGTTTATTGTTTCTTTTCTAAACTCTGGGTGCCCATAATTTCTACATGGGCAGCCTAGTAGCAGGTTTTCTTGTTTTGGTGTTAGCAGTATTTTTGAAGCTCTTATCTTGGAGATATTTTAGAAGCTTTTGAGATCTGAGGTGCTTAGTTTTTGGAAGTTCGCTATCGCTATTTCATTTGAAGACTTTTTGGATATATGATCACTTGTTGTATTATTATGATGTTTATTTGGAGTTGTGATATTTGTATAAAAATACTCTGATGTAGTAATGGATATTATGTCAATGTTATATCTGTGATGCAATGCATGATATTCATTTTGTTTCCGCTGTTTTCTATTCATCTGATGTTGTTATAAGCTCCATCCAACTGGAGTTTGATGTTTGAATCTTTGGCAGTCGAATACAAGTGAGGTATTTAGTGTCAATTTTTGAACATTGGATTTCGGATCGTGACAATCGGACTGCAAAAATGGTGTGGAAACGCGCGTCGAATCTTCTAGCCAAAGAAAATATCCCAAATTGGACCGACCCACATCAATACGGTTCGGTTGTAGTTTGGACGATTGAACCGACCATATTAAACCGAACTGAATATTTACACTATTAATTATTATGATAAAACTTTAAGCTACTTCCATCTCACTTTATTTTCTAACGACGTTAGTTCTATTTTCATCTTATATTAATAAGAATCGTTGTCATAAAGGAAGAACTTATAGTTTTACTATGATATTTTTCAACTCATTTTTTGGATAAATCCTAATTATAATCTTATTATAGTAAATTTACTTAATAATTATGCATTAATTAACATTGATGATTGGTTAATCTACTGAAAAAAATTCTCACCTACAACTAAATGTCAAATTAAAATATTCATACAATTAAGAACAAATTTTTCATTTTAATATAACATTTTGTGTTTTAACCTTTATGTATAAAAGTTCACACAGTTGCCTTCGTAAATTGATTGTTGTTGAAAGTAATTCTCTTCTTTCATAATTAGTATGGGCACAAACCGGACTGGACCAAAATCAAACGGTACTACATTAAACTAAACCGAAATCGAACCATTTAAAAGATTAGTATAATGGTTTGTTTTTTGATTAATCATTTGATGTAGTGAAAAAGTGGTTTGAGCTTCAAACCGCACCAAACCGACCCGCATCCACCCTTGAAAAAAAATGTTAACACATATATTATTCCAAAAATTTAGCTTTTAAGGAACATGAACAATGACCTGTGATATCAAAACAACTTTATCATGTCTTTTGCTAAAATTTTCCAAATATTCTAAATTTCCAGTCCTATACTGCATTTACTGTTAGTCAAGTGTCTTCATGAGATTTTCATGTTTATACCGCTTCTTTATTGTGCATATATAAGAGCAATTCGCATGTCAAAAATTAGTAACATAGTACATAAGTAGAAACTCGTAATATCTTGTGTCTTTTTACAAGAAACAACTAACAGTTTTTCAACCCAAACAATCGAAAAGAAAAGAACAAATGCTGGAAGAGAAAAGACAACAACAACACAACCCTAAACTAATGCCTACAAACTAAGAGAGCCCTTGCTCCATGGTTGGAGCTCGACCCATTGCTGCAACCCGAGAATTGTCGTGGCATGGTGGCTATGCACCCAAACTCATACTGTTGGCGCAGACGGTATTGCCGACAACTTTGATGTTACCATCTTCCTAAGGGATGAACTAATGATGGTAGAAGGAACCTTCTACTAAACTGTCTCTCCATGGAGGTTCATCTTTATTACTTAAAGACGAGAGTGGATAGATGAAAATACAGAAAGTGACTCTGTGGAGTGCTAATCCTTGATTAACAAATTGAATAAAAATGGTACGAGTAACATAGACGGTAATGCAGCCAATATTAGCAACGATGGTCTTCCACGTAAAGGGATAGATTGGGTCATGACTTTATGTCTAAGGGATGACGTTGCGTCGAAGTTGTACAAAATCAAACGGGCAGTCAGACATAGATTATCCATCTTCCAAACACCAACATTTTGGGAAAAGATCTGTTGTAAAATCTTTGAATCAGTCACTTCAAAATCATCCAAGTCCATTTCTTTCACGGATGCCACCAAAATCTCATTGAGATCATCATTATTTAACTCAATCAAGATACCCTTCACCTTCGAAAAAAAATCAAACTATTGCCTCCATCGAAAAGGCAGATGTACCATAGGTAACATTCCTGCTCAAAAAGTTTCAAAGTAGAGGATCGGTTCAAATCCTACCGTAATAAATAGTTCTTCCAGCTCAAAAGCAGCAAAACCTTCTACTCATTCCGGTCTAGCGAAGTGGCCTCCTGAGGATTGAGACCATAATGGTACGAGGAAAAACCAGTAGTGTGAAAAGGTGTCTTGGACTAGGAGATGGTCGAATAGAGGAAACAGGGTTTAGATTTGGAGTGGTGATAGGGTGAGATCTAACGTACGAAACTAGTATAAGGGGAAGGCAAGGCTGTTATACCTAGGATCAAGCGGTGTCGCCTAGTGGAGGAATGGAAGAGAGAGGCTAAAACTTGGATGGAGATTAGGTTTGGCTTGTTGAGGAAGGAGGAACAAAAGAAGGCAATTAGGGAAATTCAGGCATGACTTTTATAGTCCCATTCTATGTTCAAGTTGTGCCAAAACTCGTTAACTGGTAGACCGCTCTAGCTTTACTGCCAAGTGGTCAACCATTAGACGGGCGTTGGACGCTAATTGAACCTAGACATAATTAGGTTTAATAATAATTGTTTCGTTCCGTCTCCTTCGATTCGACACGACCCAAATAATTCTTGTCATCGTCACGATAGTGTCAAAGCCTATTGCCTAGTCCCGAACCATGCTTTAGCAATTCATATAGTCCCAACAAAACTACTACAACCAACAAAAATCCAAAAATATATCAACTCCTATTTCCTTCCTACCTCGACATTATAAATCAAGAAATCACTAAGCTAAATATGTGCTCCTTTATACTTGTTTCTAAATAATAGAAACTATTTCACACCAAAAATTTTCTTATATATATATATATATATATATATATTTCAAGGTCTCCAAAAACCTTCTTTTAAAACATAAATTTCCCAAATGGAAAAACTATTTCCTTCTAAAAAATCGATATATACATATATATATTTAAGGATTTCAAAATATAGTCTTTTACAAACTAAAAATTTCTTAACACGACCAACTTAGTGGTATACAAGGTTCTTTAAATATTGAAATTTTAAAACTTTCTCAAAATAAAATTTCGAAAATAAATCCTTGGGAAAATAATCCTTCGAAAACACTTTTTTTTTCAAACTCTAAGGTACTTCCAAAACACACTTTATACAAATTCTCTCATTGGTTTTAGACTAAGGAATCGACATTAATTATCCAAATAAAAATCAATTTTGACATCAAAGTGGTGATCAATGAATGCATCCTAGCAAAAACTTGCCTCCGGACAATTGTGACATAAAAACTTTAATTTCCTTCCCATTAAAAATAAATGTGTGTCTTTGACTAGATCTCATCATCAAAATCCAAAATTACAAGGTAGCTTGAATATCAACCATCAAGTCGAACACCTCCAGCCTCCGAGATTTTGTCATATATCATACTAATGTTCTTCATCGGTAGTGCTTTATGCATCGCCAGCACTCTATGGGGTACTTCAGAGTCGGCGTGAAAATCTTAACTCCAAGATATTTCCAACGCATAGTTGCTTTGCCCGTTCCTTCGGAGTGGAACAACTATTCCTATAGTTTGAATTTTTAGAATCTAGCATAAAAATATAATATTATTAGATAGGAAAGTACGAATACATTCTCTCAATTTATCCTAGTTCCTCTGGTCTACTAACCTAGGATATGATACCAAATGTAACAATTTGCACCTTAACGGGCCTAGCTTTCGACAAATTTAAAACCCAAATCCATTAAAGCACATATCTTTAGATTTGGTACTTGTAAACAAGCATGAGCATTATTAGAGACTGATAGAAATTAAAAATCACATTCAGAAAATTTTAGCGAAGGACATGATAAAGTTGTTTTGATATCATGGATAATTTCTCATGTTCTTAAAAGCTAAAATTTTGAATAATGAATGTTCTAACATTTTTCTTTATGTAAAATGTCAAGTTTTATGTGTAAAGGTTAGCTGTAGAATTTTAAAATTTGGTTTATCCATTTAGCGCATAACCGACTTCCGACTATGTTAAAGTGTGACTTGATTTATCAAAATCCTTGAGAAGTAAAATATTTTGAAAATTTCTCTTTAATTTGAAAAGTTCTCATTCGAAAAAAATTTGTTCTACTTATTTGACTCTTAAATTATTTTTAGAGTTTTTGTCCAAAAATTTGATTTCAAGGAAAAATATGCATCCAAATATTTTGGGATCTTATTTTGACATAATAATTTAAAAAGGTGAGAAAGATTTTTGTGAAATCTTTGATTTTGAAGGCCACATGTTAGGCATAGGGAATAAAAATAGAGTTAGAATTTATGAATTTAATGATGCATTGGGATCGACGATGCAATCAATGCAAGCGATAACAAGGAAAAAGCTGTTTTGACCTTAGAGTTTCTATTTCCATACCTTGTCGACAATGCATGTGAATCTATCTTTAGACTTAATTCTGTTTTAATGCTTGAAATATGTATCCTTATGTATTTTGTACGTGGATAATTTGGAGTAAATCTGGGGCAGTGAGGAAATTTCCACTGTACTATGGAAATGGAAAGATTATAATGTGGTGAGAATGTTAAATCTTTTGCCTAAATTCCTTTTTTTAACATAGGAGTAAAGTTTAGTAAGCTATTTTTCGATGCGTTAGATTATTAGATTGTAGGAAGTGGACGCAAAATTGGTTGCTTCAAACTTCTACCCATTGGAGTATGAGGAATTTGGGTGAAAAGATTTTTCAAGAAGCCACATAAATGTAGTACTGCTAGTATATTTATAGGTTGATTGCATCATATTTTTTAAAAATGTTTTTAAAAGAAATGCACTCATATAGGAGGATTCGATTTAGAATCATTCTACATATATATTTTTTGTGTAGTAATATAGTAATGAGCTGTGCCTTTATGCACGTTCAGTTACAAAACTGGTTGTACACTCATTTATTGTGTAGTGAGTGTAGGATAATTAGGAGCCAAACCATGACTTAGCCATTGATGAAATTTCGGGGATGAAATTCTTTTTAAGGTTGGAAGATTGGAACACTCCGAAATTTGGCATTAGCTATTTAGCTAGTTAGATAGTTAATTAGGCTTCGAAAATGGAATTTGTGCAAACTATGGAATTTGACCATGTAACTTTCAGCATTGCATTCATGGTGAAATTTTGAGCAACTTTCATATTTGGAATTTTGCGATCAAAGTACAAACAAAGAAGTTATGACTAAAAAACGAATTTGAAACGAAAATAAATAAATAAGAAAAATTAACTAAGTTAACCCGGGCCCACAGGTCGACCCACCACCACAGACGGTCGACCAAAAGCGATTGAACTTTAGGTAAGGGCGATCAACCGTTCCCTATGTGGCGGCTAGGGTTAGCCTAGGCCCAATGGTTTGGATTTAAGATATTTCGAACTAACGGTTCTGGTTGATTCTTGCTCCTATAAATTCATGCCTGGCCTCCTTCTCTTCTCATATTTTTCCATAGGCAATAACGAAGCTCTGCCATTTTCTATTCTCCACTTTCTACTCAAATTATAAAAATAAGATATTTATATCTATATTCATACAAATTGGAGAAGAACATAAATCTAATAAAAAGGAGAAGAGAAGAGAATCAACTATATATGTATTTGAGGTAATTTATATAATCGTATCTATTTCTCTCCCAATCTCAAATCTCTTCTCAGATATGTAAATCTAATGCATGTATATACCTTCTTTTTTTTTTACATATTTGTTGGATTATAAAGGATTTGAAGATGAATCAAAATTTCTACGTCAGATCTGGAGATTTGGATCGCTTTAAAAAGGTGAGTGGGAAATTTTATGGATTGTTATAATATGAAAATTATCCGGTAGATGTTTATCCATTTTTTTGCCTAACTGGAGATCGTATATGAGTTGTAATTAACAAATTTGACATAGTCTAAATATAATAAACAACACCTAATTATTCTTGTTTATGAATTGATTTAGAATTATTTACAGCCTAATCTAGAAATCAGCCCCAAAAGTACGGATTTAGAATATTGATTTAAATGAAATTTACTCCAGATCTGAAAATAGGTTTTATAATGATGTCATGAATTTGAATTATTACAGTAATCTTGTTAAAATGTAAACTTTTCTATGTTTGGATTTGTTGGAATTTAGATCCCTTTAATATTCATAAAATAGTTTGATTTCTTTCCCTTTTAGAAAAATATAAAGCGTTTGATCTAACAAGGATTATATGCATATAAAAAGAGAAAGAGATATGTAAAGTATTAATTCATTGTTTATGCTGTCTATTTCAGTAATTAAAGGAAATGATTATTCCTTGTAATTTCGAATGATGTAACCTTTTATATCTTAAAGTTAAATATTTTATTTCAGATTAATTTATTGAAATAATAGCGGATAATCTTATCAGATATGATTCCAACAATTGAAAATGGAATAAAATATTCTAGTGGAGATATATAACTAGAATATATTTGATAAAAGTATATATTTGTATGCAATTTACTATGTTTATAATAATTGAATAAAACTTAGCTAATAATGACGCTTCCATGTAATATTCGCATTTAGGATAACTAATTAATGAGTGAAGAATTTAAAGGGTTGTAACTCCAATAAATGAGAAATAAATGCTAACAAATATGGGAGTTGCAATAATTTAATAGGGTAAATGGATCAATGGGATTGATAGTTAAAGAAGTTGAACTAATAATTATAGAAATAATTAAAAAGGTTATTAATTTGAAATTAGTAATCGTACACAAATATCTTATGAAATGTTTGCTAGGATTTTATAGACAAATTGGCATTTATGAGCATTAAAAGGGGATTAATAGGTAGAAAAGTATTTAAGGTAATTCTTATCGCCTTAAATAAAAGCGAATTAGTAAGCTAAGTCCAATATCTACCTAAGATAATATCGGTAAATACTTAGGATGGCTAATTAGACATAGTGGGTTAGTAATGCGACATTAGCAGAGTCACTCGATGGAAGACTACCATTCACTTTGAGGCAACCAACAGTCGGTGCACAAGTATTGAGTGAACGTTGGACCTACCTTGAACACAAATATTGAATGTTGGAAGTCCTTCTAGTCCTTTTAAAGGTATTAAGTGTTTGGGTACTGTCTCTTATATGGTTACGATTTTATTGGTGATAGATACGGTAGTAGTTGGGCATTAAATGTTGGATGCCTTAAATCGTGGTTGGAGGTCTTTATAGCTAGGATCCTCTGACCATTGACAACATTATTAGAAAACCGCCTTGGGAATAGGTCTTAAATAACGAAGTCTACCTTGATTGAGGTCTTAAGTGCAAGAATTTGCTTATTTCTCTTTCAAAAGTATTTTGTGATGATTATAGAAGCAAGCTTCATATTTAGAAGTATCAAGTGGCAAATGGGTTTGGAAGTATTGGGTGGTTGATAAGGCTTCATCAGTATTTTGTACCCACGGAAGGGGTAAGCAAGTAATCATGTGTGCAATGCAATGTTAGATTAGGATTGCTAACCTTAATGGACATAACAATTAGATGAAAACCAATCATTATAAATTTATGTTATAGACAATTTGTAGATTTTTCAATCACCACAACGTTGTTCAGGCTTCCTCCTCATTACAACTCACAGAATAGATTCAGAGGAATAAGTCATTGGAGCTGGATGTGCTTTGTTGTTGGAGAAGTCTTCTTTTCTCTCATGCTCGATGCCGATGTAAAAGTTTGCTATCAAAGGAATACCATTAATTCCAAGATGGTAGTCATAATCAATATTCTTATCCTTTTATTGTTTCCGCTGTTAGTTTAGATTCTATCAACCTTTGATAATGCTTAATCTTATTTGGATGTACCAAATCCAACAAGCTACGCTTTGATGGACTTCGGTTTTGATTTTCAACAAAATTGAGGCCTATTAAGGTACGAGTTGTTACATTTGTTCCTTGGATGGCAGTCATAGTAAGTATTCGTATCCTATTATTGTTTCTACCATGAGTTTAGATTTCCACCAATTTCTAATGATGCTCATGCTTATTCGTAGGTACCAATCCAACAATATATGCTCTGATGGACTTAGGTTTTGATTTTTATTGAAATTTAGGCCCATTAACGCGCGAGTTGTCACATTATTGTAACATCCCGTAATTTGATGTTAGTTATTCAATTAGTTAGTTAATAATTAGGCTCAAAAATGGAATTTTTGCAAATGATGGAATTTAACCCAAAAAATACACTATTTCATTCATGGCAAAATTCTAAGCCACTTTTATATTTGGAGTTTTGCGATTGGAGTTCAAATGAAGAAGTTATGGATGAAAAATGAATTCGGAACGAAAATAAATAAATAAGAAAAATTAAATAAATTAGCCCGAGCCTATAGGTCGACCCTTATCATGTGATTAACTAGGGGCAGTCCACCCCGGGGAAGAGGGTGGTCGATCTCTTCGTCTATGGTGACTAGGGTTAGCCTAGGCCCAACGGGTCGGATTTAATATATTTCGATCCGACGGTTGAGGTTGATTGTTGCGTCAATAAATTCAGGCCTAACCCTTCCTTTTCTTCTCATCTTTTTCTTAAGGTAGCAACAAAGCTCTGCCATTTCTTCTTCTCTACTTTCTTTCTAAATTATAAAAATAAGTTATTTATGTATACACACATACAAATTCAAGAAGAATAAAACTCTAATAAAAAGGAGAAGAGAAGAGAATCTACTATACGCATATTTGAGGTAATTTATATATTTGTATCTATTATCTCTCCCAATCCCAAATCTCTTCTGAGATCGGTAATTCTAATATACGTATGTACCCTTTTACACATATTTTTCTTGGATTAAATAGGATTTGCAGATGAATCAAAGGTTGTACTTCAGATCTAGAGATTTGGATCACTTTTAAAAGGTGAGTGGAATTTTTTTAGAATTGTTATAATACGATAATTATCCCGTTGGTGTTTACTTGATTTTATGTCTAACTGGATAATTGTACATGAGTTGTAGGCAACAAATTTAATATAATATGAATATATAAATATCACCTACATATTCTTGTGCAAGAATTGATTTAGAAGTGTTTATCATCTAATCTGGAAATTAGTTCTAAAAGTATGAATTTAGAATATTGATTTGACTAAAATTTATTCGAAATATGAAAATAGGTTGTGTAATAATGTTATGAATTTGGATTATTACCCTAATCTTGTCGGAATGTAAACTTTTCTATGTTTGGAGTAGTTGGAATTTAGATCTATTTAATATTCGTATATTAGTTAGATTTCTTTTCATTTTAGAAAAAATAAGCATTTGATCTAATAAGGAATATATGCTAATAAAAAGAGAAAGAGATGTGTAAAGTATGAATTCAGTGTAGTTTACACTGTCTATTTCAGTAATAAAATGAAATAATTATTCCTTGTAATTTCAGATGACATAATCTTTTACATTTTGAAAGTTAAATGTTTGTTTTGGACTAATTTATGGAAATTATAACGAATAATCTTTTTATATATGATTCCAACAATTGAACGTTGGAAATGATATTTTAGTGAAGATATATAAATAGAATATATTTAAAAATAGATGTATGTACGTAACTTACTATGCTTATAATAAAAATAAAACTTAGCTAATAATTACCCTTACACATAATACTTGCATTTAGGATAATTAATTAATGGGAAAGGAATTTAAAAGGTTGCAACTCTAAGAAATGGAAAATAAATGGTAATAAGTACGGGAGTTGCAATAATTGGATATGGTATATGGATTAATGGGACTGATAAATATAGAAGTTGGATTAATAACTATGGAATAGTTAAGACTATTATCAGTTTGAAATTAATAATCATACATAAATGGTCTGTTAGGAGTTTTATGGTAAATTGACATTTATGAGCATAAAAATGAGATTTATGGGTAGATAAACATCTAAGGTAAATCTTTTTGCCTTAAATAAAAAGGAAATTAGTAAGCTAAGTCCAAGTAAAGATATAGGATGGTTAATTGGACTAAGTAGGTTAGTGATGTGAGGTTAATAGAGTGACTCTACAGAAGATTTCCTTCACATTGAGGCTACCGGCAGTCTAGTACAATGTGAAATATCAATAATCCTAAGACCCACGATGACATGAGAGATTGTGTCTACTTTCTTTACTTAAAAGTATTAAATTGTCCAAATTTGGAATTAGAAGCGGTGAAGGATATCTCCATAGGGGTTCGCTTCTGGTTTGAGGTGTTAAGTGGCTATAGGGTCCGCCTCTTTCCAAAAAGAAAGAATTAAGTTACCTAGTGAGATCATAAATAAATAAGGATGAAACGACCCATAAATTTTTAATAATTAAATTTGTTAAATTGATAAAATTTTGGTAATTTAATATGAATAAAAATAAACTTTGTAATAAAATAAGGAAGGGATGTTAAAGTGGAAATGCATATTTTATTCATAAGGAAATATAAAAAAATGAAACTTATCCGAATGAATTTATTTGAGGATTTAACCATAATAAATGTACACGTTTAACAAATTCAATATAATTAAGAACAACTGTTAATACAAAGGAAAGAAATTAATTAAATCCGTCAGGTCATTGATTGATTTCTTGCCTTTTTCTACACAGCCTCTTTATTTCTTGCTTTAGCTATACAAATTCTTTTCCTAGCCGTGTATTTATCATTTGCAAATCATGTACAAGAATATTTATTTCTCATTTCAAAACTCCTCATTTTCATTTGCATTTAAGAATAAAACATATACACGTTTCTTTCTCCTTAACTCATGCCATTTCTGTTTCTTAGCATTTACTCTCACTTTGCTTGCCATCCAAACCATCTATGTATCAACCCAAAATTTTTAATAAATGTTTTATTTATATAATTTAGATAATTTTGTTATTTAACAGATAAATTTTGGTGTGGATTAGAATTCCACACATGAATTAATAGAATATTTTCCGGAAATGTGAATTTTGTCAATATAGTAAAACTTTGACTTTTAAATTTAAAATTTAAAAGTTTGAAAATTTGAATTTCATATTTTATTTTGAAAGTAAATAAAATTTTAAGAATATTTCTTTTCGTTTTGTTGAAATCTGATTTATAATGTGAAAGTTATGCCTTTTTAACTATTGTGTGTAATTTGCTGTATTTAACAAAATTGTTTAGCTTAAATTATATAAATATTATTTTATTTTGTCATGTAATGTTCTAATTTATGTTTTCAGGGGTAAAATAACTTTTTTTGGATATATTTTGGTTTTAAAACATTTTTAAAAGTGTAATTGGCATTTTCCATTTTCATTTATATTTTGTTTACAATTTCTAATTTCCAACTTCAATTAATTTAAGAAATTCTTTATTTATTTTTATATTTTTCTTAAGAACTTATTTTATTCTCATTCTCACTTTATTTTGTTTCTCAAAGATTTATTTCAAATCTTTTTTAAGAAGATTTTTAATTTCCCAAAGTTAAGTGGATTGTGTTTGCAATTTTCATAAGCTAGTTTCAATAAATTAAGCTATTTTCTTTACTTATCTTTCTATTTTCCTAAAATATAATTATTTATTTTCTTTTTCGCTTTGTTTCAATTTTTTTATTTTATTCACTGATTTTTTATTTTTTTTAAAGTGTGCTAGAAATTTTTCCAAAGCTAGCGGTATTGTGTGTAAATTTTTAAGCCTTGTTTCAATTTAATAAACTATTTCTTTAATTCTTTTCCATTTTTTCTTGAAATCATTTATTTATTTCCTACCTTAACTTATTCCTCAAAATCCATAGCCGTTCCTTACATGTTGCCCATCAATTCACGTGAAGATAGGAAGAGTTCTCATTTTTCACTTATTCTTTTTATTAAATAGGAATCAAATCCCTTCATTTTCTCTTGCCGTTTTAAACATTGATTGCTTGACCGTTTCTTCCACTTGATTGCCGTGAGTTTTCTCACTTTATTTCTCATGCAAAAACATCTCCTCTCATTTTTATTTCTCACGGCTAGGAATATGGTAATGGCCTCCTTTTTTCTTCTTCCAAACTTTTATTTAAAACTGTATATATTTGTACAACATTTTGTTCCACTTTTGTTTCTTTTAAAATTGGTTATATACCTTTTAAATTAAGTAATAAATATTGTGTAAAAAGAAATAAAATGTTACGTTTCTTTATATGTATATACATGAGTTCTTAGTTAAATGATAAATAAATCAAACGAATGCAAACAAATCAAAATTTAAATTTATGTAATAAATAGTGTATAAATATGCTATATAATTTCATGTTTTAATTTGCTACGTTTATATCCGTTTTGTTTAATTTAGTTGGTATGTAAATGGTACGCTATTTGATGCAATATCCGTTAGCGTATATTTTACTAAATATATTTACTAGAATAAGAAACGTATAAATAAAATACGTTACTTTTGTTATAAATTTGGGCATAATTTGGACGTATGTTCGTTTATTTATTGCGTCTATAGTACACACTCTTAAATTTCTTACCTTAGCTATAAATAAATCAATAACTCAGTAGCTATGCATTTCCAAGCAGGCAAGAAATGAATCCCATAGCCATTCAATTTCATTTAAAACCTTGCTTAATTCACGTACAAACTTTTCTAGACTTTGCTTATGCCTCTTCTGTTTGATAGGAACAAAATCCTTTATTTCCTTAACGTTCAAATATCTTTATTTCTTGCGGTTTTTTTAATTAATTTATCAAGCGCAATTACCTCTTGTAAATTCAAATATCACACACAAAAAATTTCCTGACCGTTTCAAAATCCTTTCTTGCCTTTTTCTTTCACCAAAATCAACGCAGCCTACCTGATATATATTCAAACCCATGTACAATATTTCATATGCATCTCATTTTGGTTTCAGTCTTCTTCTTTCTTGCGTAAGCTCTCTGCTACAGGTAATAGCTGCAAGACTTTTCTTCCTTCTTTTATTTATTTTCTTTCGTCTTCTTTTTCTTGTATTTCTTTTGTCCATTGTTTTGCTACACCAAGTACTCGGCCCTCCACCACCTTTGAGATTTAACCCCAGCCTAAATTTTCCAATCTCCCACTACTTGCGTGTTCCGGGCTATAAATAAAAAAAAATTATATTAATACATGCACCACCTGTGCATAATTAAATCTCAGCCTATATACCTCAGCATCCCTCTGCGTACGTGCTTCTCTAGCCTTGGATATGGTAAATAGTCGAGACTTGAGGCGTGGGTTAAATCGTGTGGTGTAGGGACCGAGTTATTGGTTAATCATATCATTTTATTCAATCTAACTTTTCAGTTTTACTTTAGTAAATTTGATATGATCGTAATTGAATTCGCATAATTAGTTTATTCGTTTTGTTTCAAGATTTGAATCTGATCATTGCCTCCACTAAAATTTGATCGTGCCTTCTGTACATTTGTTCCGGTGTGGATATCGTTTTGAATCTAACCTTCTGCGTCGTAGAGGTGAGTATTCACGCTTGATAAACATACTTATAGAATTGTAAATTAATAACATGTGAAATTGTAGACTAATTACAGTATATTTTACTTGCTCCTGATATAAATTTATAATTAAAACCCTGTTATAAAATTTTCACATCACCCGTTATATTATATGCTATGCTGTTACATTTTATGATGTTATACTGTTTATTTATTACTGTTCATCACACTGCAAGTTCCTTGTAGAGTAGAATCGTTATAGACCCGTGGTTATTATATATATATTTTCTGGAAATATTAATTTTTTTATTAGTGTATTATAATATTTTGTTTAAAATTGGATTAAAAAAATGATTTTTATAAAGTATAGTGATTTTTTATAAATTAAATGTGTAAATAAATGAATGGTTAAGGTAGAATTTGAAGCATAAATTTATTTTGTAAATTTTGATTTTGTAAAAAAAAATGGAATTCAAGTTAAGAAATAAAATATGATAATTTGGTATAAATTTGAATATAAATTGAATTAATAAAGGGTTAAGTTTTCTATGAATTAAATGGTTAAATAGGTGAATGCTTAAAAATGAAAGTTGAAATATAACTTAATTAGAAATGTGAAGTTGGTTTTAGAATAAAGGTATGTTAAGAAATAAATTGGAAATTAAGTTTATTTTGAAATGGTAACTAAACTTAATTGTTAAGTAAAATTTTATAGAAAAATTGTGTACTTGATTTTAATAAGTAAAGCATAGAGAAGTTTGATATTTATTTGCGAAATTTACTTTATAAAAATGATAAATTGCTGAGTAATTTAAATTACTATTTCACTGTGGAAAATATGTTTTTATAAGTTAAATTCGTTGAAATTAAGGTTTAATTGTTGCTGAAATTATATTGAAGTCTGAAATTTAATTTACTTAAATCTGTTATAAAGGATATTACCGCTCTGTGCAAGTGCTGTAGTTGATGCAAATGAACTAAGGATAAACCTTTGGGATTTATATTGGATTTTGTAAGAATAATAACTTCACCTTTAAATAGTTTAAAATGAAGTATTTTGATTGAAATATAAACTTTTTTGAAATTTATAACCACGGGCAATAATAACGTTGGCTGTTAAAGAGACCAGGATCGGATATGGGCATACTCTCTGTCGATACCGAAAACCACTTTGACAACCGTGTACGCGGTGGAGATTCCAGAATGAAGTAGGATGGTGGTGACGTTCTATTGAGGTATGTATGTGGACCCGACTCCCGTGAGTTGGCATAAGGTGGCTAAAACAGGAGCGATCGACGGACTAATGAGGTAGCGCCTTTGATCGAACACACTTCTTCGTATGCCATTCTATTACTTCGTGATTGTTTGGTGCGCACCTTTGATTTTGGGAGTGTTGTTCGAGGTGGGCGGTAGTTGCACTACGCGTTACCACCAGTCCGGAACCGTAATTGGTATATCTACCCTGGCATTTCCTAGTTGTGCCGTGTCACCTACCATAGAGAGCCTTGTACGAGTTTGGTTTTCTCCCGTAGCCCGTGTGGTATCCTCTGGTGGCTTCCCGATCAGGAGGGACTATGATACTGGATGGACTACTGGGACTATTATGTGTTAAGGGCTATATGGGTAACCCTTTAATGCTATTTAAAAGTAAGTTTATTTTACTTACAGACACTATTATAATAGCGAAATATTACTACATAGTAAATAGTTTAACAGATCCTTAGAGGATGGGCGGTCCCAAGCATCCTTTATGTTACTTGCCTTTATATTATAGTTTACTTGAATTAGCTTACACTGTATAAGTATGTATGTCCTGACTCGAGTGTTTGTGTTTATTTATTACGCTCGAGTCAGCCTGAGTATCAGTTCGGACTTTATTTCTCGGAGCTAGGACTGTTGAAGATCATCTCTTTCAAGCTGCTCTATACCTTCTATTCAGTCTTTTATCTTAGCTTATGTAATTGAGACAAATAAATTTGCGATTTTCTATGGTTGATTCAAACTATATTTGGTTTTAAGACTATGTAATTTATACTTATTTTGAGACTGTGATAGTGGCTTCATGAACTACTATTTCTTTACTTCCGCTGCATTTCTTACTCTGTGTCTGTGACCTGTGATTATTTATTTACTGTATATTTTGAGATTTACCAAATTTTATTTACAACGCGGTATTTTGAACAATTCGAGTCCAACATGTGCGGATGCAAATGGTTGAAAATACCGGGTATTTACATTTGATATCAGAGCTTTGGCTCTAAGCAAAACTTAGAATGTATGGTAAATTTGATTTACAGAATCACCTTCATTCAAGCTTCAATCTCTTCCTTTTGATTCGATTTCCTTTGAATTTTGGAACGTTCCCTGTGGTTCCAAAGTTCATTCATGTCCGTCACTATTCATATTCTTTCGATTCTGGAGTATCCCATAACTCCACTTCGGATGATCTTTATAGTGAATTGGCGGTCTCGCCAATATTCTAATAAAGGGGTGAAACTCCTTTACAATTAGCATTGATTCACTAAAGATTTATATTTATCCTTGGTTTAGATGCTAGTATATTTGGTTATTCCGACTTCTATCTCTTCGGATCGAATGTAGATTTACCCCAAAAAATCCACATCGATCTTATTCTTTAAGTCACGGTTGATCCGGTTAAGGTTTCCCGCGATTTATATAAACTTATCCAGTTCCTTATTCTGTTATTTAATCATCGGATCTTCTGATTCCAACTTATCTTTAAATCAAAATTCTCTTTGATTTAGGTCCATCAAGTTTGAATCTCTATCCTTGTTTTGAAAAAATTTATTCCTATATTTGGAAAAAAAAAATATAATATTATATATAAGTATAATTTTCAAAATTTTTATAATTAATTTAACTAGTTGTCAAGAGATAATAGTCTTTGATTTTATTTATGGTCTTGTAAACCATGGGTTTTTTCTCACATAAATAAGTGAACTATAAACAATGGTTATAAATTAATTTAGAAACAGTAATGAATTTAAAACAAGAACTTAAGAATTCAATTTCCGATGGTTTCAAACCTTGTGTTTAATGTTTTAAAAGGATATATTATTTAAATTATTTTCGAATAGAAATTTGTTTCCAAAGAATTTTAAAGGTTTAAAAATCAGTGCTATTCTCTTTGTCACTGGGAAATTATTTCGGTGATGGCTGTAGCATCATCAACATTCATTTTCGAGTTTCGAAGTGAAGAGACCATTCTGTAGTCTGGCTACAGTGTTACCTTGAGAATTTAATTGATTTGAATCTCTAAAATATGACTTGATTTATAATTTATAGATATATGATTTAAATTTGATTTGACATATTATGTACATATATTTATTTATCTCTAACTGGTTTGAAGCGAATCAGAAATCTAATTCTCAAATTTTATCTTGAAGAAGAATTTCAATTATAAAAAGAAAATCAAAATTTTGAATAAATGATTCAAACTTGAGATAATTGAATTTGAAAGTTTTATTTGTATAATACTCAATTGCATTTCAATATAACTTACCTTGATTTTCAGAAGTTAACAATGTAATTGGATAATATACAATATAAAAAGATTTATAAATAAAATTTGAGTGCTTATAATAAATGTTATACACTTAAATTCTAGTTATAAAAAATTAACAGAGGTAAATAGAATAAAAGGGTAATGGAATAATTTACAATATAAAATGATGTTAAAGGAAATAAGAATAAATTTAAGCAGTTGTAATAAGTGTAAACATATTTAACATAGATGATAAAAATATATTGAGAGAAATAAATTTAGTTATAATTAGGAATAAAGAAGAAATTAATTTATTGAACACATTTTTGAGTATAACAAACGATTTTCAAACTTATGATTTTAGAAATATTTATTTTAAGATAATTGGAAGATGAAGTAATGAAATTTGAAACAGTTAAATTTAACTTAAGTGAAATTAAATAGATGAAATCAATGATTAATTTAAAATTGAATTTGTATGGTTTAGATTAATGATTCTATTTTGAGTTTCAATTTAGTTTTCTTTCAGGTTGTTTCTATACCCCTATCTTCTTCCTTTATGAGGATGAAAAGTTTTAAGTGGGGGAGAGTGTAACGACCCATAAACTTTTAATAATTAAAATTGTTAAATTGATAAAATTTTGGTAATTTAATACGAAGAAAAATATAATTTATAATAAAATAAGGAAATGTTATAGTGGAAATGCATATTTTATTCATTAGGTAATATAAGAAATGAAACTTATCTGAATGAATTTATTTGAGGATTCAATCATAATAAATATACACATTTAACAAATTCAATATAATTAAAAACAACTGTTAATACAAAGGAAAGAAATTAATTAAATCCACTAGGTCATTAATTGATTTCTTGCCTTTTTCTACATGGCCTCTTTATTTCTTGCTTTAGCCATACAAACTCTTTTCCTAGCCGTGTATTTCTCATTTGCAAATCATGTACAAGAAGATTTATTTCTCATTTCAAAACTCCTCATTTTCATTTGCATTTAAGAATAAAACATATATACGTTTCTTTCACCTTAACTTATGCTTTTCCGTTTCTTAGCATTTATTCTCACTTTGCTTACCATCCAAACCATCTATGTATCAACCCAAAATTTTTAATAAATGTTTTATTTATATAATTTAGATAATTTTGTTATTAAAAATATGAATTTTGGTGTGGATTAGAATTCCACACATGAATTAATAGAATATTTTCCGAAAATGTGAATTTTGTCAATATGGTCAAATTTTGACTTTTAATTTAAAAATTTAAAAGTTTGAAAATTTTAATTTTATCTTTTATTTTGAAAGTAAATAAAATTTTAAGAATACTGCTTTTCGTTTCGTTGAAATCTGATTTACAATGCAAAAGTTATGCCTTTAACTATTGTGTGTAATTTGCTATATTTACAAAATTGTTTACTTTAAATTATATAAATATTATTTTACTTGGTCATGTAATGTTCTAATTTATGTTTTCAGGGGTAAAATAACTATTTTTGTATATATTTTGGTTTTAAAACATTTTTGAAAGTGTAATTGATATTTTCTAGTGTCAGTTGTATTTTGTTTACGATTTCTAATTTCCAACTTCAATCAATTTAAGAAATTCTTTATTTATTTTTATATTTTTATGAAGAACTTATTTATTCTCATTCTCACTTTATTGTGTTTCTCAAAGATTTATTTTAAACTATTTTTAAGAAGAGTTGTAATTTCCCCAAGTTAAGTGGATTGTGTTTGCAATTTTCTTAAACTAGTTTCAATAAATTAAGCTATTTTCTTTATTTATCTTTCTATTTTTCTAAAATATAATTATTTATTTTCTTTTTCACTTGATTTCAGTTTGTTTTATTTTATTCACTAATTTTTTATTTGTTTTAAAGTGTCGTAGAAATTTTTCCAAAGCTAGTGGTATTGTGTGTAAATTTTTAGGCCTTGTTTCAATTTAACAAACCATTTCTTTAATTATTTTCCATTCTTTTTTTGAAATTATTTATTTATTTCCTACCTTAACTTATTCCTCAAAATCCATCGCCGTTCCTTACATGCAGCCTATCAATTCACGTGAAGATAGGAAGAGTTCTCATTTTCCACTTATTCTTTTTATTAAATAGGAATCAAATCCCTTCATTTTCTCTTGCCGTTTTAAACATTGATTGCTTGACCGTTTCTTCCACTTGATTGCCGTGAGTTCTCACTTTATTTCGCATGCAGAAACATCTCCTCTCATTTTTATTTCTCACGGCTAGGAATATGGTAATGGCCTCCTTTTTTTTCTACTTTTTTCTTCTTCCAAACTTTTATTTAAAACTGTATATATTTGTAGAACATTCTATTCCACTTTTGTTTCTTTTAAAATTGGTTATATACTTTTTAAATTAAGTAATAAATATTGTGTAAAAAGAAATAAAATGTTACGTTTCTTTATACATATATACATGAGTTCTTAGTTAAATGATAAATAAATCAAACGAATGTAAACAAATCAAAATTTAAATTTATGTAATAAATAGTGTATAAATAAACTATATAATTTCACGTTTTAATTTGGTATGTTTATAACTATTTTGTCTAATTTAGTTGGTATGTAAATGGTACGCTATTTGATGAAATATCCGTTAGCGTATATTTTACTAAATATATTTACTAAATGAATAAGAAACGTATAAATAAAATACGTTACTTTTGTTATAAATTTGGGCATAATTTGGACGTACGTTTGTTTATTTATTGCGCCTATAGTACGCACTCCTAGATTTCTTACCTTAGCTGTAAATAAATCAATAAATCAGTAGCCATGCATTTCCAAGCGGGAAAGAAATGAATCCCCCAGCCATTCAATTTCATTTAAAACCTTGCTTAATTCACGTACAAACTTTTCTAGACTTTCCTTTTGCCTCTTCTGTTTGATAGGAACGAAATTATTTATTTCCTTAACGTTCAAATATCTTTATTTCTTGCGTTTCTTTAATTAATTTATCAAGCACATTTGCCTCTTATAAATTCAAACATCACGCATAAAAAATTTCCTGACCGTTTAAAAGTCCTTTTTTGCCTTTTTCTCTTACCAAAATCAACGCAGCCTACCTGATATATATTCAAACCCACGTACAATATTACATGTGCATCTCATTTTGGTTTCAGTCTTCTTGTTTCTTGCGTGAGCTTTCTGCTACAGGTAATGACTGGAAAAAATTTCTTCCTTCTTTTATTTATTTTCTTTCGTTTTCTTTTTCTTGTGTCTCTTTTGTCCATTGTTTTGCTACACCAAGTACTCGGCCCTCCACCACCTTTGAGTTTTAACCCCAACCTAAATTTTCCTATCTCCCACTGCTTGCGTGTTTCAGGCTATAAATAAAAAAAAATTATATTAATGCATGCGCCACCTGTGCATGATTAAATCTCAGCGTATATACCTCAGCATCCCTCTGCGTACGTGCTTCTCTAGCCTTGAATATGGTAAATAGCCGAGACTTGAGGTGTGGGTTAAATCATGTGGTGAAGGGACCGAGTTATTGGTAAATCATATCATTTTATTCAATTCAGCTTTTCACTTTTGCTTTATTAAATTTGATATGATCGTAATTGAATTCGCGTAATTAGTTTATTAGTGTTGTTTCAAGATTTGAATCTGATCATCGCCTCCGCTAAAATTTGATGGTGCCTTCTGTACGTTTGTTCTGGTGTGGATATCGTTTTGAATCTTAACTTTAGCATTGTAAAGGTGAGTATTCAAGCTTGACAAACATACTTATATTGTAAATTAATAACAAGTGAAATTATAGAATAATTACAGTATATTTTACTTGCCTGTGATATAAATTTATGATTAAAACCCTGTTCTAAAATTTTCACATCACCCGTTATATTATATGCTATGCTGTTACATTTTATGCTGTTATACTGTTTATTTATTAGTATTTATCACACTGCAATTTCCCTGTAGAGTAGAATCGTTATAGGCTGAAATGATAGGCCTGAACGATATTTACTTATTTATTTAACTTGGGATTGCGGGTTTGAAATGATAGAACTGGGGTTTTCTTTGTAAATTACGGATTGAAATGATATATTATCCGTATCACTTGACATAGGTTAGAAAATGTTATACAGACCCGTGGTTATTATATATATATATTTTTTAGAAATATTTTTTTTTAAAATTAGTATATTATAATATTTTGTTTAAAATTGGATTAAAAAAATGATTTTTATAAAGTATAGTGATTTTGTACAAATTAAATATGTAAATAAATGAATGGTTAAGTTAGAATTTGAAGCATAAATTTACTTTCTAAATTTTTATTTTGTAAAATAAAATGGAATTCAAGTTAAGAAATAAAATATGATAATTTGGTATAAATTTGAATATAAAGTAAATTAATAAAGGGTTAAGTTTTCTATGAATTAAATGGTTAAGTAGGTGAATGCTTAAAAATGGAAGTTGAAATATAACTTAATTTAGAAATGTGAAGTTGGTTTTAGAATAAAGGTAAGTTAAGAAATAAATTGGAAATTAAGTTTACTTTGAAAGGGTAATTAAACTTAATTGTTAAGTAAAATTTTATAGAAAAATTATGTACTTGATTTTAATAAGTAAAGCATAGAGAAGTTTGATATTTATTTGCGAAATTTACTTTATAAAAATGATAAATTGTTGAGTAATTTAGATGACTATTTCACAGTGGAAAATATGATTTTATAAGTTAAATTGATTTAAGTTAAGGTTTAATTGTTGCTGTTATTATATTGAAGTCTGAAATTTAATTTACTTAAATCTATTGTAAAGGATATTACCGCACTGTGCAAGTTCTGTAGTTGATGCAAATGTATTAAGGATAAACCTTTGGGATTTATATTGGATTTTGTAAGAATAATAACTTCACCTTTAAATAGTTTAAAATGAAGTATTTTGATTGAAATATAAACTATTTTGGAATTTATAACCACGGGCAATTATAACGTTGGTTGTTAAAGAGACCGGGATCAGATATGGGCATACTCTCTGTCGATGCCGAAAACCACTTTGACAACCGTGTACGCGGTGGAGATTCCAGAATGAAGTTGGATGGTGGTGACGTTCTATTGAGGTATGTACGTGGACCCTACTTCTATGAGTTGGCATAAGGTGGCTAAAACAGGGGCGATCGACGGACTAATGAGGTAGCACCTTTGATCGAACACACTTCTTCGTATGCCATTCTATTACTTCGTGATTGTTTGGTGCGCACCTTTGATTTTGGGAGTGTTGTTCGAGGTGGGAGGTAGTAGCAGCTACGTGTTACCACCGGTCCGGAATCGTAATTGGTATATCTACCCTGGCATTGCCTAGTTTTGCCGTGTCACCTACCGTAGCGAGCCTTGTACGAGTTTGGTTTTCTCCCATAGCCCGTGTGGTATCCTATGGTGGCTTCCCGATCAGGAGGGACTATGATACTGGATGGACTACTGGGACTATTATACGTTAAGGGCTATATGGGTAACCCCTTAATGCTATTTAAAAGTAAGTTTATTTTACTTATAGACACTATTATAATAGCGAAATATTACTACATAGTAAATAGTTTAACGGATCCTTAGAGGATGGGCGGTCCCAAGCATCCTTTAAATTACTTGCCTTTATATTACAGTTCACTTGAATTAGCTTACACTGTATAAGTATGTATATCCTGACTCGAGTGTTTGTGTTTATTTCTTACGCTCGAGTCAGCCTGAGTATCAGTTTGGACTTCATTTCTCCTAGCTAGGACTGTTGAAGATCATCTCTTTCAAGTTTCTGTCTACCTTCTATTTAGTCTTTTATCTTAGCTTATGTAATCGAGACAAATAAATTTGGGTTTTTCTATGGTTGATTCAAACTATATTTGGTTTTAAGACTATGTAATTTATACTTATTTTGAGACTATGATAGTGGCTTCATGAACTACTATTTCTCTACTTCCGCTGCATTTCTTACTCTGTGTCTGTGACCTGTGATTATTTATTTACTGTATATTCTGAGATTTGCCAAATCTTATTTACAACGCGGTATTTTGAACAATTCAAGTCCGACGTGTGCGGATGCAAATGGTTGAAAATACCGGGTCGTTACAAAGGAAGTCTCTAAAAGAGTTTACTTTAGTGTTGAGGTATTAAGTGGTTAATTTAAGGACCCCCTCCCTACCGAAAGAAGTAACCTAATGAGATTCGATATTTATAATTAAGAGTGATAGTGGATATCGTGGGAAGGATTCGCTTTGGGTTTGAGGTGTTAAGTGACTGTTTTGACTATCCATCTATCTCCTAAAAAGAAGTATTAAGTAACCAAGTGAGATTCTATGCGATGTCAGCTGGATAGTATCGGTGAGGAGTCCGTCTTGGGGTTAGATATTAAATGACAAAGACCAACCTATAAATAGGTGTTAAATAGTCAAGGGTCATCCTAGTCCTTATTACTGAGATATTAAGTGGCTTGGGTATAGTCTCACAAATTTCTAAGGCCATAACAATAGTACCAATGAGAGGTCCGCCTATGGATATGTATTAAGTGATGAAGGACCTGCCTAGAATATAGGTATTAAAAGGTTAGAAGTCCGCCTAGTTCTTTTATAGGTATTAAGTGGCTTGGGTACTGTCATTTACATGACTACAGTTTTATTGGCGATAGATGCGGTAAATGTTGGACCTTAAATCTCAGAAGCCATAAATAGTGATTTGAGGTCTTTATAACAAGGACCCATTGAAAATTGACAACATTGTTAGAAAATTATGTGATCACAAGGAACCTACTAGGTATCTCCAATAACATTACTCTTGCCATAGTTTTTATGGGATGACTAGGAACCTATTAGACCCTTCCAATACCATCTCTCAAATCGTAAGCTTTTGGTCAGTTCTGGGCATCCTAACACTTATCGTCTACCTAATCTCCTAGATGCAATTCTACTACTCGAGGGTTAATACGGATTAAACTCACTAATGGGTCAAACTAACTGGTTATTTTTCCTTAAATATCACCAAATGCAGTTATAGATTATGATAATGTGAGTATGACAATAATAGTTATGCAAAATAAATGACTAAATAACAACAAGAATATATTGCATCCATCATTCGAATGTGTTCGATAAATTGGCATCTTATAATTACTTAACCTTAAGTAATAACTCACTTGTAACACCCCATATTTTTATAACCTTAATTATAATATTTAATTAGTTAGATTAAACCAAGTAATGTGAAGGTTGGTAGGTTGAGAATTGATTGATTAAAGGCAGCCGTGCCATGTTAAGTGGGCTAACTTAAATGAAACAACACTAGATAATGTGTTAGAGAATGAGAAGGGAAATGTGGGAAATAGTGTAACCTTATACCCTAAAACCCTTAGGAAATGGGTAACTCACATTCGTTCGTTCTTATTTCACCAAAACATAATTGTTAAGGCCAGCCACCATTTCCCATTCCTAAGAGAAAAATAAAGCTAAGATTCAAGAGAAGAGAAGAAATCAATTAATTCAACAATCAAAAATCTCACCTATAATCTCAAAAGCTAAGGTGAATAATTACTACACCCCTAGTACTTTTAGTTTTCAATTTTATGGAAAGATCCGAAAGGTTTTTGCTATATTATTGTTGTTTGATGTTTAAAGATATATATATATATATATATATATATATATACACGATGATATTATATATATACATTCATGTTTTATGACATGTTTAGCCTAAATACCCTATTTAATGAAATCCAAATACTTTGTAAATTTAAATATTGGTTAAGAATAATATTTTAGAGATTTTTCATAATTTTTCGATTTATTATGGATTTTATATGGAGTTTCGAATGAAGAAAATTGCTTATGGGGTTATAAATTATTTTTGGCTACATAATAATTGTTTGGGTTTGAGATTTTAATATGTTAGGCAATATATTAACATAGATTTTCTGGTATTTTTCCTACGTCATTTGATGGATATATGAAATTATTTAAAGTATGTGACTTAAGTGTTTTATATATTTATAAAGGAGAAGGGGCATTTTGCAAAATAAATTGACTTATAAATTCTGGTAATTGCAGCAGCACATTTCTGAAAAGTTTTTATTAGTGAATGGAAATTCGACAAATAAAGGCAGGTTGGTTGAAAAGTTTTGTTTTTAAATTTAAAAACAAAAATCGCACTTTTTCCATGTTCCGGCCTATACGGTAGAAAACCTTCCGCCCAAGACCTTTCGTCACCATCGAAGGTTAGCTTTCAGCCAGGTCAAAGTTCAATGCATAAGGTATCAATTTTTTGATACATCATGAATTGAATATAGTCGAAAGGTTGATGGCCTAAGAGGTTGGACTATAATTATTTTATCAATGAAAAGCTTTCGCCTACTTCACTTTCGACTTGGTTATTTTCGACCAGGTTAAACTATTTAAAAGAAAGATTTTAAACCTTCCGATGTAGCCGATAGGTTGTTACTTTTTCCATTACTTTATTTTGAAACCTTTCGACAACACCGAAGGGTTGCTACTGCTTTTTATAAAGGTTTTACTTTGAACCTTTCGACACAGTTGAAAGGTTTATCTATTTTTAAAATTAGTCGTTTCTCCAATGCTTTCGGAGGGAAGCTTCCTACTTAAGTGGTTACCCTTTTTTTGTAAAGTAAAACCCAAGGCTTTCGAAAGGTTGTTTTAATAAAGAAGAAAGGTTTTAAAAAGAAGGTTTCTAGGTTTTTAAGCTAACCCAGTATACCTTCGAAAGGTTGTTTTAATAAAGAAGAAAGGTTTTAAAAAGAAGGTTTGTAGGTTTTTAAGCTAACCCAGTATACCTTCGAAAGGTTTAATGCTTAAAAGGTTTTAGGCATTCGAAGGGTTTATTCTATTTAGATGTTTTTGAAAGGTTTTTGAGGAAAGGTTTCCAAAGGTTTTTCTAAAGTAATGAATTAAAGAGATTTTAAAGAAGAATGTCTAAAGTTTATAGCTTCCATAAGGTTTTCTTTGAATGAGTTCGAAAGGTTAGGGAAATGATTTCGAAAGGTTTAAACGTTGATTTTGAAGGAGATAATTTCAAATTAGGGGAAAGAAGTTCTTTCAAAAGGATAAGTGTTTTCATCAACTAGATTTTGAGTAAAGAGTACACATATCTGATATGGTAATATAATTTGAGCAAAGTATAAGATTTATTCTTTTCCTTATTTGAAGTTTGATTTGGAGTTTTAAATCATTAGGAAAATTGTTTTCAAGAAAAATTACGGGAGGGGATCCTTAAGTATAAATGACTCACAATTAGAAAACCAGATGGAACTAGTATGTGGTCGCACCCTGTACATTAGTTAGTAGCCTAGTTAATTGTTGTCCAAAATTCAGTGTGTAGAGCTTGGTCACAAGTCGAGTAAATTATGTTTGCACACAGAAGGAATATATCTTTGTATACAGTTAGGTTATTGGTGAGGTCGAAAAAACCAGTAGGATCGGGAAGACCTAGGAGATGATTAAGCTAGAGACAGACCGTCCAGAAGTGAAGTATTTAACAAATAGTTAAAGACAAACCGTCCAGATAGGAAAAGTTTAACAGACAGTTAAGGATAGATAATCCCAAAAATGAATATCTAATAGATGTTAGGTTGATTTTGATTATGTTGTCCAATAGGCCCGAGTCAGCCAAAGTTATCCAAACAAATCTTGCGTGTTTGAATAGATACTTCATTGTTACCTGATCCATATGTATGTTTATATAATGTTTACTTTATTGTATCTAACCACTGTGAATGCAAGAGCATAGCATATGGTTAAATGAAAGATTTTACAAAGATATGTTTTACAAAAAGTGTTAGTGAGGGGAAACCCATTCTGCTAAGCGGCATGGTCTCACTTAACATAATTAAGACGTGATGTACTGTATTATCCATACCAGGCTTTATGTCTGACTCGAAGTTTATATTTTCCCTTAAACTCTCGGGTGCTCAAAATCAATTTGAGTAGGTTGAGAGGTTAAGGATCTTTTTAGGTTTAGTAGGTTGTTTGACAAATATGCTACCGGAGGATGTAAGAGGCAACAAATAGCTACTTAGGATTTGCTGCTTTGTATATGTTATAATGGAATTTCTGCTATGATGCATTAGGTCTAATATGACTATGTGACTCTGATCAATCGAAGGGGTATCATCATATACCGCTCTCTGCGTAATTTGTAATAATTTTATTTAATCTGTGCCTGGGAAAAATGATTTGGGTTTATGAAGTAAATGTGGAACAAATTTTGCTTGGAAATGTAATGATGTAATTTATGGTTTTGAAATATGTGTTTTGTTTCATATTCAAGTGCTTCTGATATTATTGATACCATTAACATAGTCCTATTTAGTCGCCGAAAGCTAATACTATGAATGACTGCAGCATCTGTAGCACTTAATTTTAGGCCTCTAGATAAGGGATGTTACAGCTTGGTATCAGAGCATATTTTATGAAATACTTTAACTAAAAATGATTTTTGAAAACATAATCCATAGAAACTAGGATCAGGGTATGGGATAATGCTATAGTAACGTACTTGCGTTTTATATATATATAAGTGTACGCTACATCCATATACTCCTAACTTAGTTAGGTTATGCATTTGTATCTCACGAGGTTTGAATACAGATATAGAGGGAAGAAGAAGCAGAGTGGGTTTCGGAGGAGACAGCAACACCACCAATGGAAATGCACGACCTAATGCAAGGAGAGTTCCTGGTCAGGCACAAGCTGAGACCACTGGTAGATGAATTCCCCAAGTGGATATAGGGGTAACGTATCATTTCTTCGTGAACATGATGCAAGCCAGAATAGCAGCCGGGGTTGTCGGAGGTAACACCGCTGGAGGTAGAGCTTAAGAAGTCCCTACAGTCAATCAGTATGCCAACTTGAGTAGGCATTACATCACACTTGATGGGAAGCCGTTCATTGGTACCGAAGATGTAATTAAAGTGGAAAAATGGCTACTGGATTATGAAAGAAGCTTTGCTGATGTAGGATTAAATGAGGCTCAGAAAAGGGGGTTGGCTTCAAGGCAGTTGCACTATTCTGGTGGAGCACCGTCTCTGTCGGAATTGATGAAGAAATCAGTAAATGGGAGGAATTCAGGATACGGATTTCGGAGATGTTTGTTCATAATGACGCAGACTGCATTGGTGAGGAGGTTTGTAGAAATGGTGTGGGTAGATATAACTATAATCGAGTATATAAGGAAGTTTGAGGAACTAGCCCAATACGGGTATGCCTTGGTTGATACCGTGATCAGTAGGAAAAGTAGATCAGTGGATTAAGGCCAGAACTGATAAGTGCTACAATACCGCACTTGTGAGGCCCTAGTGACGTGGTTGTTGAGATGGCATTAAGGAAGGAAGAGGCATTGGCTTACTTGAGGAAGCGGGTGAAAGAAACCCAGGCAGGACAGGCCCAATAGATGAAGTTTTTCAAGAAAAAGACTGCTCGAAAAGAAGGAACATAGGAAAAAAGTAAGGCGAAAGTGGTTTGCTATAATTGCAACAAAAAAGGACACTATGCCAACGAGTGTCGAGCCAGCAAGGGAAAAGGAAAAGAGGCTGGTGGAAAGAAGAACGTCATATGCTTTAATTGCGATCAAGTGGGTCATTACAAGAACAAGTGCCCAGAGCCTACAAATGAAAGGAAAGAGTTTATGCTTTAGAGCCCACAACTGCAAATTTAGTTACGTAGGAAAAATGGAAAGCCGATTTAGGAGGCTCACTTTACCTAGAATCCTCTTACTTATTTACTTCCTCGAGGGTTGCGAATCCTATAGGAGGTTATGCAACACTTGGGATGAGGTGTGAAAATTTAGAATTTGATTTGCTATGCCATACCTTTAATTATTGTTTGCATGTTTTTGACTTTGTGGGATTTGGGATCATCCTTGGGACGGATTGGTTGAGTAGATATGATGCTAGGATATTTTGCCAAGATAGGAAAATATTACTTTGACACTCGGACTGTGGTGATCAGATAATTTATACCATAGAGAACCCTAGTTGTGAGATGAATTCTTTATTGAGTACTATGGAATTGGAAGATGAGTTGCATCAACTCTTTGTAGTTAGGGAATTGTTGATGTGTTTGAAACAGTTGTTGGACTGCCATTGAAAAATGCTATTGAGTTTTGGACTGATTTGGTGCATGGGTTTGAATCGGAGAGTAGAGCGCCGAGTTGGATGACACCTACAAAGATGAAAGAGTTGAAAGTGCAGTTACTAGATCTGGAATGCAAGTGTTTCATTAGGCTAAGTAGTTCGTCATGGGGAGTTGCTGCTATATTCACTAAGAAGCCAAACAGATCATTACGGCTATGTATCGATTATGTAAGTTGAATGAGAGGACGATAAAGAACCGATATCCATTGCCGAGAATTGATAATTTGTTCGATCACTGAGTGGAGCAAAGGTATTCTCTCAGTTGGATTTGGCAACGGGATTTCATCAGCTTAGAGTGGCAGAGGATAGCATTCCTTTGACAACGTTTAGGATGAGATATGGATCGTATGGATGGTTAGTTATGCCGTATGGACTAACTAATGTGCCAGCATTCTTTGTGGATATAATGAATAGAATATTTCGAGAACACTTGGATAGGTTTGTGTTGATTTTCATTGATGATATACTGATATACTCTAAGGATGAGAAAGGGCATGAAGTTCATCTTAGATTCATTCTTGAGATGTTGAATGAGCATCAGTTGAAGGCTAAGTTTCCGAAGTGTCACTTTTGAAAGAAGGAAGTGAAGTTCCTTGGTCATATCGTCTCAAAGAAAGGATCGTCTGTGGATCCAACTAAGATTGAAGCGACGAGTAATTGGAAGATACCCAAGACGATGACCGAGATAAAGAGTTTCCTTGGATTGGCTAGGTATTGCAGGATATTTATAAAGTAATTTTTCGTGAATAGCTGCACCGATGACTAAGCTTATGTGGAAAGATGTGAAGTTCGTATGAACTGATAAGTGTGAGGAAGCGTACTAGAGCTTGAAACACCTATTGACGCATGCACCAGTGTTAGTGGTTTCGGAGGATTATCAAGATTTGGTTGTTTATACTGATGCATGTTGAACTGGATTGATAGCTCTGTTGATGCAGAGAGGTGAAGTGATTGCTTATGCTTCAAGATAGCCCAGAAACAATGAAGTTAGGTATCCAACGCATGACTTGGAGTTAGCTGCCGTTATTTTTGCTTTAAAGGTGTGGAGGCATTATTTTCTGGGAGAGCGATTTGAGCTATATACTGATTATAAGTCGTTGAAGTACTTGTTCTCTCAAAAGGAGCTTAATATGAAACAGAAGAGATGGTTGGAGTTTATTCTGCCTATGATTTTGGAATTAAGAACACCCGATAAGGGAAACAAGGTAGTGGATGCACTCAGTCAGAAACATCAGAACATAGTATTGGCTATGATTACTGAGTGGAAAGACTTGGAAGCGTAATCATCTTTTAGTACGCGGTCTAGATATGATGTAGGATCGAGTGCAGGAGGTACTGTTTTGTCTTGTTTAAAAGTTCGACCGGTAACGATTGTGAAGATAGCTTCTAAGCAAGAGGAGGATCCATTTTTTGCTGAATGAATCAGAAGGTTGAGGGAAGGAACGGAGAGCGATGACTTGAAGGATTTCAATTTTGACCAAAATGGGTGGTTGAGAAAGAAAGGAAGGTTACGTGTTCCAAATATAGGAGACATGAAGGACGAGGTTTTGGATGAGTGCCATCATTCAAAATTCACTTTCCATCTAGAAGGAACAAAGATGTATCAGGATATGGAGAGAAATTTCTTCTGATAAGGTATGAAACGAAACATCAGATTTTGTGTTTAGTAGTGCTTGAATTGCCAACAAGCAAAGGCTGAACATGTGAAGCCAAGTGCTTCAACCGTTAGAAGTTCCGTTATGGAAATGGGATTCGATCTTTATGGATTTTATAGACGGATTACCAATATTTATTAAAGGTAACGTAAGCATATGGGTCATAGTGGATAGACTGAGTAAGATTGCCCATTTTATTTTGGTAAAGTCAACTAGAATGTAGTTAGGCTGCACGAGATTCCTAGTAGTATTGTCAGTGATAGATATTTTTTATTTACTAATGAGCTCTGGAAAAGTCTACAGGAAGCATTAGGAACCAAGCTCAACATGAGTACCGCTTACCACCCATAAACTGATAGGCAAACGGAAAGTGTTAAAAAAATCTTGGAAGACTTGTTAAAAGCTTGTATATTGGATTTCGAGGGATCAAGGGAGGACCATCTTCATCTAGTCGAATTCTCGTATAACAATAGTTATCAGACCAGTATTGGGATGACACCATTTGAAGCATTGTATGGAAGGCCTTACAAGTCTCCCGTATGTTGGTTGGAGATCGGGGATAGATTGGTTCTTAGTCCGGATTTAGTGAAGGAAGCTACGAAGATGATTGAGTTGATTCGAATTAGAATGAAGGAGGCTCGGTCTAGATAGAAAAGTTATGCAGATAGAAGAAGGAAGGATTTGGAATTTCTAACGAAGACTACGTGTTTATTATGGTTTCATCGATGAAGGGTGTAATTAGATTTGGGAAGTCAGGAAAGTTAGCACCAAGATTCATTGGTCCTTTTCGTTTATTGAGAGGATCAAAAACTCGCTTATAGGGTAGAGTTACATAGTAGTTTGGCTAGAGTCCATGACGTTTTCCTTGTTTCTCATCTTAGAAAATGTGTTAGAGGCCCGAAGACTACCATAGCACCTACAGTGTTAGAAGACCTAGTGGTAGAACTGGATTTGACTATAGTTGGGAAGCCGATTCAGATTGTGGCTAGAGATGAGAAGAAGTTGAGAAACAAGATAGTCAAGTTAGTAAAGATTTAATGGAGCAATAAAACTAGAGACTGTACTTGCGAAGTGGAGAGCGGATTAGAGACTCTTACCCTGGTTTGTTTGATGGTATGTTCTACCTTTGATTGTTTTTCTGAGTACCTTATTGTAATTTCGAGGATGAAATTCTTTAAGGTGGGGAGTCCGTAACACCCCATATTTTTATAACCTTAATTAAGATATTTAATTAATTAAATTAAACCAAATAATGTGAAGGTTGATAGGTTGAAAATTGATTGATTAAAGGTAGTCGTGCCATATTAAGTGGGCTAACTAAAATGAAACAACACTACATAATATGTTAGGGAATGAGAAGGGCAATGTGGGAATTAGTGTAACCTTATACCCTAAAATCCTTAAGAAATGGGCAACTCACGTTTATTCATTCTCATTTCACTAAAACACAATTGTTAAGGCCAACCACCGTTTCCCATTCCTAAGAGAAGAATTAAAGCTAAGACTCAAGAGAAGATATCAATTAATTCAACAATCAAAAATCTTACCTATAATCTCAAAAGCTAAGGTGAATAATTACTGCATCCTAATACTTTTAGTTTTTGATTTTATGGAAAGATCCGAAAGGTTTTTGCTATATTATTGCCATGTTTGATGTTTAAAGACATATTTTTTTTTGAAAACCAAGGAGAACCCGACAGGCCAGTAAACTCCTGAGGAGGGTACAGTAAAGCCGTCCGCTGATCCAAGCCCCCATACCCTCGTGTAAAGTTATATAGGATAGGGAAACACATGGTAGGAATCGAACTTGGGTCTTTTAAGCAGAAATCAAGCCTCCTTTCCACTGCGCCGCACCCGCGGACATGTTTAAAGATATATATATATATATATATATATATATATATATATATATATTGTTGATGATATTATATATAACGATCCCGGTTTTTAAGCCAATGTTAAATTGGAAATTAGTAAGTTTTTAAATTTAATTATGAATTTATTGGTAAGTTTCCAGAATAAATAATGATATGTATTTTTAAATAGAAATTTTGGATTTGGAATTCAATAATAAATATTTTATAAGTAAATTAAAGTTAAAAAAAATCTTTCTACTTTTAAAGAACTAATAAATAGGTATGTATGATTATCTATTAAGCATGAAATTTGTTTTCAAATCATTTTTCTTTAAAAAGTTGTATAAATGTAAGTAATATAAAATGTAAACAAGAATTTATGAAGGCTTTAAATATATTTATATATTCTTTTGGAAAATTAAAAATGAGATTTGATAAAGATTTAAATTATTTTTCTTTTATATATTTGAAAATACAGTTAGTATATATATACATAAATAATATATAGCTTTGATATGTATATATCTTTTGAAAATATAAATATAATGTATATGTAAATATAAAAGTAAGGCAAGGGGTAAACATAAATTCATAAATAAAAATGGAATGATGGTTTAAAACACAAAATGCTTAATTTTAACAAGTGTAAATAAGAGACATTAGATTTAACAAGTGTAAAGAAATAGATAAAAAAAATTAACAAGTTTTAAATTTATAATTACAAGTGGCAAGATAATATTTTCTTCTTTCAATGTAGAATTATAGGAAATTATGTAAAAGAGGAAAATCTGGTTGTCTACCTCAGTTCAAACCATTTCTTCATCCTTTTATTTAATATTCTTTTCATTTACAAACCTGGAATCCAAACTATAATCAAACTAAAGGCTTAAGTTAAGATTCAATTTAAAGTCTCTGTTTCAACATCAAGCTTCCAGTTTTCAAACTGAAATCAGAGCAAAGCTAGGAAAATCAAATAAAAACACATTCAAAGTTTTCAAAACCTGGAACAAAATCAAATTGCAATGCAAAGAACAAGCAAGTTTAAAAGCAATTCAACCTTCACAAGATTCCAACCTGAAAACAAGATAAAGTTCTTAGATTCAAAGTAGTAAAACCTGGAAATAAAATCCAAATCAAAGTCGGAAGCCTGGAATCTCAACTATAGGTAACAAGCTCAAATCAAAATGCAGATTTAAAACAAATGCAAAGATAAGGAATAAATCAAGCATTTAGATCAATAAAAACTACAACAAACCATCAAATCCAGATCAAATAGAAAGGAAGATAATTCTATTCTCTGCTCTGTCAAACTCCAGGTGAGTAAACTCACTCTTAAACCCTTAGATCTGTTTAAATATCTAGTTTGCATGTGATCTTGGAAGTCATGATGGTTATGTAATTATGCCTATATGTATATATAAACTCGGTGCATATACCTAGAAACAGGCATAAATGCCTTTGTTAAAATTTGACAGGGTTTAATCTAGTTCAAAAATTCAATTCCACTCTCTCAGATTTTCTATAGCTTGTGATGTTAAGACAAAATATGTTTAAAATCTCCACAACTTAATTTTAAAAATATATTTCCAATATAATATGAAAGGGTTGTTGTCTGGAAGAAGAAAAATAGTGTAAATTCACATTTATTCAAATTTCAACTTGCATGGATCCAAGATTAATTTACATCATTCAAATTTATTTCGAAAAAAATGATTTTTAAAACAAAAATCAGGATTTTTAGTTTCGAATTGAGGTCGTGTTTGCTAGATGAACGGAGTATGGGTTTTTATGAAATTCTGATGATCGATGAGTTCGGAATGGACAGGATTGCTACTGGAGGTGATGAAGAAGTAGTAGTGCATGGGAAAAATGCACGTTGGATTTTTCGATCGTCGAGGCAACGGCGAATCGTTGAGGTAGTGTATAAGACCAGTGGTGAGTCGGCTTTGTTCTCGAAGATATTGCATCATCACCCGAACTTCAAAGTTCATCGAAACTGTGGGAAGGGCTTCGAGAGATGGTCGGAGAACGTTTGACCGTAGTTGCGCGTCCTCTGGTGGTCGGCAGCGTATGATCGAGGTGGGTTTTGGTCGATCAGTGTGTTCCAGGTAAGGTCGAAATAGCTCATTTTCGATTTTAGGCTTCATGGTGATTTCGGGTGGTCGGAATCGACTGATGGGAGGTTTGGCGACGTGCTGGAGGTAGCGTCGATGGTCAGAGTCTGGTGGTCGCGGCATACACGTGCACGTGTGTGCCATTGTTCTGGTCTGGGTTGTTCATTTGGCTCAGGTTTACTCGAAGGATTATTCGAGAGTGTCTCGGGATAGATGCACGCGAGTGATGCATGGTAGATAACTCGGGCTTGTCTCGAGAAATTTGCTGTTTTGCTTAGGAACGTTTTGTTCCCAGTTTTTAAACCTGTCTAGATTTTTTAAACTAAAATGAAATTTCAAATTTTGAAAGCGAAGAAAATTTTAAACAAAGCTTTAACCATTTTTAAAAATGTATGAAATGTTTGAGTTTAGAAAAAATGTTTAAACAAATTCAAAATTTTAAATTATGGATTTTAAAGTTTTAAATTTTGTTTTAAAAATAGTTTTGGTTTATATAAATATTACATTAAACAAAATTTTTTAAATTTGTCCCTAAATGTTTTCAAATTATTAGGGTAATTTGTTAAAATTTAAATGTGAAGTAAAAGTATTTAACTTTAATAATCAAAGGATGGTGAATTTGAATTAATCATATTCAAGCTTTTATAATTTAAGTGGTAGGTAAGAGTTTAATGTAGTAAATGATTTATCTTAATTTAATCATGTTTTATTAACAATAGTAATTTAAGTATAATTACTTAATTAACTAAGATAAGTAATTTAGGCAATTAAATTAAGATGAATTAATTTGTGTAATTAATTAATTATGGATGATTACTTAATTGAGGAGTGATTAATCAAGGTTAATAAATGATTAAAGGTTAATTAATTTGTAATTAAGTTTTATTAATTAATAATTAGCTTTATTAATTAATAATTAGAGAATAATTAATCTGTAACTAAAGATTAATTAAGGATTGATTAAAGATTAATTAAGTAATTAAGATTTAGTAATTAATGATTAATTAATTAAATAATTAAGGATTAATCCAACGGTAATTAAGGATTAATCAACTAGTAATTAAGGATTAATTAATTTGTAATTAAGTTTTGTTAATTTATAATTAAGGTTTATTAATTAACAATTAAGGGATAATTAATTAATTTAATAGTAATAAATTAAGGGTTAATTATTTTATTAATTAATCAATTAAGGGTAATTAATTTAAAGGATAATTAAATAATTATAGGTTAATTATTTAATGATTAAAGGTTAATTAATTAAGATGGTTTGTAATAAATAAATATTAATTAGCCAGGATTAATAATTTAATTATAAGTGATTAATCTGATTTAAATTAATCATATAAACAATTAAACTTACTTATGGATGTTTGAATTGTATGAAATGCTTTGAATTGTTTGATATCTCTGTGTGTAATGTTTTGTGTTATGAATTGTTTTGATTTGAGCTGCGATGAATGTAATTTATTTTTATCCGTGATGAATGTATTCTATTTATCTATGAATCTATAAATAGAAGAAAAGCGTTAGAGGAATATACCGCTTATCGATATTGATGTGCTTAAATCTGTGATGATTGATGATGTTGCACTATTGTGTGAAACTCCTGGACTACACTATACACACACAAATATGGATTGCACAAGGAAATTGGTTAATTCACCGATATTTGAATTCAAATAATGAGATGATTTTAAAGTTGAATTTTGAATCCAAAATAGTTTTGGAAATGGAATTCGGTTAAATATGAAAAGCTTTTAAAAAGGAGTTTTAAAGATAAAAGTTGTTTTAAAAAACTTGATAAAGTCTTGAAATTTAAATAATTTGATTTAAATTTGAATTCAAGATTTGAAATTGAATTCTATGTTTTGGAAATTATGGTTTAACAAGGGTATACAAGTTATAAAGTGTTTATATGTGTTTTAAACCATTTTAAAAGTATTGTTTTGGGAATTTGAATTTGACGCAGGTTCTATACTTGAAGGGCTTTAACTCGTGCAAATGAAATCGGATTTTTTCGAAACGAAAAATATTTGTTTTCAAATAATAATAGCTTTCATATAAAGAAAGGACTTCCAATTTGTATTGAAAAATTTCAAGTTTTAAATGGAATTGTTTCGAAAGCTATGAATAAATCTTTGTGAAAATGGTTGAACCTTGTTTTGGAATTGAAGAGGATCTTAAGGTATATCTTTTATATAAAAGATTTGAAATGGAATTATTACGAAAGCTATGAAGGAATCTTTGTGAAATATTTGGTGAACTTTTTTTTCAAACAAAAGAGGATCTCAGAGATAGATCTTTTGTTTAAATATTATGAATGAATCTATGTTAAAGATTGAACTTTGTGAAGTGAATCTTTTTGTTTAAAGATTAAAATGGTAATTTGTTTAAACCATTTGAAGAAAGTTTTTTTTTTGGGTAATATGTTGTGACTTAACTGAGATCCAAATATCCATGTATTTTTAATATTGCACTCGTTATTCGGTTTAATCAGGAGAGGACTTTGTGTCATATAGCCCATTTCGAATAATGACGTAAATGGATAGCATTTGAAGACCGGTGGTGAAGACAGGGTATTTTCGAGAACGAAAGGATAACCCGTCGAATGTCTCTGCACTGAGTCGCACCAGTATAGAGATCTCTATATGTGATGGGGAGTCCGATCGGGATTGGGAATTCTCGGATTGCAAGGGCTTCTTTGGAAGTGCCTTCGGTTCTGTTCGAACCCGAAACAGATTTTTATGGATGTGTGTCTGACATTACACTCTGACATGTAAAACCGGTTTCTATCAAATACATTTATGTTTAGTGGAAGAGAATTTATTCTCTTATCTTAACACCCTTCTCTGAGACGTACGAGCTTAGAGGTTATGTAGTTGATGGTTACTAGTGATACATTCCCAATTGGTAATGTGGCATACGAAGTGCTACTGATCATTTGTTGATCAAAGCATGGCTTTTGTGTAAAGCGTAGCTTTGTGGAAGAGACTGCATCAGGACCTCACAACCCAGAAATGGTCAAAACAGGAAAGATGCGACAAGGTTATGAGGGTCACGCCCTTTAGGGTATGTCATTTCGTTCTAGAAAAGGGCGGTATTATGGTATGGAGCCCAGATACTTAACTCATGTGGTCACTAAATTTATTACTTTGTGGATGTTGCTTTATGGTTGAGGATCCTCGGATAAAGGTCACAAACGACCGAGGGATGGCATACTCGTGCAGTAGTTACCTAGTTACAGAGGTAGCCCGGCCTTGTGTTGACAGAGAGCCGGGTAGGTTCTCGAGGCGTCCCTTCGGAGGCATACCCATGTGGTAGTAGGAAGTTCCTTAGCCTGACCATTTGTTGGAAATCCAATCTTCCAATACGCACCTTGTATGGTTTTAGTTGTATAACCTGCCATTTACTTATGATGGTCGCCACTGTTTAGATGATAGCTATTGTAGGCATAGTTTGAAATGTCTATGCTGGCTAAGATTAATATTGTACTTTCGAAAAGTTTTCTGCACTATGCACTGATAATAATATCAAATGGTTTTTGCGTATCAAGCATTTTTTACTATCATAAGAAGAAATCTCCTCTAATTCTGCGTTTGCATGGTGTGTGTGGCGGGATGTCTTATGGTAGTTTCATTTTCCAAAAAGCATTATGGATTTCCTTTTTTTATTTCTTGTTGATTGTTTGTTTTAAAGATAAACTATTTTTGTTTGCTCATACCAGTTCCATGACTGACCTTGCTTAATACAACATGATAGGGGGTTCTCGCTTTGCGTTTTGTGGCGAACAGGAGACTCTTACCCCTACATGTCCCCGGGGAGGGGTTGCTTAACTGGGTAGGTGAAGAAGTTGAAAGGCTGGCCGTAAAAGCAAGGGCATGGTACCATTGTATGCCACGGCGGGACTGGGATGGTTGAAAAGCCTACCAGTCGAGAGTGGCCGCTGTCGATGGTTGCAAAGCCTAGACCGTTATAAGTGGTATCAGAGCTAAAGGTTGAACTTTAGCTTTTGGAGTATAACACTTTAGGTAACTCATTAGAGATAGGGATACAAATACCCTAGAATGAGTATTCCCTAATATATTCGTCTGTATTCCTTAGTAAATTCTCTTACTATCCACTGATAGTAAGCATGAGTGCAAGAAGAGGACGAGATATGGGATATGGGGTACCACTACAAATGGTCGATACCTTGCCACAACAGAAATAACTTTTCCTCAATATTCTTTGATCATCATCCGATTTCAATTCTTTGATTGCTTCATGGCAGTTACAAGAACAAGTTTCGGGTGTGGTGGTGGCCCGGCAGATCGTTGAAAGATAAGTTTCTATTTCGTATTCTCTTTATCGGTTTCTTATCAGCTTTTCGTTTTTAAACTTTGATGAATTTGAGATTCTATTTAAAATGAATTGATGAATAAAATATGAAACTAATCGATAAAACGATTTTGATTAAAACCAAATTTGGGAAATTTTGTTGTGATTTCTTGTGTGGATCCAAGTCCGATGAGGGACAAGCCGGTGTAAACTTTGGGGTATTCCGACCTGAGTTTGGAATCCATACCTAGTTTTTGAAAATTATGGAAGATTAAATCCATTTGTCTAGTTTATTGGGTTTCGATATGTTCTACGAGTGGTTAGTAATCCTTTCGAACTAACCAATGCCCCTGCATATTTCGTAGATCGATGACCCGAGTATTTCGTAAAGTATCGAATGAGTTTGTTCTCATATTGTTGATATTTTGAATTGGTAAGCCAAATGTAGAATAGATATCTCAGCTTGATCTGGAAGGCTATTTCTTTGTGTATCCATCCTTTGTTGTCTCCCTGGAAAATTTCGAGGACAAATTTTCTTAAAGGGGGAATCTATAACAATCCCGGCTTTTAAGCCAATGTTAAATTGGAAATTAATAAGTTTTTGAATTTAATTGTGAATTTATTGGTAAGTTGATATGAAAATTCCAGAATAAATAATGATATGTATTTTTAAATACAAATTTTTGGATTTGGAATTCAATAATAAATATTTTGTAAGTAAATTGAAGTTAAAAAAAATCTTTCTACTTTTAAAGAACTAATAAATAGGTATGTAAGATTATCTATTAAGCATGAAATTTGTCTTCAAATCATTTTTCTTTAAAAAGTTGTATAAATGTAAGTAATATAAAATGTAAACAAGAATTTATGAAAGCTTTAAATATATGTATATATTCTTTTGGAAAATTAAAACGAGATTTGATAAAAATTTAAATTATTTTTCTTTTATATATTTGAAAATATACAGTTAGTGTGTATATATATATAAGTAATATATAGCTTTGATTTGTATATATCTTTTGAAAATATAAATATAATGTATATGTAAATATAAAAGTAAGGCAAGGGCTAAAAATAAATTTATAAATAAAATTGGAATGAGGGTTTAAAACACAAAATGCTTAATTTTAACAAGTGTAAATAAGAGACATAAGATTTAACAAGTGTAAAGAAATAGATAAAAAAAATTAACAAGTGTTAAATTTATAATGACAAGTGGCAAGATAATATTTTTTCTTTCAATCCAGAATTATAGGAAATTATGTAAAAGAGGAAAATCTGGTTATCTACCTCAGTTCAAACCTTTTCTTCATCCTTCTATTCAAAATTCTTTTCATTTACAAACCTGGAATCCAAACAGTAATCAAACTAAAGGCTTAAGTTCAGATTCAATTCAAAGTCTCTGTTTCAATATCAACCTTCCAGTTTTTAAACGGAAATCAGAGCAAAGCCAGGAAAATCAAATAACAACACGTTCAAAATTTTCAAAACCTAGAACAAAATCAAAGTGCAATGCAAAGAACATGTAGGTTTAAAAGTATTTCAACTTCACAAGATTCCAACCTGAAAACAAGATAAAGTTCTCAGATTCAAAGTAGTAAAACCTAGAAATATAATCCAGATCAGAGTCTAAAGCCTGGAATCTCAAAGACAGGTAACAAGCTTAAATCAAAATGTAGATTTAAAACAAATGCAAAGATAAGGAATAAATCAAGCATTCAGATCAATGAAAAATACAACAAACCATAAAATCCAGATCAAATAGAAAGGAAGATAATTCTGTTCTCTGCTCTGTCAAACTCCAGGTGAGTAAACTCACTCTTAAACCCTTAGATCTGTTTGATTATCTGGTTTGCATGTGTACTTGGAAGTCATGAATGAAATATGCTGATATGGTTATGTAATTATGCCTATATGTATATATAAACTTGGTGCATATATCTGGAAGTAGGCACAAATGCCTCTGTTAAAATTTAACAGGGTTTAATCTAGTTTAAAAATTCAATTTCACTCTCTTAGATTTTCTATAGCTTGTGATGTTAAGACAAAATATGTTTAAAATCTCCACAACTTAATTTTAAAAATATATTTCCAAGGTAAAATGAAAGGGTTGTTTTGTCGAAGAAGAAAAACAGTGTAAAGTCAAATTTATCCAAATTTCAACTTGCATGGATCCAAGGTTCATTTACATCATTCAAATTCATTTCTAAAACAATGATTTTTAAAATAAAAATCAGGATTTTTAGTTTTGAATTGAGGTCGTATTTGCTAGATGAACGGAGTATGGGTTTTTATGAAATTCTGATGATCGGTGAGTTCGGGATGGACATGATTGCTACCGGAGGTGACAAGGAAGTAGGAGAGCAAGGGAAAAATGCTCGTTGGATTTTTCGATCGTCGAGGCGACGAAGAATCGTTGAGGTAGGGTTTAAAACCAATGGTGAGTTGACTTTGTTCTCAAAGCTATTGCATCGTAACCAAAACTTCGGAGTTCATCGGAACAGTGGGAAGGGCTTCGGGGATGGTCGGAGAACATTTGACCATGGTCGTCTTGTGGTCGGCAACATTTGATCAAGGTGGGTTTTGGTCGATCGGTGTGTTCCAAGTGAGGTCGAAATAGCTCATTTTCGATCTTAGGCTTCGTGGTGATTTTGGGTGATCGAAATCGACTTAGGGGAGGTTTGCGACGTGCTGGAGGTAGCGTTGATAGTCAGAGTCTGGTGGTCGTGGCGTACACATACACGCGTGTACCATTGTTCTCGTCTGGGTTGTTCGTTTGGCTTGGGTTTACTCGAAGGATTATTCGAGAGTGTCTCGGGATAGACGCACGCGAGTGATGCTTGGTGGATAACTCGGGCTTGTCTCGGGAAATTTGCAGTTTTGCTTGGGAACATTTTGTTCCCTGTTTTTAAACCCGTCTAGATTTTTTAAACTAAAATGAAATTTCAAAATTTAAAAGCAAAGCAAATTTTAAACAAAATTTTAACCAGTTTTAAAAATGTATGAAATGTTTGAGTTTATAAAAAATGTTTAAACAAATTCAAGTTTTTAAAGTATGGATTTTAAAGTTTTAAATTTTGTTTTAAAAATAGTTTTGGCTTATGTAAATATTACATTAAACAAAATATTGTAAATTTGTCCCTAGATGCTTTCAAATTATAAGGGTAATTTGTTAAAATATAAATGTGAAGTAAAAGTATTTAACTTTAATAATCAAAGGATGGTGAATTTGAATTAATCAAATTCAAGCTTTTAAATTTAATTTAAGTGGTAGGTAAGAGTTTAATGTAGTATATGATTTATCTTAATTTAATCATGTTTTATTAACAATAGTAATTAAAGTATAATTACTTAATTAACTAAGAAGTAATTTAGGCAATTAAATTAAGATAAATTAATTTGTGTAATTAATTAAGTATGGATGATTACTTAATTGAGGAGTGATTAATCAAGGTAAATAAATGATTAAAGGTTAATTAATTTGTAATTGAGTTTTATTAATTAATAATTATATTTTATTAATTAATAATTAAAGAATAATTAATCTGTAATTAAATAATAATTAAGGATTGATTAAAGATTAATTAAGTAATTAAGATTTTGTAATTAGAGATTAATTATTTAAATTATTAAGGATTAATCCAACGGTAATTAAGGACTAATCAACTGGTAATTAAGGATTAATTAATTTTTAATTAATTTTTGTTAATTTATAATTAAGGTTTATTAATTAATAATTAAGGGATAATTAATTAATTAATTTAATAGTAATTAATTAATGGTTAATTTATTTATTAATTAATTAAGGGTAATTAATTTGAAGGATAATTAAATAATTAAAGGTCAATTATTTAATGATTAAAGGTTAATTAATTAAGATGGTTTGTAATAAATTAATATTAATTAAGTAGGATTAATAATTTAATTATAAGTGATTAATCTGATTTAAATTAATCAGATGAATAATTAAACTTACTTATGGATGTTTGAATTCTATGAAATGCTTTGAATTATTTGATACCTTTATGTGTAATGTTTTGTGTTATGAATTGTTTTGATTTGAGCTGTGATGAATGTAATTTATTATTATCCGTGATGAATGTATATTATTTATCTGTGAATCTATAAACATAAGATAAGTGTTATAGGAATATACCGCTTATCGATATTGATATGCTTAAATCTGTGATGACTAATGATCTTGCACTATTGTGTGAAGCCCCTGTACTACACTATACACACACAAATATGTATTGCATGAGAAAATTGGTTAAGTCACATATATTTGAATTTAATTCAAATAATGAGATGATTTTAAAGTTGAATTTTGAATCCAAAATAGTTTTGGAAATGGAATTGGGTTAAATAAGAAAAGCTTTTAAACAGGAGTTTTAAAGATAAAAGTTATTTTGAATAACTTGATAAAGCCTTGAAATTTAAATAATTTGTTTAAATTTGAATTCAAGATTTGAAATTGAATTCTATGTTTTGGAAATTATGGTTTAACAAGGTTATACAAGTTATAAATATGTTATATGGGTTTTAAACCATTTAAAAAGTATTGTTTTGGGAATTTGAATTTAACCCTGGTTCTATACTTGAAGAGCTTTAACTCGTGCAAATGAAATCGGATTTTTCCGAAACGAAAACTATTTTTTTTCAAATAATAATAGCTTTCATATAAAGAAAGGATTTCCAATTTGTATTGAAAAATTTCAAGTTTGAAATGGAATTGTTTTGAAAGCTATGGATAAACCTTTGTGAAAATGGTTTAACCTTGTTTTGGAATTGAAGAGGATCTTAAGGTATATCTTTTATATAAAAGATTTAAAATCAAATTATTTCGAAAGCTCTAAAGGAATCTTTGTGAAATATTTGGTGAACTTTATTTTCAAACAAAAGAGGATCTCAAAGATAGATCTTTTGTTTAAATATTGTGAATGAATCTTTGTGAAAAATTTGTGAACTTTGTGAAGTGAATCTTTTTGTTTAAAGATTAAATTGGTAATTTGTTTAAACCATTTGAAGAAATTTTTTGGGTAATAAGTTGTGACTTAACTGGGAACCCAATATCCATATGTTTTTAATATTGCGCTCATTATTCGGTTTAGCCGGGAGAGGACTTTGTGTCATATAACCCATTCTGAACAATGATACGATGTAAATGGATAACATTTGAAGACCAGTGGTGAAGACCGGGTATTTTCGAGAACGAGAGGATAATCCATAGAATGTCTCTGCACTGAGTCGCGCCGATATAGAGATCTCCATATGTGATGGAGAGTTCGATCGGGATTGGGAATTCTCGGATTGCAAGGGCTTCTTTGGAAGTGCCTTCGGTTCTATTCGAACCCGGAACAAACTTGTATGGATGTGTGTCTGACATTACACTTTGAGATGTAAAATCGATTTCTATCAAATACATTTCTATTTAGTGGCGGAGAATTTACTCTCTTAGCTTAACACCCTTCTCTGGGACATACGAGTTCAAAGGTTATGTAGTTGATGGTTACTAGTGATACATTCCCAATTTGGTAATGTGGCATACGAAGTGCTGCTGATCATTTGTCGATCAAATCATGGCTTTTGTGTAAAGCGTAGCTTTGTGGACGAGACTGCATCAGGACCTCACAACCCGAAAATGTTCGAAACAGGAAAGATGTGGCAAGGTTATGAGGGTCGCGCCCTTTAGGGTATGTCATTTCCTTCTGGGCAAGAGTGGTATTATGGTTTGGAGCCCAGATACTTAACTCATGTGGTCACTGCAAACTTATTACTTTGTGTTTATTGCTTTGTGGTTGAGGATCCTCGGATAACGGTCACAAACGACCGGGAGATGGCATACTCGAGTAGTAGTTACCTAGTTACAGAGGTAACCCGACCTTGTGTTGGCAGAGAGCTGGGTAGGTTCTCGCGGCGTCCCTCCAGAGGCGTACCCATGTGGCAGTAGGAAGTTCCTTAACCTGACCATTAGTTGGGAATCCAATCATCCAATACGCGCCTTGTACGGCTTTAGTTCTATAACCTGCCATTTACTTATGGTGGTCACCACTATATAGATAGTAGCTATAGTAGGCATAGTTCGAAATGTCTATGCTGGCTAAGATTAATATTATACTTTCGAAAGGTTTTCTACACTATGCATTAATAATAATATCAAATGGTTTTCGCATGTCAAGCATTTTTGAATATCATAAAGAGAAATCTCCTCCAATTCTGCATTTGCATGGTGTGCGCAGCCGGAGGTCTTATGGTAGTTTCATTTTCCAAAAAGCATTGCGGATTTCCTTTTTTATTTCTTGTTGATTGTTTGTTTTAAAGATAAACTATTTTTTTTGCTCATACCAGTCCCATGAATGACTTGGAGTTTATTGTTCCCTTTTTAAACTCTAGGCGCCCAAAATTTTCCCCTCGGGCAGTCTAGAGTTGGGTTTCTCAGATAGTCGAATAGTAGGTGTAGATTCGATAGTATTCAATCTCTGGATATTAGCAATCGCATTTGGATCGAGTTGATTCACTTCAGTGTTGATGGTGGTTCTCGCTTTTTGGTTTGGAGTCTTTCTAGTCTTAGAGCATTGGCAATGGTGTTGCAGTTAATTTGATTATGTATTTCATGGACTTCCAAAGATATTATCTTTTGGAGGCTTTCTTCCACTTTTATTTTTGTATCTCTGATGTTGATATTAATTGTATCAGTGTGTTGTATCATTGTAATCAACTGTTGTATATCAATGATATTATTCTTTTCCTTTCGCTGTGTTGTTATACTTAATGTGTTATAAGCTACGGCGAACCAGATTCGACTTTTGAATCTGCGGCATTCGAGTACAAGTGAAGTACGGGCGCCGATTTTCAAAGGTCGAGTCAGGGTCGTTATATTATATATATTCATTCATGTTTTATGATATGTTTAGCCTAAAAACCTATTTAATTACATCCGAATACTTTAGGAATTTAAATATAGGTCTAGAATAATATTTTAGAGATGAATTTTGATTTTCATAATCTTTCGATTTTCTATGGATTTTATATGAAGTTTCAAATGAAGAAAATTATTTACGGGGTTATAAATTATTTTCGGCTAAAATAATAATTGTTTGGATTTGAGATTTTAATATGTTAGGCAATATATTAAAATCGATTTTCTAGGATTTTCCCTAAGTCATTAGATGGATATATAAAATTATTTAAGGTATGGAAATTAAGTGTTTTATATATTTATAAAGGAGAAGGGGAATTTTGCAAAATAAATTGATTTATAAATTATGGTAATTGCGGCTGTATATTTTTGAAAAGTTTTTATTAACCAATGAAAAGTTGACAAATAAAGGCAGGTTGGTTGAAAAGTTTCTTTTTTAAGTTTAAAAACAAAAATCACACTTTTTCTGTGTTCCAGCCTATACGGCAGAAAACCTTCCACCCCAGACCTTTCGTCGCTGTCGAAAAGTTATCTTTCGGCTTGGTCGAAGTTCAATGAATAAGATATCAAATGTTTGATACGTAATGAATTGAATATAGTCGAAAGGTTCTAGGCCGAAAGGTTGATGGCTTAAGAGGTTGGAATATAACTATTTTATAAAAGTAAAGCTTTCGCCTGCTTCGCTTTCGAATTTAAGCTTTTGACTTGGTTTCTTTCGACCAGGTTAAACTATTTAAAAGAAAGACTTTAAACCTTCCAATATAGTCAATAGGTTGCTTCATCTGCCACTACTTTGTTTTGAAACCTTTCGACATCGACGAAGGGTTTCTACTGCTTTTTATAAAGATTTTACTTTAAACCTTCAGACCTAGTCGAAAGGTTTATCTGTTTTTAAAATTAGCTGTTTCTCCAATGCTTTCAGAGGGAAGCTTCCGACTTAGGTGGTTACCCATGTTTTGTAAAGTATAATCCAAGGCTTTTTAAAGGTTGTTTTAATAACGATGAAAAGTTTTAAAAAGAAGGTCTCCAGGTTTTTAAGTTGAACTAAGTATACCTTCGAAAGGTATATGTTTTAAAAGATTTTAAATATTCGAAGGGTTCATTCCTTGACCTGTTTCGAAAGGTTATTTAGATATTTTCGAAAGATTTTTGGGGATAGGTTTCCAAAGGTTTTTCTAAGGTAATTACTTAAAGAGATTTTAAAGAAGAATGCCTAAATTTTATAGCTTTCGTAAGGTTTGCTTTGAATGAGTTCGAAATGTTTGGGAAATGATTTCGAAAGGTTTAAACGTTGATTTTGAAGGAGATAATTTCAAAGTAGGGGAAAGAGGTTCTTTCAAAAGGATAAGTGTTTTCATCAACTAGATTTTGAGTAAAGAGTATACCTATCTGATATGGTAATATGATTTGAGTAAAGTATAAGATTTATTCTTTTCCTTGTTTGAAGTTTGATTTAAAGTTTTAAACCATTTCGAAAATTATTTTCAAGGAAAATCCCGAGAGGGGATCCTTAAGTATAAATCCCGAGAGGGGATCCTTAAGTATAAATCCCAAGAGGGGATCCTTATGTATACAGATAGGTTATTGGTGAGCCCAAAAATTATTAGGATTGGGAAGAACTGAGAGATGATTAAGCTTAAGACACATCGTCTCGAAGTGAAGTATTTAATAGATAGTTAAAGACAAATCTTCCAGATAGGAAAAGTTTAACAGACAATTAAGGGTGGATAATCTCGAAAACGAATATCTAATAAATTTTAGGTAGATTTTGATCATGTTGTCTGGTAGGCCCGAGTTAGCCAAACGTTAAAAAATTATCCAAACAAACTTATTTATGTTTACGTAATGTTTACTTTATTGTATTTAACCATTGTGAATGCAGGAGCATAGTATAAGGTTAAATGAAAGATTTTGCAAAGATTTGTTTTAAAAAGAATGCTAGTGAGGGCAAACCTGTTCCACTAAGTAGCGTGGTCTCACTTAACATAATTAAACGGGGATGTACTGTATTATTGATACCAAGCTTTATGTCTAGCTCGAAGTTTATATTTCCCCTTAAACTCTCAGGCAGTCATAATAAATTTGAGTTGGTTGAGAGGTTAAGGATCTTTTAAGGTTTAGTAGGTTGTTTGACGAATAAACTACTGGAGGATGCAGGAGGCAGTAGATAGCTACTTAGGATTTGCAACTTTGTTTATGTTATAATGGAATTTCCACTGTGTTATGATGTATTGGTCTAATATGACCTTGTGACTCTGATCAATTGAGGGGGCATCTTCATATACCCCTCTCAGCGCAATTTGTAATAACTTTATATAATACGTGCTTGGGAAAAATGATTTGGGTTATGTAAATGTGGAACCAATTTTACTTGGAAATGTATGATGTTATTTGTGGTTTTGAAATCTATGTTTATTTCATATTCAAGTGCTTCTGATATTATTAATACCATTAACATAGCTAAATTTAGTTGTCAGAAGCTAAACTATGGATGACTGCAGCATCTGTAGTGCTTAGTTTTAGGCCTCTAAATATGGGATGTTACATCTCTTTCGCATTTTCATATCATAACTTAGGCTAACAATAATTTATTTCTTGAAAACATTATCATCATATATGATTAACCCTTAATTTATATTTAAATTGAGTAAAATATAGCCCATTACTTTAACAATTTCTCATACCAATTTATAATTCCTTTTAGTACTGCCATGTATACATTTGGTATTAATTCGAGGATGTTGCACTTCTTAATTATTGGGCATAACGTCATAAGTTAAAATACGTTCACCACTAAAACTTTGCATCATTAATATGGCCGAAATGGGTTATCGCATCCCTTCATATCAAAGCTTTAAAAATAATTCTCAATTTGTAAAAATATAAGGCTATAATGTCGAAATCAATGTTGTCATAACATAGAAATTTATAGGTCACTAAACCTACTAATTATAGCCATTTCTACCACAACATTACTCGGATCTCGAAAATGTGGCATAGTCGCTCTAGCAATCTTCGGCTTCAAACTCCGGATAAACTTCACATTTCTCTTAATCATAGTGTCGATGATTGCATACTCATACCTAGAAAGCTCATCAAACTTAGTAGCATATTCCGGTATGGACATATCTCCCTGTTTTAGTTCATCAAACTTCCTAAACATGGTTGACATGGCTACCTCAAACAAAAATCTTTTCTTGAATCCCCTTTGAAATTCAGCCCAAGTTAGTTCCTCTTCAAGCACACCAATGATTTCCACATTCCACCAATAAAGTGTTGCACCTTGCAACTAGAAGCCAATCTCCTTTTTTGCTCATCATTTAACCCCAAATCAGCAAAATTCCTCTCATAATGCAAATGCCAGTTCTCCACTTCAATAACATCCTCAATTCCAATAAAAATCTTCCCTCCAAGACTGGTATAATCGTAGTTCATCTTGGCATAGTTATTGTTAACTGGCACCATGGGATCAACTCCTCCCGCATTAGCAACATTCCCTCCAACCAAACCAACAATTGCTCCAACTTGCATCATATTGACAAAAAACTCGCATTAGCAACATTCCCTTAATTCATATTTAAAATGAGTAAGCTATAGCCCATTACTTTGCCAATTTTTCATGCCAATTTATATTTCCTTTTAATATTGTTGTGTATACATTTAATATTAATATGATCGCACCTCTTCATTATAGGGAATAATGCCATAAGTTAGAATATGTTTATCATAGAAAAACTATGGCATCAATATGGTCGAAATGGTACGTCGCAAGCCTTCATATCAAAGCTTTAAACATAATTTTGAATTAAAAAATATATAAGGCTATAATGCCGAATCAATGTCGTTGTAACATAGAAATTTATAGGTCATCAAACCAATTAAATATAGCCTTTTATACATAAAATAACAACCTGCAACTTAACGGGTCTATTTTCAACAAAATCGAAACCCGAGTTCATCAAAGTACAGATCGTAGGATTTGGTACCTGCAAATAAGAATGAGCATTATCAAAGATTGATAGAAATCTGTACTCACAGCGGAAACAATGATAGGATAAGAGTATAGATTATGACTACTATCTTGGAATAAATGGTATTCCTTGGATAGCAGATTGTCACATCGGCACCGAGCATAAGAGAAAATAAGACCTCTTCAACAACACATCACATCCAGCTCCAAGGACCCGTTCCTCTAAATCTATCCCGTGGGTTGTAATGGCGAAAGGTTTGAAACAGCATTTTTGTGATTGGAAAATCTGTAGGCTGTCTATAACATAAATTTATACCGATTGGTTTCCGTTTAATTTTTATGTCCACTAAGGTTAGTAATTCTAATCTATCCTTGCATTGCACACATGATTACTACCTACCCCTGGCCTAGGTACAAAAAACTGATGAAGCCTTATCAAATACCCAATACTTTCAAACCCATTTTCCACTTAATACTTGTAAATATGAAGTGGGCTTTTATAATCATCACAAAATACTTTTAAAAGAGAAATAGGCAGACTCGGTCATTTAATACCTCAATCATGATAGACCCCAATATTTAAGACCTACTCCCAAGTTGGTTTTCTAACAATGTTGTTAATGGTCGGTGGATCCTAGCTACAAAGACATCAAACCACTATTTAAGGTTTTCAAATTTATTATCCAACGATTACCACATCTGTCACCAATAAAATCATGGCCATGTAAGAGAGAGTACCTAAGCTACTTATTACCTTCAAAAGGACTAGGCAGACGTCTAACTATTTGATACCTATATTCTAGGTAGGTCATTCATCACTTAATTCCTATCCTAGATAGACTCCTCACTGGTACTGTCGTTGTTATGGCCTTAGCAACATACGAGACTATACCCAAGCCACTTAATACTGCATTAATAAGGACAAGGCAAACACCTGACCGTTTTACACCTATTTATAGGTTGGCCTTTGTCATTTAATACCCAACTCCAAGGTGGAATTCTACTGGTACTATCTAACTAACATCGCTTGGAATCTCATTTGGCAACTTATACTTCTTTTGGAGAGAGGCGAACCCCAAGGTCAATCAGTTAATATCTCAACCCGTAGCGAACCCTTCCCAAGATATCCACTATCACTCTTAATTATAAATATGGAATCTCGTTAGGTTACTTCTGTCGATAGGGAGGCGTGCCCTACAGCCATTTAATACCTCAATACTGAAGTAAACCCTTTTAAAGACATCCTTGTTTATTTGAAATCTCACTAGATTACTTAATACTTCCATTTAGGAGAGAGCCGGACCCTACTGCCACTTAATAGCTCAAACCAGAAGCGAACCCCTATGGAGATATCCCTCATGACTCCTAATTCCAAATTTGGACCATTTAATACTTTTCAATTAAGAAAGCAGGCCCAATCTCTCATGTCTACATGGGTCCTAGGATTAGTGATATCTCACATGAGTAGTAAGTGCATCCAACTACTAGTAGCCTCAAATTGAAGAGCAATCTTCCATCAAGTGACTCTACCGACCTCACATCACTAACCTGCTAAGTCGAATTAACCATTCTAAGTCTTTGCTTATATTATCTTAGGGAGACATTGGGACTAAGCTTACTAACCCTTTTTATTTAAGGCAATAGATTTATGTTACATACTTATTAACCCATATAATCACCTTTTTATGCTCAAAAATGTTGATTTATCCATAAAATCCTAACGGACATTTACTAGGGCATTTATGTATGGTGACTAATTTCAAAGTAGTAATTGTTTTAACTATTACATAGTCATTAATTCAAAAGTTTTACTTATCAGTCCCATTGATCCATTTACCCTATCAAATTATTGTAACTCCCATATTTATTATCATTTATTTCCTATTTATTGGAGTTACAGCTCTTTTAAATTCCTTTCCCATTAATTAATTCTTCTAAACACGAATATTATGTGTAAGCGTCGTTATTAGCTTTTTATTTAATTATTATAAGCGTAGTAATTACTTATAGATATATATTTTTATCGAATATATTCCAGTTATTAATCTTCACTAAAATATCATTTTCCATGTTCAATTATTGGAATCATATCTGAAAGGATTATCCACTATAATTTTCATAAATTAGCACAAAATAAACAATTAAATTTAAAAAAATAAAAGATTACATCATTTGAAACTACAAGGAATAATCATTTCTTTTTATTATTAAAATAGACGGTGTAAACTACAACGAATTCCTACATTACACATCCCTTTCTATGTTTATTTGCATCTATTTCTTGTTAGATCAAATGAAGTATTATTTTCTAAAGCGAAAGGAATCGAACTAATTTACAAAATAAATGGATCTAAATTCCAACAACTCTAAACATAGGAAAGTTTACATTCCAATAAAATTAGGGTAATAATCCAAATTCATAACATTGTTATACAACCTATTTTCAGATCAAGAATAAATTAAATTCAAATCGATATTCTAAATTCATAATTTTGTGACTGATTTCCAGACCAGGTAGTAAATAATTCTATATCAATTCATAAGCAATAATATAGAGGCGATATTTTTTATATTCAGATTATATTAAATATGTTGCCTACAACTTATATACAATTAACTAGTTTGGCATAAAATCAAATAAACACCAACGAGATAATTTTCATATTATAATAATCTAAAATTTTTCCCACTCACCTTTTAAAAGCGATCCAAATCTTCAGATCTAAAGTAGAACCTTTGATTCATCTCTAAATCCTTTTTAATCCAAGAAATATGTAGAAAAGGGTATATACATACATTAGAATTATAGAACCGAGAAGAGATTTGGGATTAGGAGAGAAAATGGATACAATTATATAAATTACCTCAAATACATGTATAGTTGATTCTCTTCTCTTTTCCTTTTTTATTATATTTCTATTCTTCTCCAATTTGTATGGATATGCATATAAATATCTTATTGTTTTAATTTAGAAAGAAAGTGGAGAAGAAGAAATGGTAGAGCTTCGCTACTACCTCTAGAAAAATATGATAAGAGAAGGGAGTGTTAGTCCTTGAGGAGACAGTTTTGATGACAACAACCTTAGAATAAGATTATAAAATATAAATACTAACATTATAGTTTAGATATATATGTATATGCAGGATTTAACCATGTAGGTACTAAGAATGAAGACTGTACAATATAGAGAATCAAGATATCAAGATTGATGACTCATGAGTATCAAGATTATCAAGAGTTCAAGATTTCAATAATAAGTAATTTAATTAGGAATTTTGTTAAAACTCCTAGAAAAGCACTGGCATCTTAAAATCCAATTTATTCGTGGAATGGAATCCACTTCGAACCTATTAAAGGAATGGAAACCTAAGTAGGATGGAACCTACGAAAAATCTAGTGGAACATTGTTTTGTATCCACTAACTTTTATTCAAATATTTTTACAAAATTATATATTGTTTTCAAAATGATTTCAAAACCTTCCTTTTAAAAGAATCAAAAACATCTATCATGGTTTTAAATACATTTAGCCTCAAAATAATCTTTATTTTCAAAATCAAATTATCCTTGGTTTTAAACTATCTTTTAATAATTATATATTTAACATTTAATATTTATACTTAGATTTAAATATAAAATTATAGTAAAATTTTATATATATGTCAAAATATTATTCTCTATGTTTATTTATGTATTTTAACTATAGTTAAGTATATTTATAAAGTTTAAAAATAGTTTCAATACAAGATAGAAGTTATTTTCAAAGAAAAAAAACAAATTACCAAAAATATCATAGGCTTGTGGACAACCCCTAGGTACCCCTGTTGACAAGGTGACAGTTGATTTTAAAAATTTGAATTTCAAAAGAGTATCTATTCGTCATATCCTTTCACGAATGGACATGGTTGTTGTTCTACTATAAATAGGGGCAGTTTTAAACGAATTTATTTACATATTTTCTCTGATTTCACTCCACTTCTTCTTCCACATTTCTTTATATATTTTTACCAATACTCTATCGAAATTAACATTGAATCTAACAAGATCATTTCTAGTTTGATTCTCTATCACTATCTCAACAAGATCTCAGTGCTATTCAGAATTATAGGCTTCTTTGTAATAAATTGAGTGAGAAAAGGTGTGATTCTAGCATGTGAAATCAATCAAGCGAGAAAAGGTGTGATTGTAGCCTGTGAAATCAATTGGGTGAACTTGTTGCCCGTAAAATCAAGTATCTCTACCCAGAGGAATGTGAATCTAGAGTGGTGTATCTCGTGGCCTTTAAATCACGGGTGTAATTGTAAAAATTGCTTTTGAAAGGAAATCCGTACATGTGTGTGGGACTGGATGTAGGGTAACTCCGAACCGGTATAAAATCCGCTATGTTCTTTCCTTTATTGCTTTTACTTTATTTTTGCAACTGTGTTTGTATCTGTGATCATATCTGTGTCTGAATATTGCATACATGTGCGTTCAAATTAACATAAACTCAAAAAGATTTAGTAATTCCTTAAAACACTATTCACCCTCCTCTAGTGTTAATTCTAGCCTTAAGATCCGTAATCCGCATTTCTCACATTTGGTATCGGAGCAAGGTTTTCAAAGTTTCATAATATGATTTTTGAAAAAGCTTTTAAAATGGCTATGTTTAAAAAACTTGTTAATACTAGTTTAGAAATATTCAGATCATCATTGTCTCTTGAATCTGCATATAATCAATATTCAAATTCAAGTTGTCTATCAAAATTGTATGATGTGCAGGAAACATGTTTTATAGGTGTTGGGGAATCAATCCACAATGGACATACAAAAAGAATAAATGGATACTTGATAGTGGATGCTCTAGGCACATGACTGGTAATCCGGATATGCTGAATGATATAATATACAAAGACGGAGGACTGGTTAACTTTGGAGACAACTCAAAAGGATATGTGATTGGCATCGAAAAAGTCGGCAACTCTGAAATTCCTATTATTACTAATGTTTTGCTAATTAAAAATCTGAAACATAATCTGCTATGTATTTGTCAACTTTGCGAAATAAAGGACATAAAATTAAATTTGAAAAAGATAAGTGTCACATTGAAGATAATAACTAAACCATAATATTTGAGGGAATTAGGAAAAAGAATGTTTATATAGAATTTTAATTAGACCTTTAACTAATAAGACATCTTATGAACTTCTTCACTCAATGAAACCTAAGGTATCCTATTTTAGAATTTTTGGAAGTAAATGTTTTATTTTAAATACAAAAGATAACTTACATAAATTTGATCCTAAATCCGACAAAGGTATCTTTATTGGATATTCTAACAGAAGTAAAGCATACATAGTGTTTAATTTAAGAACTAACCCCATCGAAGAAACAACGCATGTTTCATTCGATGAAAGTTTCAAAAATTTTGAAGATACAAATGATGAAGAGGATTTAATCACTCAAAATCAAGAGTCAGTTGAAACTAATAATGAAATTAATCATCCTAATAAAAAGATTAAACTTTTAAAAGATCATCCTATAGAAAATGTACTTGGAAATATGCAATCTGTTGTTAAAACTAGAAATCAACTAAGTAAAATGAGCAATGTAGCCTTTATATCAACTATTGAACCCAAAAATCCAAAACAAGCATCAACTAATTATTCATGGATTTTGGCTATGCAAGAAGAACTAAATCAATTCACTAGAAATGATCTTTGGGAACTTGTTCCTAGACCTGAAAATAAAAATATAATTGGAACTAAAAGGGTTTATAAAAATAAAATGAATGAACAAGGAGAGGTTGTTAGAAATAAAGCTCGCTTAGTCGCTCAAGGTTATTGTCAAGAAGAAGGAATAGATTTTGATAAAACCTTTGCTCCCGTAGCAAGATTAGAAGCCACTAGGATTCTACTTGCTTTCGCAAATCATAATAATTTCAAATTATATCAAATGGATGTTAAAAGTGCCTTTTTAAATAGTTTTGTAAAAGAGGAAGAATATGTTGAACAACCACCACTTTTTGAAAATGAAAAATTACCAAATTATGTTTACAAACTTAAGAAAGCTTTATATGGTCTAAATCAAGCTCCTAGAGCCTGGTATGATAGATTAAGATTTTACTTATTACAATCAAACTTTGTAATTGGTAAAGTAGATAATACTCCTTTTATTAAAAGAAATAAAAATGATATTCAACTAGTACAAGTTTACGTAGATGATATCATTTTCGGATCAACTAATTTTGAAATAAATAAAGAATTTTCTGAAATAATGACAAAAGAGTTTGAGATGAGTCGTACAGGTGAATTAAACTTATTTCTAGGATTACAAGTAAAACAATATATAATTAATAAATAATTTATGTTCTTATATTTGATTTCTCACATTATCATTATTATAAGTATTATCATATATGGATTCTTAGTTAGGATACTTAGTAATTAAGGACTAAGTTTTAGTTTTAGAATTAAGTGATGATTATCTATGATAACACTATCATTATAATCACATGTCATATAGTATTATTTTTAGGGGGAGTTATATAGTTTGGAGTTAGTTTTTGTTGATGACAAAGGGGGAGAAGTATATCTTCCATTGCGGGCTGGCCCAGTTCCATAATGGTGTCAGAGCCTAATAGCATATGCGGTCTAAACTAGCCATGTTAGGGTTAACTATTAAGCTCACAACCAAAGGTTGTCCCTAACAGAAAAGGCCCAAATTTGAATTGGGCCTTGGGCTAATTTTTCTAAATTGTTTGAAAATTAAAAAATGTAAGATTTTAAATTAAAAAGTTAAATTTATAATAAGATATACATAATTATAAAAGTTATAATATAATAAAATTTTCAAAATTTTTGAAAATATTAGATACTAATTTCAAATTTTAAATTTATTAACAAGATTAATAAAATAATAAATTAATTAATTAACGAAAAGTTATATATATGTATTATATATGTTTGATATATGTTACGATATTTTAAGATCTTTAAGATATCATAATTACATGTATATATATAATAGGGTTTTCGAAATTAACATAACATAATTAATTTTTTAATTAAATAAATTAATTAAAAGGTTCAATTAAACAAGTTAATTAAAGGTTACTTAATTAAATAAATAAATAAATGTTAATCAATTAAGTAAATTAATTAAAGTTTAATTAATTAAATAAAAATATACGTATATGAGATATATATATGTTATACTTTAAAAGTTATAGTATATAATAAATATTTAATATAAATGTTATCCTTAAATAATATAAATTTAATTAAATAAGATTTAATTAATATACTAATATACATAAGAATGTTATATAAGCAATATGAAATATAAAAGGTATATAATAATGAAAACTTATATAATATAATTATATAATAAAAAGTGGAGCTGTAAGGAACCCAAACTATGCTTAAGGTATAAATACATATGTATAATACGTATACCGTGATTTCAGATGTGTTTGACACTTGAATCACGAGGGTATTTCATAAGAAATACATTATTCCGTAAGTAGATATTACTCAATATTAAATATTAAAGATTATGAATCTTCAATATAATGTTGTCCTCTAGCATGTATATTAATAAATTACTTGCATACTCCTTAGGTGTTGAGCAGACTCAAGCTAAGGGTTGTAGTATTATTAATATATGGAATAAATGAGGTAAGATAACTTTATGTACTAGTTGAGCAAACTTAAGGTACATATATTATACTTAGGCTATTGTGATATGCTGGATAAGAATAAATAATTTCCTTTTAATATGTTTAGCAGACTCAAGGTCAAAGCGGTATTAGGATAAGGTACCGAAGGTTAGGAGTTGTATATGATATAATCGATAAGGAGTTATCCATCGTCCGTGGAGCTATAAGTTATTGAGTAGACTCAAGATCAAAATTCATGACGGATGAGTCAAAACACTCGCTAGCGAAGTTAAAGGACTTCTATGTTTTGACTTAGGGTTTGGTGAAACATTAAAGACTAGTAGGAGCCTTATTAGAAAAATAAAATAATAACATTTAACATTTCTAATATTATAAGAACATATGTTATACAATGTTTTAATAATCCACATCAATAAATTTGTGCTTTAAATATGAGTAACAATTTTTTTATAAATTAAGATAAATAATTAAACTAAACTGAATATTGAAAAATAGAAATATGATATATGCTTACTAATAAATGCTTCTTGCACGTTAATGTTTCAATTCCGATGCAAGCGCTTGATTTTACAACTACTAAATACATTCGTAATTTTGTTGCTTATATGTTTATTTGGTCGAGACGTGTATTGCAACCTATGAGTTCCAACTCAAATATAATACAAGACTATGAATATTTGATTCATTTCCAATCATATATATAGGTTATTTTATTCGAAATAAGCCAATAAATAGTATTATAAGTTTGAGTATTCAATTTGATTGATTAAAGAGGTCATATTATGTTAAATAGAACACAAGAACAAAACTATAATATAAATCTAAGAACTCGATCTCTGAAATGTTAGTTTGATCAGTTTACATAAGTGAAACATATTGATGTCTTAAATGTTAATGATAACCCGTGCGCTTTTGTAAATAGTTCATTCTGGTGTTGTAGCAAGGATTGTTTTGAATGGTTCGACCATTTAGATAGAAACACGAATGTAAAAGAGTAGATGTGATTTAAGTTACAGTTGGAATGAAGAGAGTGAATAGTCACTTATGCTTCATAAAGAAACATCAAAAACGAGAATTATAATAATAATAATTGATACCTAACATTGGAATAAGAAACATGATTTTATTCCGAAATGCATTATTCATATAGAAAATTACTCTATGAGATTTATTTCTTTGAGTTCAAGATATTTGATCAAAGAACTCTCCACCATAAGCTAGTTTTAGTATATTACATAAACAACCTACATTAAGTGAATGATGGACCTTTGAATTAAGTATGCTACTACAGTAATGGTGAAAATAATAGGAGCAAGCCATATGACACTTATTAAATGCATCAAATTACGAAAATTATTTTCGTAAAACATACCTAACATTATTTATAAAATAATTACTATTTTTTATGTCGATCGAAAAGTAGACATAGTTATATTTCAGTGTGAATATTATGAATATTCATTATGAAATAAAACTATAATATGGTATTTACTTTCACAACAAAAGTGATGCATTGGAAATACTGATGTATCTATAATTATTTAGAATTATTTTGGAACTATGAACTAAACCATAGTTTTGAGAAATAATTTGCATTATATGATTATGAATTGCATGGTATTAGTTAATTATATCTCAAACATTCAAGGGCAATGCACCCATTTAGTGGGAGCATCATAGGAGTCTTTGATCTCTTTGGATTGACACTTATACACACACATACATTATATGTATGTATGCATGCAATCGTAAGTCTATTAATACCAAAACGGTTCCACGTATTCCATCATATATATTCATTGATGAGTCATTATAGACATAGACATGTGTATTTGATATGCATTTATAAGTGTAAGATAAGCCATATAATATAAAATGGAAGTAAATAAAATAACACGCAACTGAAATTATTTGATTTGATTGAGTTGGTGAGTATATTGGAAAGGGTTCCGAACATACCTAAAATGAATAAAGATTCAACCTCAAAAATCACTCCTCATGATACATAATGATGTGTCGGTAAGGAGTATTCAAACTTTGTTGGACAAAGTACGATTGGTTGTGAGTGAAGTTGAGTTAATTGCTTTTGATAAGGCCATGTACCTAAGAGTAGTACACAAAGTTAATATTATTTCATCTAAATAATATTTTACAAGTCAAAAGTCTACACATAATAATTGTTTGTGAGAGATTTTGTAAGAATCTCCCCAAAAGGAGTCTGGGAAGTACTGTCATTGGATAACATATTTATATTTTAAACATAAGTTTTGTAAACTAAAACAAAATCAGTTTTATGCATAAAGAAATTCATAATATGTTTATGGATACCTATTCCATTTCACCGAGGAACAATGTTGTTTCAAGAAATATCAATTTCATAGTGAAGAATGTTCTTTGATAAATTATTGGTAGTTAAATGAGTTTGGATATGATTAAATGATAAAACTGATTACAAGGGATGAAACCAAATTAACCAAGCCTAAATAAACACAAATACATTAAAACGTTTGATGTGTATTCTTGTACATTAAACCGAAACTGTGAATTTCTTATCAATGTGAAGTATAAATAATCCTCAGTTGTTTAATTAGACCATTAAGAGTATTGACTATATGATATGGTACGATGCGCTAATCTAGAATATGTTCCAAGTACATTATCAAAATATAATTTGGGTAATGGTATCCGAAGGGAGATGATCCGTGACAGTAAATGAGTCTCTAATAGAAAGACAAATGCAGTTGTAATGTAATGAGCCACATTGATAAGAATATTATTATAAATTTCAATTGTTGAAATTAACATAATAGATTCAAAATTCGATGTGCTCAAGTTGGTTTGATTTTACTCACAAAATGATCATCTGGTATGACTTTATAATTTGGGATGGATATGTTGAAATAGAAAATTCTAAATAACAATGTAGTGTAAACTGTTTACATATAATAAAATAAAGTGTCTCAAAGTCAGTGGAAGCGATATTAAGTTTGTGAGCTTTTGGATATGATCCAAAACAGATACGAAAGTGTTAGTCGACAAGCATAAATATTGAACAAATATTTTGATAGAATATCAAATATTTTTATTATCAATTAAAATGCAGAGGAATCAAATGTTCATAAGAAATAATGTTAAAAGGTTCATACATATTTCTAAACATAAGTAAACAACACATTGTTGACTGTTAACGATGTACTTGTGTTAATCAGCTTTAGTTATTTTAAAACTTGACATATGATTTGTAAACGATGTCTTTTATAGAGTAAGTATAAATGATATTGTGAATGTACCAAACGACATGAGAGGACACATTATTAAAATATTTTACATGTAAGATGGATTCCTTATGCTTTAGTAATATGAATTATCATACATGTTATTTTGTCTACCATGCCATGATTGGTTTATGTATTTGATACATGAAGCAAACCTCAAATCCAAAAAGATTTCTCTAAATGGTTGTTTGAGGTGTTCTCATGTACTTTTAAAATGCTAGAGAAGTGTTTGCATAAACAATGAACTTCTTATGAAGGAGTATTCAGACTCAGACTTTTATAAGTGATATTGAGTATAATATGTCAATAATAAATTCAAGTTAAAAATATTTAAATTGGAAGTTTTCCATAATGAAAGACTATGGCCGATTCAATGAATTAGGCTAAATACATAGCCTTGAATAGTGCTGCAATAAAAACGATGTATATAAATATAAATGCATAAATTTATAACTGAGCCGAGGGTAATTCCAAACAATGAGAATCCCATAACATTGTTATACGATAACAATGTTATGATATCACTCACAACATAACTTAGAGCTCATTGGAAGTCAAGAGACATACTCTTAATTGTTCGACATGATTAAGGTAGTTTACCAGAATCGAAGAGAGGTGATTGATAGAATAGATAATTGAAATGTAATAGCATACTCGTTCGTTGAGGGACTATCCAATTGGTTTTGAGAAAACCGATTGGAGAAGTTGAAACAAGATTCTGTAATTGGACCCAAGTATAAGTGGGAGATTGACAGAATTACGAGTATGCCCTAGGGGCAATTATCTAATTTGTTATATATATCTAACACGTTGACCAATCTTTTTTGAAATAAAGGCATTTCTTTTTATTATATACTTGATATAATGTATTATATTAAATTAATTAATTTAATTAAACATATATTTAATAGAAAATCCATGAATGGTATGTTTTTGTGATAGTAGTCACAAAGTGTTGTAACCGTGAGTAATTTATCACAATGAAAACAAATATACCATTTTAAATGTTCCTAGTTAAGATGCATTGAGACTAGACATCAACGTATCCGTTAAGACTAGAGTATGTAAATCTTCAAATGTTGGGCAACGTATTACTTGTAATTGCTGGGGGCACCTACGGGTTATGTACTAATAGTTAGTGGATAATTATGGAATGACTCACTCGATAGTTTTCTGTTGGTTTATGTAACTAAAGTCGAGCAAAAATATCAATGTGACTGATTTATATAGTTTTCTTGACTTGAGAATATTATAGATCTTCAATATGAAAGCTCTGCTTTAATTATAGTCAAATCATAGCACGTCGTCCATCAAGTGACTATAGCTGGGTCGAGTAGAAGTATTGGAAGTGATATTCAAGAGAGTATTCGTCCCCTCAGTTATATGGGGTTAGTATCACTGTCAACTCAGGTTAACCAAAGTCAAAGTCCCTAGCCAGAGTACTATGGTTAATAATAATTGTTATTATCGGACCTGTAATGGCCTATCTTTTTGGACGGTTTAAATCAACGATAAAACAACACGTCAGAGTCAAACCATTCAAAGAGGCAGATTGTTATGGGGTAAATAAGAAAAATAAGAGAAAGAAATAAAACAAATACAGAATCTTGCGGTGGAACTAACAAAATATAATAATCAAATAAACAGTTCATGAAGCTGTTTATAAATAACTTTGATTAAACTTCTATAATACAGATCAGATTTACATACAATAAGAATAAATAATAAATAAATGTAGCAGAACAACATGATGTAGTGGAATAAAGAATAATAAATAATAATAGTACGAAATCTTCATCTTCATCCTCTAGAAAGCAGGCTTCGATAAAATGAAAAGCTTAGACTGACCCGAGCGAATTAAAGGACAAAACACTCGAGTCAGAACTAAAAGATCTTATGTAAGTTAAATCAACAGAAAAATAAATATGAGTGGAACGACTCAGAGATGTTTACAGGGTTTGACATCTCCTATCCAGTGTCTAACATGAGTGCAATAACTTAAGTGATGTTCGGGATTTCCATCTACTAAGGATCCGTTAAACTATTTACTATGTAGTATAATACGTTATAGTGTCTATAGTAAAGTATTAAAATAGCATTAAGGCGTTACCCATACCCCTTTAATACATTTTTTATATTCCCATAGTCTATATAGTATCCTCCGTGAGGTTTACCCAATGGAAACTCCATAGATATGGTACAAAACAAACTCGTAGAAGGAACGATAGGGCATGTGAACATGGCACTTGAGGCAATGCTAAGGTAGATATACCAATTGCACTCCTAGACTGGAGGTAACGAATAGCAACTACTACCGTCCATCTCGAACACACACCCATAATCAAATCAAGGGTGTCCACCAAATCAATCACAAAGTCAAAATATAGGATCGAAGAAATGTGACCGATAGGAGGAATGATCTCACTTGGCCCAGCGTAGCTCTTGTTTTAGTCACATGTAGGCCGACTCACGGAAGTCAAGGTCACATAAATACCTCATATAGAATTGCTCGCCAAACCATCCTACTTCATTTCTGGAATCTTCACCACATACACAGTTGTTAAAGTGGTTTTCGGTATTGTAGAGAGTATGACAATATCCGATCTCGGTCTCTTTAACAACCAAACACTAATTTCACACTGGATGGTTCTTTACTATTTCAATACCATCAAAATTAGTATCAAAATAACATATTCAATTTCAAACCATATCTCTTTCGAAATTATATCCACTTTCAAAATCATATTTTCTTTCAAAACTATATTCACTTTCAAAATCACATTCACTTTTCAAGTCATATTCACTTTTAAAATCACATTCACTTTTAAAATCAAATTCACTTTTGAAATTATCGATAAGATAGGTTAATTAAATCCTTGTTCCAAAATCATCATATTTACTCAAATATGTCAGTTCACAAAAGGTACCAATTCCAAATTCCAGCTTATGTTGTATCATCATCATGGATTTAAATACAAATATTTCAACTTAACAAAGTCTGAAATTTCAGAGAATAGTTTAGAATGTCATAACTCGTTTTAATAGTTTGAAAATAATTTAAAATAGATTAAAAAAGTTTTAAAATAGAAAAATAGTTTAAATAGTGTTGGGCGAATTCTCACCCAGAAGATCTAGGGACCAGGAAGTCACAATGTCACCCGGGCTTGCAGCCTCCACTTCGTTCGACAGCCAAGAAGCTCAATACTAACCTAGATGTCCATCCAACGTTCAACCATCACCTCATTCGGCTCCACCACATTCGGCTCCAACTCATTCGGCTCCACTTCATTCGGCTCCACCACATTCGGTCCCCACCTCGTTCGGCTCCACCTCATTCGGCGTCCTTTATACCACCAAACCACCGGACAAGACCCTTGCCGGTCCAAAGCCCACACCTCGCTACTGACGAACCACAATCGCCACTGGACCAACCATACTACCGAACCACCACAACACCTACATGCCGAACTACCCAACACCGGTCCAAGCCTCCATATCCACGCAACACCGAATGAGCCTCGCCGAACCACATAGTTGCCAGTCCAGATCGCTTCAGCCCGGGCCCGCCAGCAGTTATATACTTCCAAGACCCCTGCCCCCTACCTCATTCTATAAATAGAGGGGCAGGGGTACAACAATGGCAGACAAGTTTGAGAGCTCAAGCAAGGAAGGAACTTTCAAACTACTTTCATACACTTGTATACAACGCATCGTACTTGTAACCTGAAAGAAAGAAGATAATAACATATAAAGTGGACGTAGGCACATTCTGGCCGAACCACTATAAATCTGTGTGTCTTTTACATTTCAGCCCCTACTTTTCTCATATTTACATACTCATCTAAAATCATTGAAAACTACATATAATCAACTAAATAACACGACTTGGAGGTGTTTGTCCATTTTTTGTGCAAACATTTTTGGTGCTTTCATTGAGAGCTGAACTCAGACTTCATCCTCAGAACTCAAGCTTCATCTTCTCCCACTCAACCTTCTTCCTAACAACATCACTCGTTGCTTAGAAATCATGCCTTCCAAACAGAGAAGGGATGTTAACAAAGGAAAGAACATCGCAACTAGCAGCCTTCCAGATCCAGCAATCACAGATCAGCCCACTTCAACAGCAGTACCAGATGAAAATCAGGAGAATCCAACTGGTCCCGCAACGGAGCAACCAATCACTAGGGCAGATCTGGACAGGGTTGTGGCTGAAGTAACTAACCGCTTCACATCCCAACAAGAAACTTTGGTGGACCAACTCATGTCACGCTTAAGGGATGCTGAAGAGTCCAACCGCAACACGGAATCATGGGGTGAATCCCAATCCGGAGGATCCCGGAGGCAACAAAGGTCTTCACTCTTCGAACAAGCTACCAACAGGAAAAACGATGATAGGGGCCGCGCCCGGACTCAGCCCGAATTCCGACTCGAGGAAGCCCTGGGAACCGAACCTAGCGGGGGAGGCACCAGGCGAGGGTCGGATGTAGCTGAGCCAGTCATGCCACCTAATCATAGAAACCCCGCTGAACGGAGCCGAGCTAGAACCCAGCCCGAAGTTGACCCCATGGATGTGCTCGAAACAGAACCCCACAGGGGAAGATCAAGGCAGGGGGCAACTGTAGCTGGTCCTAGCGTGCATCCAAGCAGCCAAAGACAACCACTGGATAATGCTAGAGGTGATAGACTGTACCATCCCTACAGGGCATCTGGACGAGATAGATCCCGCAGGGAAGAACCGAGCTCATTTTTGTCCGCTCCAAGTTCTGACGAACGAATGGCACGATTATTCAGAGAATGTGTCCAACGGGAGCAAAGGGACCGGGGAATAGGCGCTAGGGTCACCAGTCCCTTTACCCGAAATATCGAAACTGCCATCACTCCCCGGGAATGGAAAATGCCAACCATGGAACCTTACAAAGGAACTTCCGACCCCATCGTACACCTGCAGAGGTACACCCAGCATATTCTCATGAGTGGAGCAACAGAAGGAGTATTATGTAAATGCTTTCCGCTATTCCTATCAGATCTAGCTACCTCCTGGTTCTGCCATCTACCCCAAGGATCCATCAGCTCATGGGAGATGTTAAAAGAAAGGTTTATTAGCCAGTTCCGCATCCATGTGGAACAACCCAAGGATGCTTATTCTCTATCCAATGTTAAACAGAAATCCGGAGAGACGCTGCAACAATATCTAACACGGTTCAACGCCGCAGCGGCAGCAGTTCAAGATGCCGATGAAAAACTCACTCTGATGGCCCTCTGTAGTGGTGTACATCCAGACACCAAGTTTGCCAGAAGATTAACTAAGGAAAAACCAGCTACCTTGCCTGATTTCTTCCATGAAGCTGGAAAGTATATGAGACTTGAAGACGCTGCTACGGAGAGGCAGTCAGGGCAACAAGGCAAGATAGTTCAGGACAAGGTTCCCACTGCAGCTAAGGACGCTCGAAGAAATAAATCTAGAGACAATGCTGGGGGCAGAAAGGTTGAGAAGCGCCAATATCGACCAGGGCCAAGATTTGACTCCTACACTCCTTTGAATGAAACAATCGAAAACATCTACCTAGCCACTCAGGGCGAACTCGGATACAAGCGCCCCCCGCACAAGAAAGAATCAGATAACGCACTCAAGTCCGGAAAGTTCTGTCGCTTCCACGAATCCCACGGACATGACACCAATGAATGCCACCATCTTCGGGACTTGGTCGAAGAACACATTAGAAGAAGAAGACTGGAACGTTATGTGAAAGGTCAGAACAGGACTCCAACTCCTGCCAACGAGAACTCAAAGCAACCCCTCCCAGAAGTAGGCGGAGGGAATCGCAACAATCACAACACCAGTGGCTCTAGTCAAGAGAAGATAGTGGTCCTTACCATCTCAGGAGGACCACACATCGCCGACAGAAGTTGGGCAGAGATGGAAAGGTACGGCAAGTCGCTTAGAAATGCCGAAGGATATGTTAACTCCATTACGGAGGAACGCCACCCGAAACGAAAAGAAAACAATGACATTGTATTCAGTAGGCATGATTTGGAAGGAAGACAGTACCCACATATGGATCCCATGGTCATCTCTGCCTGGTTTGGTCCAGCTAAAGTTTTTCGGATTCTAATAGACACGGGAAGCTCCGTTAATATCCTGTTCAAACATGCTTTCGACAAAATGAAGTTATCAATGAAGGATGTATCCCCCTGTGACAAACCACTGCACGGTTTCACTGGAGATGCAAAGATGCCTCTCGGGCAACTTGACCTCTTCGTCGAAATAGGAAGTCATCCCCGCTCCGTGGTGCGAAAACAAACGTTCGTACTAATAGAAAACCACTCGGCTTACAACGCTTTCTTGGGAAGACCAGCCTTGTCTGACTTTCAGATTGTATTAGCCCCCTGGTGCCTGAAAATGAAATTTCCAACAGACAACGGAGTAGGAGAAGTAGAAGGAGATCAAGATGCTGCCCGAGACTGCTACGTAACTGAACTTCGCAATAACCGCAGAAGGAATAAAGGAAAAGACGCAGAGACTACTCTCTGCATGAAAAGCTTGGAGGCATAGCAACTAAAGAAAGCCCCTCCTCTTCGATACACAAGCGATCCCTTCAATGAACTAGACCCCAGGGATAAAGAGGAGGAGGCTACCGCCGAGCCTGCAGAGGCTATGGAATTCGTATCGGTAGATAAGCATGATTCAAGTAGACTATTAAAAATCGGATCTCAGCTGAAAACGGGATTGAAGGATCAACTCATTGACTTCCTCCGCCACAACTTAGATGTATTTGCGTGGACCCATGCCGATATGACAGGAATCTCCCCAGACATAGCATGCCACATGTTGAACATCGATCCCACCAAGGTACCAGTAAAGCAGAAAAAGAGGAGCATGGGGGCAGAGCGATCAGCAGCCCTTGATGAGGAAGTAAAAAATCTACTTGCTAATGGCTTCATACGGGAAGCCATCTACCCAGAATGGATCGCTAACCCGGTGCTAGTAAAAAAGGCCAATGGAAAGTGGCGAACATGTATTGACTTCTCCAATCTGAATGACGCTTGCCCGAAAGACTGCTTCCCACTTCCCCGAATTGACCAACTCGTAGACAGCACAGCTGGGCACGAACTCCTATCTTTTATGGATGCATACTCCGGATATAACCAGATCCCCATGCACGCTCCCGATCAGGACCACACTAGCTTCATCACCGACCGCGGATTATATTGTTACAAAGTCATGCCTTTTGGACTCAAAAATGCTGGAGCTACCTATCAACGCCTCGTCAACAAAATGTTCGCAGGACTGATAGGACGAACTATGTAAGTATATGTGGATGACATGTTGGTAAAGTCCAGGAAAGCCAACGACCATGTAAGCCATCTGGACGATATGTTTCAGGTACTTCGCCGGTATGGAATGAAGCTGAATCCTCTAAAGTGCTCCTTCGGAGTTTCATCGGGAAAATTCTTAGGATTCATCGTCCACGCCAGAGGAATCGAAGCAAACCCTGAACAAGTCCGGGCTTTAAAAGAAATAAGGATACCTTCCACTCGAAAAGAAATGCAGAGCCTAAACGGGAAGGTGGCCGCCCTAAGCAGATTCATTTCCAAGGCAACTGACAAGTGTGTCCCTTTCTTCGAAGCACTCAAGAAAGACAAAGGGAAGTTCGAGTGGACCGACGAATGCTTAAAAGCCTTCCTCAACCTAATCGAACACCTTCAGAGACCACCAGTACTCTCAACTCCAAATGAAGGTGAAGTGTTATACCTATACCTCGCTGTATCATCTCATGCTCTAAGCGCCGCCTTGGTAAGAGAAGAAGACCGCACACAACGCCCGGTTTACTTTGTAAGCAAGAGATTTACGGGGGCAGAAGCCAGATATCCTAAACTTGAGAAGTTAGCATATTGTTTATTGATCGCGTCACGGAAACTGCGACACTACTTCCAGTCTCACTCCATCAGGGTTCTAACCGATCAACCACTAAGACAAGTGCTCCATCGTCCTGACACTTCTGGGCGACTCCTCAAATGGTGCATCGAACTAAGTCAGTATGATATCACCTACCATCCCCGCACCGCTATCAAAGGACAAGCCATGGCTGATTTCATTGCCGAATTCACTACCAACGAAGGCAAGGAACAATCCGAAGTGGCAAAAAACATCAAGTGGAACCTCTTTGTAGACGGAGCATCGAACGAACAAGGCTCGGGAGCAGGTATTGTGATCGTCACCCCCAGGGGAAGAAAGTTGTACTATGCATTAAGATTGGAGTTCACGGCCACTAACAACGATGCTGAATATGAAGCAGTAATAGCGGGATTGGAACTGGCCCTAGAAATTGGGATCAATTCCTTATGTATTCATAGTGATTCTCAGCTTATCGTAAACCAGGTACTAGGAGAATTCCAGACTCGAGGAGAACGGCTCACAGCATACCTAAAGAAAACCAGACTGCTGCTCGATCGATTGGACCATTATCTAATCAAACACATTCCTCGAGAAGAAAACCAAGAGGCAGATGAACTTGCAAAGCAAGCTAGTATGAAGGACAGCACCATTCCCGGAGCACTAGCAATCTCAAGGCAGCTAGCCCCGAGTTTCGAACAAGCGAATCTGATAACTGCAATCGAAGAAGGAACCTGGATGACTCCTATCCGGAAATATTTGCAAGATGGCATACTACCCGACAGGCGTGACGAAGCCAAGAAGATCTTGAGGAAAGTTCCCCACTACACAATACAAGAAGGCATCCTCTAACGGCGTGTCTTCTCTAGCCCCCTATTAAGATGCGTCGCCGGAAGGGAAGCCAAGGAGATATTAACAAACATCCATCAGGGAGGATGCGGAGATCACACTGGAGGACAGACTTTGGCAAGAAAGATACTCCGATATGGATATTACTGGCCCACACTAAACAAAGATGCCGTAGACTTCGTTAAGAAATGCGACAGATGTCAGAAGTTCGCCAAGATCCCTCGACTACCCACAAACGAAATTACTCAAATGACCAGCCCTTGGCCCTTTGCTGTATGGGGAATTGACTTAATTGGCGAACTGCCAACGGGCCGAGGCGGAGCCAAATATGCTATAGTGGCAGTCGATTATTTCACCAAATGGGTGGAAGCGGAACCTTTAAATAAAATATCTTCAGCAAAAGTTATCAACTTCTTGATCAAAAACATTCTGTGCAGGTATGGAGTCCCCCTCAAGATCGTATCAGACAACGGACTCCAATTTGACAGCGAAGAATTTGCCGACTGGTGCCAAGAGCATGGAATTCATAAAAGCTTCTCATCAGTGGCTTACCCTCAGGCAAACGGACAAGTTGAAGCTGTCAACAAAATTCTCAAAACTCTAATCAAGAAGAAACTTGAAAAGTCAAAAGGCGCTTGGGTGGACGAACTTCCTACGGCACTATGGGCATACCGCACATCTTTCAGAACATCAACGGGACATACTCCTTTCTCTTTGGCATATGGATCGGAGGCAATGCTCCCAGTTGAGATTATTGTGCCTTCCCACCGTAGGATCCACTACAACCCAGAAGAAAACGAAGAACTCCTCCTCATGTCTTTGGATCTGATTGAGGAAAGGAGAAACGATGCAGCACTCAAAGCAGCAGCTCACAAACAAAAAGTGGCAGCACTATACAATTCCAAAGTCAAGCATCGCAGCTTACAAGAAGGAGATCTTGTCCTCAGGCGAATCTTTCCGCGCCCCGGGGCACTTGACCCCATCTGGGACGGACCATATGTAATTCACAAAGATCTCCACAACGGAGCTTACATTTTGTCAACAGTGGACGGAGAGGTGTTCCAGAGGGCATGGAACATCCGACACCTCCGTCGATACTTTTCTTAACTTGTACTGCCCATATGAAGTGAATTAACAAAGAGAATCAGTGGACGTAGGCATTTTCGTGCCGAACCACTTTAAAAAATCTTGTCTCTTTTTAACTTGTTCCTTTATGTATTGGCTACCTGTTAAGCGTTATCCCTTTCTGTTGAACAAAATTCTATGGCATCTCCACTCAAGACGCACTGCGGCCTCATCTAGACTAGGCCTAACAGGTACGCTACGATTCTATGCACTCGCCAATGAGACTCTTTTGCCCCAGCATCCCTCTGCTGCGGGTTAACTCATTGCGCGCCTGCCCTCAAAGCCAACTGTAATGAGCCGATTATAAGTCATCATAAAGGCCGACTATAGCCGATGGCAGCTCATTACGGCGTTCGGCTCGTCGGTAACTGTGAACCTACTTTAAGCCCCAACATAAGGTGTGGCCAGCCAGGGGTAGTTCACGGCCAACGGCACCCACGCTAGCCGGCCACGGTAAATCGAATAATACCCACGATTACGGACCATAATGGTTCGGGTAGTTACCGTGCGCGATCTCGGCTCCGATGTGTCTTAAGTGCGGCTGTGGTAAAAAAGAAAACTCCCCGCGGAGGCGTAAGATGGGTGACAAATGTCTCCAAGACCCACAGCTAGGGAAAGTGACTACAAAACCCGTTTGCCACGAACTTAAGCACATCGACGGCCTTCCGTGACTGGAAGTTTTACTTTTACTATATTTCCATTTCATTTAAATATTTTTCTCCTATCCTGTATAACAAACTCTAAAGTACAGGAAACCAAATAGGAAGCATTCACTCATGAGGCTCTAAGCCTGCGTGTTGGGTAGCAGGACGCTCGGCTATACCCGTGAACAGTTACACAAGACACTCAAAGCTACCGCCTGCGAATAAAACATAAAGGGCGGTACTCTCTTCTCTTGTACATAAATGCGTAACTATAACTTATTCATGCACTGACATTGCAAAACGTGAAATTATATTTCAAGCAAAAACTTAACATCAAACACAAGTGGAATCACAGGCATATACATAATTATACTTCTCACACAGCACATAAAGATAGCAACAACATTTAAACATGACAAAATCAGCTTATATTATAAGATCACACGAAGTTATTCTTTGCAAATAATTTTATTACAGTTGCATATCAAAGACTAACATGAACAGTGATAAAAAAGAAACAAAAAGATGGCAGATGCATCCACACTCCATCACCAACTCCCCCAGCCTACTTAGCCGCAGGATCGGAGCCCCCAGCATGTGGATCTGAAGTCCCACCTGTCCAGATCAGAAGAGGAATTCATTAAACGAACGATCAAGCTATGAAAACACGAAAAGAAAAGAAAGGGAAAAGAATAACTCACCAGCATCCGCCGCTTGATCCTCATCATCCAACTGCACGCTCGCTTCCTCTGCAGTGAGTAGCCGCATCCCCTCCTTCACCGCCGCTTGCTCCTCCTTTGAGAACTGAGCAGTAACCGCACTCAAGTTGAAAGCCTCTCCGCCTTCCTTACCCGCATTCACCCTGGCCTCCTCTAAAGCCTGGAGATACACCTTGGCCATGACCCGAGGGTAATCGTCCATCCAAGACAAGCCGCCCTCCTTCCAAGTGTGGAAGTACATATCCTGCAACATCTCATCCATCATCCCCTCGTTTTCCTCAAACTCCCTCACCCGGGCCTCGGAAGCTTGCAACTTGGTGATGGCGACGTCCCTCTCTGATTGGTATCTCAAGCAGTCAGCCTGGAGTGACCTCCTCATTTCCTCTTCCTTCAACTTGAGGGACCTCCTCATCTCCTCCATCTCCTCCTTCAACTCGGCCTGAGCCATCTCCGCAGCCTCGAGCCTCCCTGACAACTCCTCTACCCGCTCGAGATCCGCATTTCGAACCTCATCCACCGTTGCGATAGCTATGTTAATCCGTTCCCTGCAAGCGACCTCCATCTTCCGTAATTCCGCCCTACTGGCCTTCTCCATGGTCTCTTTCAGACGCTTGGAGGCTTCCTCATGCTGGGAAATCTGGATGGCTTGGTCGGCGAGTTGCTTGGCCTGATCGGCAACCTTTAACCTCAACCGAATGTTAGCACTCCCGATCTCTTCCCCGGCCTTGACCAACTTAGCATGATGCTCCATTAACTTCTTGGTCTCTGCGGCCACCCGGTCGATATTAGCCTTGGCCTCATCCCCCATGGTGACTACCCGTGTAGTAAGTAAATCAAGATCTAAAGATTTGGCCTCGTCCAGCACTCTTACCATGGGGTTGCGGGGAAGTAGGTGCTCGCCCGTGGTCTCATCGAATGAAATGTCCCGAAAACTTGGGTCTAAATCAGGATGGCCGGCAAAAGGGTCACGAGGCACGGGGCGAGGCACATCGGGACGCCTTATATGAATGACAGTAGAACTCTTGGAAGGAGGAGGAGGGGGGCAGGGCTCCGTGCTCTCCTCCGCAGTATCACGAGGAGGCTGAGTAGGGGGAGGCAGAGTAGGAAGCTGCGAAGCAGAAGAAGACTCAAATAAGGAACGGCTCCGCTTCCTTTTCTGAATGCCCTCTTCGATGACCCCAAGAAGAGGGCGGTACTTGACTACGTCCCCAGTGCGATCAGTAGAAGGTTTCGCGGAAGCTCTCCTCGACTTAAATTGTTCAAGGCGGTGTCGAACATCCGACGTTTTACCCGCCTGGCCTGCCCCTGGAATAAAGAACAAGTGTTACGAACATACAATAATCCGCAATTCAAAAAATGTGCTAAGTTAAAAAGAAAGAAAAGTGAGGAGACACATCTATTATACAAACCCGGCGGAGGAGTGGGATACTGCAATAAGTCCTGGATCTCATTCCAGGACGGAAGTGAACCGTAAAAAATTTCTAAGTCCTTATCGAAAATAGAATCGGCAGAAGACAAAAGTTCACCTTGCATCGCCGGAATCACCCTAGCTGAGGAACCCTTAGAGGATGGGTCAGTGCCAGCCACAGCTTTGCCGGTTTCCTTTGCCTTCTCCGTTCCCTTCTCCGTTTCCGACTCTCCCTCCGACTCCCCGAAGGCCCGACGGAGAGCCTCATCCAGTTCGAGGTCTTGTTCAGAGGTTAGAGCAGCAACACCACTACCACCTTGACCGTCGCCATCTCCTCCACCCTCCGACCCTTCTCCAACTTCGCCTCCTTCCTCCTCTTCTACACCTTCCTCCTCCGGGACAATCGGGCAAGTACTTGGAGAAGGGCCATCGGACTTCCTCAGTTTCTTCCCCCCGACCACGGGACGCTCTGCGAAAGGCTCCCTCTTACCGCTCTTTACCTTATCCCCCTCCTTAGCTTTAGCAGCCTTCTCCTCAGCCGTGTCTCTTTGCTTAACCACGGACTGGTGCGGTAAGATCAAATTATACTCCAAGAGGGTTGCGTTCCTGATCAAGAAGGAAGCCGACCGGTCCCGTGCCGGAATAGCCTTTAGTTCAGCAGCCATTCGCACCAAGGAATCATCCTCCACAACTGCAATACCACCTGTCGCTAGCCAGAAATAGAAGCATGTCAGAAAAAACACTACAGTCAAAACATGGAAAATATAAATGAAATCCATCTTACAGCCAGAAGTGAAAAGGCGGAAAGAAACAGCATCGTCCTTGATGAAGAACCACTCTTTCTTGAACATGGTAAACTTGGAATATAAGTCCAGAACTGGTTTGAAGGGTACGGCCGCCTCCAGACTAATATACGGAGACCCCTTCTTATAGCCTCTCAGGTTGTACAAGTATCGGATTTCCCGGTTAGAAGGAGGACGCCCGTACCTCCTCTGGAAGATGACAAAGAGGCTCACCAGGATAGCATATGAGTTAGGCTGAAGCTGGAAGGGAGCCACCTTCAAATATGTGGTGAAGCTTACTATCCAAGCGTTGATAGGGGGGATAGCGCCGCACATGCAATGGTACCTGCTAAAAGCGAAGTAGCCCTCGGGAGGATTATATGGCATCACTCCATCTCCCGGCAGCAGCATAAGAGCCCTATCTATCCCGAAGGAACGAGATATGACGTCAAGTTGCTCCTCCTTTAGGGAGCTAGGAAAGCAATCCGGGGGAGAGACCAAAAGTTCCTGTGGACCATATCCGTCCACTAGAGACCTCGGAATAGGTCGGTGTTGCCCGGATCCTGGTTGGACTGGGGGCAAGGAAGAAGAAGGCACTCCTGTGCCTCTAGACTTCTTTCTATCCGATCGTGTTTCCGCTTTGCGAGACATTTTCTGCAACACAAGGAAAGCAAGGCATTAGAACAGGGAACATAGAAAAGTAAACAAACAAGTGCGTGCAAGTGTGGGATTTCATTCGCAAACTAAAGTTTTCAAGGTCATCGTGTTCATTCGGTTTCCATCTCATTCGGTAATCAAGTTCATTCGGTCATCATGTTCATTCGGTTTTCCATCTCATTCGGTCATCATGTTCATTCGGTGGTACTGTATCAGGGGCATTCGGTACGCAAGGCATTCGGCCCCAAGGCCGTAATCTCATTCGGTGAAACGAAGACGTACGTGTGTATTCGGCAATAAGTGTATACCTGGTCCGGTATAAGGTTGGTTCGGCAAAACACTTGGTTCGGCAATAGATTGATTCGGCGCTTGCTGGTTCGGTGAAGAAAAACAAGGGGGGTACGGCCTCTATATATAGGCGAACTCACAACCACCGAACCGAACGACTCGCCCAACCGGACCAATAATACCGGACCACCAGAAGCCGAATGTGAATAGCCGGACCAACCAAAAACCGAATGAAATTCTCTCTCTACCGATCAAGACCAGGAACTAGTGGCGTCCAAAGCGCCTCCCTCAGATAAGTACCGAACCCCAGAACTAACTAATAAAATAAGATTAAGATAACGATGAATAAGTCGTAAAATCCTCACCGACGTGGATTAAATCGTTTACACTTGTACGCGACCTCGAATGGTCCATAGGCACGCTCTGAATGGTTGTTAACCCTACCATCGTGGGAATTTACACTTTGACACGCATTCTTAAGCCCATCGGTCATATGGATATTTGATAATTATTATGAAATGGCTAAGCTACTTACACATGTATGGGGTTGCGAACGATCCCTAGGCATGCTCTGAGCTGGCAATAAACCATCTTCACAAACATAAACCGGGCATCGACGATGCCAAGCCCCTTCGGGGCTCACTCTATCGTCCTTAACGGCACAGTTCACTTCAACTCGAATATTTCGATCATGAACGGTCGTTATTCGAAATCACGCTAAAACTGTAAATTTCTTTGCAGGACATTAACGGAATACGAACGTCCGATCACCGGCGTTACAAAGCCAATCTCCCCGCCACAAGAAAAACAAAGCGCGACACATGCAAGCACGTGCCCCACTTTGGGGGGCAAATGTTGGGCGAATTCTCACCCAGAAGATCTAGGGACCAGGAAGTCACAATGTCACCCGGGCTTGCAGCCTCCACTTCGTTGGACAGCCAAGAAGCTCAATACTAACCTAGATGTCCATCCAACGTTCAACCATCACCTCATTCGGCTCCACCACATTCGGCTCCAACTCATTCGGCTCCACTTCATTCGGCTCCACCACATTCGGTCCCCACCTCGTTCGGCTCCACCTCATTCGGCGTCCTTTATACCACCAAACCACCGGACAAGACCCTTGCCGGTCCAAAGCCCACACCTCGCTACTGACGAACCACAATCGCCACCGGACCAACCATACTACCGAACCACCACAACACCTACATGCCGAACTACCCAACACCGGTCCAAGCCTCCATATCCACGCAACACCGAATGAGCCTCGCCGAACCACATAGTTGCCAGTCCAGATCGCTTCAGCCCGGGCCCGCCAGCAGTTATATACTTCCAAGACCCCTGCCCCCTACCTCATTCTATAAATAGAGGGGCAGGGGTACAACAATGGCAGACAAGTTTGAGAGCTCAAGCAAGGAAGGAACTTTCAAACTACTTTCATACACTTGTATACAACGCATCGTACTTGTAACCTGAAAGAAAGAAGATAATAACATATAAAGTGGACGTAGGCACATTCTGGCCGAACCACTATAAATCTGTGTGTCTTTTACATTTCAGCCCCTACTTTTCTCATATTTACATACTCATCTAAAATCATTGAAAACTACATATAATCAACTAAATAACACGACTTAGAGGTGTTTGTCCATTTTTTGTGCAAACAAATAGATTTAAATTTGATTTAATTAGATTTTTAAAGGATTTAAATAGATTTTAAATAGATCAAATAGATTTTAGATTATCTTAAATAGATTTAAAAGAGAATAAATAAATTTAAAACAGATTAAATGGATTTAATTATGTTAAATAGATTTAAGATAGATTAAATAAATTTAGTTAGATTAAAATAGATAAAATAGATTAAATTGGATTTAATAGGTTATAGTGGACTAAAATAAATTAAGCAGTTTAATTGATTAAAATAGTTAATTTAATTAAAATAGTTTAAATTAGATTTCAAAGTTATATCCAAACATTTTAATAACTCAATTCCGATAAATTCATTTATATTTGACACTTCAACTTTGAAATTCCAATTTAAATCCTTTAAACAATTCATTAAATCGATTCCAATTTCAGCATCCATGCTTGGATTATTGAAAGTAATTTAGTTTATATAAATCAATTTCTATTTCAAAACGTCTGTTAGCTGAATTCAAAATTTAAAGAATGAAAAATCATTTAATTTAACCAATCCGGTGTCCGTATATAATTTTCTACCCTACGATCAAGTGATACGGATATTTATCATTTCAATCCGCAATTTAAAATTTTACGTTTATATATCATTTCTAAGCACAATATAAAATTAAATAAAATCCATAAAATATCTCGGGTCGATCATTTCAACCCATAATGATTTTTCCGTAATCTATAGATCGTTCGGGTATGTATCATTTCAACGCATAGGGAACTTGCAGTGTTATAACAATATATAAATTAAACATAACATCCAATATCAACAATCAAACATCCATCATACTCATCATTCAACTCAACGAAGTAAATTACAAAAAATAATCGATTGTCATTAACATGTAATTAACTAGCATTTAAACTCAATAATAAATTAAATGGCAATTTAAATCAAAATAAATTCAAATTGACTGGAATGATAATTTAAATATACCAAACAACCATAAATAAATTTCTAATCACATCATATATTCAATTTAACTAATATAAGAAAATTTAGCAGTTGTGAGTGGGTAAAAACACTCGTCTTTGATTTTAAATCGATTTGAAATCCAAAATAGGCCCAAATTTAAACAGTCTCAGAATTCATCCAAACCAAATCCATAATGTCCGGAATTTTGCTACGACCGCACCGGAGAAAACTACGCGTGAATCCGACCTTGTATGCCCAAGATATTAAGTGTTGAAATTATATAATTTAAAATACGAAGTAAATAAAATAATAAAACAATTAACGTCGTACCCAACCACGCACGTCCACGTGTATGCTCATGATCGAAACCCTAATCCTCCTTCGACATACGTGACCATGCACAGGCTTTCGAAGCCGCCACCCCAAATCTCTGTTGACCATCCATTTGTCGCTCACATAAACGCCAATGCCTCGATCGAGTATCTCCATTGCATTCCCCATCCAGAGCCGCACCTACCTCCAACGCACGACTATGTACATCGCCGCTAGGTGGGGGCCACCTATTCCAGCCAATCACGGCAAAACTCGACCACATGAGCTTGAATGAGCACCACCGATGATCACTGCTCGACCTCCTCTACCCAATGGTTCTACCCGATCGTCCTACAGCCGCAGATCCACCGCACAATCCAACGACCACGAACGAACAACCGAAACTAATCTACGAATTTCTGGACAAATAATGGTTCGATTTGAGAAACGAATTATTGCAGTGAGTTACGCTCGTTGAGAACTTCAAATCAGTGTATAATATGATAGGGTTTGGAGGGATTTGATTTTGAGGTTGAATTTTGAATTGAAATTGAAATGAGGAATTTAGGATTTTCCGCCATTGAGAAAGAGAAACAGACAAATGGAGTTGTACATATATTGAATAAGAAAAAAATGATAGCTAGGGTTTGGAAAACAAGACTGTTTATATTAACAAAGCAAGATAAGAAAAACACGTATCCAATTAGTACGAATGATAGATAGCGACCAAAAAAGCCTATTTCGCTTCCGAAACAGAAGTGGGTCATCCCATTTATCGAAATAGATGTTTTCAATATTTTTCAACTCAATGGAACAGGTTTCAAGTCCTAATTCCATCGTATTAAGAAGTTATCTTAAAATCATCTTATTTCAAATTGATTTCTAGGCATTTCGAGTCCGTATGATCAAACGACAAGTCTGATCGCTATGAAACTTGAAATCCTACGATAATTCACCATTACGGATTCAATGAAACTTGTTTCGTCAAAATCCGAGTCAGTGGCCAAAATGGCTATTTCACATTAATTAAATGAATAAATATTAAATTAATTAAATCGCCTTTTACTTTCAAATTTTATAACCAAAAATTTTCATCGATTTTGATTACTTGGACATTTACAATAATTTAAACAAATTTACATAACAATTCAGTGTTAAATAATACACTCATTATAGTGTTCAATTTCAATAGCAATAAATTCGATTGATTATTAAATTAAATTTTGATAAAACATTTATTTGATCTTTTACCATGTTATTCAATCCATTATCATCTTATGGATATAGTTAACATTAGTTTATATCTTATTACATTAATATTTTCCAATTTCATCTTAATTCCCATTAAGGTAATGTTTAATTACATTTAATTATAATTGATTTTCAATTTAATTTCAATGGATTAAATAGATAGGTCATAAATACCAATTGTTACCTTCTACTTAATTTCATCACATTTATAAGTTTATTATCTACAAACAAATGTTATAATTACTTACATAACCTTGATTTTATCCAGTTGCAATTAATTACATATTTTCTCACCAACTAATATACCATTTAAATTATTCTCTTATTTACAATCTATGACAAATTTTATGTTTACAATAATTTCAATTTATTGAAATTGCATTAAAATAATTATCAACTTCTTTGAATTACATTTCTAACATTACATTCTAGTTATTCCTCTCATAAATAAATCATAAATTTAATTTCTTCCAATATTAAATCAAAAAATTTCATTAAATTAACTATTTTAAATTGTCGAAAATTACGGGTCGTTACACTCTCCCTCACTCAAAACTATTCGTCCTCGAAAAGGAAAAAGAAGGAATTAAGAAATTAGTATATTTAATTCAAAGTATTCAATTTATAAGCTATTTTTATTTACACAATTAAATAAGTTAAATAAAATATATCAACTTAAAATAATTGAATCCTTTTATATTCAAGTTAACAAAAGTTTGGAAAACATTTCACAAAATTTTTCTAAGTTCAAAATTCGCAGAAAATTTCGGCAGAGTCTCCTTTGTACGGAGAGGTCTGGGAGAAAAAATAATATTGATAATACAATATATAAAATATATTTCAAAATAACATACCCTAAACCATGGGAAAACAAAATAATCTCACTAAAAACCATAATCTGAGAACGTACCTATTTGTCGGGCAAAAAACGCTTAATTTACGAAACCAAAAGCTATAGCTATTGCTTCCATAAGCTGTATTTCACTTATATAATCCAAAGAAGTTAATAATTATATAAAAGAGAAAATATTTAAGTTGTTTCAATAAATAAAAGACAGAATACCACAACATAACAATAATCATTTTCAAACAAATCGTACAAACATCATTTCAACCAAGAAATCAATCATCCTTTCACAGCAAACCAAATTAAATGGTTTGTTTGGGTTCAAAAACTTCTAGTCGTATAAAATGATAAATAAACTATGAAGTAAACCATACACTCAACAGTCGTAGATTAAACTTTATAGATTATTCATAAATCTCTATACAAAATAGAAGTATCCTTTCCCAACCAATCCATAAGCCCCACAAACAATATTTTCAAATAATATTTTAAGTTTTATTCTTATTACTCTTTTTTTCTCTCACATCATTTACTGTTCATTATCATTTGTTCATACAATGCTTGTTTAATTTCCTTATATTTATCAATTAAAAAATTCATTTTCCATTCATTTATACAATTCCATTTTTTTTGAATTTCCATTTATTTATACAATTCCATTTTTTCCATTACTTTACATTCGTTGCTTACATAAGTTATTTCCATTTCAATTATTAGATTATTTAATATTATGTGAGTCTCTTTACAATTTAATTCATCATTTATAGATTTTCTTTTCCACATTCATTTTTCCATATATAGTGTTATTGAATATTAACTCCATTTCTAAATCATTTCAATGGTTTCTGAAGTTATAACCATTCAATTAATATAGTACTCATTTTAATTATAAATGGCTTCAGCTTTAATTTAAGTATAAAATTATCTACCTATAGTGTTCACCCATTTTATTACTTTAATTAGTAGCATTAAATTATGTACTTAGGTTTGCAATAAGCTTATACATCTTAATTCTCCCTTTAAAACAGTTACATTGAACATTTTCATTATTTAAGTTTTACTTGTATAATATTTCATTACATATTCTTATTAACATTTCAACTTCTATTACATTTAATTAGTAGTATTTCAAACTATTAACTTTAGTTTATAACAATTTATAATATCAGAATTCTTATTTACACTTGAACACTTTGATTTACTAAAGTTTACTTGTATAGTATTTCTATTACATATTTCTATCTAGCGTTACAACTTTAACATTTTGGTAAGTTGTATATATGTCTTTAGAATGCAATTGAATATTACCCAAGTTTCTCTTATATACTTAGTTAACAAAATGTTCAATAGCCATCATTTCTTATTTTCATTTCCTTTTTATTTAGTTTACAAATTCTAAATTTCTTATCTATTTTATTGATCATTTTAGCATTAAATTTCTTATTTTTATTTTAGAAGTTTCCAATTGTTGATATAGTCATGATTCCATTCATCACAATAATTTCAATTCTAATTTACTAAAACTTAAGAACTAAACCAATGGGTTTCATTTCAATCCTTTTAAAATTATACACACACACACACACTCATAACTTATATATATATGTCAAATTAAACTTCAGAAATTAAAATTAAGATTCGTTTATCAAAACGGATGTGCTATAAAACTACTACAGTAGTCTTCCCACTTTGAAACTCGAAAATGAATGTCGATGATGCATGCACTCATCACCGAAATTATTTTCCAGTGATAGAGAGGGGAATACAGAACTTATTTCCTTTAAAATTTCCTTTAAAACATTTCATTCAAATCATATTGAAGATATTTATCTGAAAATACTTTCAAATAATACTTATATTATATTCAAAATATTTTGAAAGAAATATAAAAAGAGAGAAAAGGTGGAAAAAAAATTCTGGAACTTAAGTTCTAAATTTCCAATTTATATTTGCTTTGCTTGTAAATCTTATTTTACAATCAATATATATAAAATTTCTCTTCGTTACAAACAATATATTACATCCAACTATATCATTTATGAAACTTATTATTTTATATACAAAATATATAATAGGCAAAATTATTTCATTTACCTATATTTCAAAACAAATATGGTGTCGGTCTGCCCTATTAAGCTTTTAGAAATCCCTATCGATGTTATAGTGTCTTTTGCACCGACCAGAATTTATAAACAAAAAAGGGAACAAATTAACACAATAAAAAACCATTTATAACATTAACAAATACGCTCTCTCATACACACACACTCTCTAACTCATTCTAGGGTATTACTACCCTATTCTATATGAGTCAGATCCCATAAAGCTAAGGCTACCGCTAAACTAAAGCTCTGATGCCAACTGTAACGGCCTGCCTTTTTGGACGGTTTAAATCGACGATAAACCACACACATCAGACTCAAACCATTCAAAGGGGCAGATTGTTATGGGGTAAATAAGTAAAATAAGAGAAAGAAACAAAGCAAATACAAAATCTCGCAACGGAATTGACTTATAAATGGACTTTGCATGTAAATGAGATATATATAGAATTGTTAAATGAAGGGGTTTTATAAGTTGAAGTTTTTATATAATAGAAATGGAATTTATAAACATTGTTTCATAAATGTGAAATCAATTGGATTTGATAAGTAAATGTGAAAGCTTATTAAAGGAATTATATCCACGATTTTGGACAGTGAATTATCCTTTAATAAATGTATAGAAGTATTGAATTTGGTAAACGAAGTATATTCACGATTTTGGACAGTGAATAATCTTTTTAAATCAAATGAATGTTTTGGGAAGTGATATTTCTAAATGAAGTTAAATGGTTTAAAGATGTTTTTAAAATGTGTTAAGTATCGAATACATAGATTTCAACATTCATTGTTGAAATAGATGTTTTTGAGAAGTAAGGAAACTATGGACTATTACATTGTTGTTATAGTAAACAAATTTTTGAAAGCAGATGTTTTGTATAGTATATGGGATTTATATATCTATCTTATTTTCGAATCCCTATACTAATATTTTAGGTTGTCGTTGTAGGATCTAGATTAACCCTAGAGGGGGGGGGGGTGAATAGGGTTATAGAAATTTTCTCGAATTAAACACAGAAACAAACTGCATAAATAAATATGCTGAAAAGTAAATCACACACAAAATTTACCCAGCTTCGGCAACCCCCGCCTACTGCTGCATTCCCGGATTTCTATTAGAATTAAACAGTATCCCGCTTACAAACACTCTACTAGACTCGCAAACCATTGCTCCCGCTCACAAACACTCTACTAGACTCGCACACCCTGCTCCGCCTATAGAGTTTCGTTTACTCGCAAACTCTGCTCCCGCCTATAGAGTTTTGCAAACTCGACACCCTGCTCACTGAACTAATTCTAACTAGACAATCTGACACTACCTACAACCTAGGTGGTGATTTACAAATTCTTTTGACTCGAAAAAAAAACGGCTTCAAAAATAAAGCAGGAGCAAAAATTAAAATGCAAACGTGAATCCGTAATTTTTGCTTAAAATAAAAAACCCTTCAATTAAAACCCTAAGTAAAAACCAATCCCCTTTATAATAAAAGCCGGCCCACTAATTCTTGAACCCGATCCTTCTTTCTTTTGGCTTGTGAAAAATGCCGGCCTCTGTTGTTTTGTTCGTTCTGAAATTAGGGCTTGCGATTCTAGCGATCCAAATTGGTGCTTTTTCTAAAATTGGAGATCGCGACTGTTTGATTTTCTTGCTCGGTTGGTCGCTCCTTCTCTGATGATTAATTCAATGGTTTGCGTTGCTTTTGCTCTCTCGTTCTCTGATGATCGAGTTGTTGATGATTCGGTATGTAATTTCTTTTGTTGCTCGTTTGATTGCTTGCTTTTTAACTCGATGCCAATGATGAGTGCTTTGGGTTTGGTATTTATATGAATTCGAATCCCTTGATTCATTCGTATTCACTTGCGACTTCATCACTTTCCTAAATTTTTTTACAACTTGATACACACGACTTTCCTGATATACTTACTACTTGATGCTCACGGCCTTGATTATGTAACGTTCAATTTTCCTTGATTCACACGGCAACAACTTTCCCCTTTTTCATTGCTGACTTTTTCAAAGATACGAATTTGATACAGTGTCATGAATTCAAATTGGACTTGGAATTACTATTTGATTTTCTGGCCCACTTTTCTGGTTGGTTTAATAAGAACTTCACGGTGAACTTTGGCTTTGTTGTAACTTCGTTTATCTTGTATCATCGATTTACACGGCATTGACTATTTTGGCACATCTGCATCCTTATCTACGTTCATCTCTGCACTTTTCTTTTTCACTGTAACAGATGCTACACTTGTTTATGTATTCGACATTGTTCGCTTTGACACAAATGCTTTGACATATTGCCATGCTATTCACTGTTGCATTTTGCATTTGGTCCGCACTTTCACTGTTGCACTCGAGTTTCTGACCCTTATGGTCTCTGTTCTTTGTTCATTGGTCATTGTACTGATTCTTGGTGGCTTGAGCATTTGGTCTGTGTTGCATTGTTCCATGTACACTGTATTGTATCTTCCTTAGTTTTGTTACTGCACTGTGTTGCATGCAGTGTTGCATTGACATGTGTCTTGCCTTTGACATCCATGTTCTTCACTACATGTTCGCTGTCATTACTATATTGTTTCTGGCCTGTGCACATTGTTGCATGCATTTGCTATGCCTTGTATCACTGCATCCATTCTGGTTGGTGCAGTATTCATGTTGTTGTTGGTCTGGACATTTGGGTTTGTTGATGTTGTCTCTGTTCTTTCTGAAGCTCGATTTGCACACTGCTCTGCACTGTGTCTTGTTCCATGTTTGAACATATTGCTGTGTTGATCTTGTACTTGTGTACTTCATATATGTGTGTGTTTGAAGGTTGCTACTGACTTGATTCACTTCATGTTTGTTGCCAGTTTACCTTGATTCTGCATCACTTGTAGCTTGCTACTGTGTTGCATTGAGTTCGTTGTTGGTGGCAATCTTGACCCTTTGTTGTGTCTGTCACTGACTTGCTTCCTGTCTCATTTCCATTGATATGTCTTGAACTTGACTGTTTGGTTTCATGTGCATGTGCTTATATTTCCAGTGTGCACTTGTTTGTACTGTCATTTTGCTGTAATCTCACTTCGAATTGCATACACTTCATGTTGACATTGACTTGGTCTTTGTTGAACTTCTGGATGCACTTGTCATCTTCACTGTGTTATCTGCACCCATTATGTTTGATCTGCTGATGTTTATTGCAGTTCATGTTGTTGGTCTTCATTCTGGTTGTCACTTGAAATTGTTGAGTTGTTGCACACTTGTGATCTTTAGTTTGTACTTCTCGTCTACTTTGTCTCCATGTATTTCATGTTGATTTTTGAAATTTTACTTGCGTTGAATCCAGTTTCAAAAACTCGGGTCTGACCTTGTGCTCGTGTCGTGATTGCACGTGAGCTGAACCCGGCTTTTCATTTGGGTTTGACCTGTGCTCACCTGTCCCTGTAGCATTATCAAGTGTATATCGATGTGCATGGCCTTGTGGCATGTACAGTGATACACTGTGCATGTCACATTGTTCGTGTGTGATGAATTCAAATGTAAATGATGACGAACAACCCAAATAACTGATGCAAATCATATTTTCAAAAGTCATGTTTCATTTTATATTGCAAAAAGATTTCTTTTTCAATTTTACTGCATTAGTGAATATTTTTGCAGATTGCTCAGATGCTGGATTCAAACTGGAATGCAGTTGAAGACAAAATACGCGTGTGAGTGATATGTAGTGAGGAATTTATGTAAACTGAATTGTGATGTATTCAAAATTGTATATGTATAGTGAGAGCTTGAAATTGTACTATTCAAAAATGTAATAAATATTTGTTTGAATAAAATTTCTGTTTGAATTCAAATTCCATTCAAATTCTGTGTAACTTTCTCTGTTTGAATTCAAATTCTGTGTAATTTATTTTATTCAACAAATATTTATTTAATCTATGAAAATCAAAATAGTACGTTACCAAATACATTTAAATGAATATATATGTTTATTATCATCAAACAAAAACATATAAGCGCATATTTAACATTCTCCCCCTTTTGATGATAACAAACATATATTTAAGATTTTGTACATGTGTTAAATGTATTTGATCAATGATATACTTTAATTGCTCCCCCTATTTAAATGCTTCCACTCTACATGATGCTCCCCCTACATATATGCATACAAATAGAAATATATAAATGAGCCTAGATGCAAGTGGGAAAATTATTTGACCTTTGCTTGATTCTATTTGACAAAATCTTAACTTTTCTCTCCCCATTTTGTTATCAGCAAAGAATAATAGTGTGAGAGAAAAATAGAGATTAAATGATCAATATTAATCCACCATTAAAACTCAAATTGAATATAAATATTAAACTTCAATAAGAATCAAACAAAAACCATAACTACCCTTGTTAGGCGCATATTCCACTTTTAGAAATGATGGATATGATGTTCTAATATAAAATCATACAATTGTATCAACTTGTGGCACATTTATATCAGGAATTTGAATATCTACTAATTATGCATAACCGTTAGGACTTTTAAATGAGATTAGTAGTATTCCAATTTAATTTTAAAAAATGAAATCAAGTATCTTCTAACCACGCATGACCGTGAGAACTTTTAAATGGGAGTAGAATCAACTTGTCTATTTAAGCAATTAATTTTGATATGCGTTCCATACATGCATAACCATAAGGACTTTTAAATGAGCATGGAAGCACATAATCAAAAATCCAAGTAATTCACCCATGCATAACCGTGAGGACTTTTAAATGAGAGTGAATACTTTGGATATTTATTTATTATTATTTTTTACAGAAAAATGTGAAATGAAAAAACAAACAATCCCTGAATATAGTACCACATATTGACAAACTATATTGAATATTTGATAAACCATGGTCGATAGAAATAATGATAGATATAGAAATGGTCATGGAATCTTTACCCAACAAAACGTTTTATAATTCTTGTTTTAATTCCTAAAGAAATTTTCCAAATATACTCTCTTGAGTAATGTATGTTAAATATCAACACTTATCACCTTTTCAATCACTATTTATCTTTTTGATAATTAGTAGGGAGTCGGATTAGTCAAAATTTGTCATTTAAAATCAAATAAGATGACTAATCTGAAAATATGGTCAAACAATTATTTTCTCGAAGGGGTTATATGAGAGAAAAAAATTCTGCTAAATGAAAAATTATTTAAATGAACAATATGTAGATATTTTCTATGAAAAATGATGCAGTTACAAAATTTCTCAAAAATCACATTCAACTAGTAATTTTTCTATCAACTAGATTACCAATGTAATCTACATCTGAGTTTCTCTTTCAATCCAAAATATCACTAACTAAAATTGATAAACCAGACCATGAAGTGCATCAAAAATTTCAAACTCAATTTTAACAACAATTCAAATGACATTTTCTTGAATTTGAAATGAAGCCATGTAAATAATCAGAAAACAGTGAATATAGAGTTAGCCAAAAATAACCAAAAATATTATCATCCAACAAAACACTATTTTTAATCCAAACTAATATATATGAAGTAAATCAAAGAATAGTGTTTTTAACATAAGTGTAATTGGCCAACTATAATGAGCAAGTCAGAATAAAAAAAATCATCATCACATCATTATCACAATTTTGGCTGATTTAATTCAGAATATGGTACAGATTATCACATTTAATATACCTTCACCTATTTTACCTTTACGATAATTTTTCATGGTTGCCCAATGTGATCCTGTCACCTTTGTACTAGGCTAAGGAACTTTGCTTTGTTGCCCGTTGTGTTTCTGGAACAGCCAAAAATCTAGAAAACACTATTGTTGTTCCTTAGCCTGCCACCACACCTACATGGGAAAAGATTTATGTGACCTATTTGTTTTTATAGTCCATGGTTGTTAGTGGCAGAAGATTTTGACAAATAATTTTGTGGAGACCCAAAACTGTTTATATACGTTCCTTTTGGCACCCAAATTTGTTTAACTTTGAGAGATTTTATATTTGTGCCTTTTGGAACCCAAATTGGTATGGTTTTCACATGTTTGGGTCTATACCAACAATTATTGTGATCGTGTCCATATTTTCTACAAATTATGCACATGGAATTTTCTTGATTAATATCGCTTTCAACATTTTCAGATTTATTATATCCAAGTCCTTGTTTAACCGTATTAACAGTTTGCTTTCCTAATAGCATATTCAATGATTTTTCGCCTCTTGAAAAGTTATTCAAAGATCTCTTAAGATTTTGGACTTTGCATTTTAGTGTTGTGTTTTCAATGACAAGTGAGGTGCATCGATTTATAAAATCCTTTTTCCTAGTGTCGATGGTTTCCTTAAGACTCAAGTTTTCTTTTTCAAGATTCTCAAAGTTATTCTTAAGTCTTGTCAATTCTGAATCTAAAATTTTACATTTTTTACATTCTAGGTTTTGAATATTTTCAAGTTCAGTTTCTAACCTAAAATTTTCACGAGCAAGTTCTCTCCTATCAGATTTCAGTTTTTCAATTTTAGATTCAAGAGCATCAACTACTTTAGTGAGATCAAGACCCATAAAAACAAGATCTTTATAAGAATAGTCACCTGCCTCACTAGATTCCTCTGAGCTTGCTTCTGAATCCGATTTTGCCATAAGACACAAGTTAGCCTCCTCTGAGCTGCTATCTGAAACTTCCTCTCCTTCTTCATCATCCCAAGTTGCTGCAAAAGCCTTCTTCTTCGTTTTCTTTCCTTTGTTGTATTTGAGAAGTGGACATTCTTGTTTAAAGTGGCCAGGCTTGTTGCAGTTATAACATGTCAGTTCATTATCGGAATTGTCAGAATCTTTTGACCTATTACCCTTTCTTTTCTTCTTGCGTGGCTTGAATCTTAACCATTTTCTAAGATTATTGACAGCCATTGCAAGCTCTTCAATTGGATCTTCTTCTATATCGCTTTCTTCTTTGCTCTTTAAGGCAATCGACTTCTTCTTTGGTTCGGAGTTGTTGCGTTCTTCCTTTGCTTTTAGCTCAAGCTTATATGTCATCAAGTTACCAATCAACTCCTCCATGCTTAGTTTACTCAGATCTTTCGATACTTGGATTGCCGTGACTTTTGCCTCAAAGTTCATCGGTAAGACTCGTAGTCTCTTCCTCACAAGCTCTACCTCAGTGAATACCTTCCTAAGTGCTTTAGCGTTGTATACCAAAGTTGAAAAGCGTCCAAACATGTCCTTTATGCTCTCGCCTTTGTCCATTACAAAGTTTTCGTATTAATTGCTGAATAGGGCTAGACGAGACTCCTTGACTTGAGAAGTTCCTTCATGTGTCACCTCCAAGGTATGCCAAATTTCTTGTGCAGCTTTACAATGAGAAATTCTACTAAATTCATTCTTATCAAGAGCACAGATCAAAGCATTCATGGCTTTAGCATTTGTAGTTTTTAATCTCTTATCATTAGCATCCCACCTATCCTTAGGTTTAGGAATCTCAGTATCACCAATAGTTATAGTGGGAGGTTTATAGCTAGTTTCAATAATATCCCAAACATCATAATCAACAGAACTAGTATATATACCCATCCTAACTTTCCAATAAGCATAATCATTCCCGTTAAACATGGGTGGCCTAACAATAGGTTGCCCCTCAGAAAAAGCATTATTTGATGAATTCATGACTCTAGAGTTAAATAAAAATACCAGGCTCTGATACCACTTGTAGGATCTAGATTAATCCTAAGGGGGGTGAATAGGGTTATAGAAATTTTATCGAATTAAACACAGAAACAAACTGCAGAAATAAATATGCTGAAAAGTAAATCACACACAAAATTTACCCAGCTTCGGCAACCCCTGCCTACTGCTGCATTCCCAGATTTCTATTAGAATTAAACAGTATCCCGCTTACAAACACTCTACTAGACTCGCAAACCTTCGCTCCCGCTCAAAAATACTCTACTAGACTCGCACACCCTGCTCCGCCTATAGAGTTTCGTTTACTCGCAAACTCTGCTCCCTCCTATAGAGTTTTGCAAACTCGCACACCCTGCTCACTGAACTAATTCTAACTAGACAATGTGACACTACCTACAACCTAGGTGGTGATTTACAAATTCTTTTGACTCGAAAAAAAAAACAGCTTCAAAAATAAAGCAGGAGCAAAAATTAAAATGCAAACGTGAATCCGTAATTTTTGCTCAAAATAAAAAACCCTTCAATTAAAACCCTAAGTAAAAACAAATCCCCTTTATAATAAAAGCCGGCCCACTAATTCTTGAACCCGATCCTTCTTTCTTTTGGCCCGTGAAAAATGCCGGCCTCTGGTGTTTTGTTAGTTCTGAAATTAGGGCTTGAGATTCTAGCGATCCAAATTGGGGCTTTTTCTGAAATTGGAGATCGCGACTGTTTGATTTTCTTGCTCGGTTGGTCGCTCCTTCTCTGATGATTAATTCAATGGTTTGCGTTGCTTTTGCTCTCTCGTTCTCTGGTGATCGAGTTGTTGATGATTCAATATGTAATTTCTTTTGTTGCTCGTTTGATTGCTTGCTTTTTAACTCGATGCCAATGATGAGTGATTTGGGTTTGGTATTTATATGAATTCGAATCACTTGATTCGTTCGTATTCACTTGCGACTTCATCACTTTCCTAATTTTTTTTACAACTTGATACACACGGCTTTCCTGATATACTTACTACTTGATGCTCACGGCCTTGATTATGTAACGTTCAATTTTCCTTGATTCACACGGCAACAACTTTCCCCTTTTTCATTGCTGAATTTTTCAAAGATACGAATTTGATACATTGTCATGAATTCGAATTGGACTTGGAATTACTATTTGATTTTCTGGCCCTCTTTTCTGGTTGGTTTAACAAGAACTTCACTGTGAACTTTGGCTCTGTTGTAACTTCGTTTATCTTGTATCATCGATTTACACGGCATTGAATATTTTGGCACGTCTACATCCTTATCTGCGTTCATCTCTGCACTTTTCTTTTTCACTGTAACAGAAGCTACACTTGTTTATGTATTCGACATTGTTCGCTTTGACAAAAATGCTTTGACACATTGCCATGTTATTAACTGTTGCATTTTGCATTTGGTCTGCACTTTCACTGTTGCACTCGAGTTTCTGACCTTTCTGGTCTCTATTCATTGGTCATTGTAATGATTCTTGGTGGCTTGAGCATTTGGTCTGTGTTGCATTGTTCCATGTACACTATATTGTATCTTCCTTAGTTTTGTTACTGCACCGTGTTGCATGCAGTGTTGCATTGACATGTGTCTTGCCTTTGACATCCATGTTCTTCACTGCATGTTCGCTGCCATTACTATATTGTTTCTGGCCTGTGCACATTGTTGCATGCATTTGCTATGCCTTGTATCACTGCATCCATTCTGGTTGGTGCAGTATTCATGTTGTTGTTGGTCTGGACATTTGGGTTTGTTGATATTGTCTCTGTTCTTTCTGAAGCTCGAGTTGCACACTGCTCTGCACTGTGTCTTGTTTCATGTTTGAACATATTGCTGTGTTGATCTTGTACTTGTGTACTTCATATATGTGTGTGTTTGAAGGTTGCTACTGACTTGATTCACTTCATGTTTGTTGCCAGTTTACCTTGATTCTGCATCACTTGTAGCTTGCTACTGTGTTTCATTGAGTTCTTTGTTGGTGGCAATCTTCACCCTTTGTTGTGCCTGTCACTGACTTGCTTCCTGTCTCATTTCCATTGATATGTCTTGAACTTGACTGTTTGGTTTCATGTGCATGTGCTTATATTTCCAGTGTGCACTTGTTTGTACTGTCATTTTGCTGTAATCTCACTTCGAATTGCATACACTTCATGTTGACATTGACTTGGTCTTTGTTGAACTTCTAGATGCACTTGTCATCTTCACTGTGTTATCTGCACCCATTATGTTTGATCTGCTGATGTTTGTTGCAGTCCATGTTGTTGGTCTTCATTCTGGTTGTCACTTGAAATTGTTGAGTTGTTGCACACTTGTGATCTTTAGTTTGTACTTCTCGTCTACTTTGTCTCCATGTATTTCATGTTGATTTTTGAAATTTTACTTGCGTTGAATCCAGTTTCAAAAACTTGGGTTTGACCTTGTGCTCGTGTCGTGATTGCACGTGAGTTGAACCCGGCTTTTCATTTGGGTTTGACCTGTGCTCACCTGTCCCTGTAGCATTATCAAGTGTATATCGATGTGCACGGCCTTGTGGCATGTACAGTGATACACTGTGCATGTCACATTGTTCGTGTGTGATGAATTGAAATGTAAATGATGACGAACAACCCAAATAACTGAGGCAAATCATATTTTCAAAAGTCATCTTTCATTTTATATTACAAAAAGATTTCTTTTTCAATTTTACTGCGTTAGTGAATATTTTTGCAGATTGCTCAGATGCTGGATTCAAACTGGAATGTAGTTGAAGAGAAAATACGAGTGTGAGTGATATGTAGTGAGGAATTTATGTAAACTGAATTGTGATGTATTCAAAATTGTATATGTATAGTGAGAGCTTGAAATTGTACTATTCAAAAATGTAATAAATATTTGTTTGAATAAAATTTCTATTTGAATTCAAATTCCATTCAAATTCTGTGTAACTTGCTCTGTTTGAATTCAAATTCTATGTAATTTATTTTATTCAACAAATATTTATTTAATCTATGAAAATCAAAATTGTACGTTACCAAATACATTTAAATGAATATATATGTTTATTATCATCAAACAAAAACATATAAGCGCATATTCAATAGTCGTAACGATGTTTTACGCAACATTTGTTTTGATCCAAATAAATATGTTAAGAGAATGTTTTCCTTAAAGAATAAATATACACTTAATCATGATTTAAGTATATGTGGTATTTTCTAAATGTTGAAAATAAAAGAAATTTGTCAATACTTATTATTAAATAAGTATATGGAAATGTTTTCCAATATTGAAGTATTGAACGGTTTTAGAACTATATCTTTTTAAAGATAATTTAATGTGAATATTTGGCAAGTGATTTAATTAACAAAAGATTAATTAAAATGGCACAGTGATTGCTTATGGTGCTAGATATTTATTTGTTGCTTTGGTAGTTAAGTATCCTACTATCAAATTTGGCCATTTTAGTTCCTCGACTTGATATGGAAACTATTTAGTCGTTCACTTAGTACGTAGCCTTCTGTGTAGGCTTGATTATCGTTTGTGTTGAGGATGTTGATTCGTGTAGTGTGGAGTATTACTCAAATCTATCAAGCTTCCTTCTTGGCCCGAAGGACAGCAAGTTGAAAGTTGGATACGTGATAGGTCTATGAGACATAGTTTCTGTGTGAGGTTGAGAAACGCTTTTGCGTTGTTGGTGCAAAGAGACCGGAATCGGTTTATACGACAACCACTTCGAACCAACATTTATGCGACGATTGGGCAGGTTGGTCGACGATATTAATATTCAGAATTTTGATAGTGGAGGTCTGCTGGTTGATTGTTTGGGGTTAAAATCCAAATATACATATAGCAGCAATGGTCTCCTCATTATGAAATATCCAATGCAAGGACTATTCGCCACTAATCCTTAGGATTTCCCGACAGGATGTAGTAGGAAAGTGCCTTCAGTTTGTCCTGTTCCTAGAAAACTTGTATGGACATTTCTCTGACATTGCATTTATAAGACTATGTATATTGGTTTTACAAATGTACATCAGTAGTGGCGGAGAAGGCAACTTCTCTTAGCTCAACACCCTCCTTGAGACGTACGAGCTCAAGGGTTTTATTTTTGTTGAAGGCAATTTGTAGTCAATGGAAAAGGCAATGTGGCATTCAAAGTGATGTGATTTGTGATATGTGATATGTGAAAGGTAATCGATACCTCTTTTGGCCTCACTCCTTGGTAAATGAATAAAACATGGATAAAAGCAGCAAGGCTAAAATGGGTCGCTCCCATTAGGAGATGTCATCACTCTTTTAGATAAATATTTACACGCTATGATGTCACGTATCTGATTATTGTTGTGTATGCTCGTGGCCACGAATTAAAGGTCGGTAATGACCGAAGTGATGACATACTCGGTACTATCCAGGAAGGGGTAGGCCGGTCTTATGTTGGTTTAGGAGTTCAGTATCTGGACCCTAGGTGCATCCCTCTAAAGGTGTACTGTATTGAATCGGGAACATAGTCCCTTTACCTAGTCATTTATATGGATCTAAAACCCACTACGTGCCTGCCATGTTTTTGTAGAGCCTAGTATTGCTGGAATTTAATAATTGTAAGAATTTCAACTATTTAATCTATTATTTGTATAATAGACACTATTATAATATAATCAGATTTGATGTGAGATGTATTGGGTATCGTAAGGTAAAAACATGTACGTGTTTATGTGTGGACATGTCTTACGAGATACCTTTTGTTTGATAAAGGAAAAAGTTTTGATAACTTTATAAATTCAGTTGAGTGTGTTTTCTCACGCTGGTTTACCAGACTGATTCGGACGTTCTAACCTTTCAATGCTCGGGTCAGACTGAGTATATTCACAGGTTCAGATTTGGTGCTTTTGGAGCTTCAGTAGGCGAGCTGGAGATCGTCATGTCGTATACCTGTATCTATTTATTATTCCACCGCATTGCTTTGCATTGTTGTTATTGTTGTAGATTATCAGCATTTGTGAGGATAGGTGATTATAACTGTCCAAGCTGATGATTATTTATTGTGTACTCTGATATTTAGTTATGTGTATTACAGTTTCTCTTTGTAAAGATTATTGATCTATATTATATGTTTTTCGCTGCGATGTGAGATTCTATATTGTCGTTTGGTTTTGCTTCTCTCTTCTTCTTCTTCTTTCTTCTCTCTTTCTCCTCACCCTCTCTTTTCTTTCTCATGATTATATGCAATCGGTGCGCTCTGGTTCGGACATGTGTGGTTTATTGTCGGAGTCAAAGGGTACAGATTTTGGGGCTTCACAGCTGGTATCAGACTTAGATTTTGTATATTCCTAGGCTTTGATGCGTACTCAGTATAGATAGGGTCAGTAGCACTCTAGATTGAGTTTGAGTGCATTATATATATGAGCATGTATTTGTTAGTGAATATAAAATTATTTTTATTAAGCTATTGAGTGGCTTATGGGTTCTGATCGTTGCGTCTGGCCAACGTTATCGATAGGGATCTCTAAGCACTTAAACATGGAGATTGGACACAATATTGTTTTTGAAACTGGGTAAACGAAATAATTTTACCTTGATTATATTTTATGTAATAGTATATAAATTAATTAGTTGTTAATGAATAGTAATAGTTGATTATTATCATTTTTTATTTATTGTATTTAAATAATAAATGTTGTTATTATTATGAATCTAAATAAGGTAAACAAGTTGGAATGGAATTATATAAGTATAAATTTATAAACGTGATTTATAAATAAAATAATTTAAAAGAAAGAATTCAAAGCACTGAATTCACTACCGTTGCTGGAAAATAATAAGGGCGATGACTGCAGCATCATCAGTATCATTTTCGAGTTTCTATGTGATTGATTTGCTACAATTAGTAAATTGAATATGAAGTTTTGTTTGATAAATAAATTTGAATTTAAATTCCAAGTTTGAAATTCATAAATATAAATGAAATAAGTTTTGAACTTGTAATTGGAATTAGTATAAATAAGAAAGTTCAATTTGAGATATGAAATTAGGACCTTAACTTAAGTGAAGTTAAATAATTGAGTCGATAAAATGAATTATATGAATTGAAATTTAACTAAAAGAATGTTAAATAAAATTGAGATGAATTTGAAATGAATTAGATAAATATTTGAAATGAATGTTAAGAAATGAATATCCGAATTTGAATTATAAGTTGATATTAAACTTAAGTGGTATCAAATGAACCTTGAAAAGGAATTTAACTTAAGTGATGTTGAATGAAGTTGAATTTGATAATCAAAATGAATTAACAAAGTGAATTATTGAAATGTGTAATGGAAGGAATATAAACATGAGTTAATAAGAAATTTAACTTAAGTGTATATATGAATTGAATTAAACTAAGGAAATAAGTTAGTAAACAGAATATGATTGGAAATGTTGTTATTAGAATTTAATAAACTTAAGCTGTGGATTGATAATAAACATTAGAAATGTTGTATAAAATGTAAATTGAACTTAGGTTAGAGATTTATAAAATAAATCATAAGTGTACTAGTATTAAAAAGGAAGTATAATAAATAATGAATAAATTCTGAATAAGAATGAATGGGATTAAAATGTTTATAAGCTTAAGCAAAGAATGAAGTAAAGTAGTGGTATTTATTAAAAGAATTTTGCTAAGTGAATCAGAAAGTAAGTGTGAATTGAATTTAAAGTGAATGTAACTAAACTGAATCCAATCTAAATTGAATATAATCAATTGTGATTAATGAATGTGAATAAATTGAAAACGAATCAAGTGAATGTTGATAAAATTTGGAATGTATATTGATTTGTTTATGAATCAATTTGGTTGTAAATTTGTTGAAGGTTGTTAGTTGGATGTTAATTGTTGGATGGTTTCGTTTGTTGCTTTTGTTGCATTTGCTATATTGGCATATATATTGTTGTATAGTATATGTTATATGTTGATATTATATGATATACATGTTCATATGGTTTATTGAGTGTTTAGTTGGTGCGGATGGCGCTTGCTTCGCATTTGAAGCTCGCTTTCGCGCTATATTAGTCGTATATGCTAGCTTAACAATATGTAAGGTACATATCTCGGATTATATACCGTACTTTTACACTATTTTCTTACGGGATGCCTCATCCTTGAAGATGAGATGTATATTTGTGATTATATATATGTTGTGATTTTACTACGATCGAACCGCGCAAAGGAGATTCTGGCGAATTTTTTTGAAAATTAAGGCGTGAGAAAAATTTTGGTAATTTTGCAAAATTTGTGATAACTAAAATTTAGGTTTTTGAGTTAAAAGTTAAACACTTAAAAAGAATTGGAAATCTATTTTAGCTAGTTGATTTTGAAAAGCTAATGGGATTTTGGGTATTTTTATTACGTAGTAATTTCGAGGTGAAATTCTTTTAAGGGGGAAAGAATGTAACGACCTAGATTTTTCGTCATTCGAATTTAGAATATTTAATTGATTTTAAATATTCAAAAGTAAAATTTATAACTTGAATAAATTATATTTCAAATACAGTGATTTATTTGGATAATTAAATTGTTAATTTAATATTTGAAATTGTGTAAATAATTAAAATTGGAATTTAATGAGAATCAAATGATTTATAAAGTGGAATTATATCCTATTTGAATTAAAATGATGTTAGAGAACTTTTAAAAAAAAATTAAAAGTCGAATTATAGAAATTGTATATTCTAATATATAATTAACGAGTAAAAATAGCCATTTTTCAAACAATCTTGGATTTCAACGAAACTAGTTTCATTGGAATTTTAATGTTATATTATTGTAGGATTTCAAATTTCATGTCAATCAGATTTACGATTTAGTCGTGGCAAGCTAAAACACGTAAAAATCTATTTAAGTGAATTTTAAATTTAAATAATTCGATTCGAAAACCCATCTTTCAAATCGATCAAATTGGCTCCTGACATATATTCCATTGTGTTCGGAATAGGGGTAAAGCAATATAAATGCCAGGTGGCACGCTTCTTTTGAAGTTCGGAAAATTTCGGATGCATAGTGTCGTGAAATTTTCTATAAAAGGCCATATATTTTCCATTTTCACAAACCCTAGGTTAAAAAGAAACCCTAGCCGCCATGTTATTTTGAATGGCTAGAAACTTGTACTCTTTCCCCTTGATTATCTCGAAATCCATTCATCTTCAAGTCTCGATATCTAAAGTAATATTGAAGAGCATCGCGAGCTCTATAAATTCAATGACGATGATCGCTTGGATCATGACGAGGTGACCAGAATCGAGGATCAAACTCGGCCCGTTCAGCCGTATTTTCACGTCGATCTAGAGCATGCGGAGCAGCCGGTCTCTGGCCGAGCATGGATGAGAGTGAGGGCTTTCGATTGGCGGGTTCTGATCATCGTCTAGATGATCATGGAGGCGGCGATGATCAAATTCAATCGACGGGCTATGGGTTTCATTTGTATGGATGGAACGATGAAGGAAGAAAGTAGGCACGGTCTAGATCTGCTTTGACAAAAAATGTGCGGCCCGATTTAAAAGGTTTAAAATAAATAAAAAGAAAATGTAAATTAAATTTATCATGTGATCTTTAAAATGCTATAAGTTCTTCAGACGAGGTCCGTTTTTGACGAAACAAGTTGCGTTGGGTCTGTATTGACGAGCATTATATTATAGAGTTGGTTTGAAGTTGATTAGAGCAGTGTAAATTTTGGGTAAAATTAAATGCTCGTTTAATTTTATTCCAAATAAAACTCTGCAACTACTATTGGAGCCAAAGTGAGTACAGCTCACTAATTCTGTCTCGCTTATATTTTTATATAAGTGAGAATAAATTTTATTTACACTGTTCGATGATTGTTTGGATGATATATGATATATTGATTGGTATTTGGATATATTCCTGCCTATTGGAGCACATGAGACCAAATATGTTCCCATGTATGAGCGGATGACCTTTTGTACGCTTGTTTGCCTTGAAGCGGTCATTGTACACATATTCTAATATGTATATTTGTTGCAGGTGACAGGTTGGAGGCATCTAACTGGATTCCTCACTAGTATTGGTGTTATTTATAGATATTGTGATAAATGCTGTTATAATAGGGTATATGATGTTTTGGATGTCGTGATTGATGTATTTAGTGATGTTGCAGCATTGGGCTTATGTTTGGTAATTTAAAATGTTAAAGTGATGATTTTCAAATTTAAAAGGATTTTCAAGTGATTTTGAATTTGTATGTTTCATTTATTGTTGAATGGTTAAAGAAATGAATTTTTTTAAATAAATAAAGTTATAATTTTTATGTTATAAAAATTACGATTTTGTTAAATGGAATCAAAATGTGATTTTTGGAATATGGAGATAACTATTTTGTAAAATCGTTATATTTAGATTTTTGAAGTTATTATAAACGGTTTATATATATATGTATAAGATTTATAAAATTGAATTTTCATAAATCAAAATGATGGAGTTGTAAACGAGTTTTATAAGTGTTAAAATGAAGTTATAATTAAATCTTATAAGTGAATAAGATTTACAATTTATGAAGTTATAAAAAGAATGATTTTGTAAATAAGAGAATTATAAGTAAATTAACTTATGAATGGACTTTGGCATGTAAATTATATATATATATATATATATATATATATATATATATATATATAATTGTCAAATGAAGGGGTTTTATAAGTTGAAGTTTTTATATAATAGAAATGGAATTTATAAGCATTGTTTTATAAATGTGCAATCAATGAGATTTGATAAGTAAATGTGAAAGCTTATTAAAGGAATTATATCCATGATTTTGGATAGCGAATTATCCTTTAATAAATGTGTAGAAGTATTGAATTTGGTAAATGAAGTATATTCACGATTTTGGACAGTGAATAATCTTTTTAAATTAAATGAATTTTTTAGGAAGTGATATTTTTAAATGAAGTTAAATGGTTTAAAGATTTTTTTAAAATGTGTTAATTATCGAATCCATAGATTTCAACATTTATTGTTGAAATAGTCGTTTTCAATAAGTAAGGAAAGTATGGACTATTACACTGTTGTTAGAGTAAATGAATTTTCGAAAGAAGATGTTTTGTATAGTATACGGAATTTGTATATCTATCTTATTTTCGTGTTTTACGCAACATTTGTTTTGACCTAAATAAATATGTTAAGAGAACGCTTTCCTTAAAGAATAAATATATACTTAATTGTGATTTAAGTATATGTGATATTTTATAAATGTTGAAAGTAAAAGAGATTTGTGAATACTTATTATTAAATAAGTATATGGAAATGTTTTCCAATATTGAAATATTGAAATAGTTTTGGAAGTATATTTTTTTAAAGATAATTTGAAGTGAATATTTGGCAAGTGAATTAATTGACAAAAGATTAATTAAAAGGGCCTAGTGATTGCTTATGGTGCTAGATATTTGTTTGTTGCTTTGATAGTTAAATAACCGACTATCAAATTTGGTCATTTTAGACCCTCGGCTTGATGTGGAAGCTATTTAGTCGTACGCTTAGTATGTAGCCTTCTGTGTAGGCTTGAATATCGTTTGCGTTGAGGATGTTGATTCATGTAGTGTGGAGTATTACTCCAATCTATCGAGCTTCCTTCTTGGCCCGAAGGATAGCAAGTTGAAAGTTGGAGACGTGATAAGTCTATGAGATTTAGTTTCTGTGTGAGGTTGAGAAACACTTTTGCATTGTTGGTGCGAAGAGACCGGGATCGGTTTAACTGAAAACCACTTCGGACCAACATTTATGCGACAATTGTGTAGGTTGTTCGATGATATTGATATTCAGGATTTTCATAGTAGAGGGCTGTTTGTTGGACTTTTGGGGTTAAAATCCCAATATACATATAGTGGCAGTGGTCTCTTCATTATGAAATATCCAATGCAAGGTATATTCGCTACTAATCCTAGGGATTTCCCGACAGGATGTGGTAGGAAAGAGCCTTTGGTTTGTCCTGTTCCTGGACAACTTGTATGGACGTTTGCTAACATTGCATTTCTAAGATTACGTGCATTGGTTTTTACAAATGTACATCAGTGGCGGCGGAGAAGACAACTTCTCTTAGCTTAACACCCTCCTTGAGACGTATGGGCTCAAGGGTAGTATTTTTGTCTAAGGCAATTTGTAGTCAATGGAAATGGCAATGTGGCATTCAAAGTGATGTGATTTGTGATACGTGATATGTGAAAGGTAATCGATACCTCTTTGGCCTCACTCTCCGGTGAATGACTGAAATAGGTATAGAAGCAGCAAGGCTAAAATAGGTCGCTTCCATTAGGAGATGTCATCATTCTTCTAGATATATCTTTACACGCTATGATGTCATGTATCTGATTATTGTTGTGTATGCTCATGGCCACGAATTAAAGGTCGGTAACGACCGGAGTGATGACAGATTCGGTACTATCTAGGAAGGGGTAAGCCGGTCTTGTTTTGGTTTAGGAGTTCAATATTTGGACCCTAGGTGCATCCCTCTAAAGGTGTACTATGTTGGATCGGGAAGGTAGTCCCTTTACCAAGTCATTTGTATGAAAACCAAAATCCATTACGTGCCTGCCATGTTGTTTTGTAGAGCCTAGTATTGCTGGAATTCAATAATGGTAACAATTTCTGCTATTTAATCTATTATTTGTATAATAGACACTATTATAATATAATCGGATTTGATATGAGATGTTTTGGGTATGGTAAGGTAAAAACATGTCCGTGTTTATGTGTGGATGTGTCTTACGAGATAACTTTTGTTTGATAAAGGATTTTTTTTTTGATAACTTTATAAATTCATTTAAGTGTGTTTTCTCACACTAGTTTACTAGACTGATCCGGGCATTCTCCCATTTCAATGCTTGGGTCAGACCGAGTATATTTACAGGTTTAGATCTGGTGCTTTTGGAGCTTCTGCAAGCGAGCTGGAGATCTTCATGTCGTATACCTGTATCTGTTTATTATTCTACTACATTTCTTTGCATTGTTGTTGTTGTAGATTATCAGAATTTGTAAGGACAGGTCATTATAACTGTCCAAGTTGATGATTATTTATTGTGTACTCTGATATTGACTTATGTGTATTACAGTTTCCTTTTTTAAAGATTATTGATCTATATTATATGTTTTCCGCTGCGACGTGAGATTCTGTATTGTTGTTTGGTTTTGCTTCTCTCTTCTTCTTCTCTTTTCTTCTTCTTTCCTCTCTCTTTCTCCTCTCTTTCTTCTCACCCTCTCTTTTCTTTCTCATGATTATCTGCGATTGGTGCACTCTAGTTCGGACATGTGTGGTTTATTGTCGGATTCAAAGGGTACGGATTTGCGGGTCTTCACAACTAGAGTACAAACGATTCAAAAAATCTGTAAGTCCCAGGAGCATGGACTAGATTACTTTGAGTCCCCGGAGTGCGGACTAGAGTATAAATGATTCAAGAATCTATAAGTCCCCAGAGCGTGGACTAGAGAACTCTGAGGCCTCGGAGTGCGGACTAGAGTATGAACGATTCAAGAATCTCTAAGTCCCCGAAGCACGGATTAGAGTACTCTGAGTCCTCGGAGTGCGGACTAGAGTATAGACGATTCAAAAAATCTCTAAGTCCCCCGAGCGTGGACTAGAGTACTCCGAGTCCCCGGAGTGCGGACTAGAGTATAAACGATTCAAAAAATCGCTAAGTCCTCGAAGCATAGACTAGAGTACTCTTAGTCCCTGTACGGACTAGAGTACAAACTATTCAAAAAATCTCTTTAAGTCCCCGGAGCATGGACTAGAGTACTCCAATTCCCCAGAGTGCGGACTAGAGTATAAACGATTCAAAGAATCTCTAAGTCCCTAGAGCATGGATTAAAGTGCTCTAAGTCCCCGGAGCGTGGACTAGATTATAAATTATACAAAAATCTCTAGTTATGTGGAAGCGGACTGGAGCTTATGTAATCCATAAGATTATGTATTTCAATTAAAAGTTAGATGGTAAGCTAAACGATGAGAATCTGTGAATACAAAAGAAACAAAATTTTATTTATTAATCAAAAGTTAAATTCCATTACAATTTCTCCAAAATTCGGAGCCAAAGCCTATTCACAACAACTATAAAAAAATAGAAACGACTACATGATGTAGGTTTGTTCAGCCTGAATGTGGTATGACCAGATGATAGCTACCTCTTTGACTTTTTATGCTACTTCGGTTTTTCTGAAGGCTCCTCACCCAAACATTTTCTCTTGGATGCCTTGCTTCCTTGTGAGGTGGTATCTGGGGGAGGAAGAGGAACCTCCAAAGGTGTGGTCCCACCGGGGAGAACGACCTTCAGGGGCCTGTCTAGAGGATCATCAAGTTCTACCACCTAAGGTTCAACCTTAACTTCGGCTTTCTTTTTTTCCTCTTCCATGGTTTGCTCCTCCATGCTCAATTTCGAAGTATGTTCGGAGGCGCCCGTGATTTTGACCTCGTCGTGTTCATCTATAGGCAAGGGGCTCTCAAGTTTGTCTTCAACTAGCGCCTCGATTACTTGAGCATCGGGTCTAGGAATTTCCCCAATGTGAAGTGCCTCTGCCATTTTCTCTTCCCCCTCCATGGCGACATCGCTCCCTGGAGTTGGTTTGGGATCACAATGGCCCACATGAAGCCATAGAAGACAAATGTTAGAATACATCTATTGTGTGCCAAAAGCGATGGTTTTTTGAGTTCTAGAAGGAAAAACTATATACTGGCTCCAGTTGACTCTCAATTATTTGGGGAGTCTCACCCTCTGCAATAGGGGATAGAATCTGAACATCAAGCCCAGGCTTCTTTGGGTCATAGCCGACATGCTGGTTGAGAGGATCAAGTGATGAACTATCGGTCGGCTAAGCGGAAGGAGGAGCTAGAAACTTAGTGCTTGATGGGCCAGCAATGTCGTCCTTGCCCTTTGACGACGAGGAGTTTTTACCGTGGAGGGCTTTTGCTGCAGATAAGTCTGAAGGCTCGTTTCCTCGAAGCACTTCGTTCATATGAGATTCTTCATCAACCTCTTTGGTGCCCAACTCAACTCTTTTAATTTTTATTAAAATATCACATGCTTCGACCAATGATTCGAGGAAACCCTTGCCTAGAAAAGACAGATCCCGATGCATGAGAAATCGAGCATTATACTTGCCAATGAGCTGATCAAATAAGCATTTAATTTCTTCTTTTCCAGCTTCAGCAGCTGCCTCGAAAAGAGAATCAACTTCTCTGAGCGCAATTCTCTTACCCTCCTCGCTCGCTGCCTCCTATAGCGCTTCGGTCTTAAAAAGTTCCTTATCAAGCTTTGTCTTTAGGAGTCGTGTTGCGATAATTTCATCGCAATATCATTGTGACTCTTCCTATGCGGTAGTTTTATCTTCTCTCTTTAAGGAGCAGCTACTCCAGCTCTTTAACTCGTCGAGCGAGAATATCTTTTTCCTTCTGAATGGAGTCTTTCTCTAAGGCTAGAGCACCAACAAGTTCCTTTTTGTGAGTGGCCTCCAAATGATTAACTACCTCGGCTGTATCCATGGCGTTTCTCTGGGCAGCCTCAAGTTGAGATTTGTAGAAGGATAGTTCTTCATCCTGGGCTTTAATGATATCTTTTTCATGTATGGCTTCAAGTTTCAGGCGATCAATTTCGTATTGATGTTCTACAAAAACTTCTGAAACTTTTTCTACCAAATGAAAGAACGCATCATGTTAGACATAGACATTTTTGTTGTAGGTGATGGCGCTTTGTTTAACATGCCCAACAATAGGATGAATCGCAAGAAGAAATTTCAATCCATCAAAGCATATCTTTGGAATTGGGGCCTTAAGCTCGGCTAATTTTTCAACTGTCGATGGATCGTGTGCGAAGGCTAGGGGAGTCTGCCTAGCTGGAGTCACAGACTTTTTATGAGGCTCATGAGATTGCTTGGTGCTGGTCGAGCCAGAATGTTAGTCATGAGGAGCTTCAAATTGAGATCCCTTCTGGGCAGATTTCTCCCTACTGTGCTCTGACTAAGGGGGAGGGTCGTTGGGACAGGAGGAATGGCTATAAGTTTTTCTTTGGGAAGATGACAAATCTCTAAGTCGATAGTCTCTATCGCAGCTGTTATCCTTGTCTCGGCGTCTACCTGATCTCGAATCCCAACTGGAGTGGTAAAAGATAGAGGATCCGCGGAGACGGTCAATGCCGTGTGTATGCCCCATATCACGTGCATAGAAACCAAGTGAGGATGAGTTAGGAGGAATTATATGGTGGCTAAAATTTAAGTGTAGGGTAAAGTTTAAGTGTTTGTGTGTGTCCTAGTGTTTCCCCCCAACGGACCAATATCTTTTGCTTTGCTTATTGTGGTTTTCTCTCCTTGATGACGAGCCTGATCGCCTTCATCGCCTCTCGTGGACGAATTAAGTCCCATGGCCTTTGGTTTATTGAAGCCATAATTTAGCAAGTAGTCAGGCTGGTCAGGTCTGACAGACCTTTTAGTGAACCCTCTAAATTTTGAGGAGACGACTCTTTCTCAACTGGAGTAATTGTAACTTTTGAAGTTCCGCCTACATTTTTCTTTTTCATCTTGTAGGCTGGGCTCTTTTTCCTCTTTGAAGGGGAAGGCGGTTCATTGATGCTGAGCGTGTCAGTTACTGGTGCTAAATCGGAACTTATATTCTCGTCAGTCGCTTCTAGCACCCCGGTCTCTATAATTTCACCTTCCTTATTTGTATTGGGAGCCCCTCATGCAAGGGGCACCGAAGGTCCGACCTGATTTTGCCTTTTCCATAGCAGATTCGGTTGTAGTGGCGCCAATTGGAAGGCCAGTTCGACGGTCCTCCACCAGTAATCCAAACTTCAAAAGAGATTCGTTGGAAATAACAAATTTGATTTCTCGGTCTCTCACGAGAATAGCTTGAATAGCCTCGATGGCCTCACAATACCCAGTGCCTTTGGGACGTGGGCGAATAGCTATAAAAGTCAAAAGAAATTCGTAAAGGGTGCACTTCGAGTCTTAGGCAAATATTAGTCTAAAAATGAAACTTACTCCCTTCCAACCATCTTCTCGCGAAACCAGGGGGTGCGTGTGTAAAACCACTATTGCTTATACTGGAAAAATTCACTCCATGCCCCTCTCAGGATTGACATTTGGAATGTGGCTCGAGAAATGTAATGGATGGACTGTCAGACCGTCTTTTGAAATGGTAAATATAAAGGATATCCTCGAGAGTAGGGAGTCTGAATAAGATGCTCGTAAAGAGGACACGGGTGCCATGAATAAAAGCATGAATATTAGGGTGTAGCTGTGCCGGAGCAATCCCAATGTACAACAACACTTCATGGAGAACTGAATTGAAAGGTGGCACGCTTCTAACCCAGCACATAAATTTGTTGCATGCTATATACCTGGCTGGGGGCAGGTAAGGCCGATCTTGTCCTGATGGAACCAGAACGTCATCAAAGTGGATTCCATGAATTGAATTGAGCACAACCGAAGAAGAGAGGCTTCGTCGATTTTTAAAGCCTATGAATCAATAGGATTATCCAGAATAACGGCTCCGTCTATAACATCAGGAGCCGAGCCTATAACTACGGCAAATGGGTCTGGAATACCCTGTGTGGACGTTGTTGGTGGATTCGAAGTTCCTACAACCTCCTGCCGAGAACTTGGCTCAAGATTATCAGAAACTGTAGCAGAGCTTGATCTTTTAGACATCATCAATGAGCGTTATTATGGGTAATACCCATTTAAGCAATGCTTGAAAGAAAATCGATATTAGATATAATGCAATAATATATCCCCCTGTGTTGTGTGTGAACTTGCGTGACGACTCAAACGTGAGTGCAGAAAAAACTAAAGTTTTGAACACAATTATGGTATGATCGAACTTTAAATTATTGTCCTCGGAGGCCATCATCGCTGACCGTCTCCTGCGGTTTATCGTATGATCGGTAGTAGAAGTCTTGAAATCGAACACTGGCGTCGTAAAGTGTGAAGGTTGTTGTTCACGTTTGTTGAGTTAGATTTGCATTTTAGATTGTTCGAGGGAGTTAGTTCAAATTTGGTCCTTAGGCTTGTATGCTTTATTGCTTGTCATTATCTATTATACTATGCTTGGTTGTGAAGGTGAATCGTGCATATATATGTTATGTTCGAGTTAGAACCGCTTTGGATGCCAATGCCAATCTAGACATACCGAACAACTGTTCTGTAGGATGACCGAACTGTTCACTCTCCTCTCTCTCTCTCTGATCACCTGACCACCCTTCTCAAAATATACCGAGCCACTACCCATAACTCCTAAGACTACTTATACTAACCAAACCTTTAAACATAAACAACCAAACCATTGTCCCATAGAATGTCGATCTACATCACTTCATTAGATGCCGAGCCATACTCACTATACTCCTCTTCTTCACCTTCCTTAATACATATCGAGCGACCCACATTCCTAAATACGTATTAACCGACCCACTCTACTGCTAGGATCCTACCAACTCAGGCCACCTTAGACAACCGACCGACCGACTCCCACTAAAAATACTGACCCAACTTTGTAACCTCCTCTACCGATCGGCTACTATTAGAATATGCCGACCTGACTCTCCCTTACGATTCAGCCAATAAAGGCTACCAACCGAATTCTTTACTCTTAAAGAAATGACCCCCTCTCTCACTCACCAAATAATAAACTCTCCTCTTATACACATCCCCGATCTCCCTTCCTAGAAAAACCTATGTCAGCTCCTCTCGATTTGGTGTCGGCCTGTGTCAGACACTCCACTATCCTAATCCATACACTCACTCCCACTTCTCTCTCCTCTCATCCTCACCAAGAAGGGTCGAGTACGTGTATGACTCAGATCCAAGGTGAGTTCGGGGAGGCATGGCCTAAGAGTTCAAAAAAAAATGTGGATCCTTGCCTATGAAATTGTTTGGGGTTAGGGCGGGTGATTTCTGGTGCTAGAAGTTAGGAATGATGGCGGAAAGCGTGTGGGATGATAGTTAAAAAGAGGGTGGTAGCAGTTTGGTGGAGAGAGGATTTTCTGGTTTTGAGTAGAACCGAAGGGAGAAAATAATAAAGTAAAGGTGGGAAGAAAAAAGTAAAGGCCTGAGTGTTTATATGGAGAGGAGGATGTGAATCGACGTTTTCTTAAAGACCTAGTCACCATGTTTCATGGGGTCGACAAGTCGACATGCCGACCTGGCCCGGATAAGCCGACTGAGTGGATCGACCTTCGTATGTCGATTCCGCCCTTGTAAAAAATAATAATAATAATAAATGGAAATAATATTAAAATGAAATGTGTGTGTATATATATGCCTGTAATGTTAATCGAAGATGACAGTGCAATGGAACGTTGGATTTCACCGGATAGGTAGAGAAGTATGGGTTTGAGAAACCTAGTGTGATTCAGCCTTCGAGAGGTGGCATACATTCGGCTTTTGAAAAGTTAAAACATGATTTCAAGAATCTCTTTGAGGCTGAAATAATACGTTCGGACGATGCGAAGCTTCGTCAAAGACCAATGGAAAAGCGACAACCAATTATCATATTGAATAAGCAAGCTTCTGAAAGCAGGAATTAATTGCTGAGTCAAAGCGTGTCATGTTAATTCACAAAACGCACTTTGGGGGGCAGATGTTACCCAACATGTTGGCCTGGCTACAAGGAAATAGTTTGCAGAGACTGTGATCAGAAAACTCGAGTCATGATAGGGCCGGAAGTGCCCAATGTGAATCGTTGGCTTGTATACGTGGTTCGGTGGTAGATGCTCAACCTGTGTGGTTCGAACTGAGAAGGTCGGTCAATATACTCAAGGAAGGGTGGCTTGGCATTTTTTGGGTCAGCCTCAGAGAGTTTGTTTCGGGTGGATCGGCAATAATGGTTCGACCTTAGCGGGTCGGCCAAGGTGCATGGAGTGGAAGTGGTTCGGTAAAGGTGGTTCGGCCTTGGCGGATCGATCAAGGTGAATGAAGAAGAAATGGTTCGGCCATAGTTATTGGGACAGGAAGATACGACCGGCATCCTTTCACTTTGACTCAAACCATCACTTTCTTCGAGTCACTCACAAGTAAACTCGAGCTCAGCCAAAGTGGATCGACGACCACCGTTAGGCATTGGAGACTCGGCATATCTGGGTCAGTGCACCTTGAAGAGGTTGACAATTTGTTCAAGAGAGTGATGCGCTTAATGTTCTATACTTCGAGTCATACTACCGCTTGCCTCGAGTTCCTTAAGGATCTGCTTCGAGTTAGCAACAAGATAATCTCTGGGTCGGCATACGTGGATCTGTAGACATGGTTCGTCGTAACTCGTTTGATCCACTTAACCTCCAGCTATGGGTCGAGCTACATTGGTCCTGGGCCTACATAGGGAGTTCATCCTATCTTCGTCTATAAATAGAGAGGTAAGGGTAAAGTTGAAGGGACCTTTTTTCGAGAACTCCAGTGAGACTCTACCATTTTTTGTACTTACTTCTCTTCTATTCAAACTTGCATTCATGTTGTTTGTCTACGGATTGTATCTATACTCAAGTAATTGGGAAAGTAATAAAGATCATATTCAAAGTGGACGCAGGCAATTACGCCAAACCACTATAAATCCGGTGTTTCCTTTTTCTGTTGCTCTTTTTGCATTTAGTTGCATTGTTTCTCCATTTTAATTTACTTTCTTCGTTAATATCTCTACATAACTTTATTCAAGGGTACTTGTGGCCAATTTTGGTGCTAACATAAATCATGTAAGTTAAAACATGTTCCAAAGATTAAATTTTAATATCTTAAAATTTTTGTTACCATCATGTACAATTTCGACCTCAAATCAAAATTTAAAAATTATTTTTTATATTCAAAAAAATCAATTTAATAGATAACCAAAATCAGTTAATTAATTAAAAATATTATTTTGAATTGGAGAATTTTGAATTTTTTTGGCAACTTTATAATATCATGCTTGATTTTATAAAAATTTAAAATTAGAATAATATAACACAAAAAATTTCCTTATTATTATTTTATTGTATTTAGAGTAATATATATATATATATATTAATGCAATAAAATATAAATAAATACTTTTTGCACCGTTCATTCAATCTGGAAAGATTTAAAAAAATATTTTAAATACATAATTAATATACATATATCTACACACGCACATGCACAAAAAAATATACATACACATATTTTGATATTATAAATATGCTTATATATATTTATTTAAATATAATAATAATAATAATTTTGTCACTGTAATTCATACACATATATGCATACGTGTAAACTGGTTTTGAAAAATCTTTAAACTTACGCACACCAATACATACATACATACATATGTACATACATATTATATATATATATATATACATATAATTTTACATAGCTTTTAATATTCATACAAATAAAAATTTACATACATACATATATTTGGTCAACATTCAATATATATAGGATGAGCAAACATGTCAGATGCGATGTAAATCCCAATATTTATACACAGGCATGTTATACCATGTACGGATTGTTATGTTACACATGCACATACATACATACATATTTGTATATGATACATATGTGTACTATTATATTTAACTGAATTTAAATTAAATAAAATTCTTCTTATAATTTATAAATTTAACTAAAATAAGAAGTTTGATTTGAATTAAATTTAGAAAGGTTCTAAATAAATTACTTCATAGGCCCAATATATAGATCCAATAAGAGTCTTTTTTTTGAAATTCATCCATATCTTTCACTGCGGGAAGGTCCAGTTCCAACATATACATCAAGTATAATATAAAAGGACATTGGTACATTTGATAGTTGCATAATCGAGTGATTGACTCTATAGACTCTAGGGGTTTCACCAATTGAGGTGTGTTCAAAGGCTTCAACTTCAAAAGGTAAAATTTCTAGCTTTCGTTTATATGTTAGTTAATCATTATTATCGCAATTATAATATGTATATACATTATTGTCTCGCCATAATTATAAATATTTTAAACCATTCACACCAGTAATTTGTAGGTCAAACTCAATTAATTCAATAGTTTAGAATATACAAAAACGGTTTTCCAAGCATTTAACATTAGTTTAAGAATTTTGAAATGATTATTTACCAATTTTAAAACATCAAATGTTAGTATATATTTTTGAAAGTTAAGCAGGGTATTTATAGAGGACCCTTACTCTTTATATTAAATAAAATATGACGTAATTAATATAAAAAATAGGCTTGGGCTATACAGAAAAACCAAGCCATCTATCATGAACTACTCTTTCATCAATGGTAGACTTAAGGTAATCATTCAAAGAAACCACCTTTCTCTTAATTGTAACGCCCCGTAAATTTTCGACTTTCGAAAATTCAACATCGATACTCACTTTATCGACTGCCGAGAAATCGAAGGCCGGAAACACGGAATGTTATGGGTTTAGGAAAAAAATTAAGAAAAAGGAAGAAGAAAGAGAAGATAAGAAGGTAGAACATAGAACAGAAAGAAAATAGAAGAAAATAGAATGGAACAGAAAACAACAGAACAACAGAATCTCACAATTCGCAGCGGAACAACATATAATAATAAATGAATAATCTTTAAACAAAGAACTATATCAGTTATTACATTATATTTCATTTCATTACATCATATTATCAGAGTGTACAACAACATACAACATCAAACAATAACAACAGCGGAAAAAGAAATACTATATAAGTAATACGCCATGCCATCCACCTTGCCTCCAGCAACTCCTGAATATCCAGAATATCCTGATATACCTAACTCTTAACTGCCCGTGTGGAAATTGGTGGGCACCCAGAGTTTAGGAAGGAAAACAATAAACTCCAAGTCAGTCATGTGACTGGTGTGAGAACTCAAAACAGTTTATTTATCTTTAAAATCAAATAGAGAGAGATATTTTTAAATTCAATTCGCAATGCTTTTAAAAATGAGACTACCATAAGACCTCCTGCCACACACACAATGCAAACGCAGACTTGGAGAAGATTTCTCCTTATGATAGTCAAAGATGCTTGATACGCATTTAAAAAGAACATTTCATATTATTATTAGTGCATAGTGTAGGAAACAATTTCGAAAGTAGAATATAAATCTTAGCCAGCATAGGTACCATTATATTATGCCTACTAATAGCTACCATATTAGTTGGCAGGTTCTACAACTAAAACCGTACAAGTTTCGTATTGTTTCTTTGGATTTCCAACGAATGATCAGGCCAAGGAACTTCCCATTGCCACATGAGAATGCCTCTGGATGGACATCCCCGAGAACCAAACCGGACTCTACCAACACAAGGCCGGGTTACCCCTAACTGAGTAACAACTGACCGAATATGCCATCCCCCGGTCCTTTGGGACCTTTTAACCGAGCGCTCGTAATCAATTCACACAATCATAACAAAGTGTTTTCAACATGAGTAAGTATCTGGGCTCCATACCATGATACCACCCTTTTCCAGAAGGAAATGCACACATCCTAAAGGGCGCTACCCCTCATAACCTTGCCGCATCTTTCCTGTTTTGACCATTCACGGGGTGTGAGGCTCGACGAAGTCACGTCCACAAAAACATACTTTATACAAAAGCCATGCTTTGGGTCAACAAATGATCAACACAATGATCACAAGGATAGAAGATCAAATAAATGATCCTATCACAAATAATCAACACAATGATCATTTCAGCAACACTCAGCATGTCACATTACCAAATTGGGAATATATCGCTGATAACATTCAACTACATAACCTCTGAGCTCGTACGTCTCAGAGAAGGGTGTTAAGCTAAAAGAATAAATTCTCCGCCACCAACAGAAATATATTTGAAAGAAATCGGCTTTATATCTCAATTTGTAATGTCAGACACACTATCCATACAAGTCTGTTCCGGGCTCGAACAGAACCGAAGGCACTTACAAAGAAGTCCTTGCAATCCGAATAATCTCTAATCACGTTCGGATTTCCCATCACATATGGAGATCTCAATACCGGGGATCGGCCAGTGCAGAGACAATCAACAAGAAACCCTTTCGCTTTCGAAAATATCCGGTCTTCAACACCAATCTTCGAATGCAATTCATAACGATGTATCACATATTCGGAATGGGTTATACGACCCCAAGGTCCTTTCCCGGTTAACCCGAATAGTGAGCGCTTATTTTAAAAAAATAAGTGTGGCATTCAATTTCAAGCGATTCACAACAAATACCATTCAAAAGTAAATATTGATAGTCGGTTATTGAACTATCAATGAATACGCACAACATCTTCAAAATCCAAATAATTTTCCAAATTATTTAATTTCCAAAGATATCTTTAGAAGATATAAACTTTCCATACTTCAAAAATAAATCAATATTTATTTTTAAAGCCATTTTCCAAATTCTATTTATAAATTCTATATTGAATTTATATTTCCAAAATATTTATGAATATATGATTTCAAATATTCATTTTCAATTTATCTTCTAAAAGATAAATTCTCAACATATTCACTTTATATTGGAAAACATTTCCATACTTATTAAATAAGTAATTCACAATCTTTTATTTTCAACACTTGGAAAATATTCAATATACTCTAATCGAAATTAAGTATATATTTCATTCTTTTAAGGAAATCATTCACTTAACATATTTATTTGGGCCAAAACGAATGTTGCGTAAAACATCGTTACGACAACCAAAAATCACTAGTACAGGGATTCGAAATTAAAATAGATATGTAAATCCCAATACTATACAAAACATTTCCTTTCGGAAATCATCTATTATAACAACAGTGTTATAATCTACTATTTCCTTTTATCTCTCGAAAACATCTATTTCAACAATGAATGTTGAAGTCTATGGCTTCGACTCTTAATACATTTTAAAACATCTTTAGATCGTTTTAATTCTATTTAAAACATCACATCTAAAATAATTTCTTTAACATATTATTCACTATTCAAAAACGTGAATATACTTGTTAACCAATTTCATCACTTCTATTCATTTTATTTTAAAGAATTATTCACTGTCTAAAACATGAATATAACTCCATAAATAAATTACAACAATTCACTTATCAAAATAAGTCGTTGTGGATTTATAAAACAATGTTTATAAATTCTATTTCTATTTATTTTACAACAACTTTCTTTTATAAATTTCCTTTATAAATCTATTCAGTTTCATATCTCAATAATATACTAAAATTTCATATTATAAGTCAAATACTTATAATTTATTTGTTTATAAAATCGTTCCTTTAAACTTCATAAATCTTATAAATCTTATAACTTATAAGATTCATTTATCTATCCAAATCCATTCCTTTAATAACTTTATGAATTTTATTTTATTTTTCCTTTACAAATTTTATAAACCTACTGTTTATAAAATTCTATTTATAACTTCATCGTTATAATCCCATAAATTTCATTCATTTGTGAAATTCATTCACAATTCATTCTAACACTTAGAAAAGCTCGTTTTATAACTCCAATATTTATAAATATCAATTTATAAATCTTTTATAAAAATCAATTTATATTATTACTTTAAAACGTCTTAAAAGTCCTTTATAATTTCATCATTTGGATTTATAAAATAATCAAATTTTATAAATCCTATTTTTTTAAACTTTTTATAATAAATTCAAAAATCCCAGTTTAAACTATTTTATAAAATCATAAATCCCATATTTTCAAAAATCAACTTTTAACTATATTTCTCAAAAATATAATTTTTATAACATCAAAATTATAACGTTTATTTATTTAGAATGAATCGATTCCAAAAATATTTTATAAACGCATATTTCCAAAAATCACTTTAGAAATTCCTTAAAAATCAAAATCATTATTTTTAAACTTCCAAAAATTGGATCCGACGATGCGACACATCAATAGTCAATCACGACTTTCAAACATCATATATCATCCATGATAAACAATCAAATATCACAATATATGAAATCAAATAAATATTTGTGAGGAATCCAGTTGGATCCCTCCAACCTGTTTCCCTGCATCCACAGACATTAGCACAATACCATTCCGTTTCAAGACGGAATATCGCGGTATATGGGATTTTTATAAAATATATGCGCTTACTAACGGCGCAATAGGGTCTCATCCGCTAAAAGAAAATGCGGGAAATCAATCAACTGCAATATATACATATGCCAATATATATATATATATTGCTATATATATAATATAATACCAATTCCATTTCGAGGTGGAATATCGCGGTATATGTGTGTAGTAAATAACCTCCGCTTACTAACGGCGTATAGGGTCTATTCACATCCAATATATATATATATATATAACAATCATCATTCAATCATTCAAATCAACATAGTCAATCAATTTTAAATCTAACTATTTAAAATTTAAATAAATAACAAAATCCTTTTTGAGTGAGAAGTTCTCACCTTTTATTCCTGTTTGCCATCCACTTCCAATTCAACTTGTTTTCTTCATTTATACCTTGTATAAATATTATACACAATTTATTAATATTCGAATCAATCGAATAAATTAAATTTTCATTTGACAAATTTTAATTCATCGGTGATTTCATTTTTAATAGTTAAAGTTACTGATAGTTTTATTTAAACCAATTTCTTCTTTAAAATTTTATTTAACTAAAATTTAAATTTCTTTTAATAAACTTTATTAACTAACTCCTTTTAATTTCAAACATGTTACTCTTAACAATTTGTCTAATCCAAATTTAATTTCAACTAAACTTACTTAAATAAATTAAGTTAACAAATTTTTCCTTTTTAAAATAATTCTAACTAGAAATTTCCAATTTAAATTAAATTTCCTTTTCATAAATTAAATCAACTAATAGATTTTGGTTTTAACTATTAATTTTGCTATAAATAAATTTTTTTTCTTTTAAATAGAATATTCGAACTAAGTGAAAAATCACTTACCCTTTAATAGCTTAATTTTTTTATTTTTTTATTTAACTTAAAAATCAAATTTCCTTAAATAAATTATTTTATCAATTGATTTGAATTCTTAACAAATTTTTCTTTTACAAAAATATTTTTCATTTGAAACTAAACTTATATTTAACTGATAATTTTGTTTTAACCAATAAATTTAATTTTAAACATATCTTCTATTTGATATTTAAATTAACCAACTATTTTATTAATATTCGAAAAATTCAAATCACCAATTATCGTTTAATAGATTTAATTAACAAATTATTTTAATTTTAACAAATCTTCCTTAACAATTTCTAAAAAATTAAATAAGTTAATTAAATGAATCAAACACCCTAACTAAATTATTTTATCAACCTAGTAAAGCAAATCTTATATATATATTTTTTTTATATTAATCACCTTTAAATGCTGTAATAATTGATTTAACTAAAAATTAAATTTTAAACTGTCTTTACAATTCAAATTAAATTTCAACTAAATTTGCTTAAATAAATTTATTTAACTAGAAATTTAATTTCAAACTAACTTCTTTTTTTTTCTCTGTAATATACATATATATCATATTTAATTTAAATGAATACTGCAAATTTAAGATTTTAATTAACTAAAATCTATACCTTCACTGCAAAATTTGAAGAACCCAAATCGCGAGCCCTAGCTACGAACGGCCATGGCGACGCCCCACACTCGAGACCCCTCGCCGAACTCTATCTCCAAATCGTGCCTTGCTCTCCTCCGAATCGCGTGTCGCCGCCTGCTGTTTGCCTTGCCGCGACCTAGCCCCAAGCGCGCGCACCAACATGAGCTTCCTCCATTGCCTCGTCCTAGCGCACGCAAGCGCCGCCGCTTCGGTATACGCGCGCCACGACAGCGCCGTCGCCGCCCTCCATTTCCTGCGCCTCGCGCGCAGCGCGCCGCCGTTTCGTCCCAGGTCGTCGCCTCTTATCCCCTACTGAACTCGAGCACAATGACGCGACAAAGTCGCGGTTTAATTACAGAGTGGAGGGAGGGCAAACTTCGAATTCACGAAGAAGGAAGCGGCCATTTAATTTTTCTTTCTTCGAGCTGTGAATTGTGTTGAGAATCGAATTGGATTGGGGTTTAAATTTTTATCAGAGAGGAAAAGAGGTATCGGCCCTTATAGAATAAGAACGACGTGCGAGTTTGTACGAAGGCATGTTTTATTTTATTTTTTTTCTTTCCGCGTACAAAATAAGCATGGGTATAGTGTTTTGAAGGTAAAAGGAAAAGTAGTGATGTGAATTATTTTAATCAGATTATAACTAAATATTTAACTCGAATTTAGATTTAAATTTAGCACGTTTGTTTATCGTACGGCCGCACGGCAACTCCAAACACTATCAAATTTGAAACCCGATAATAATTCAATATCACGGACCCAATGGAACTGGTTTCGTCGAATTCCGAGACTGTGCCTCGGATGGCTATTTTTGAAAATCGATTCAAACGATTAAAATTTCAAAACTGAGCAAATCACTTTCTAATTCAATTCTGAAGCTTCGATTATCTTCAATATTATCAATATGAATTTTACAAGCCTTTGAAATATTTTTAATTGGCTTAAAATTGACGATTCGAATTTTTATTCAACTTTCAATAGATTAAATTTTATAATTTAATCGCCAATTTCAAAGTTATATTGAAAATTCAATCCAAACCATCATTCAAATATTCAAAATAAATTAAATATTCTCAATTTAAATTATTAAAAATTCAGGGTCGTTACAATCTTTCCCCCTTAAAGAATTTCGTCCCGAAATTACAAGTTAAGAAGAATTCCCTTATCTCATTTATTATTTTTCACAATCCAAATAGTTTTATCAACTTACTAGCCTAAATCTTTTTACTAGAGTTTCATTATCATTTCAACTAGCTTTCCAACTTCAATTATAGGTTTCAAACAACATTGTTCTCCTAACAATTTAAATTTAAATTCAAATTCAAATTTCAAACTTTCAAATTTTTTTCTCAAAATTTTTCTAACACCCTAAATTTTTGAAAAATTTCGCCAGCGTCTCCTTTGCGCGGCTAGCTCGGTACGACTACAAAATGGCACCACGGCCCCTCAGAATCAAAAAGAAAAGAGAAAAGCCAAGTGGCTAGAGAAGAAAGTCATCAAATTTCATACTGAAATTGAAATACGTACCTTTTTGTCGAGCAATTCAATTTTTTTATCTTTGAAATCAAAATCTCAATTCCTTTATATACCTGTATATCCTGCTAGTCATAATATATAATTCCAACATACAAACCATTTTGCCAATTCATTACAAAATTTTCCAATATATGTTTCTTATACATTTTTACTTCACTATTGGAGTTACATATCTATTTCATTGAATTTTACATTTCAATTCAATTCACAATTCACAATTTCAATTCCATTCGAATTCAATTCTTAATTCTAAATATTGAATTCTAACGATTAACTTTCATTTAGTAATTCATATTACTATTAGTTTCTTTCACTAATTCATTTCAATATTTCAATTCATCTCGTTTTCACTTAATTGCTCAATTCAATTTTATTCACATTCCATATTCATATTCATTCCATTTGAGAATTATTTCACAAATAAATAAATTATCAAGTTAATTTACTTGAATTCAATCCATTTTATTTAATTCCATATACTAATGATAATAATTCAATATTATCACTTCCTAACAATCATGCAACCATATACTATAATAATGCATAGAAAATCATTTCCTTTCATACAAATAGTTTTGGGCAAAATTACTTTATTTACCCGTTTCAAAAACAATTTTATATTCACTAACAAATACGCGCTCATATCTATTATTACACTCAAACTCATTCTAGAGTACTGCTGACTCTATATCTAACGAGTAATACCCAACAGAACCATGGTTGTCGCTTAACCAACAGCTCTGATACCAAATGTAACGCCCCGTAAATTTTCGACTTTCGAAAATTCAACATCGATACTCACTTTATCGACTGCCGAGAAATCGAAGGCCGGAAACACGGAATGTTATGGGTTTTAAGAAAAAAATTAAGAAAAAGGAAGAAGAAAGAGAAGATAAGAAGGTAGAACATAGAACAGAAAGAAAATAGAAGAAAATAGAATGGAACAGAAAACAACAGAACAACAGAATCTCACAATTCGCAGCGGAACAACATATAATAATAAATGAATAATCTTTAAACAAAGAACTATATCAGTTATTACATTATATTTCATTTCATTACATCATATCATCAGAGTGTACAACAACATACAACATCAAACAATAACAACAGCGGAAAAAGAAATACTATATAAGTAATACGCCATGCCATCCAGCTTGCCTCCAGCAACTCCTGAATATCCAGAATATCCTGGTATACCTAACTCTTAACTGCCCGTGTGGAAATTGGTGGGCACCCAGAGTTTAGGAAGGAAAACAATAAACTCCAAGTCAGTCATGTGACTAGTGTGAGAACTCAAAACAGTTTATTTATCTTTAAAATCAAATAGAGAGAGATATTTTTAAATTCAATTCGCAATGCTTTTAAAAATGAGACTACCATAAGACCTCCTGCCACACACATAATGCAAACGCAGACTTGGAGAAGATTTCTCCTTATGATAGTCAAAGATGCTTGATACGCATTTAAAAAGAACATTTCATATTATTATTAGTGCATAGTGTAGGAAACAATTTCGAAAGTAGAATATAAATCTTAGCCAGCATAGGTACCATTATATTATGCCTACTAATAGCTACCATATTAGATGGCAGGTTCTACAACTAAAACCGTACAAGTTTCGTATTGTTTCTTTGGATTTCCAACGAATGATCAGGCCAAGGAACTTCCCATTGCCACATGAGAATGCCTCTGGATGGACATCCCCGAGAACCAAACCGGATCTCTACCAACACAAGGCCGGGTTACCCCTAACTGAGTAACAACTGACCGAATATGCCATCCCCCGGTCCTTTGGGACCTTTTAACCGAGCGCTCGTAATCAATTCACACAATCATAACAAAGTGTTTTCAACATGAGTAAGTATCTGGGCTCCATACCATGATACCACCCTTTTCCAGAAGGAAATGCACACATCCTAAAGGGCGCTACCCCTCATAACCTTGCCGCATCTTTCCTGTTTTGACCATTCACGGGGTGTGAGGCTCGACGAAGTCACGTCCACAAAAACATACTTTATACAAAAGCCATGCTTTGGGTCAACAAATGATCAACACAATGATCACAAGGATAGAAGATCAAATAAATGATCCTATCACAAATAATCAACACAATGATCATTTCAGCAACACTCAGCATGTCACATTACCAAATTGGGAATATATCGCTGATAACATTCAACTACATAACCTCTGAGCTCGTACGTCTCAGAGAAGGGTGTTAAGCTAAAAGAATAAATTCTCCGCCACCAACAGAAATATATTTGAAAGAAATCGGCTTTATATCTCAATTTGTAATGTCAGACACACTATCCATACAAGTCTGTTCCGGGCTCGAACAGAACCGAAGGCACTTACAAAGAAGTCCTTGCAATCCGAATAATCTCTAATCACGTTCGGATTTCCCATCACATATGGAGATCTCAATACCGGGGATCGGCCAGTGCAGAGACAATCAACAAGAAACCCTTTCGCTTTCGAAAATATCCGGTCTTCAACACCAATCTTCGAATGCAATTCATAACGATGTATCACATATTCGGAATGGGTTATACGACCCCAAGGTCCTTTCCCGGTTAACCCGAATAGTGAGCGCTTATTTTAAAAAAATAAGTGTGGCATTCAATTTCAAGCGATTCACAACAAATACCATTCAAAAGTAAATATTGATAGTCGGTTATTGAACTATCAATGAATACGCACAACATCTTCAAAATCCAAATAATTTTCCAAATTATTTAATTTCCAAAGATATCTTTAGAAGATATAAACTTTCCATACTTCAAAAATAAATCAATATTTATTTTTAAAGCCATTTTCCAAATTCTATTTATAAATTCTATATTGAATTTATATTTCCAAAATATTTATGAATATATGATTTCAAATATTCATTTTCAATTTATCTTCTAAAAGATAAATTCTCAACATATTCACTTTATATTGGAAAACATTTCCATACTTATTAAATAAGTAATTCACAATCTTTTATTTTCAACACTTGGAAAATATTCAATATACTCTAATCGAAATTAAGTATATATTTCATTCTTTTAAGGAAATCATTCACTTAACATATTTATTTGGGCCAAAACGAATGTTGCGTAAAACATCGTTACGACAACCAAAAATCACTAGTACAGGGATTCGAAATTAAAATAGATATGTAAATCCCAATACTATACAAAACATTTCCTTTCGGAAATCATCTATTATAACAACAGTGTTATAATCTACTATTTCCTTTTATCTCTCGAAAACATCTATTTCAACAATGAATGTTGAAGTCTATGGCTTCGACTCTTAATACATTTTAAAACATCTTTAGATCGTTTTAATTCTATTTAAAACATCACATCTAAAATAATTTCTTTAACATATTATTCACTATTCAAAAACGTGAATATACTTGTTAACCAATTTCATCACTTCTATTCATTTTATTTTAAAGAATTATTCACTGTCTAAAACATGAATATAACTCCATAAATAAATTACAACAATTCACTTATCAAAATAAGTCGTTGCGGATTTATAAAACAATGTTTATAAATTCTATTTCTATTTATTTTACAACAACTTTCTTTTATAAATTTCCTTTATAAATCTATTCAGTTTCATATCTCAATAATATACTAAAATTTCATATTATAAGTCAAATACTTATAATTTATTTGTTTATAAAATCATTCCTTTAAACTTCATAAATATTATAAATCTTATAACTTATAAGATTCATTTATTTATCCAAATCCATTCCTTTAATAACTTTATGAATTTTATTTTATTTTTCCTTTACAAATTTTATAAACCTACTGTTTATAAAATTCTATTTATAACTTCATCGTTATAATCCCATAAATTTCATTCATTTGTGAAATTCATTCACAATTCATTCTAACACTTAGAAAAGCTCGTTTTATAACTCCAATATTTATAAATATCAATTTATAAATCTTTTATAAAAATCAATTTATATTATTACTTTAAAACGTCTTAAAAGTCCTTTATAATTTCATCATTTGGATTTATAAAATAATCAAATTTTATAAATCCTATTTTTTTAAACTTTTTATAATAAATTCAAAAATCCCAGTTTAAACTATTTTATAAAATCATAAATCCCATATTTTCAAAAATCAACTTTTAACTATATTTCTCAAAAATATAATTTTTATAACATTAAAATTATAACGTTTATTTATTTAGAATGAATCGATTCCAAAAATATTTTATAAACGCATATTTCCAAAAATCACTTTAGAAATTCCTTAAAAATCAAAATCATTATTTTTAAACTTCCAAAAATTGGATCCGACGATGCGACACATCAATAGTCAATCACGACTTTCAAACATCATATATCATCCATGATAAACAATCAAATATCACAATATATGAAATCAAATAAATATTTGTGAGGAATCCAGTTGGATCCCTCCAACCTGTTTCCCTGCATCCACAGACATTAGCACAATACCATTCCGTTTCAAGACGGAATATCGTGGTATATGGGATTTTTATAAAATATATCCGCTTACTAACGGCGCAATAAGGTCTCATCCGCTAAAAGAAAATGCGAGAAATCAATCAACTGCAATATATACATATGCCAATATATATATATATATATATATATTGCTATATATATAATATAATACCAATTCCACTTCGAGGTGGAATATCGCGGTATATGTGTGTAGTAAATAACCTCCGCTTACTAACGGCGTATAGGGTCTATTCACATCCAATATATATATATATATATATAACAATCATCATTCAATCATTCAAATCAACATAGTCAATCAATTTTAAATCTAACTATTTAAAATTTAAATAAATAACAAAATCCTTTTTGAGTGAGAAGTTCTCACCTTTTATTCCTGTTTGCCATCCACTTCCAATTCAACTTGTTTTCTTCATTTATACCTTGTATAAATATTATACACAATTTATTAATATTCGAATCAATCGAATAAATTAAATTTTCATTTGACAAATTTTAATTCATCGGTGATTTCATTTTTAATAGTTAAAGTTACTGATAGTTTTATTTAAACCAATTTCTTCTTTAAAATTTCATTTAACTAAAATTTAAATTTCTTTTAATAAACTTTATTAACTAACTCCTTTTAATTTCAAACATGTTACTCTTAACAATTTGTCTAATCCAAATTTAATTTCAACTAAACTTACTTAAATAAATTAAGTTAACAAATTTTTCCTTTTTAAAATAATTCTAACTAGAAATTTCCAATTTAAATTAAATTTCCTTTTCATAAATTAAATCAACTAATAGATTTTGGTTTTAACTATTAATTTTGCTATAAATAAATTTTTTTTCTTTTAAATAGAATATTCGAACTAAGTGAAAAATCACTTACCCTTTAATAGCTTAATTTATTTATTTTTTTATTTAACTTAAAAATCAAATTTCCTTAAATAAATTATTTTATCAATTGATTTGAATTCTTAACAAATTTTTCTTTTACAAAAATATTTTTCATTTGAAACTAAACTTATATTTAACTGATAATTTTGTTTTAACCAATAAATTTAATTTTAAACATATCTTCTATTTGATATTTAAATTAACCAACTATTTTATTAATATTCGAAAAATTCAAATCACCAATTATCGTTTAATAGATTTAATTAACAAATTATTTTAATTTTAACAAATCTTCCTTAACAATTTCTAAAAAATTAAATAAGTTAATTAAATGAATCAAACACCCTAACTAAATTATTTTATCAACCTAGTAAAGCAAATCTTATATATATTTTTTTTTTATATTAATCACCTTTAAATGCTGTAATAATTGATTTAACTAAAAATTAAATTTTAAACTGTCTTTACAATTCAAATTAAATTTCAACTAAATTTGCTTAAATAAATTTATTTAACTAGAAATTTAATTTCAAACTAACTTCTTTTTTTTTCTCTGTAATATACATATATATCATATTTAATTTAAATGAATACTGCAAATTTAAGATTTTAATTAACTAAAATCTATACCTTCACTGCAAAATTTGAAGAACCCAAATCGCGAGCCCTAGCTACGAACGGCCATGGCGACGCCCCACACTCGAGACCCCTCGCCGAACTCTATCTCCAAATCGTGCCTTGCTCTCCTCCGAATCGCGTGTCGTCGCCTGCTGTTTGCCTTGCCGCGACCTAGCCCCAAGCACGCGCACCAACATGAGCTTCCTCCATCGCCTCGACCTAGCGCACGCAAGCGCCGCCGCTTCGGTATACGCGCGCCACGACAGCGCCGTCGCCGCCCTCCATTTCCTGCGCCTCGCGCGCAGCGCGCCGCCGTTTCGTCCCAGGTCGTCGCCTCTTATCCCCTACTGAACTCGAGCACAATGACGCGACAAAGTCGCGGTTTAATTACAGAGTGGAGGGAGGGCAAACTTCGAATTCACGAAGAAGGAAGCGGCCATTTAATTTTTCTTTCTTCGAGCTGTGAATTGTGTTGAGAATCGAATTGGATTGGGGTTTAAATTTTTATCAGAGAGGAAAAGAGGCATCGGCCCTTATAGAATAAGAACGACGTGCGAGTTTGTACGAAGGCGTGTTTTATTTTATTTTTTTTCTTTCCGTGTACAAAATAAGCATGGGTATAGTGTTTTGAAGGTAAAAGGAAAAGTAGTGATGTGAATTATTTTAATCAGATTATAACTAAATATTTAACTCGAATTTAGATTTAAATTTAGCACGTTTGTTTATCGTACGGCCGCACGGCAACTCCAAACACTATCAAATTTGAAACCCGATAATAATTCAATATCACGGACCCAATGGAACTGGTTTCGTCGAATTCCGAGACTGTGCCTCAGATGGCTATTTTTGAATATCGATTCAAACGATTAAAATTTCAAAACTGAGCAAATCACTTTCTAATTCAATTCTGAAGCTTCGATTATCTTCAATATTATCAATATAAATTTTACAAGCCTTTGAAATATTTTTAATTGGCTTAAAATTGACGATTCGAATTTTTATTCAACTTTCAATAGATTAAATTTTATAATTTAATCGCCAATTTCAAAGTTATATTGAAAATTCAATCCAAACCATCATTCAAATATTCAAAATAAATTAAATATTCTCAATTTAAATTATTAAAAATTCAGGGTCGTTACATTAATTCTTTGCAGGCACGTGAAGTTAATTTCATCTGCAAGCATCCTAGCGTTCCAAAACAGTCTTTCATTTCTCTCATTTCATATTTCTTCGATGACGGTTTTCAAGGAAAGCACCAGGACTTTCGATCTAGCGTACTTCCATCTTGTCGCTTGAAAGATCATGTATTGGGCGCTGCTTGCATTTGGCTGATGGTAACCTTCAGCTTGAAGGATTTTCCTCCATATCTCCAACCAAAAGTCACATTGAAAAATGGATGCAGGTTTGATTCTTTTCCCAATTAACATAAATTGTATAACAAGGAGTTTAGCATCCCCATATTACATAGCTTATCCTGTGTTAATATTGCATTTTAAAGAATTCTCCACAGTAAGAAATTTCGTCACCGGGTATCAAAGCTATCTCACACTCTTGTGTGCCATGGATCGATGCTGAGATTGCTATTCTGAGACAGCAACTTGTATAAATCTTAATATCATGTATATATTAATTTAAAATTAACTTTGAGAAATTTATAGAAAAAATATTTTTCTGACCAAAACATATAATTTTATTTATTATACAATGTACATTTAATTATTATTCAATATAATATTTGCTTTTAGTATTAATATGCATATATATATACGTGTGTATCTTTATATATGTACGTATGTATTAAAATAATCAATTTTTTATAGAAACATTAGCTGAAATGATTATATATAAATATACATGTATGTATATATGTATGTGTGTATGTATATGTATTATGATATATAAATACACATAAATGCATTTATATATACACACACATATACATACATACATACATACATACATATATATATATTATAAAATTTTGTATTTAATCATGTTGTTTGACTAAAAGAGTTCGAATGTAAATATATTATTTTATAATATTAATTCTTAAGTAATCGAAGATATTTTAGTTACTTAATTAGGTCTTGATCTGAATTTGAATATATTTTACCAAATTGAACTTATATTTTTTAACTTTAAATTTGCTTTTAGAATTATGATTTAGTCAAACTTGAAATATAAAAAATTTAAGTCAAAAAATTTAGGTTAATTTTATTTTACTAATATAAACAATTCCAAAATATCACATATGTGCAAGTATTATGTTAAATAATTTTGAGACAGTTATTATATATATAAATAACGAATATTTGTATGGTTAACATAAATATAGTATGTTTCTGTAATAAGAGGAAACTGGCAACGAAAATTGTAGGATGTTATCCAACATTTGAAACAAGCATATTTTAAGTGCATTTGGATCCATTCCTTTATCCTTCTTTGTGCTTCTTCATTCTGCCATTTCATAAAATTTTCCAGGCCTCTGGATCCATTCCTTTATCCTTCTTTATTCCAGTTCATCCATTCAGGTCTGTTATGAGACTGTTTAAAATTTACCGGTAACATTTCCCTCTAAATATTTCTTATGAACATAAGGTGCGCTTTACTGAAGAAAAATATCAGATGCAACAAATTGTCATCAATTGAGCATTATGGCTACCTATTGGACCGAGTATGGAAAATCATCGGGTTCCTTTAGATTTATCAGAAAACCATGGATCATTCTAGACCTATCATAGCAAAGGACTTTAGTTCTTGCCTACGTATTAGTCATAGATCATGAATATTCCATGTACTATTAGAATTTAATATATCACATATCATAAATCAAGGTCATCCCATGTTTGCTTGGGATTAAATTATTATATATCAGTATCAGTAGAGTCCCATGTTCTCTCAGGATTTAACTATCATGGATAAATTTTATCATAGGTAATCGTAAATCATTAATCATAGAAGTGTGTTGCCCCTGACAGCTGCGTTACTTATGAACTATCTAGTACTGCCTAACATCCCATCATAAGAAAGTTTAACTAAATCAAGGAAATGATATAATCTAGAAATCATTATCAAATCATTACAAAATTAAGAGGCGTTCAAATCCCAACATTTAGTTTATGAGATCTCTAGATCACAAAACCATATATCTAGATTAATCCCAATCTTCTGGCTCTCCGCGAGGGGACCTAATATTCAACCATGTCCATCTGCTCACTCTCCGATGAACGGACTTTTTATCCTATGCAAAATTATGTGCTTTCTCTTCGGTGAGGGGACTTGCACCATACAATTCTTTGCCCCAACTCTCCAGTCGGGGAACCATGTCCTATCAGTTTATATATCGGGTTTTAAGTAATAACCAAGTTTGGTTTATATCTCGTAACATTATCAAATATTATTTATCATGATTTAATGAATTTTATATCTAAGTATCCATCGATCAATTATTCATACGGTTTAAATCAAAATGCATTAATCAAACACCTAAACATCTAATCCAACCAAGGATTACTCTCAGACTTAAAACTATAGCGTGCCTTAGGACCGATCGAGATCCCATACATGCGAAAGTGGCTTGGTAGTAATTCTACATCGTTCGTTCAATAAAAAGGTAAAGTGCAAGAAATAAATCTTACTCTCTTCCACCATGATCATGGAATTACGATACCTAATTTAGATCCTCATCCGCGATCGGGTACATCTAACATAGATGGTGGTCACTCCGCTGCACCATTACATTTTGATTCTATAACAAAATGGGCCTAAATCCCAACCCATTAAAGGACCATCGAAACTTAGAACCATCTCAAAGTCGATTGTCAATTGGTATAAAGAACAATATAGAGCTATTTATCTGCATGTTTAAAATCTCACAACGGAAGGATAAAATACAATAATAACAACAGTAACCATTTTATTCAAATTTCAAAATGACGTTTAAAACCATAACAAAAAATCCACAATACTAAAACCTAACAATAACAGTAACACATCCGTGATACAATATTCCAAAATTATAACACTGTTTTTATTTCATGAGTATAGAAAAACTATACAAAATAAAAAATAAATAAACAGACTGCTGCCATAAGTCTCATCAACATCTCCGACCTACAACATCACCCTTCCTAACCTGTGTTATAGTGAGGAGGGGGGTCGGAACAACATATGTCTAGTGAATAAAAATCTCGAGACTTACTATATTAGTACTTGGGCATAATATTTAAATAGGAATATGTCTTATGTTTTATACACATCATAAGTCTTTTCAAATACAAGCCCGAGGGCTTTTCTCAAACTTAAATAAAAGGCTTTCCAAATATATGCTATAGCCAACTTGCTATCAAACCAATAACTCATATTGGTCGCCTATAATGTCAAACCAATATAAGAGATTGTACTCAAGTCAATTAATACCTTTTAAATGGAATTATCGGACTCTAATCATTTTATACCTTTATTTAAGGCAGCTCCATGTCATTTCCTACCTATAATCCTAAAGCGAACTCCTCACTAGGAACTATCTACTAACATTGCATGGATCCCTTCAGCCACTTAATACTTCCTATTAATGCGTACCCTTATTGAAAAATCCTCTATCGTGCCTTACCCATAATCCCAACCATTTACTACTTCCAACATAGAGAAGAGGTGGACCCTCATATAATCACATATTACCTTCAATCTCTGAAGAAGGTCCTTCGTATTTTGACTCATACCCTATGATGACGTCTTACATTAGCCCGACTATTCATAGGTACTGATAGACAGATTAGCTGGGAAGATTTACCCTATAGAATTTGGGACATACCTTGCATCATCATAGTTACTTATTATAGACAATGTCACACCAAAGTTACATAACTAATAGCCAGATTAGCTGGATATACTTTCGTGTGCTCTTGACTAACCTCGCATCCCTACATCATTTATATCACACTATACATACATTATCACACATCTCACCATTTCCATAATCAAGGCGTTAATAAAAAATCTTTCTTATTTCGCCTTCCTAAAGGGGATTTTAATAAAATTAATAACCTATTTAACTATGCAATTATATGTTGGTTACACTAATACACACACACACTCCTAGTAATTTTTAAGCGTGCCGAATACACACCTTAAACAAGCATTTAAATATCAACTCTTTAAACAATTATACAAATCTCATTCCACGTTACCAACAATACCAAAATTCCAATATTCATATCAAAAGTTCCAATCAACAGACTTGTATACTATTAAAATTTGAACCCAACCATTGCATTGAATAATAGAATATGTTGATAATAGAAACTTTAAATTCCAATTTTTATGCCTTATTTAACTCCTTTTTCACATAAGAACAAACAATGAAATTTCTATTTAATTCATAATAATAAACAATGCAAACTACCAACAAAATTCGTACCTTACACACTATTCCTTAGTCAAAATTCCTTAACTAGATTCAAAGGAAACGAATAAGAATAAGAAGTGGAATAGAAGGCAAAATTATCGAAACTACATATTTACACAATTCCCATTTTTTTGTCATGAACAACTGAGATTCCAACACAAAATCAACATTTTGCATTGAAGGAGTTTTAGGGGTTTATAATATGATGTTTTTTGCAAACCGCAACTTCGCATGGTATATTCAAATACCAAATATACTAATCATTTACTAAAATAGAAAAGCTAAGATTTCCACTCACAGTATTTCCTTAGTTTTGCCTCTTTTGGATTTGGCATGCCTTTAACTATCTCTATCAAATCTCTTCTTTGATACACACACATTGAGCAAGGGATATATATATATATATATATATATATATATATATATATATATATATATATTAGATTCAAAAAATTAGAAGTTTAGAGGAGAATAAGTTAAGAAAATAAATAGTAGAAAAAGATAAATACATAGGATTTCTTATCTGCAACCCCAATGGAGTTTTTTGAATCTATGAAGAGACAAACTGGCAAAGCTATACTAATGTTCTTGTGAATATAACTGAGGGGTCCAGGCTTCTATTTATAGTGGTTGAAATGTACGAAAATCGTTAGATTGAAGTTAGTTTAATAATTTGGTATGTTCATCGTACAAAAATCGATAGTCGAAAATGCTCTCAACCGGCCAACCATCGCTTTCCACCGGTCGACCGCTACATTCTTATTTTGGGAAGTTTGTATTGCCGTTGTAATTCTAATGTTTACTTAACCCCAATTCTAATTACCGTTAACTTTTGAATTTCAAATTTTAAAACTAATTATTTACTTGAATTTGAATCCGAGTTAAATTATTCTAAACCCGAAAACTTTAAACCTCCATAACTTTTTCGTTTGACTCTATTTTTAACATATCATACATGAAAATTGATCAGAAATTTTCCACGAACGTGATGCATAACTTTCATGGTCAAATTCCAACTTCTGCAAAATTTCCATTTTTATTCATATCTTATTTTTTTAATTTATCCAATTTATTTATGGTTGTTTTTAAGAGATGTAACATTCTTTCCACTGTAGAAAGGACTTCGTCCCGGAAATCTTTTCCAAGAGGCGAAAAACGTAAAGCGCATTAAAAATCCATGTTATACAACCAAGTTATCTACACATCTATCCACTCATCCAAAAGTTGAATGTGATTTTGTATTTCAAACATACTATAAGTAAGCTCAATCCTAGTGTGAGTATGTGACTGTGACATATAAGTATATATGAAGCACAGCCTAAAATGCATAAAATTTCTACATCAGTGCATAGTGATAGTGAAAAGTGTAGCAATCATTTCCTACCAGCCAATCTAGCAACCACGATGCAACCAAAATCTAATTTTGGAGAGAAATATTTACCAACGAAAAGCTCAGGATGAGACACCTCATCTTTGTTGCGGAGCTTCCTATTTTCGTGCATCATAATGTGGGCTGTGACATTGGAAGCTACTGGCTCCATCTTATTATCCTTCAATTGATCAGGCTCTACCAATATATCACACTCCATATATGTTTTCACACATCTCACTGTTTTCATAATCAAGGCTTTATAAATTTTTTTTTCTTATTTTGACTTCCTATGGGAGATTTTAATAAAATTAATAACCTATTTAACTACGCAATTATACGTTAATAATGCTAACACACACATACGCGCCTAGTAATTTTTAAGCATGTCGAATATACACCTTAAAATCGCATTTAAATGTTAACTTTTTAAATAATTATACAAGTCTTATTCACGCTACAAACAATACCAAAATTTCAATATTCATATCAAAAGTTCCAATCAACAGACTCGTATACAATTAAAATTTAAACCTAAATTATTATATCAAAATAATGGAATATATTGATAGTAGAAACTTACAATTTCAATTTTTACGCTCTATTCAACTCCTTTTTCACATAAAAATAAACAATGGAATTTCTATTTAATTCATGGGAATAAACAATGCAAACTACGAATAAAATGCGTACCTTACCCACTATCCCTTAGTCAAAATTCTTTAACCAAATTGAAAGTAAAAGAATAAGAATAGGAGGTTGAATAGAAGGTAAAATTATCAAAAGTGTAAATCAACACAATTTCCATTATTTTGACATAAACAACTGAGATTCCAACATGGAATCAACATTTCACATGGAAGAAGTATTAGGGTTTATAATATGATGTTTTTGCAAAGCAGAACTCCCTAAGGCATATTCAAATACAAACGATACTAATCATGTACTAAAATAGAAAAGCTAAGATTTGGGCTTATAATATTTCCTTAGTTTTGCTTACTTTGGATTTGGCACGCCTTTGACAATCTCCATAAGATCTCTTCTTTGATATATATAGACACACACACATAAATACAGCAAGGGAATTGTACATATATTAGATTCAGAAAATTAAAGGTTTGGAGAAGAAAAAATTGAGAAAACAACAATAAAGATAAACACATTGGATTTCTTACCTACAACCATAATGGAGTATTCTTAGTCTATGAAGAGACGAGCTGGAAGAGCTTTGCTATTCCCAAAATATTTTGTGGATAAAAGTGAGGTGGCTAGGCTTCTATTTATAGTGGTTGAAATGTACTAGAACTATTGAATTTAAGTCAATTTAATAATCTGGTACGTTCATCGTATAGAAAACCATATCCACCAATGCTCTCGACCTCTCGACCGTCGCTTTCCACTGGTGGATCTCTACGTTATTATTTTTGGAAGTTTATATTGCCGTTGATTTTCTACTACTCTATTCCTTAATTACATTTTAACGTTAACGTTAATTTTAATGTTTACTTAATCCCCAAGTCTAATTACTGTTAACTTCTTAATTTCAAATTTTAAAATTAATTAATAATTTGAATTTGAACTCTAGTTTGATTGTGTTAATCCTGAAAACTTCAAACCTCCATAACTTTTCCGTTTGAGGTCTATTTTCAACAGATTATATATGAAAATAGACCAGAACATTGCCACGAACGCAACACATAATTTTCATGGTCGAATTCCAACTTCTACAGAATTTCCATTTTTACCATATCTTATTTATTTTAATTTGTCAAATTTATATATGGTTGATTTTACGAGATGTTACATTCTTTCCCCCTTGAAAAGGATTTCATCCCTGAAATCTTTTCTAAAAGGTGAAAAGCGTAAAGCAAATTAAGCATCCATGTTGTACAGCCAAGTTATCTACATATCCATCTACTCATCCAAAAGTGCAATGTGATTTTGTATAGCAGACATAGTATAAGAAAGCTCAATCCTAGTGTGAGTATGGGACTCTAACATATAAGTATGTATGAAAAACACTCTAAACATGCATAAAATTTCTACATCAGTGCAAAGCGATGATGAAAAGTGTGGAAACCATTTCCTACCATTCAATCTAGCACCACGATGCGACCAAAATTTAATTTGGAGAGAAAAGTTTACTAATGAAAAGCTTAGGATGAAGGATCCTCATCTTTTCTTCGATCTCCCATTTTCTTTTCACCGGGTTACCTCCCCATTGTACTCGAATCAATCTAATTTTTGTTGTTGCGGAGTTTCCTAGTACTATGCACCATAGTGCGTGCGATGGCACGAGATACTACTGGCTCTGCCTCAATATCCTCCAATTGATTAGGTTCTACCAATATATCACACTCTACATATGTTATCACACATCTCATAGTTTCCATAATCAAGGCTTTATAAGAAATCTTTCTTATTTCACATTTATAAAGGAGATTTTGATAAAATAAATAACTTATTTAACTATGCAGTTACACATTAATCACGCTAACACGCAAACACATACGTGCCTAGTAATTTTTAAGCATGTCAAATATGCGCCTTAGACTAGCGTTTAAATGTCAACTCTTTAAACAATTAAACAAGTCCCGTTCCATATTACCAACAATACCAAAATTTCAATATTCATATCAAAAGTTCCAATCAACATACTTGTATATAATTAAAATTTAAACCCAACTTATTACATCAAAATAATAGATTATATTGATAATAGAAACTTACAATTCCAATTTTTATGCTCTATTCAACTCCTTTTTCACATAAAAATAAACAAACGAATTTCTATTCAATTCATAGGAATAGACAATGCAAACTACGAATGAAATTCGTGCCTTACACAAAATTTCTTAGTCAAAATTCCTTAACCAAATTCAAATAAAAGAATAAGAATAAGAAGTGGAAAAAAGGTAAAATTATCAAAACTGCAAATGTACACAATTTCCGATATTTTGACATAAACAATTGAGATTCCAACATAGAATCGACGTTTTTCATTGAAGAAGTTATAGGGGTTTATAATGTGATGTTTTTGCAAAACAAAACTTCCTAAGGCATATTCAAATACAAACTATACTAATAAATTACTAAAATAGAAAAGCTAAGATTTTGACTTATAGTATTTCCTTAGTTTTGCCTACTTTGTATTTGGCATGCCTTTGACAATCTCTATCAGATCTCTTCTTTGATATACACACACACATAGAGAGCAAAGGATTTGTATATACGTTAGATTTAGAAAATTAGAGGTTTGGAGGAAAATAAATTGAGAAAATAACTGTAAAAAAGATAAACACATAGGATTTCTTACATAGAACAATAGTGGAGTTTTCTGAATCTATGAAGAGACGAACTGGAAGAGCTTTGCTAATGTTCCTAAAATATTTTATGAATAAAAGTGAAGGGACTAGGCTTCTATTTATAGTGGTTGAAATGTACCAGAACCGTTGGATTTAAGTCGGTTTAATCATCTGGTATGTTTCTCATACAAAAATTCATAGCCACCAATGCTCTCGACTAGTCGACCTCCACATTCTAATTTTGGGAAGTTTGTATTGCCGTTGATTTTCAATTATTTTATTCCTTAATTACATTTTAAAGTTAACGTTATTTTTAGTGTTTACTTAACCAGCAAGTCTAATTACTATTAAATTTTGAATTTCAAATTTTAAAATTAATTATTCATTTGAATTTGAATTTGAACTCTATCTTATTTTATTTTATTTATCCAATTTTTGTATGATTGATTTTACAAGATTTTACATTCTTTCCCCCTTAAAAAGCATTTCGTCCTCGAAATATTTTCCAAGAGGCAAAAGCCTAAAGCGCACTAAACATCCATGTTATATCACCAAGCTATCTACACGTCCATTTACTCATCCAAAAGTGCAATGTGATTATGTATTGTAGACATACTATAAGTAAGCTCAATCTTAACGTTAGTATGTGACTGTGACATATAAGTATGTATGAAAAACACCCTAAATAAGCATAAATTTATACACCTGTGCAAAATGATGCTGAAAATTGCAGCAACCATCTCGTACCATCCAATCTAGAAACCACAATGCAACTAAATCTAATTTTGGAGAGAAAAGTTTACCAGTGAAAAGCTCACGATGAGAGATCCTCATCTTTTCTTTGGTCTCCATGTGATTTCCACATGTTATCTCCTCATTGTACTCGAATCAACCTAATTTCTTTGTTGCGGAGCTTCCTAGTTTCGTGCCCCATAACGTGTGCGGTATCACGTGATGCTACTGGCTCTATCTCAATATCCTCCAATTGATCAAGCTACACCATTATAGCTCTGTCACAAAGGCATTTTTTCAAATGTTGTGGACTCCTGCTAATTTATTAGGTCCATGCATTAAGCTAGTCTTCCTATTTTTTCCACTACTTGAAAAGACCCAATGAATCTTGTGTGAACTTTCCTTATTTTCCAAATCTCACGACTTTCCTAAGAAGGGAGACTTTGATAAACACCACATCTCCAACCTCTGACTCCAAGTTCCCTTCTGTTATCCGTATATGATTTCTAGCAATCTTATGCTCCTTTTTTCATTGCCTAATAAGCTCTAAATTCATTGAAGTTTCGTGAATCAAATATGGCATGAGTAAAATTTTGTTGGTGGTTTCCCGCCAACAATTTGACGATTTGCATAGCCTCCTATAAAGCGCTTCAAGGGGTGCCATACCAATGTTCGATTGATAACCATTATTATAGGCGAACTCCACTAAAGGTAGATGCTGCTTCCAATGTCCTCCGAAGTCTATGATGCATGTTCTCAATAAGTCTTCCAAGACCCTCTTTGCTCTTTTTGTTTGTCCATCTATCTACAAGTGATAAGCGGTACTAAAAATCAACGATGTTCCCAAAGCTATCTGCAAACTCCTCCGAAACTTGCTAGTAAGTAAGTGGTCTCTATCACTAACGATGTTGCAGTTATATTGCTCCTAACGGGAATAAAATGACCGCTTTTTGTGAGTCTATCCACTTTGACCCAAATTTCTTCACTACCTCTTTGACTCTCAGGTAAGTTGGAAATTCTAATGGTGATAACAATCCTTTAGGCTTCCCTTACTCAGCTTTATTCCTTTCAGACGTCAAACGCCTAGAATCAAATTTAGCAACCTTCTTCTTTATCCCTGGCCAATAGAAAATTTGTTTCATATCCCTGTACATCTTATCTCCTCCGGGGTGAATAATCATTCGTGAATGGGACATTTTGTAAGCACTTCATCTAATATACTATCAATCCTTAAGACATAAAGGCATACATCTCTCGTTAAACATCCCTTCTTGTTAACTGCATGTCTATTGACATGGGGAAATTGTTCTTCTCTCCTTAACTTATCTAAGATATCGACTATCCCTTCATCTTTATTTTGTTCATGTCCAATATGGTCCATCAGCACTGGTCTAACCTTCATTGCTACCAATAGTTATGAGTAGGTTCTATTGGCAGTTGGAAGTTGAATTTTGAGAGGAACTCCAACTGCCTCCACTCATATATAACACCCAAGGTAGCATGCCTCCCGCTAAGGGCATGAGTGATGGCATTCTCTTTACCGGGTATACTATATTCCAAAGTCATAGGATGTTATAAAATTCATCCACCTCTATTGTCCAAGATTTAAGTCTTTTTTGGAAAATAGTTATTTGAGTGATTTATGATCAGTAAATAACTCAAACCTTTCCCTTAAAAAATAGTGCCTACATCTTCAAGGCGAAAACAGTCGCTGCTAGCTCCAAATCATGCACTAGATATCTCTTCTCATTGTCCTTCAGTTGCCTACTAGCGTAAGTTATCGCTCTTTCTTCTTTCATAAGATCTGCTCTCAATCCCGTGCCACATGCATCTGTAAAAAACGTAAAAGGCTTTATTCCATCGGGGATGACGAGTATTGGTGCACTTGTCAATAGTTCCTTCAGCTTCCTGAATGCTTCTATGCATTTTTCATTCCAAGCGAAGACTTAATTCTTTTTGGTCAAACAAGTTTGAGGAACTACTATTTTGCAAAATCCTTTATGAATTTCCTATAATAACCCGCTAATCCTAGAAAAATTCTAACCTCCATTGCATTCTTTATAGTATTCAATTTTGAATAGCTTCCACTTTTGTGGGGTCTACAGCTAATCGATGTTCCAAAACAATATGTCCAAGGAATTTCATTTCCCTCTTCCAAAAGTGGAATTTTGAGAATCGGGCCTTAAGTTGGTGCCATCTCATTGTTTCTAGTATCTCTCTTAAGTAAATTTCATGCTCACTTTCACTTTTGGAAAATACCAAGATGCTATTTATAAAAACTAAAAGAATTGTTTAACTATCCTCTAAATACTCTACTCGTAAAATCTACTAAATATGCAGGGATATTTGTCAATCCCATTCATAAAGTCCATCTGGCACGTGAAAAGGAGTCTTTGGCTTGCTATCCTTTATGATCCTTTGTTGATGGAATCATGTTTCCAAGTCTAATAGGAAGAAGACTTTAACTCACATAAGTTGATCAAACAAATCATCTACACAAGGTAAAAGCGACACTTATCCTTCTTCGTCAACTTATTGAATTCTCTTTAATCAACACACAGCCTCAATGAGCCATTTGCCTTATTGGAAAAGACAAAAGGGTTTCCCCATTCCGAGATACTTCGCCGAATGAATCCTTTCTATAGTAGCTCTGGGATCTTCTTATCCAATTATCACCTTTTCTTAGAGGCCATGTGCCTTAATGGCAGAGCGACTGCTCTAGCGTCCTTCTTTGGATCAATCCTAAATCCACCCTTTTTAGGGCGAAAGCCACGAAACTTCTTCAAAGACATTAGAGAATCATAGAACTAGGGGTATGGATGAAAGTTTCTTTTCCGATAGGTTCACCAAGTATAGATAACTTAACTCCACTGAATTTTTAGGTGTACAACGAATGTCTAGGTCTCTCCCTTTATAACTTTTAAGCCATACTACATGCTTATTGTAGTATATAACTGCCCCGCTGTGAGATAACCAATCCATATGTAAAATAAGTTTATAGCCATCAAAATTTAGAATGTATGCATTGCATATGAAATCAACATTACATATGTCTAACATTAGGTCTTTGCAAATTGAGAAAAGATGGGTCACTCCCCTATAGGATTTGAAACTACTATTGGGTAGGTGATAGTTTTGGTTTGAAGATTTAAGGAATTAATCACATTCTTAGCTATGAATGAATGTGATGCTCCACAGTCAGATTGGGTACGGATTTTTATTCTTATAAATAAGAGTTATACCTTCCATAGCTGCCTTTCCTTGGTGTTTAGGGGGTGATCAACTTGAAATAGGGGTTGGCTTGCCCACTCTTACCTTCTTTTGCCATCTTTGGACACTAGTTTCTGAAGTGCCTTTCCTCATGGCAGTGGTTATACTTTTCTTAAAAGCTTTCTTCAACAAATTCACTCTACAATCCTTTGTGAGGTGTCCTTTCTTTTGACATCTACTACCCACTTCATCTTAAATTTCCTTCTGACTTCTTATTTGCCCAAAATTTTGCTTTTTTGGCCCCTCCCTGATTCAGTATGGGTCCTACCTTCTCCTTCTTCATCTCGTTCTCCTTAGCATTAGTATTTTGCAGTAAAGCCATCTCAACAAGCGTCTCGTAGGTAGCTCTAGTGGATATTTGAGTCAATAACCATTCCCTAAGTGGCGAGTTTAGGCCCAAGATAAACTTTATGGCCTTTCTCATGGGTGTATATATCAAACCCATTCCGAAATTGGCTAGTTCGGTAAATTTGCTAATGTACTCCTTAAGAGTGGAGACTCCCTGCCTAAGTTGTATTAATTTCTTCAGTTGCAACCTCACTTCTAGTCTTGACATAAACCTTGTCTCAGATCGATTCATGAATTCATCTTAAGTGACAATCCCACCAGCGTCCTCCTCGGCCACTATATTCGACCAATCTAAGGCTTCTCCCTTAAGGTGCCAAGATGTCATTCTCTACTTCATTCGATCCTCCAAGCCAAGCTCCCAAAATATCCTCTCATAGTCATTTACCTACGACTTGGTCTCCACGAAGCTTTCCTCTCCAGAATATACTCTTCCTCCCATATTCATAAAATCCTTACATATTTCGTTAGGACGAGATGCTACCACGGTAGGTGGAACAATGGGTGCCGTCGGTGCAGTCTGTTGGTGAATAGGGACTTATCCTACATGCCTGAGGTATTTTTTAATGGGCATCCCTCGAATGGTGGGCATTCCTCTAGGGGGTTCCCAGTCTCAAAAGAAGAAGGATTTTTGGCCATAGTCTGCTATCTATAAGTTAAACTTTTCGTTTAGGTTAAACTTTTCATCATAATTTTTGTAAGATAATATTATACGGTGATAGAAAGATTTGCCAAGTGTAAATGTGTATGTTCATAATAAGGTGTGTATGTATATATATAATAGGGGTTTTCGGAAAAAAAATTTCAAACATAACAAGTATGCCTCTCATACGTATAATTTTCACCGTTGATTAGGCAACCTAGGCTCTGATACCAAATGTAACAACCCGCCCTAAAATGGGATTAATCATGATCTAGAAATGGCCCATCAAAACTTAGAACCACCTCAAAGCTGGTTGTTGGTTGGCATAAAGAACAATATGGAGCTATTTATCTATACATTTAGATCTCACAATGGAAGGATAAAATATAATAATAACAATAGTATCCATTTTATTCAAATTTTAGGATGTCATTTAAAACCATAATAAAATATCCATAGTACAAAACCCAACAATAACCGTAAGATATTCGTGTTACAATATTCCAAAATTACAATATTGTTTTTCATGGTTACACCAAAAACTATAGAAAATAAAAAGTAAATAAATAAACTACTGTCACGAGTCTCATCAATAGCTCCTCCTTTAACATCGCCTCTACTAACCTATGCTGTAATGAGGAGGGAATTAAAACAACATATGTTTGGTGTATAAAAATTTTGAGCGTTACTATAATAGTAATTGGGCAATATAATTTAAATAGGAATATGTCATGTGTTTTCTACCTACATCATAAGTCTTTTCAAACATACGCCAATCTTAACTTAAATAAAAGGCTTTCCAAATATATGTGCATAGCATTGCTTGTTATTAACTCGACAGTGTAAGAGATAGTACTCAAGTCACTTAATACTTTTTAAATGGAATTACGTAGACTGCAACCATTTAATATCTTTATTTAAGTCAGGTCCATGTCATTTATTGCCTATAATCCCAAGACGGACTCCTCACTATTACATATCTAGCTGATGTTGTAATCTCTTCAGCCACTTAATACTTTCTATTGAAGCAGGCCCTTTCACGAGATATCCCCTGCTGTGCTTAACCCATAATCCATACCATTTACTAGTTCCTATATAGAGAAGTGGTGGGCCCTTACACAACCACTTATTGCATTCAATCTCTGAAGGAGGTTCTTTGTATAATGACTCATACCCCACGGTCACATCTCACACTAGCCTGACTATTTCTAGGTACTGGTTGCTAGATTAGCTAGCCAGATTTACTCTACAAAATTTATGACCAACCTTGCGTCATCGTATTTACTAGGGATGTCTCACATCGACATTAATGTCACACTATTGGTAACAGGATTAGCTGGGTACACTTCTGTGTGCTTTTAACTAACCTCACATCCCTATAACTTAGTCATAATTTATTTCACATTCTACATATGTTATCACATATTTCACCATTTCCATAATCAAGGCCTTATAAGAGATCATTCTCATTCCACATTTATTAATTACCTTCCTAAAGGAAATTTTAATAAAATTAATGACCTGTTTAAGTACACAATCATACATTACAATTATTCGTTAATTACGCACACACATGTATACACACGCGCGCGTGTGCGCGCACTTAGTATTTTCTAACCTTATGGAATATACACCCTAAAGTAGCATTTAAGTGTCAACCCTTTAAACAATGATGCAAGTCTCATTCCATAATACCAGTAATACAAAAATACCAATATTCATGTCAAAATTTCCAATCAACATACTCGTATAAAATTAAAATCTAAACCCAACTCACATCAAAATAATGGAATATATTGATAATAGAAACTTATGATTCAATTTTCACACTCTATTCAACTTCGCATGAAAATGAACAAAGGAATTTCTATTTAATTCGTGGGAATAATCAATGTAATACGAATGGAATTCATACCTTGCATAAAATATTTAACCAAATTCAAAGAAAAAAAAATAAGAAGTGAACTAGAAGGTAAAATTATCAAAATTGCAAATCTACAAAATTTTCTTCATTCTAAAATAAACAGCTGAGTTTCCAACATAGAATTGACATTTTGCATTGAAGGAGGTTTGAGGGTTTATTATATAATGTTTTTGCGAACCAAAACTTCCTAAGGCATATTCAAATCCAAGATATACTAAAATTGAAAAGCTAAGATTTCCAGTCACAGTATTTCGTTATCTTTGCCTCCGTTAGAATTGACACGCCTTTGATAAAATCTATTAGAGCTCTTTTATGATATATATATATATATATAATAAGGGGTCTGTATATACGTTAGATTTATGAAATTAGAGGTTTGGTGGAGAATAAGTTAAGAAAATAAACAATAAAAAAAGATAGATATATCAATTTCTTACATGAAACACTAATGGGATTTTCCGAATCTATGAAGTGACGAACTGATAGAGCTTTGATAATGTTCCCAAAATAATTTTTGAATAAAAGTGAAGGGGTAGGCTCCTATTTGTAGTGGTTGAATGTACCAGAGCCATCAGATTTAAGTCAGTTTAATATTATATAATTCGTTCCGTTTATCATACAAAAAACTCTAGCCGCCAATGATCTGGACCGGTCGACCGCCGCTTACCACCAGTCGATTGCTAGCGGTCGACTGGCCTAAGGGGAGCAGTTGACCTGTATGCTCTTATTTTGGGAAGTTTTATATTGCAGTTGATTTTTAATTATTCTATTCCTTTATTAAATTTTAACGCTAACATTAATTTTAACATTTACTTAACCCCCAAGTCTAATTACCGTTAACTTTTGAACTTGAATTCTATTTAAATTTTTTTAAACTCGAAAACTTCAAATGTCCATAACTTTTTCGTTTGAGTTCTGTTTTCAACATTTTATACATGGAAGTTGAATAGAATTTTTTCACGAACGCAATGGCATAACATTCATAGTCAAAGTCCAAATTTTTAAAATTTTGCATTTTTATCCCTATCTTATTTAATTTAATTTATCTAATTTATTTATGATTGATTGTACGAGGTGTCATAGATTCCTTACATACTACTGTAGCTGATTACTCTGAAACTTCTTCTTTACCAAGTCACATTGATGTCTACACTTAATGGTCTCGTGCTCATCCAGCCTATGGAATAGATAATACTTTCTAGAGTTTCTTTCCTAATCTTTGGGTTCTCTCTTCGTAGGTTTTCCAAGGGAATCTTCACCCTCATATAAAGGTGGATCCTCTTTGGGCTTTTATTTATTCAATGTAAGAAGAAAATTTTGGTTCCCTCTTTACTCGCTTCGGTCCTCCGAAACCATCATCAGCTTTTTTCCCTTCTCCTTTCCATATCTTGTCTTGGATGGTCCTCATCCTCCGTAGTGTTAACATCAAAACTCTTAGCTTCGGCATTCTCTTGCGCAAATATCTCTCGGCATGATAGTAAAAGTCTGTTAGATCATGGGTAGATCCATCTTCAAAGTTATCTTAATTCAGTTTTGTTAGCAACACCATAAACTAACTCCATCGGAACTACAGACGGGTCTAGCTTCTGCAATGCAACAGCAGTTGCATTGAATCCAGTCAAATAACTTCATATGGTCTCACCTTCCCTCTGCTTTACATTCGATGATGTCATCACATTCCTTGGTCGTGCTGTATGAACTCTAAACTTTTCATAAACTACTTCACTAATTTGGCCCATGTGCTAATGGACCCATTCTCTAGTTGCCAAACCACATCACTACTAAAGTTGTTAATACAATAGGAAGCATCGTCCCATCACTTCCTCTAAAGCAACCAACACTCCCATGTATCAGAAATATCTCATCAAATATATGGTTAGATCAATCCTCCTATTTTACATCTTCAACTTTGATAGCCTGAAATCGGGTGGACTCCTAGCATTTCATATGTTTGGTGTCAAGGGATTTCTGTTAACATTCTCCAAACTCCAATATGGGGGTCCACCTTTTAGTGCTTGTCTTATTGTATCAGTGATTCTATCATTATCAAGTAGAGAGTGTCTCTACGGCTCCATGTGCCCTTGATCCAAATCCTTATCCTACCACCCGTTCATATGGGAAATTTCTTGTTGCAATCCATGTGGTTGTACGTTCGCATTCTGGTCCCCATTTATGACCTTAGAATCGTGCATTCTTGGTATACCAACTCACTCAAAACCTGAATTGGCCATGCCCCTAACCGTTATGGTTGATATCGACATGATTGTGGCTTATACTGGCCTGTTCGAGTGCTAGGGAATTGGCTCCATTTTGCCCCGCTATGTTTCCTTATGCATTTGCTTCATTTTTCTAGCCTCTAATTATGATTCTCAACTACTCTAGCTATTCTGTGATGTTTCATCCTTTAGCAGAACCATTAAGCATTTCTTCTTATCTAGATAGCATTCTCATTTGCATCTTCGTCATCATCCCTTCCATCTCTTCTCTGGTAACGCAGATAGAAGCTAATTTGATCTTAAAGACACCTCCTGGCCGCCTCTTTTCCCATATTGACTTCCTCTAGCAATAGGAATTGTATTATGCCTCTTCATTTTCTCAAATATTAGATCTAAGTTCCTACCAATGAAAACACCAAAAAATTTGGATAAAACTGGCAAAAACACTCAATCAAATATGAAATGTAAAAATAAAGAGATAAAAGAAAGAAACAATATATAATTTTTAAAGTGGTTAGGAGAATTTTCTGGCCTACATCCACTTAATTATTTTCTATTGATTATTCTTTGCTCTTACAAAGTTGTTCTTGCAACTCAATCTTAAATAACTTGGGTATGAATCAACCTAACTCATATTGATTCAGTGGAGAGAGGAAGAGAAAACGCCCCCTTTCCAATACACCTCCTTATCTATTTATAGATGAAATCCATTGCCATAATTTTTGAAAGTTTCTTAACCACGTTCTCTACTTTGATCTTGAAGTTTTAGCAAAAGATCGAGGGAGAAGCACGAAGTTGGATAACTCGGTATGGAATTGTGATAGCTCGGGACTGAGCTATATGATTTTATTTGATTTTCCTTATTCTTTCATGGTCTTTCATTTTGATTTAGCTTGGTTACTCATCACATATCATAGATACCTCAGTGCCGAGTTATCATAACCAAGTATCGAGTTATCACAACTCACCGTCCAATTATTTTACTTAGTCAAAATTTAATCATTTTCTTTGTACTACTTCGTTTTTCCATTTCATAACATTTTCCAAGTCTTTGGATCTATTCCTTTATCATTCTTTAGTCCAGTCCACCAATTTGGGTCTGCTCTAAGACTGCACAAAATTTGTCGGTAGCATTAATATATATAAAATATTAATTAATTTATAACACTTTATAAACTAGTAAATCATTTAGATTTTTGGGCATAAATGAGGCTGTGTTACTCAAAGGTGTGAATTTAGTAAGTGATGATTCAATAGTTTAAATATTATCATTCATACATCAACTTAACTAGTCGTAAGACTGTTTGGACGTATTCATCGGCTACAAAACGTTTTAGTCAAAATCATATTTTATATTATCTTAAGCAGTATCAATAGTGACAATAATTTACACATGTTCTTTTGCAAACACTATATCACATTAGGATTTATGGAATTTAGTATTAGTCAAAATCCAATATTATCCATCTACAACTTAATTTGTCCTTAATCAAAGTACTTATTTCATTAATAACAATCGTCTATGCTTATTTGGCCAGAGATTTTGATTGTATATTAACTACAATTGTCTGTAATACAAATCTCATACAATTATGGAGGCGAATTCTCTATTGGATAGTGTTTCACTTCCAATGCTTCAAGTCAGATCCAACTATAGTCGCTCAATGGATCCCCATGCCATGATTTAACTATAATTAAAGTGGAGTATCCATATTGAAGTTCCACTGTGTTTCTCGCATTTCTCATAATAAAGAAGTAGGTCGACCCGCATTGACAATTATACCTTTCTTGGCCTATACACTACAATGGTCTAGCTCTTCACCCGGTCTAACTTGGGTGAATGGTTGGTCCATACATCGCTCCCACCTAGAGCATGGCTCAACAACCTTGCTTGTCCACCTACCAACCCTGCCCAACATGGCTCTCTTAAGAAACACCTCGACTCGCTTCATTAAGATTACCAGATCAGCATTCCCCATAGGCACTAGGCGGCAAGGTCAAAGCAAGTTGTTCTAAAAGGTTAGGGCATGCTAGAGGTCAGTTTACTCAATCAGCAGGCCACTGATCATCTCTTCGTTCGCTTTTATCCTCATTTTGGTTCCCCATTGCCCGTGAGTTCCTCGAACTGCCTTCCACCATGTTTGCAAACAATGAACCACCTTGGCCTAAGTGGGGCTCTGTGTGTGCCACTCCTTAGAAAGACTAACATCATGATGGCACTGTCCAATTGACAAAAGCGCCACTGTGTAATAACCCTTTCATTTCTTTTGCTGCTACCCATCTACCTCTGCTACTGCCACTATATATTTCCCTGGTGCCTTCCATGTTTCAACCATTCCCACATTATGATTCGTTAGCTATCTTCATTTACATCAAGCAAGCCACCAAGCATCCTAGTAGGCATGCGCATCAAACACATACCTCCTTATGCAGCCTAGAGCATTTCCTGGGCCTGTTTAACGTAATCTCAACCGTCGAAGAATCAATTTTAACTACCATAAATACCCCATGCATCATCACTTTATAGGGGTCGAAAAACAATTGCTTTCCGATATCCTTGTATTATCTTTATCTTATACTCTAGGCTATTATAATAGAAGTGTGAGTAATAAGAAATTTCTCATAGTTGAGGAAGATCATTTTTGGTCGAAGCACTATAAACTCTTGTCTCATTACATTTCAGTTTACTAGAATCTCTTTATATTTTATTTTTACTCATGATATTAATGAAAAATATTTTTCTAATATCATCCCTTAAACACACTTTCATGGTTTACTAAGAATTCGGTCAACATTTTGGTGCTAGAAGGAGGGCCTCCACCTTAAGCTCTCAACTTTCTTTACTTTTTCTCCTCAAAAACCCATTCTAGTTTGTTACCATGGAACTAACTCCTAGGCGTAAGGGTAAAAGCTCCAATGAGCATGAAACTAATGATAATATCATCGCTAGTGCTACTTAACATATCCCTAGATTCAGTGTCATATATGGTGCAATATGATATAACAAATGACAAAAGTCGACAATTTGACTGAAGAAGCGGAGAGTCTAAGGAACAGGTTGGATGCCCATACTGTAGTCAACTTTGCTCCCATCAGCTCCCCGAATGGCTGCATAGGCTCCTCAACTGGCCCCCAAGTCGCATCAACCTCATGAGTTCCTTTGAAGCAAAGGAAAGGGTAGTGTTGGAAACTCCGATCAAGGAGGTCCGTGGAACACCATATATTTTGAAGGGTTTATAATATGAAAAATTAAGTTAAATTAAATTTTTAAAGCAATTTAATTTAATGAATTGCCTAAGAGTAATTTAATTGGTTAAGTAAGGGTCCGTTTAAAACATTAATTGGATGGATTGAAGGCATTTAGAGCAATTTGTTAGACTTGGTTAGTGAAGGAAAGCAATTTAAATTTAATAGTAAGGATTAGTTATACGGAATAAGTGAGTATGGCCCAAGCCCATTAACACATACCCTTGACCTGTAATGACCCGCAAATCCGTACCCCTTGAGTCAACACTATTCTACATCAATCAACTCAAGTTGAACAGAAATACGAACCATTTGGGTTAAAGAAGAAGAGGTAGAAGAATAAAATAGAAGACAACATCAGAATCTAACCATCGCAGCGGAATAAAATCAAATATATCTTTTTATATATTACATCATCAGAGTACATCAATCACAGTTCAACATCAACAACATACAACTGGATACACAGCTACTCAACACAGCGGAATATATATAAAACAAGTACGGAAGTATGTTCGTCATCCAGCTCGTCTCTTGAGCTCCACATCATCATGTCCTGTATCCTATAATACTCGGTCTGGCCCAAGCATTATAGTTAAATAACACCCGAGTCAGTCTGGAATACCAGCGTGAGAAATCACACTCAAATTGATTATTAAGTTTCAAAAATCCTTTTGAAAACAAAAGCATCTCGTAAGACCACGCCACAAATAAACATGTCGGGTTTTTACCTTACGATGGCTAAAACACTTTTTATTAAAATCCTATAATATTATAATAGGGTCTATATATATAAATACTGATTAAAATAGCCGAAATTGTTACATCTATTAAATTTCAGCTACTAGCCACAGAGTGGGTAATACAAACAAAACTCGTAAAAGGCTCGTAGGGATAATGGATTTCCAACTAATGACTAGGCACTGGGGTACCACCTGTCATAGTACATGACCTAGATCACAGTACCGAGGATCGCAAGATATAAGGGTCGGATAGGTAAATTATATTTGACTGTCATCTAAATGTTGATTGTTATTGCCTCTATGCACTAATAACTGAGTTTGAATTAGACTGACCTGTGTATTATTTTCTTTTGAATATAATACTCGGGTCAGACCGAGTATTTTTACAGCTTGAAGATTTTCAGGCCGTGAAGTTAGAGAGAGAGGGGAAAGCACTCCACTAAAGTTTTTTTCTAGAAATTTTTTTTCTTGTACTCAAAAATAAAAGATATATATTCCGCTGTATAAAACTTAATGCATTGTACAAACTCTGATATATGTATGTAAGAAAAATTCATTTATGAATAATATTATGATTATTCTGTGATTCTGTGGCTGATTCTGTTTAAACTCTATAAACTGACTAACAATCCGTCATTTTGAACGTTTCGAGTTGGTTTAATTACTGACTAGAGGCGGTCAGGGCGGCGGGTCGTTACACCCTGCAACACAAGACCGGGACTACCCCTTACTAGATAATCCCGAGTGAGATCACCCCACGGTTGGGATCAGCAACCGCACCACTAAGCCGAATAAAAAGGGACATCTAGACAGGGATGACCTCACCTTGAATGGGTGCTACCCACCTAGCCTTGCTGCATAACCCCTGATTTTCAGTCATTCCCGGTTGATGAGGCTTGAGGTTAAGCATTACCTTTTAGAACATATCCCTTAGAATGCCCATCGGCCACCTAACGATGTCCCGAAAGCATTCATCCATACAAGTCCGTCCCGGGTTCGAACGGAACCGAAGGCACTACTCCTACTACATCCATTTTGGAAATATCCTCAGGGTTAGTAGCGACTAGCCCTTGCACTTCATTGCTCCATCTTCGAATCCTAATTCGTTTCCTAAGAAATGTACAAACCGGATCGAAGTGGTTTTCGAGAAATAAATCTCGATCCCGGTCTCTTCGAAACAATCAGCGCATTTGGCCTATAATGATAGTCGGTTATTTAACTATCAATTAATATTCACTAACAACCATCAAACAATAAATAATTTCCTAAATTATTTGTTTAACTCAAATTATCTTCGCAAGATATATTTCCATTTTTAACCCTTTGAAAACAGTTTCAAACCATCTTTCTTTTTCAGAATAAACTTTCCTAAATATTTTCTATCTCCACTGAAATCACCAAGGACAAACACTTAGATTTTAGAACAGTTTTAAAAACACTTTGTTAAAAAATATACTTTAAAATATTTAAATTAAAAACTACTTCGATATTTTATTAAAAATATGTACTTTAGGAATATTTAAAAATGAGGTTACTTTTATATAATATAAACCTAGATTTTCTCTTTAAAACAAACACCAAGTCATTTTAAAATAATTACTTCCATATTAGATTAAAAGAAATACCTACTTTAGAATTTAAATATTTTGAAATAATAAATTTTCCAAAACTTGCTTTTTAAAACAACTTTAAAACTTTTATCGTATATTTAAAAAAATTACTTTGAAAACGTACTTGGTTATCCAGGGAGAATTTCCAATTTCAATCACTTAAATCAATTTTCCAAATTGATTTCCAATTTATTCCATTTGAAATAAATTTCTCTACTTACTCAATTCATTTCAAAATTCGTTAATTATGGACTTTATTGTTATTATTAATATTTTTCGTTTGATTTTAAAACTTTTAACAGAAATATACAAATTTCAGATTTTCCCATTTTCTTCTTTATTCGTTTCAAAATTTAAATCTTAAATTTAAAATAAAAGCTTTGTTCTTTTAAATAATACCACTGAAGTTAAAAATTCATTAACTCTCTGTTTATTCAAAATTCCCTTTTCATATACGGAATTTATTAATTAGAATTTTAAAATCACTTTATTCTTATCCAGTTCATTTTAATTTATTTAAATTCTCTATAATTATTCCACTTACAAATTCTCTTCCTTTTATTTTCAAAAATCCAATTCTATATATTTAGATAACTCAGTGTATCGGAATAAATTCCAGCAAACCATAGCACTCAACATTCTAATATAATTCATCATAGCATTTCAAAATAATCACAACAGTGAATACTATATAATTTAAATGAATGTAGAGGAATCCAGTTGGATCCCTCCAACATGTTTCCTTGCATCTACAGACGTTAGCACAACATAAAATACCTATTCTACTTTGAGGTGGAATATCACGGTATATGAGTTTTAAATATAAAATCATCCGCTATTTAATGCGGGAAATCAAACATTCCAAGATATACTATACACTACTATATATAACACACCAAATCAAATCAATCAATCAATTGTTTAAATTTAACTATTTAAATTTAAATTAAAATTCAGCTGAGTGAGATTAACTCACCTTATTTTCGTTTGCAATCCACTTCCATCTCGACTTGTTTTTCCACGATTTTCAAACCTTGTATAAACAATTATATGATTTTTAATATTTAAAATAATCGAATAATTTATTGCCATTTAAATAAATTTAATTTAACTAATAATTTTCCTTTAAAAAAATCGTTTAGTGGCTAAAATACTAAGTTTTATTAAACAAATTAATCTTCATTATTTTAAAATTAAATTAATGAATGAAAATAGGTATATGTGTATATTCATTTTCCTTTGAAACAACATTTATATATACACTTGAAAATAATTTGTAGATCTAAAAAAACTCTAATATAAATATACTTTCAACATTCCCTTTCTTTTTTTCGTTTTTTAATTCCCATTTTCTCTAACAATTTACCGTTATATACATATCCTGTTTTACCTATATATCAAAATGTTTGGATATATTTATATACGTATATATATATATGCATTTATTATTTCCTTCTGTTTATATACACACACATATATATATGCCGACTTTGAAATTAAAAAAAACTTGTCTTACTGTAAAATTTTCATTTCTGCTTATATACTATATATATACACTACTAAATGAAAATAAATAAATAAAAATCCATTTTTACCTCACTGATAAACACAGCATACACACGAACGCTCCCCAACCAGATACCACTTCGTCTCGGCTTCGCGGCTTCCACGTCGCCGATGTACCCATGCCGAACTCACTGCTATGGTTTCTCGTGAGAATCCATACCAAATCGACCCTCCATAAGATCGCCTCAGGCCATGATATCGATTCGTATTCGATCTCCGCCCTAACGCGACACCGAAGATCGCGACCTAAACCCTAGCCTGCTATCCCCTTGCTTCGACAATGACACAAGCACCACCTCACCTTCGTACGCACGCGACATCGATTCGACACCCAAAATTGCGCCCAGATATCGAGCTCGTCTTCGCGATTGAAGTCGCTTGGTATCAGAGCAAACGACTCGATCCATTTATCTCATTCTTTTTTTTTCGCAGCCACAATCATCTTTTCGAATTCGAGTTCTGTATTGAAATCACGATTTAACAACGGCCAGGGTTTTTTTAATTTTATTTTTGAGGGGAAGGCTTCGGCCATTTTTTTTAACTTAGGGATCGGCTTCGGTTGAATATGAAAACGAGGAAGAAGAGATGAATGATTTTTAAATCGGCCCTTATTGTTTGTTTGTTTTTAAACGCGGCTGAAAGCTTCCTCTCAAAGCTTCTTTGTTTCTCTTTTTATTTATTATTATTATTATTATTATTATTTCGGCTGTTAATATTAAAGAGGGGAACGTTTTGGAGACGCTTTGCTACAGTGTTTTTAGTAGAAAGCAAATAAATTCTGACGTTTAGTTTATTTGACCAGTCAAGGTATATAATATTTTTAAATTTAATTGGTCTCGAATTTTCGATATAGATTTAACAACGTTTACATGTCGTACGCTCACACAACAACTCCGTTCCATACGAAATTCGAAATCCGATAATAATACAATATTACGGATCCAGTGGAAGTGGTTTCATCCAATTTCGAGATTGTGCCTCGGAATGCTATTTTTAAATTCAATTTAAACTATAAAATTTCAAAACTGAACAAATCACTGTTAGATTCAATTTTAACACTTCTATTATCTTCAGTGTTATCGGTATAAATTTTACAAACCCTTGTATTATTTATAACAGGCTTAAAATTCCAGATTCAACATCTTACCCAATTTCAAATTATTTAATTCAATAGTTTAATTATCAAATAAATAGTGATATTTGAATTCAAGTTAAAATTTACTTTTAAATATTTAAAATCAATTAAATATTCCAATTTCAAATGCTCAAAAATTCCGGGTCGTCACATTACTCTCCCCTTGAAAGAATTTCATCCCCGAAATTACTAGTTAGGAAGAATGATCCAATACCCATTACCATTTTCCAATACCAAACAGTTTAATTAACTTGCCATAACATATTCTTTTATTAAAGACCCACTATTACTTCAACCAACTTCTCAAAACCTTCCATAGTTTTCAAATAACTTTACTTATTCAACCATTCAAATTTAAATTTAAATCCAAATTTAAATTATCAAAATTTTCTAACTCTCTAAATTTCCAAAAAATTTCAACAGCGTCTCCTTTGCGCGGCTAGCTCGGTACAACCACAAAAGGCCTCTACGGGCTCCCAAATTCCAAAAGAAAACAAAAGCCAAGTGGCTAGATCCAAAACCCAATCAAATTTCACAGAAATTTAAGCACATACCTTTTTGTCGTGCAATTCAAATTTATCTTTTGAAATCAAAATCAATTTTCCTTTCCCTTAATAATACCTGCATATCCTACATAGCAATCATATCCAACCACAATATTCCAAAAAGATTTTATCGACTTCCTTACAAAATGTCAATATTTATTCATTCAAATATTAACTTAGATTATATTTGTAATATCAAATTCCAATTAAGAATTCACCATTCCTTTCTTATGTTTAGCATAAGCATTTTGTATGCTTCTTTATTTATTTTCACCTAACCACTTTAGTTTATATCTATTCCTATTCAAATTCATTCTTTCATTTCCATATGAATTCAATTTATCTTCAACTTTGAATATTTGAATTTTATTTTTCATTTACAACCAATTCATGTCATTATTTTAAATTAGTTTCATTCACTAATTTATTTTAATTTCCAGTTTGAAATCGTTTTGTCGTTAACAAAAATTTTCAAAAATTTTCTAACTCACAAAATTTCTGGAAAATTTTGGCAGAGTCTCCTTTGTACGGAGGAGGTTTTTTAATTTGACGAAAGATATAAATATGTATACATCGACCCACACGGTCGGAAAAAACAAAAACAGCTCATATTCCCTATTTGTATTGTGTAGGCGTACCTTATTTAGCATTTTTAAGCAAGAGGTTTATTTAATTAGCAGTTAGCGAAATCAAATCTAGCCCAATGACTTCCCTGAACCTGTACTTACTCAATTAAAACATGTAAGTACCATATATATGAAGTTTAACAACATTTCACTTATTTGCAATAGTTAAACACATGAATTCTAACAGCAATGCACACCAAACACTTTCCGTAAGCAATTTACACAGTTTAATTCCTATTCAACTATATTCAACTAATTTATAAACCATTTTCATTCAATTTGAATGGTTTACAGCCTACTGGCTTACATTCAATTCATTTTGAATTTTTAAACTAACCTATATTATTCCAGTTGATTTAAAAATCAATTCTATCCACCTCTGTTAATACATTTACTTTTGTTTACGATAAAATGACTAGTTTTCCATACAAATATTATGTTATTCATGCAAATAACAATTACTTAAGCTTAAAACCATTTTAAATTGACTCCAACTCAATTTATATTTATTTTCTTCTATTTTTAATTATTCACAACCATTTTATTTAGCTTGACACATTCAATTTCAATTTTATTCATGATCCATTCATTTGCGTTTCATTTCTTATCCGCATTCATTTAAAACCATTCTATTTTTCACTAAGTCATTTCAATTCCTTTAAATGGTTTACAATTATTTATTTAAGAATTTCATTCCATTAAATATTATCTAAAACTCACCGAATTTTATTTCAATTTAAATTTATTTTCAATTGATTTAAATCTAACCTAATATCATTAAACTTAGTATAAGTTGAATTCAATTCAACTCTCCTCCATCTATTTAGCTTATGTTAATTTTACTTTAATTTATTCAGATTTTTACTTAAGCTCATTTTCATTTATAAGTAAAAATTTCTTTTCTATTTAACTTAATTCCATCTCAATCAAATCTCCTTCAAAATCTACAATTTCATTTGATTAGTTATTTTAAAACTTAACTTTTCAGATTCAACTCATTCAATTGATTACAAGGCCATTTCCAATTTATTTCTACTTATTTGGATTTTATTTGCAATTCATACCATTACTATTTTAATCCAATTTCATTTTTCTTTATTCGACACATTTTCAATTATATTTAATTTGTTAACACTTCAAGTTGAATTTTAATTAGTAGCTCAAGTTCTGATTCTACCATTCACTTATAATTTACCATCAAATTTTATTACTCACAATTCAATTTCTACCTAACCAATTTAAATTCCATTAACAAATTCAGTTAACATTTTATTCCTAATTAATTCTCCCCCTATTTATCATTCCATACTTGATTTTTAATTCTCCAAATCTCTTTATTTAATTTTCTTAAGTTTAATTTATTTTATAATTTAAGTTTTGGATATATTTTTTTTCTTTTTTCGTTTTATTTTCCAATTCGTCGAAAATACTTATTTTGGGTTTTCTATCCCACTTTTCAATTTTAGAAGTCACAACTTATTATTTTACACATTTCCATTCATTCTAGGCTTGAATATATTCACCTTTTATTTTTTACTCGAAATTTACGCCTATTTATAACTCAAGCATATTTTTATTACCATGGATTTTTAATTCTTTTATAAGTTATTCAGATTTATTTATTTCAGTCCAATCCTCATCCAACTTATTTTCCATTTATTCAGGTAAGAATCTAATTCCATTCAATAACTCAATTGAATTTTTATTCCAATTCAATTTTATTTTTAATTCAGATTTATTTAACTCAATTCGATTTCAACTTAATTCGAATACAATTGGATATTATTTTCATCCTATTCAATTAATTTCAATCCAGTTAAATTTTATTCCCCAATCCAAGTTAATTTCATTTTTAACTTTTCACTTTAAATTTAAATTTCCAACATTCAAAGCTTATATTCCTTCCTGATTTTAAAAAATCATCTCAATTTATAAGCTTACAAACTATCTCATCAGGATTTTCAAACACCCGGCTTTTGGTTTCAAACAATTTAGAAATCTTCAACATCTCAAATCACATTTCTCAAAAGTTAAACCAATCCTGGTTTTACCCCTAACAAATTTGCTTTTAAATTTTCAAAAACAACTAGCTTTTCTGAAAAAATCAATTTGGCAGCAATCCGTCACTTAGAAATTCGAAAATGGATACTGATGATGCGGCCGTCATCATCAGAATTATTTCCCAATAATCCAAGTGATTTCAATGCTATATGACTTTCTAAATCCATTTTAAACAAATTTCCTTTTAGAAATACGTCTAAAACAATAATGCTATTATTTATCCCCAAAACACTTCGACAAACACTTCCGAAATCTCCGGGATTTTAAATTTCCAAATCCCGCTTAAATAAATTTTAACTATAATTCATTTTTGTAAATTCCCATTTGATCATATTTCAATTTATAAATCACGTTGTTAATTTATATTTATAAATTTCTTTTTTTAAATGAATTTATCTTCCTTAATCTTTAGTTATATTTTCAATTTCTTGTTAAATTTCCATTAAACAATGATAATGATTTAATATTATTTTTCCTAACATCCAAGCAACCATATATTAGCTAAAATAGTTTACAAAAACTTTTCTTTATATCAAAAATATATTTTTGGGTAAAATTATTTCATTCACCCACATTTAAAACAATACCGTGTCGAACTGTTCTATTCAAGTGTTTAGAAACCCCTTCGATACAGTTTTCAGACTGTGCCGACGAAGGTTCATATGCCACTCAACAAACCAATTAACACAATATAAAACCATTTTTATATCCACTAACAAATACGCACTCATATCTATTAATACGCTTAAACTCATTCTTGACTACTACGGACTCTAATTTAAATGATTAATTCCCACCAGAGCCAATGTTATCACCAACCTAAGCTCTGATACCAAGTGTAACGACCCGCAAATCCGTACCCCTAGAGTCAACACTATTCTACATCAATCAACTCAAGTTGAACAGAAATACGAACCATTTGGGTTAAAGAAGAAGAGGTAGAAGAAGAAAATAGAAGACAACATCAGAATCTAACCATCGCAGCAGAGTAAAATATAATAGATAATAAATAATCTTTACTCAAAAATCAAATATATCTGTTTATATATTACATCATCAGATTACATCAATCACAGTTCAACATCAACAACATACAACTGGATACACAGCTAATCAACAGCGGAATATATATAAAACAAGTACTAAAGTACGTATCTCATCCAGCTCGTCTCCTGAGCTCCACATCATCATGTCCTGTATCCTATAATACTTGGTCTGGCCCGAGCATTATTGTTAAATAGTACCAGAGTCAGTCTGGAATACCAGCGTGAGAAATCACACTCAAATTGATTATTAAAGTTTCAAAAATTCTTTTGAAAACTAAAGCATCTCGTAAGACCACGCCACAAATAAACATGTCGGGTTTTTAGCTTACGATAGCTGAAACACTTTTTATTAAAATCCTCTGATATTATAATAGGGTCTATATACAAATACTAATTAAAATAGCCGAAATTATTACATCTATTAAATTCCAGCTACTAGCCACAGAACGGGTAATACAAACAAAATTTGTAAAAGGCTCGTAGGGAGAATGGATTTCCAACTAATGACTAGGCACTGGGGTACCACCTGTCATAGTACATGACCTAGATCACAGTACCGAGGATCACTCCCGACCCCCTGTGTAACGACCCTCAATTTTAAACAATTTAATTTATGAATATTTAAATTATTTTAAATATTTAAATGATGATTTGACTTGAATTTCAAATTATCATAATAAATTGGCGATTAAATTTAAAAAAATTTAATCTATTTAAAGTTGAATAGAATTTGAATTTAACTTTGAAGTTGAAATTGAATATTGAATTTGTAATTGAAATTCAAACTAACGACTTAGAAGAAAATAAATTTGGATTTAAGAATTATTACTTATGTAAATTAATAAACTGATAGTTAGTTTTAATAACAATTTTCTTTAACTTAATTACAATGAAATAAAATCTGAAATAAATGGTTTAAATTAGAATTATAAATAAATCTACATGAGATAGATTTTATAGTTACAAATAAAAGGAAACAAATTATTAATAAATTTTGTGAAATAGTAAGTTGAATAAATAAGTAAAATGAACTATGCAAAATCTTTGGTACACATTTCCTATCTTCTCAACCGAGATATTGTCATTAAAAAAAAATAGTATAATAAAAAAAAAAGAGTACACAACGTAATCTTTTCACCATCACCAGCATGTTTCCTCCCCTAAATCAATGCCGTTACATACGCCAGGAATCACGCCTTTTTCCTCTGCAAAACCACGACCACGATCCCCTTTTTCATTTTCAATTCATTCGAAAACCCTAAGTCTAAAGCATGCGAAAGAAATAAAAATGGCGGCCTCCTCTTCGTCGTTTAACAATTAGGGCTTCTTGCGGCTTCAATTTGCTCGATCGACTATTCGTTTCGCTCATGTGCTGCCCTTCGTTTACAAAGGTGAGTAATTTATACTCACATCTAATTCGAACCCTCAATGATTCTTCTGTTTTCTTTTCTTCGTATGATTTGGTTACTGTGTAATTTGACTTAGGTCTTGATTTCTCTGATGTTTTAAATCTACTCGGGTTTGAATACTTGATTGACTTTCGGCCTTGAATAGTTAATTGATATTTGTAGCTGGGTTACAGTGCAATATGAACTGCAAATGATTTTGATTTTTGTTGAAATTACTGCTTGATTTGCATGTAACTTCGGCAGTGACTTTGTACATTCCTCTGTTGATATCGGTCTTCACTATATTGAACTTGATTTTTGTTGATGTTGGAAATTGATGTTGATATATGAACTCTTACTACGATTGTGATGTTTGTCACTTTTGCTGTCAACATGAATTTGTTCGAATGTTCCTCGACTTCCTTTTGGCTTCGGCCACTGCTTTGCTTAGCATGAAACTGCTGCATTTATTTGATTAGAAGCTGTAATAAAACTTGATTGAGTTTTTGACTTCGGTTTCTTAATTTGGCTTATTTGTTGCAATTGTAACCTGTTGTTACATAACTTCGGTCTTGCACCACTTGCTATTTTGAATTCAAACTGCACTATTACCGTTTGGTACATTTGTTAAAAATGGTTTACTTCGATTCACTTGAGTCTGTACTCGCATTATCAACTTTGAGCTTGTTGTCCATTTCCATTTGAATTATTGCCTCTGGTCCTTGATGTCGCTCGGCATTGAGATATACTTGGGTTACCTTTGTTTTGTGTGTTGAATATCTTGACGGCATATTATGTTGTCTGCTGTCTTCATGAACATATATACGCTTGTTGTATATTTGAGCAGTTAGTGAGTTGTTCAGATACATGTTTTACAGTGCATGCCTTACCCTATCTTGATTGATGCATTTAATTATTTGGGCCTGCTATCATCTGACAAGTATAGCTTTAAATTTTAGCTTCAGATTTTAGTCCATGGGTAATGATATGTGCTTCATTTATTTCTTGATTTTCGTTTTTTTTTAACTTCACTGGAATGTGTTGATGCTTCGCCATATTATCCACTGCCTCTCGCCGCACTTTAATATTGTGTAGTTTTTGAATTATCCCTTGTCTGTTGCATTTGCTAGACCCACTTTACAGTTGCATACATTTATGCACTTTTCTTGTTCCATCCATGTTGTAAGAGCTGTAGCATGCTTTGTCATGCATTTTGCATGTGCTGTCTAGTCGAGCTCGGCACTTGAGTTGTCGTTGCTTGACTGGCTAGTTTTTTGGCTATTTGATTGTTTCAACTGCAGTTCATATGTATGCAGTTTGCCCTTGATTTTTTGCAGTTGCATTGAGTCAGATAAATGATTCATATGCGGTGATGTTGACTTTGCATAAGCTCGAGCTCTGTAGCCTTGCTTTGTTCAAGTCATACTTGTAGCCTTTGTGCCTTGTTGTCCCACTGTTACATGCCTTGTTTTCAAATTTACTTCATATATTCAAGTGTACATGCAGCTTGGAGTCAGTTTCCTTGTAGTGCTTACATTCTTGAAACTATTTGGATTTCTGGAATTACTTGAGTTTCATTGTTGCAGTGATATTTTGAATTCTGGTCGAGGCCGTTTGTACTTGCGTTGAATCTGATTTTGATTTGACCTGGTGCACTCGAGTTGGCGAGGTAGTGCACATGTATGTATGTGTGTACTGCAGCCACACCGCCTTGATTTATGGGTATTTGACCTGCAGTTTCATTTTTATGAAAATTTTGCACTTATTGAAATGTGCAGTAATGAGTTGTTGGAAACTTGTTTTATTTCACAAGTTGTTGTGGCAAGGCAGCGCACGCATGCGTGCACTGCAGCCATGTAGTATCGACATTTAGAATCGATATTTGAACCTTCATTGATTTTGGTTTGTTGATTTTCTTGAGTACGTCATCACGATAGTGGCAAGGCAGTGCACGCAAGCGTGAACTGCAGCCACACGGTTTGATTTTTATTGATATCCTATTTTGTTTTGATTTATGATCTTTTGCATATTTCATTACGGTAGTGGCGAGGCAGTGCACGCAAGCGTGAACTGCAGCCACGGAGTTGACATTTTAAATGTGGCGAGGCCATATACGCGTGTGTGTACTGCAGCCCTACCAAATTTAATGTTTAAATTTATGTTTTCCTTTTGATGAAAATTGTTTTATGTTGCCAATTCAATATATTTTGAATCGATTTTGATGATTTTGTTGTTAATTGCCGTTTAGGCAAATTTTGATTGTTTTCTAAATTATCTTCATCAATAATCCCTTCATCTATCTCATTGATAATCTGAATCTACTGAATTGTTGTTTAACACTGTTAAGTGTTATATTTACCGTTATCCGATTTCTTGTTAAAGGGTCGGATAGGTAAATAATATTTGACTGTCATCTAATTGTTGATTATTATTGCCTCTATGCACTAATAACTGAGTTTGAATTAGACTGACCTGTGTATTATTTTCTTTTGAATATAATACTCGGGTCAGACCGAGTATTTTTACAGCTTGAAGATTTTCAGGCCGTGAAGTTAGAGAGAGAGGGGAAAGCACTCCACTAAAGTTTTTTTCTAGAAATTTTTTTTCTTGTACTCAAAAATAAAAGATATATATTCCGCTGTATATAACTTAATGCATTGTACAAACTCTTATATATGTATGTAAGAAAAATTCATTTATGAATAATATTATGATTATTCTGTGATTCTGTGGCTGATTCTGTTTAAACTCTATAAACTGACTAACAATCCATCATTTTGAACGTTTCGAGTTGGTTTAATTACCGACTAGAGGCGGTCAGGGCGGCGGGTCGTTACAAAAGTGGTATCAAAGCTTTGGTTTACTCAAAGCTCAGTTTATGATGTTTAATATGAATAGTTACTAGAACCACTTTAAAGAAAAATGTTTTCAAATTTAAAAGAAGTTAAAAATTGTTTTCTTTAAAATAAAATAAAAAGTATTTTGAAATTTCAAATCTATTTTGAAAATTCCCCTCTCTAAATTTAGGATTGCGATAGTTTCTCATTCGAAATCCATTATCGAATTATTGAGACTTATGAAAAATAAAAATATAAGTGAAGTGAATTAATGAATTGGGTTAAATCGAATATTATGAATATCTACAAAATAATAATTGTGAAATAAATGATATTTTAATTTGGTTATAACCAAGAGAATTATTGAATTATAACTTGGAAATTTGATTCTGAATTATTTTGAGAAATTGATTTCAAACGTTGTGAAGAACGAGTTAGTAAATAAATGGATTATAAGTATTTAACTTATAATATGGACTTTTGTTATATAATTGAGTTATATAAATTGAGTTGAATTAATAAAGAAGATTGTAAATCGAAGATTTATAAATAGAAAGGAATTTATGAAGATTGTTTATAAATTCAAAATCAATTGAATTTGATAAGTAATTTGTTATAGCTTATTAAAGGAGTTATATCCACGATTTTGGACAGTGGATAACCCTTTAAAAATAAAAATAAGTTGTAGAAATGATGAAATTGGTTGACAAAGCATATTCACGATTTTGGACAGTGAATATATTATTGGATAAACGAATATGTTTTAGGGAGAATGATTGAATAAATCCAACCTCTGCTAATAAAAATTGCAAATATTGATAGGAAACTTCAAAAACACCTTGTTAATTATAATGGCGAAAACCGAAGCACAAAAAGCAGCACGCCGTGAACAAAGAGCAATTGCTCGTAGAGAAGAAGAAGCGAGACGTGCGGAAATTGAAAGGAGATTCAGTGAAAGGCAAGCACCTGGTCCATATGATGAGGTTATTTGCTATCGATGTCATAAAAAGGGACATTATGCCATTAAGTGCCGAAAGAGAAGAAAGAAAAGGAATGTGGATGACCGTTTCGCTCGTCCTGAGATTGTGTGTTTTAAATGTCGGGAGAAAGGGCATTTTCTTAGTCATTGCCCTAAAGTGAAAAGGAAAAAGTGCGTACTCAATTTACCCGTCGATAGATTGACAATCTGCTACCATTGTCGTCAGACTGGACATATAGCCAGAAACTGCACCGAAAGACAGCAGGGAAAGCAAGCTATAGCCCGACCAGCTAGAGCGAAAAGTGCTAAGGTGATAGATAAGGATGGAAACATCTCATATTTTTGCAATAACTGTAAGGATTGGGGACATGTGGATTTTGAATGTGTTAATTCTCCTTTAACACAACATGAAATAGTGTCATCCGAAGATGAAAGTTTGGCAAAGATGCATACTATCGGACAAGAAGTCGTTAGTCCTTAATTATTCTGAATCTTAAACTAATCGATATATTTTGTAATACTATCCTTTGTAATCCACAATCTTTTGTGTACGTCCTTTAAAAGTATTAAGCTATGTAAAATTTTGTACGGAGGAAATATTTTAATGAAATAGCATCTTGGGAAGTGATATTATTATATTTCAAGTTTAAAACTATTGCCTAAAATAGTTAATATGGAAATATAGATCTAATGGAACTAAATTGATGAATAATTTACTAAAGAACTAGTTGACTATTTTTGAAATAGAAAGTAAATGCAAAGTTCAAATAGAATTTAAATTTCAAATTTGAAATTGTCAACATGATAATCCATTATAGGTTTAATAAATTCAGTGACGAATTTGAATTTAAACGTGCGGAAAATTAAATTAAGTGAAAAACTTAATATTGAAATATTTGAAATTGGTTTAAAACTAATATTGTGAAAAGTATGAGGAATTCAAACTATGAATTAAGTTGAAGTTGAAATTGAAAAAGTTAATGGTTTTAAAGATGTTTTAAAATGCATTAACTATCGAATACATAGATTTCAACATTCAATTGTTGAAATAGGCGTTTTCGAGAAATAAGGAAATGGTGGACTATAACACTGTTGTTATAGTAAATGGTTTCCGAAGGAAATGTTGTTTATAGTATTGGGATTTATATATCTATCTTAAAATCCGAATCCCTATACTAGTGATTTTGAGTTGTCGTAACGATGTTTTACGCAACATTCGTTTTAACTGAAATAAATGTGTTTAAAAGAATGATTTCCTTAAAGAGTGAAATATATACTTAATTTTGATTCAAGTATATCGAATATTTTCAAAGTGTTGAAAATAAAAGAATTTGTGAATTACTTATTATTTAATAAGTATGGAAATGTTTTCCAATATGAAATGAAAGGTTTGAAATATTATCTTTTGAAGATAAATTGAAAAAAATGAGTATTTGAAATTAGTTTCAAATGGCTAAGTGTGAAAATTATATATCTTGTAAAGATATTGTTTTGAGAAATATGAACAATCAGTCCAACTTGAATATTTTCCAAAGAAGATTGAATCTTGAGTTAAATTGAGTTTAACTTTGACATCAAAAACAATATAAGTTGAGCTTTGAATTTTGGATAGTCGATTGGGATTGTATGTCTAACATTGTGAATTGATGACATAGCATTTGATCTCTATTAAATATATATCTGTGGTGGCGGAGAATTTATTCTTTTAGCTTAACACCCTTCTCTGAGACATACGAGCTTAGAGGTTATATATCGATAGACATCAATTATATGTTGAGAATTGACGATGTAACGTGAAATCCAAATCGAATGTGAAGTCGATAATAAATTGGATTGTGAATGTGAATTAGGTTTGAGATAACCTTAAATTTTCAAATCGATTTAGAGGAAAATTTTAAACGTGATGGAAAATTTGGAATCCTCTATTTGTGATGAATGTGAATTAAGTTTTCGTAACTTATATATGTGAATATAATAATTCGAAAACTATCAGTTTAGAAAGTCATTATTATGAAAAGTCCTGTGTAGGTTTACATAGGTATGATAAGTACGAAATGTGAAAGGAAGTACTATATGTATATGACATATGTTTTCTAAAAACTGAGGATATGGAAATGTACCTTCCATTTATTATTTGTGAAGGTGATTGGAACTCGGTGGAGTGTCCATTAGAAATCGTAGCTACGTAGAATTCCATTAGTGGAATGTCCATTGGGACTGATATGATATCCCCCACGATGGATCATCGTGTTTGGGATTATGTGAATTGATGCTGGCGTAATTCGTGGGGCGTGATGCCTACAGTTACAAGCGATTCCATTGAGATAGTGGCGCAACCGCCGAGTAAACTGCGATCTGAAAACCGAAGCGAAATTCGAGGGGCGTGATGCCTAAGGCCACGAGCGATTCTACTGAGATAGTAGCGTAACCGCCGTGTGGACCGCGATCTAAGGTGACAACCATGGCGAAATTCAGGAGTGATGAGAAATCTAAGGTTACAAGCGATTCTACTGGGATAGTAGCGCAACCGCCGGGTAAACTGTGATCCATGGGGGAACGTGCTTTCCATATCCATTTTTAAAAGAATTTTAAAAAAAAAAGTATTTTCCCTGGGAGTTGAAGCAAGTATATTTAGTACTTGGAGATTTTTAGTCTTGCGCCTGGCCAGCGTATGCCTAATGTCTGTAAGAACGACGATGGACTTGTTAAACTTCGAGTTATCAAGTATTTTCAAACTTTGAATAGAAAATCAATAATCTGAAATTAGAATTACATAATTCTAACTTAATGAATTAAGGAAGAAGATTTTTAAAATATCTTGGAAGCACACAGCTTTGGAAATGATGTAATATGCAAATATTTAGCATGAAAGATTTCAAGTTTAAAAATCTGGGTTTTGTAAGTCAAAAAAAAAATTTGGTAAAAGACTTTTGTGTCTTGATTTTTGAAATCGATGAACAAAACTAATGAGATAAAATAAATGGAATGAATCCTATAATTATTTGTGAGTTTGAAACTTGATAAAACTGTGTAGGATATAAATATCGGTGAGATTTTAGCAATCGTTTTTCCTAACTTATAATTTCGGGACGAAATTCTTTTAAGTAGGGGAGATTGTAACGACCCTCAATTTTAAACAATTTAATTTGTGAATATTTAAATTATTTTAAATATTTAAATGATGATTTGACTTGAATTTCAAATTATCAGAATAAATTGGCGATTAAATTTAAAAAAATTTAATCTATTTAAAGTTGAATAGAATTTGAATTTAACTTTGAAGTTGAAATTGAATATTGAATTTGTAATTGAAATTCAAACTAACGACTTAGAAGAAAATAAATTTGGATTTAAGAATTATTACTTATGTAAATTAATAAACTGATAGTTAGTTTTAATAAGAATTTTCTTTAACTTAATTACAATGAAATAAAATCTGAAATAAATGGTTTAAATTAGAATTATAAATAAATCTACATGAGATAGATTTTATAGTTATAAATAAAAGGAAACAAATTATTAATAAATTTTGTGAAATAGTAAGTTGAATAAATAAGTAAAATGAACTATGCAAAATCTTTGGTACACATTTCCTATCTTCTCAACCGAGATATTGTCATTAAAAAAAAATTATAGTATAATAAAAAAAAAAGAGTACACAACGTAATCTTTTCACCATCACCAGCATGTTTCCTCCCCTAAATCAATGTCGTTACATACGCCAGGAATCACACCTTTTTCCTCTGCAAAACCACGACCACGATCCCCTTTTTCATTTTCAATTCATTCGAAAACCCTAAGTCTAAAGCATGCGAAAGAAATAAAAATGGCGGCATCCTCTTCGTCATTTAACAATTAGAGCTTCTTGCGGCTTCAATTTGCTCGATCGACTCTTCGTTTCGCTCGTGTGCTGCCCCAATTCGTTTACAAAGGTGAGTAATTTATACTCACATCTAATTCGAACCGTCAATGATTCTTCTGTTTTCTTTTCTTCGTATGATTTGGTTGCTGGGTAATTTGACTTAGGTCTTGATTTCTCTGATGTTTTAAATCTATTCGGGTTTGAATACTTGATTGACTTTCGGTCTTGAATAGTTAATTGATATTTATAGCTGGGTTACAGTGCAATTTGAACTGCAAATGATTTTGATTTTTGTTGAAATTACTGCTTGATTTGCATGTAACTTCGGCAGTGACTTTGTACATTCCTCTGTTGATATCAGTCTTCACTATATTGAACTTGATTTTTGTTGATGTTGGAAATTGATGTTGATATATGAACTCTTACTACGATTGTGATGTTTGTCACTTTTGCTGTCAACATGAATTTGTTCGACTGTTCCTCGACTTCCTTTTGGCTTCGGCCACTGCTTTGCTTAGCATGAAACTGCTGCATTTATTTGATTAGAAACTGTAATAAAACTTGATTGAGTTTTTGACTTCGGTTTCTTAATTTGGCTTATTTGTTGCAATTGTAACCTGTTGTTACATAACTTCGGTCTTGCACCACTTGCTATTTTGAATTCAAACTGCACTATTACCGTTTGGTACATTTGTTAAAAATGGTTTACTTCGATTCACTTGAGTCTGTACTCGCATTATCAACTTTGAGCTTGTTGTCCATTTCCATTTGAATTATTGCCTCTGGTCCTTGATGTCGCTCGGCATTGAGATATACTTGGGTTACCTTTGTTTTGTGTGTTGAATATCTTGACGGCATATTATGTTGTCTGCTGTCTTCATGAACATATATACGCTTGTTGTATATTTGAGCAGTTAGTGAGTTGTTCAGATACATGTTTTACAGTGCAATCCTTACCCTATCTTGATTGATGCATTTAATTATTTGGGCCTGCTATCATCTGACAAGTATAGCTTTAAATTTTAGCTTCAGATTTTAGTCCATGGGTAATGATATGTGCTTCATTTATTTCTTGATTTTCGTTTTTTTTAACTTCACTGGAATGTGTTGATGCTTCGCCATATTATCCACTGCCTCTCGCAGCACTTTAATATTGTGTAGTTTTTGAATTATCCCTTGTCTGTTGCATTTGCTAGACCCACTTTACAGTTGCATACATTTATGCACTTTTCTTGTTCCATCCATGTTGTAAGAGCTGTAGCATGCTTTGTCATGCATTTTGCATGTGCTGTCTAGTCGAGCTCGGCACTTGAGTTGTCGTGCTTGACTGGCTAGTTTTTTGGCTATTTGATTATTTCAATTGCAGTTCATATGTATGCAGTTTGCCCTTGATTTTTTGCAGTTGCATTGAGTCAGATAAATGATTCATATGCGGTGATGTTGACTTTGCATAAGCTCGATCTCTGTAGCCTTGCTTTGTTCAAGTCATACTTGTAGCCTTTGTGCCTTGTTGTTCCACTGTTACATGCCTTGTTTTCAAATTTACTTCATATATTCAAGTGTACATGCAGCTTGGAGTCAGTTTCCTTGTAGTGCTTACATTCTTGAAACTATTTGGATTTCTGGAATTACTTGAGTTTCATTGTTGCAGTGATATTTTGAATTCTGGTCGAGGTCGTTTGTACTTGCGTTGAATCTGATTTTGATTTGACCTGGTGCACTCGAGTTGGCGAGGTAGTGCACATGTATGTATGTGTGTACTGCAGCCACACCGCCTTGATTTATGGGTATTTGACCTGCAGTTTCATTTTTATGAAAATTTTGCACTTATTGAAATGTGCAGTAATAAGTTGTTGGAAACTTGTTTTATTTCACAAGTTGTTGTGGCGAGGTAGCGCACGCATGCATGCACTGCAGCCACGTAGTATCGACATTTAGAATCGATATTTGAACCTTCATTGATTTTGGTTTGTTGATTTCTTGAGTACGTCATCACGATAGTGGCAAGGCAGTGCACGCAAGCGTGAACTGCAGCCACACGGTTTGATTTTTATTGATATCCTATTTTGTTTTGATTTATGATATTTTGCATAATTCATTACGGTAGTAGCGAGGCAGTGCACGCAAGCGTGAACTGCAGCCACGGAGTTGACATTTTAAATGTGGCGAGGCCGTATACGCGTGTGTGTACTGCAGCCCTACCAAATTTAATGTTTAAATTTATGTCTTCCTTTTGATGAAAATTGTTTTATGTTGCCAATTCAATATATTTTGAATCGATTTTGATGATTTTGTTGTTAATTGCCGTTTAGGCAAATTTTGATTGTTTTCTAAATTATCTTCATCAATAATCCCTTCATCTATCTCATTGATAATCTGAATCTACTGAATTGTTGTTTAACACTGTCAAGTGTTATATTTACCGTTATCTGATTTCTTGTTAAAGGGTCGGATAGGTAAATTATATTTGACTGTCATCTAAATGTTGATTGTTATTGCCTCTATGCACTAATAACTGAGTTTGAATTAGACTGACCTGTGTATTATTTTCTTTTGAATATAATACTCGGGTCAGACCGAGTATTTTTACAGCTTGAAGATTTTCAGGCCGTGAAGTTAGAGAGAGAGGGGAAAGCACTCCACTAAAGTTTTTTTCTAGAAATTTTTTTTCTTGTACTCAAAAATAAAAGATATATATTCCGCTGTATAAAACTTAATGCATTGTACAAACTCTGATATATGTATGTAAGAAAAATTCATTTATGAATAATATTATGATTATTCTGTGATTCTGTGGCTGATTCTGTTTAAACTCTATAAACTGACTAACAATCCGTCATTTTGAACGTTTCGAGTTGGTTTAATTACTGACTAGAGGCGGTCAGGGCGGCGGGTCGTTACACCCTGCAACACAAGACCGGGACTACCCCTTACTAGATAATCCCGAGTGAGATCACCCCACGGTTGGGATCAGCAACCGCACCACTAAGCCGAATAAAAAGGGACATCTAGACAGGGATGACCTCACCTTGAATGGGTGCTACCCACCTAGCCTTGCTGCATAACCCCTGATTTTCAGTCATTCCCGGTTGATGAGGCTTGAGGTTAAGCATTACCTTTTAGAACATATCCCTTAGAATGCCCATCGGCCACCTAACGATGTCCCGAAAGCATTCATCCATACAAGTCCGTCCCGGGTTCGAACGGAACCGAAGGCACTACTCCTACTACATCCATTTTGGAAATATCCTCAGGGTTAGTAGCGACTAGCCCTTGCACTTCACTGCTCCATCTTCGAATCCTAATTCGTTTCCTAAGAAATGTACAAACCGGATCGAAGTGGTTTTCGAGAAATAAATCTCGATCCCGGTCTCTTCGAAACAATCAGCGCATTTGGCCTATAATGATAGTCGGTTATTTAACTATCAATTAATATTCACTAACAACCATCAAACAATAAATAATTTCCTAAATTATTTGTTTAACTCAAATTATCTTCGCAAGATATATTTCCATTTTTAACCCTTTGAAAACAGTTTCAAACCATCTTTCTTTTTCAGAATAAACTTTCCTAAATATTTTCTATCTCCACTGAAATCACCAAGGACAAACACTTAGATTTTAGAACAGTTTTAAAAACACTTTGTTAAAAAATATACTTTAAAATATTTAAATTAAAAACTACTTCGATATTTTATTAAAAATATGTACTTTAGGAATATTTAAAAATGAGGTTACTTTTATATAATATAAACCTAGATTTTCTCTTTAAAACAAACACCAAGTCATTTTAAAATAATTACTTCCATATTAGATTAAAAGAAATACCTACTTTAGAATTTAAATATTTTGAAATAATAAATTTTCCAAAACTTGCTTTTTAAAACAACTTTAAAACTTTTATCGTATATTTAAAAAAATTACTTTGAAAACGTACTTGGTTATCCAGGGAGAATTTCCAATTTCAATCACTTAAATCAATTTTCCAAATTGATTTCCAATTTATTCCATTTGAAATAAATTTCTCTACTTACTCAATTCATTTCAAAATTCGTTAATTATGGACTTTATTGTTATTATTATTATTTTTCGTTTGATTTTAAACAGAAATATACCAATTTCATATTTTCCCAATTTCTTCTTTATTCTTTTCAAAATTTAAATCTTGAATTTAAAATAAAAGCTTTGTTCTTTTAAATAATACCACTGAAGTTTAAAATTAATTAACTCTCTGTTTATTCAAAATTCGCTTTTCATATACGGAATCTATTTATTAGAATTTTAAAATCACTTTATTCTTATCCTGTCAAGCTCGAGTTTTTCACGTTTGAAAATCGACATCCATACTTTACATCGTACTCGAATGCCGCAGATTCGACCGTTCAAATCCGAGTCGCCGGAGCTTATAACACCATTAAGTAAACAACACAGTGGAAGAAAAAGAATAATACATTGATATACAACATTGATACAATATCTGATACAACAAATGATACAATAGATATCAATATACATCAGAGATATGATACAATAAAATAGCAGCGGAAAGAAAATAGATAACACCAGCAGCAGAACTATATCTCCAAGGTAGAGTCTTCAAGAAAGAACTCCAGCAACATCTCGAACCAACATCACGTTGGACTAAGACAAGCAAGTCTCGTCCGCAACCAAAGATTGAACTAGCTCCAGATAATCTACTAAACCTGACTATCTGAAAAGCCCAACTCTAGATTGCCAGTGTGGAAAATAGTGAACACCCCGAGTTTAGGAATGAAACAATAAACTCCGGATCAGTCATGGTACTTGTGTGAGTAACAAAAACAGTTTATCTTTAAAAACAAACAACGAGAGGATTTTTAAGTCAATTCGCAATGCTTTTAGAAAATGAAACTGCCATAAGGCTCCCGCCACACACACAATGCAAACACAGAATTGGAGGAGATTTCTCCTTATGATAGTCAAACATGCTTGATACGGGGAAATTTTCTTTGATATTATTACTATAAGTGCAAAGTGCAGAAAAGAATTTTGAAAGTATAATATAAATCTTAGCCAGCACAGACATTTCGAACTATGCCTACTATAGCTACCATCTAAACAGTGGGGCGCCACCATAAGTAAATGGCAGGTTTTACAACTAAAACCGTAAAGATCTTATATTGGCTGAATGGATTTCCAACAAATGGTTGGGCAAAGGAACTTCCCATACCGAAATGGAACGCCTCTGGAAGGACGTCCCCGGATCCTCACCGGATCGCTCCCAACACAAGGCCGGTGTACCCCCTGCCCGGGAGTATCACCTCAGATAGTCCATCCCCGGTCGTAACCAACCTTTATTCGAGGTACCTCTCAACCAACAACCACAAAGCAATAAGCCTGCAGTAACCACAAAGTAAGTATCTGGGTTCCATACCATGATACCACTCGTAATCCAAAGGAAATGGACAAACCATAGGGGCGCGATCCCTGAAACCTTGCCGCCACGATTCCTGTTTCGACCATAACTGGGATGTGAGGTTCGACGAAATCTCATCCACAAAGCTACGCTTTTCACAAAAGCCACGCTTTGATCAACAAATGATCGGCAGCACTCAGCATGCCACATTACCAAGTTGGGAATATATCGCTGATAACCTTCAACTACATAACCTCTGAGCTCGTACGTCTCAGAGAAGGGTGTTAAGCTAAGAGAATAAATTCTCCGCCACCAACAGAAATGTATTTGAAATAAATCTTCTTTATATCTCAAAATGTAATGTCAGACATACAATCCATACAAGTCTGTTCTAGGTTCAAACAGAACCGAAGGCACTTCCAAAGAAGTCCTTGCAATCCGGGTATTCACAATCCCGATCGGACTTCCCATCACTTAGGGAATCTCTATACTGGAGCAACTCAGTGCAGAGATAATCGATAGGTCATCCTATCGTTCTCGTAAATACTCGGTCTTCACCGCCGGTCTTCAAATGCTATCCATAACGTCGAATCACATATTCGGAATGGGTTATAAGACATAAAGGTCCTCTCCCGGCTAAACCGAATAGTGAGCGCAACATTTAAAACAAATGGATATGGGATTTCAATTAGGTCACAACTTATTACCCAAAACTTTTCTCTCAAATGGTTTAAAAAAAATTACCATTTTCAATTCTTTTTTAAACAAAAAGATTCATTTCACAAAGATCCATTTACGGATTTCAAAACAATTTCCATTTCAATTGGATTAACTCGTTTAAAATCTTTAAATTAAAGATTTAACTTATAGCTTTCAAACCGTTTCCATAACTTGGAAAATCATTTTCATTTTTAACTTGATATCCCTTTTTAACACAATTTGGAAGTTCACTTCTTATATGAAAGCTTTTATTATTTGAAAATGAATAGTTTTATTTTAGAAAGATCCAATTTTATTTACACGAGTTAAAGCCTTTGAATTTAAATTCAAATTCCCAGATCAATATATTAAAAAATGGTTTAACCCATATAAACTCATTTATAAGTTGAATAGCCTTTTTAATCCCTAGTTTCCTACCCATAGAATTCAATTTCAAATATTGAATTCAAATTTGAATCAAAATATTTAAATTTAAATATTCAACTTTTAAACTATTTCAAAATCCATGACTTAATCGATTTCCTCGTGAAATCCATATTGGAGTGTGTATAAGTGTGGTCCAGAGGTTTAACACAATAGTGCAACATCATTCAATCATCACAGATTAAAACACAGAAATATAGTTTATAAGCGGTATAAACTACAACGCTTATCTTACAGATCACAGATATATATAACAGATAATAAATTACAGTCATCCCAGATAAATAAACTACATTACAGATCACAACACAAATCAGGATGTATCACAAAGCATCAGACATCGGAAATATCAAATAATTCAACATCCAATGTAATTCAAACATCCATAAGTAGGTTAAATTTAAATTATCTGATTAAATTTAACTCAGATTAATTTCTATGGATAAATTTGCTAGTCATGGTAAATTAATAATCAATTAATTACAAAACATTTAATAAATTGTCCTTCAATTAATTATTAATTAACCCTTAGTAAAAAAATAAATCCTTAATTAATTTTCATAATTAATAACAAATTAACTACTCCTTAAGTAATAATTATTTCTTAATCACTTTCCTTAACTTATTAACTTTTAATAAATTAATTATTCTCAAATTAATTGCTTTGGTTAATTTATCACATTATTCTTAAATTAATTATTGCTTAATCACTTGATTTATCAACTTTAATTATTAATTAATATCTAATTAACAATCGTTAATTTATAAATTAATTATTCCTTACTTAATAAATCTTTACCTCTTGATCATTTAATTAATCTTAATTAATCACATTTATTAATTTATTCTTAATTAATTACCATTTGACGAATTTTCCTTAATTTATCATAATAAGTAATTATCCCTAATTACTTATTTAATCAATTATTAATTCATAATTAATATCTTAAATAGTTAAATCTTAATCATGAATTAACTTTTAAGATAAACTCATTCTTATAAATGAATTAAATATCATTTACCAATATGTTTGAACTTTTATTTTCAAACTTGTCTTTTAAATTCCATTTGAAATCCAAGATTTAAAATGAACCTTTATTTATCTTTAATAAAGTTAAAAACTAATTTTTAGAATCTTTTAACTTACTTGTTGAAGTAATATTTTTATTATAAAGAAATTTTAAAAGAGTAAAAATCAAATTATGTATACTTGAAAATTTTACTTATTTAAAAATATAAATCTATAAAACTTAGTTTATATTTCAAAGTCTAGAATTCAATTTAAATTCAGGTCCAGTTTCAAGTTTTTAATTTAACTTGTTTTAAATCTTTCTTTTACACATTTCAAATTCATTTTAAATACAAATATTTCATTTTTACTTACTTGCTTAAACACTTTTAAGTTATTTAAACAATTTAAAATTTAAAACTTCTTTGATTTCAGAACTAGGATTCAAATTATATTTGAATCCAAATTTAGATTTGACTTAAAATTTATTTATTATTTAAACCTTTTAAGGTTGTTTACAAAAAAAATTAAATTTAAAACCTAATCTTATTTCAAAACTGGGATTTAAACTTCACTCGAATTCAAACTTAACTTTGATTTAAAATTTAATTTAAATCTTATTTTATAAATTTAAATCTCAGTTTTAAACTAAGGCAACCGAACAGAACCTGAAGCAAACATTTGACCCGAGTCTCACCATACTTGCTTCGAGTCCCACACTTAATCTAATCACTTCGAGCTTCTTCCCGAGACACACACGAAAACACCAGCTCCAACTCAAAACAAAATGCCCAGATCCAAACGCAATGTTCTCGTGCACGTGTACAGCAATGCCGATCGCTGGCGAACCCCCCTTCGGCTCTGACAAGTCGACATCCACCCTGACAACCCAACGCAAGCATCAGATCATTCATCCTATAACTCGAAGTCAAATTCGAGTTCAAACCAAACCTGGAACAAGAAAACAACCACCACTTCAAAAACCTGTCAACGCGCCGTTCACCCAACCTCGGCCATTAGAATTCGTGCAACTCCGGCCACGCATGCGTCGACACTTCCTCCACCATCACCCCAAACCACGTTGAACTCGATCACCCCTAGACCAAGGACGAATCAAAATATGCAACCTCGTCAAAACCATAACCTAAACCCTAAATTCGATTCGACTTACAAAATTTTGCATTGGAAAATTTTTCCAACATTTTTCCTATATCCACGAATCAATAATCTAGCTCCATAACAAATTTCAGCATCAACAATTCATTAAATCAACAGAATTTTGAAAAAAAGTGATTTTTGTTCATCTGTAAACTGCTCCTTTATTTCTCAACTAAAAATTTTCATTTTTGTTTTAAAAATCAAGTTTAAGCTTTAGCTTTTGATTCATATACCTGAATCTATGAATCATAAAAATTAAATTTTAACTTATTTAAGTTTTCTACTATTGTTTTATTATTTCCAGAGGCCAAAACAAATTAGTTTAACTTAAACCAACTTTTAAACTTAAAACTAAGATACACAAACATATTTTGTTCGAAACTTAAGTACTAATAAAGATCAGATTAAGAGCAAGTAAAGTTTGATTAGTAATTGAGCCTGGGAACTAAAATCAGAGGGAAAGAATTCAGATCAACCATTGCACACACCAGTATACATATGTAAACACAAAGATTTAAAATATGCTCACAAACATATTTTATTTCAGAGATGAGCATGTAACCGTATACTTGATATTTTAAATTAGTGATGTTACTCACTTGGTTCCAGAAGAATGAACAGAGTCTTCTTTTGAACTAGGCTTGAAATTGCAAGCTGAAGCTTTTATCTTTAATCCTCTGGTTACATTGGTTTATTTTGATGTTTAAGTTGAATTCTTGTTTGAGTTCCAGCTGGTATTTTCTTTCAGTTTTGCACAGCTTGAAGTGAACAAATTTGCAATGGGGATGATGTATGGATATATAGAATGTGTGATGTTATTTGGTTAGTACAAGGGAATATTTTTATTTGTACTATTTATCAGTGAGATCTTTCTTTTGTGGCTGATATAATATGGTTTGGTGGCTGATGAGATACAATTTGGCTTGCATTAATTACTTGTACAAATGAGTAATTTTTTCATGTCTTCCTTTGCGAGCCATTCATGTATATTTTTATTTGTTCCATTCTTTTTTTTTCAATTGTTCATACTAAAATATATATTTGTTTTGTACAATAGAGGTACAAGATTTTCTTTGGAGGCTAATATCTTGCATTAGAAAACAATTCGAATTTGACAAAAGATGTTGCCAGCATTTAATGCCTGTCCCTTATGCTTTGTTTACAACTTGTTTTCGACTGTATTTATTATGTTTGAGTTAAGTATATTTGTTGTTTTAAATTAATTAATGTGTCACTATATATTTTACATAATTTTACCAACATATTGTTTGACTAGCTTGCTTTATACTTTATGTTTTCATTTTTATACTTTATTTGTTTTAGATATTTTCACTACTTTGTTCTTAGCTTTGCATTTCTAACTTAAGTATTTAAATTTCCTTATTTTTCTTTATACTTTGTAGTTTATCTATTATCTTGCATTTTACACACTTGAATGTATTCTGACTATCTTCTTTTACAGGCTAATCCATAGATAGTTATATTTTCTTTTTGTTCATACTCGATTGTTTACACTTGTCCTTTTACTTGAATATATTTTTGCTTTGCTTTAGCCTTATTACTTAGGGATATAAATGAAGTTCTATTGTTAATATGTTGTTAGAATTTTTAGCTAATGCTCTACTTTGTATTCATTTTATATTTATTTATTTTGCAAGTACATTTTGTTTATATTTTACTTTTCTTTACAATAATTTATAGCAATTGCCAATTTTTTCACAAGTTTTATTAAAAATTAAATTAATTAACAATTTAAACTTAATTGAAATTCGGGATCTTTACAGATTCCCCTCGTTAAAGAAATTTCATCCCCGAAATTTACAGGCACGAAAACAACACAGAGATAGATGAAAAATATTTCATCAAATCAAAATGAATATTTATTATGTATTTGGCTCACCAAATCAGAATATCAATAATAGATACAAAAATGAATCTATTTAACACTTCATAAGATATTCGGGTTATCCAGATCTATGAGATACGCAGAGGCATTGGTTAGTCCAAAGGGATAACTAACCGTCCGTAGAATATATCGGGACATAAACAATAGATAAATGGATTTTTATTTTTCCACAACTTCCAAATACTAGATATGGATTCCAAACTCAGATCAGAATATCTCAAAATATATACCAACTTGTCCCTCTTCGGACTTCGATCTACCCAAGAAATTATAACAGAATTTCAAAATTCAAACTTGGTTTTAAACGAAATCGTTTTATCGATACAATTCAAATTTTGCTTCATATTCTATTAATCAATTCAACTTAAATTAAAATTTCCAATTTATTTAAATTTTCAATTCCAAATTTCTAATTCTTATTCATTAAGGTTTAAATCAAAATTGATAAGGAACTGATGAAGATACGAAGTAAAAATTTTCCTGCAATGATTCGTAGGGCCACCATCACACTGCAACGTCTTCTTGTAGCTGGTACGAAGCAATCAAAAAGAATTTAGAAACGAATCAAAGGAGATTGATAGAGAAATATTGTTTCCACTGTTGTAGTGTATTGACCATTTATAGTGGTATTTCCCTGTCCCCTATCTCGTTCTCTTCTTGCACTCATACTTACTATCAGTGGATAGTAAGAGAATTTACTGAGACATTCAAACGGATATCTTAGGGATAGTCATTCTAGGGTATACTTCACCCTATTTTTAATGAGCTACTTAACGTGTTATACTCCTGAGCTAAAGTTCAACCTTAGCTCTGATACCAATTGTCACGCTCGAGTTTTTCGCGTTCGAAAATCAGCATCCATACTTCGTACTCGAATGCCGCAGATTCGACCGTTCAAATCCGAGTCGCCGAAGCTTATAACACCATTAAGTAAATAATACAGTGGAAGAAAAAGGATAATACATTGATATACAGCATTGATACAATATCTGATGCAACAGACGATATAATAGATATCAATATACATCAGTGATATGATACAATAAAATAGTAGTGGAAAGAAAATAGATAACACCAGCAGCAGAACAATATCTCCAAGATAGAGTCTTCAAGAAAGAACTCCAACAACATCTCGAACCAACATCACGATGGACTAAGACAAGCAAGTCTCGTCAACAACCAAAGATTGAATTAGCTCCAGATAATCTACTAAACCTGACTATCTGAAAAACCCAACTCTAGACTGCCCGTGTGGAAAATAGTGAGCGCCCAAAGTTTAGGAAAGAAACAATAAACTCGGATCAGTCATGGGACTGGTGTGGGTAATAAAAACAGTTTATCTTTAAAAACAAACAACGAGAGGATTTTTACAGTCAATTCGCAAAGCTTTTAGAAATGAAACTACCATAAGGCCTCCCGCCACACACACAATGCAAACGCAGAATTGGAGGAGATTTCTCCTTATGATAGTCAAACATGCTTGATACGGGGAAATTTTCTTTGATATTATCACTATAAGTGCAAAGTGCAGAAAAGCATTTTGACAGTATAATATAAATCTTATCCAGCATAGACATTTCGAACTATGCCTACTATAGCTACCATCTAAACAGTGGGTTGCTACAATAAGTAAATGGCAGGTTTTACGATTAAAACCGTAAAGAGCTTATATTGGATGAATGGATTTCCAACAAATGGCCAGGCAAAGGAACTTCCCATACCGAAATGGAATGCCTCTGGAAGGACGTCCCCGGATCCTAACCGGATCTCTGCCAACACAAGGCCGGTGTACCCCCTGCCCGGGTGTATCACCTCAGATATTCCATCCCCGGTCGTAACCAAACTTTATTCGAGGTACCTCTCAACCAACAACCACAAAGCAATAAGTCTGCAGCAACCACAAAGTAAGTATCTGGGCTCCATACCATGATACCACTCATAATCCAAAAGAAATGGACATACCCTAGGGGCACGATCCCTGAAACCTTGCTGCCACGATTCCTGTTTCGACCATCACCGGGTTGTGAGATTCGACGAAATCTCGTCCACAAAGCTACGCTTTTCACAAAAGCCACGCTTTGATCAAAAAATGATCAGCAGCACTCAGCATGCCACATTACCAAGTTGGGAATATATCGCTGATAACCTTCAACTACATAACCTCTGAGCTCGTACGTCTCAGAGAAGGGTGTTAAGCTAAGAGAATAAATTCTCCGCCACCAGCAGAAATGTATTTGAAAGAAATCTGCTTTATATCTCAAAATGTAATGTCAGACATACAATCCATACAAGTCTGTTCTGGGTTCGAACAGAACCGAAGGCACTTCCAAAGAAGTCCTTGCAATCCGGGTATTCACAATCCCGATCGGACTTCCCATCTCTTAGGGAATCTCTATACCGGAGCAACTCAGTGCAGAGATAATCGATAGGTCATCCTATCGTTCTCGTAAATACCCAGTCTTCACCGCTGGTCTTCAAATGCTATCCATAACGTCGAATCACATATTCGGAATGGGTTATAAGACACAAAGGTCCTCTCCCGGCTAAACCGAATAGTGAGCGCAACATTTAAAACAAATTGATATGGGATTTCAATTAGGTCACAACTTATTACCCAAAACTTTTCTTTCAAATGGTTTAAAAAAATTACCATTTTCAATCCTTTTTAAACAAAAGATTCATTTCACAAAGATCCATTTACGGATTTCAAAACAATTTCCATTTCAATTGGATTAACTCGTTTAAATCTTTAAATTAAAGATTTAACTTATAGCTTTCAAACCGTTTCCATAACTTGGAAAATCATTTTCATTTTTAACTTGAAATCCCTTTTTAACACAATTTGGAAGTTCACTTCTTATATGAAAGCTTTTATTATTTGAAAACGAATAGTTTTATTTCAGAAAGATCCAATTTTATTTACACGAGTTAAAGCCTTTGAATTTAAATTCAAATTCCCAGATCAATATATTATAAAATGGTTTAACCCATATAAACTCATTTATAAGTTGAATATCCTTTTTAATCCCTAGTTTCCTACTCATAGAATTCAATTTCAAATATTGAATTCAAATTTAAAACAAAATATTTAAATTTAAATATTCAACTTTTAACTATTTCAAAATCTGTGACTTAATCGATTTCCTCGTGAAATCCATATTGGTGTGTGTATAAGTGTGGTCCAGGGGTTTAACACAATAGTGCAACAGCATTCAATCATCACAGATTAAAACACAGAAATATAGTTGATAAGCGGTATAAACTACAATGCTTATGTTACAGATCATATATATATATATATATATATATATATATAATAAATTACAGTCATCCCAGATAAATAAACTACATTACAGATCACAACACAAATCAGGATATATCACAAAGCATCAGACATCAGAAATATCAAACAATTCAACATCCAATGCAATTCAAACATCCATAAGTCGGATCAATTTAAATTATCTGATTAAATTTAACTCGGATTAATTTCTGTGGATAAATTTGCTAGTCATGGTAAATTAATAATCAATTAATTACAAAACATTTAATAAATTATCCTTTAATTAATTATTAATTAACCCTTAGTAAAAAAATAAATCCTTAATTAATTTTCTTAATTAACAACAAATTAACTAATCCTTAAGTAATAATTATTTCTTAATCACTTTCCTTAACTTATTAACTTATAATAAATTAATTATTCTCAAATTAATTGCTTTGGTTAATTTATCACATTATTCCTAAATTAATTATTGCTTAATCACTTGATTTATCAAATTTAATTATTAATTAATATCTAATTAACAATCCTTTATTTATAAATTAATTATTCCTTACTTAATAAATCTTTACCTCTTGATCATTTAATTAATCTTAATTGATCACATTTATTAATTAATTCTTAATTAATTACCATTTGACGAATTTTCCTTAATTTATCATAATAAGTAATTATCCCTAATTACTTATTTAATCAATTATTAATCCATAATTAATATCTTAAATAGTTAATTCTTAATCATGAACAAACTTTTAAGATAAACTCATTCTTATAAATGATTTAAATATCATTTACCAATATGTTTGAACTTTTATTTTCAAACTTGTCTTTTAAATTCCATTTGAAATCCAAGATTTAAAATGAACCTTTACTTATCTTTAATAAAGTTAAAAACTAATTTTTAGAATCTTTTAACTTACTTGTTGAAGTAATATTTTTATTATAAAGAAATTTTAAAAGAGTAAAAATCAAATTAAGTATACTTGAACATTTTACTTATTTAAAAATATAAATCTATAAAACTTAGTTTATATTTCAAAGTCTAGTATTCAATTTAAATTCAGGTCCAGTTTCAAGTTTTTAATTTAACTTGTTTTAAATCTTTCTTTTACACATTTCAAATTCATTTTAAATACAAATCTTTTATTTTTACTTACTTGCTTAAACACTTTTAAGTTATTTAAACAATTTAAATTTTAAAACTTCTTTGAATTCATAACTAGGATTCAAATTATATTTGAATCCAAATTTAGATTTGACTTAAAACTTATTTACAATATAAACTTTATTTCTTTCAAATTCAAACTATTTAAACCTTTTAAGGTTGTTTACTAAAAAAAATTAAATTTAAAACTTAATCTTATTTCAAAACTGGGATTTAAACTTCACTTGAATTGAAACTTAACTTTGATTTAAAATTTGATTTAATTCTTTTTTTATAAATTTAAATCTCAGTTTTAAACTCGAGCAACCAAACAAGTTTGTAAACCTGAAGCAAATATTTGACCCGAGTCTCACCTTACTTGCATCAAGTCCCATACTTAATCTAATCGCTTCGAGCTTCTTCCCGAGACACACACGAAAACACCAGCTCCAACTCAAAACAAAATGCCCAGATCCAAACACAACGTGCTCGTGCACGCGTACATCAACGCCGATCGCTGGCGAATCCCCCTCCGGCCTCTGACAAGCCGACATCCACCCTGACAACCCAACGCAAGCATCAGATCATTCATCCCATACATTGAAGTCAAATTCGAGTTCAAACCAAACCTGGAACAAGAAAGCAACCACCACTTCAAAAACCTGTCAACGCGCCGTTCACCCAACCTTGGCCATCAGAATTCGTGCAACTCCGGCCACGCACGCGTCAACACTTCCTCCACCATCACCCCAAACCACGTTGAACTCGATCATGTCTCCCAAACCACAGATCCAAATGCTACGAAATTTTCACAGCATCTTCCATACAAGGTATAGAATGTTCTAGCCAAGTTTCAGCTCGATTAGATGAATTTTTGAGGGATATGAAATCATTTCGTATCGATCACAGATCGAGTCGAAACTTAGTGGGGTCGGTCACGTAGGAGACTCACGTGCCAGAAGAAGTCTCCCGAAGTTTGAGCGAGATCTGAGCCTCCTATGCCTATAAATAGCACTCTGGAGCCTTCAGAAAAGGGACCTATCGGCCACTAAACGTTCAGACTCTACTGGATTCAATTCTACATCATTTTATCATTCAAACATCAGAGCTGTAGCTTACTATAATCCACTGTAATGGATTGAAATCATTAAGTGAATCAACAAAATCATAACCTTCAGAGTGGACGTAGGCAAGATCGCCGAACCACTATAAATCCTATGTTTCTGATTGTTATTTCTGAATTGTTGTGCTTGATATTGCTTAGATCTGAGATTTTTGTTGAATATTGCTGATTTGTATTCATATACGGGTGCTTTCACGATATTGGGGTGTGTGACCATTTTTGGTGCAAACACTTTGGTGCTTTCACTAAGAAGGTTGATTCAGGAGAAGTTGAGTTTGAAGATTTAAGAATTCAGATTTAAGGAGCTATGACAAGGCAAACGAGTAGAAGGCAGAGGCCAAAGAGAAGTCAGCATGAGGGAAGTCAAGAGGCTTCTTCAGGAGCTAAACAGGCATCGATCTTTATCACCAGGGATGAGATGGAGACGATGATGAAGAGGCAAGAAGAGTTGATCCAGAGCTTGTTCCAACAGATCGGGCAACTTGGAGCGCAGAATCGAGGAGTAAATGGAGTTCAGGATGGAGCAGAACCATCCGGCATAGCACCTGGATTAGGGGGCACATACTTGAAGCATGTTGATCCAATCCCAGAGAGAGATAGGGGCATCCGAGCAACCTGGTGGTAGTAAAAGAATAAACGCTCAGCCAGGGGGCAGATAAAATTCCCTCGTGAACTCGGGGGGCGGGTCGAAAGCGATGAATAAGTCGCAAACCTCTCACTAACACAGTTAAATCATTTACACATGTAAAAGATCGCGTACGATCCATAGGATGCTCTGAATGACTACTGACCGCACATAGTAAGAGTTTGCGGTTTGACATCCTCGTCTTGCTTTTGCTTTGATTTTGATTTGGACATTTGGACTTAGTCTGTTTGGACATTTTTGTTGTGGAATTTGTATGATTATTGCTTTGATATTTGCAATTCGGTGAAATAATTTACTTGTACGCCCGTTGGATCGCGAACGTTCCACGAGCACCTCTTGTATGGCGATGAACCGCCAAAGTCTTTGATTCAGAAACTCCCCCGGACATGAAACCTGGTATCGATAACACTAAGTCCCCCCCCCCCCCCCCCCCCGGGCACACACATTTCGCCTCGAACGGCACCTGATGTGCACGTAAATGTGCACATTTTTATCGCCATATTTAATCTATTTAAATCAAATAAATGATCATATTGGGTATTTTAACTTGTTTTAACCAAAATTCACATTAATTCCAAATTGTCACACATTCATCTTCATACAAGGGTGAAATGGTCATTTTTGTGCATTTATTAAATTGTGAAAATTTATTTAGAATTTTCTATGTTTTTTGTAGGAAATTTGGTGACTTTCACAAGTGGTTTCATGAAGATATGCATGCACAAAATCAATACAAAGGAATGAAGATGAAAATAATTCAAAGTGAAGATCATGGAGGACCCCACCTACCCACCTACCTTAATGTACAAATTAAAGGCTAATGCACATGCTTATGGATTTAATGTCTTCATGTACATTTAAGTGGGGATTAAAACATGCTAATGATAACTTGGCCTCCACACTTTCTCATGGGCATTTTGGGCATTCCCCAAAAATAGGAATTAGGGTTTTAAACTTGTATATATACCCCTTATGTTTCATGTAACATGATCTTCTCTTAGTCTCTCTTAGGTCTCCTTCTCTTTAGTTTAGTTTAGATCAAAAATAAAATGAAAGCTCCTCTTTCTCTTTTCATGGCTACTTAGCCATTTTTTATTTTATGTAATCTTTTTTATTTTATGCAATTTAATACATGCTCTTTTCTTTTCATGTTCATTTACTTTCATGTTGTAGTGTAGATCTCTTTTATTTTATGCAAGTAGAATAATTTTTTCTTTTTGCTCTCTTTTTGCTCTTTTTTTCTCTTCTTGTTTAATGTTGTTTTCTACATTTGTTCATATAATAACAAATATGAGAGCTTAATCCCTTCAATTTAGGGGTAATGAAGCTCTCAAGCATGTAGATCCAACATTTTGTTGTTTATGCTCTCTTTTTGTGCTTAATGAGAATGATTGAAGTGGTTTAATGATGTTGTTTAGCTTTGAATTTGATAGTCTATGTTGTTTATAACAAATAGGCTAAGCTTAAACAAACATAACACAAATTGCCTCTTCATCTAAATATGATTATGGCAAAGAAGTGAATGTTGAAATTGAAATTTGATAGCCTATATTTCTAAACAATAGTTAATAGGCTATGCTTAAAATAGATTTTTATTTCAACTTTGTTGTCATATTTCATGAGATTTAAAAGTGTATTAGTGGTTGTGTTATAGTTTGATGGTTTATATTGAGCTAATTAATAGCACAAATATACCATACTTATGATAAGCACATCAACTAATTCACTAATGACAAGAAAAGAGAGATCATAACTTCATTTTGTTGATTTATATGATCTAGAGAGTGGATTTATCTCTAAATTGTTCCTTTGACTCTCATATTTTTATCATTTTCTTTTGCTAGTTTTTGTTAGTTTCTTACATTTTTATCTAATCACACTTTCAACTTTGGTTTAATTTGATTGAATAGAATTTTAAAATCATCAATTCCCTGCGGATCGACCCGTATTCGCCGCGTGCTACATTCGTACACCGTGCGCTTGCGGTATAAATTTTATTTCTAAATTCGTTCGACGGTTTTCTAATCCGATAGAATTTCCGTCGACGAACAAGTTTTTGGCGCCATTGCCGGGGAGTTGATTCGATTTTGATTTTCTATTATTCGAATTATTTTCATTTGATTTTTGTGTGTGTTTATTTTGTGTGTCTGTGTTTAAAAAAGAAAAGAAAAAAATAATGTGTTTGTTTGATTTTTGTGTGCATTTGTTGGTGTGCTTGTTGTTCTAGTTTCATTTCTATTTGCACTTTTGATTGAAAAAATAAAAAATCATCACACTGCAATTCAATACTGTGCATTCTAGTTTGCATTTGTCATCTCTGTTTTCAGTAACTTCTGTGTTCTTTTGTTTCAGTTGTGTGCAAGTGTGTCATCACTAAAAAAAAAAAAACAAATTTCATTCCATTTTACATTTGAATTTCAGTATTACATCTTTTGCTTTACACTGTGTTTGCATACATCTGTGCTACAATACATTTGTAATTTGTATTACATTAGTGTTACTACTTCACCATCTCACAGATTTGCCATCTCAGTTCTGCAACCACCAACAGATCATTCATCAAACACCCACCCAAACCCCTGTCTTCCCACCATTCATCTCTGTTCACACACATCTCACATAACTCCATTTACATCTCCTCCTGATGATACACTATTGCTCGATAAACTGCATACAACTACCATTGCTCATCTCCACTTTTCATCTACCTCTCCACTCTTCATCTGCTTGCTGACATACACTGACATAACCATCCACACAAGTTGATCACCTCTGATCATCTCATTTCATCAACTCTCACACTTACTGACCAAACCACTACCCACCAATATACATACAACAGTTTCAGATCATCCACAAATCATCACCTTACCACCTGAACTCCAACAATACATCATCACCACTGTGCATATTCATCAATTTGCTGCTGCATTATTCATTTGCCATCATCCCCGTATCCTACTTCCTAACTGTTCCTCATTGCTAAGCATCCACCAGACAATTACATCCCCTCCCCTTGTCACTCAAACTAAACCATCAATCAACACCTGCAGTGAGCCCCGCCATCCCCTGTGAAATCACCAAATCAACTTGACACCGTTCACAAACCAACGTTCACTGACATTCACTTCAACTTCCTCTGACAACACCATCCATCAATTGCCACTACCATAATCCTCACTAATCTGCTCACATACCAGACAGCAGAGCATCTCCAACCATCAACTCACTGCAGCAATACCCAATACACCACCAGACTTCACTGCTAACATTCAAACACTTTCTCAACAATCAAACAAAACACTACTGTCTACACCTCCTCCAACTCCAACAATTTCAACTTCCCCACCACTGCCACATCTCCTATACCAAAGCCACCGCAAACAGCATCCACATTCAATTCACCACATTCCCTCAACCAACTTAACTGCCACATCAGTGCCATTCCACTACAAACTCAGACACATCTTGCAACTTCAAACAAAATTACTGCATCCAGACTTCACTTTTACAACCCACGCTGTCTTCATCCAGATCGTCTATCATAACCCGTTCAAGCCTCTACCACCTCTGCTACATCACCTCCCCTTTTCAGCTTCAACTCACTTCACACTAATCGAATCCAGCAGACCACAAACACTCTTGAATCCACTTCGAACACCAGCCACCACCCGCCTCATTTCTGCAAAAACATCACAAACATCCCCTGCCTTCCCTCCTCCTTACATTTAGACTACATTCATCCACTATACTTGACCTCCTCCAGCAAGTCGCAGAGGAACCCATCTTCATCATCATCTTGCAAACTGACATTTCAGTGCAACAAAACTTCCTTCCACATCACAGCTCAGTGCACGTCATGCACATCCCTCAACAGCACTATCAACTACTACAAACCCAAAACTCCGCCTTCATCCCAAACCCAACCTCAGCAATCCATTGGCCAATTCCCCCATCCTCGAACCCATTGAATCAGCAACCGCCTCTTCCCCAACTCAATCGCCAGAACCACGTCAACTTCAAAACACCTCGCCTTCTCTACCTGAACCCAATTGAAAGTGCGAATTATCACCTGAAATCGCGACAGCGCCTCTATAATCTCCTAGAATAAAACGCGCAACCCAAATCCAGTCGTTTCTTCAACAATCGTGACCAATTCATCCCCTCGACACTCTTCCATTTCTAGTTGGTTTCGACTTCAATTTAGATTGCTGAAAATTGGGTTGCGAAATTGAGCGTTTATTTATTGTTTTGAATGGTTTGTGAACAGGATTTATGAGTGGATTTATTCGTGAATTAGGCAGAAACTGTGAATTGGTTTTGAACTCATAGCTTAATTGGGCTGGGCTGAGAAGTTTGTGTTTGTCTTCGATTAGTTTAAGTTTCACAAATTGGTTTATTTAGTTTAAAAAAAAAAAAAAGGGACAAATTTTTTTGTTTTGTTTCTGCCTTTGTTCTTTATCTGTGTTCATTTGATTTATTTAGCTAGTAATTTATCTTTGTTTTCATATTCCTTTTGTTGTTTTTCAAATAAAAAAAAGCAATTTCTTTTCTCCTTTTTTTTTTTTTTTAAGTAAAACCCTACTTTTAAGTTTCCTTTCAAAAAAAAAAAAAAAAATTGTACATATACTTGTTCTGTTGCCAAAAAAAAAATATTGTCTGCTTGCTAATAGTTTTTTTTGTTTTATTTGCCTTGCATTGTATATATCTCTTGTTTTTATTAGTTGCATTGTTGATTGCTTACATTTGAATTTATATATATAAAAAAATTCAAAAAAAAAAAACAAACAAAAACAAAAATCATTTGTAGTTGCATTGTTAATACACGTTTAATTTCTGCTTTGCATTTCATCTTAGATTTTGATTAATAATAATGATTAGACATCGATAACACTTAATTGTATATTGACAATTTGTCTTCTTTGAACAATTTAATTTCTTGGTGTCTAGGCTACGGCAGAGTAATAACCATTTATAAATATTACGGTGATTCGTAAATATTATAGTGGTTGTTCCTCTGAAGGTACTTAAACCTTCGGCTGCATTGCTACGGTGATTCGTGGTGCACCGATAAATCCTGTCCGTTACCTGGCTGAGAACTATCTTGTTGATTTAAGACAATTCGTAATTATACAATTTTGGGTTAGCTTAGGATAAATCATTTGTAATTAACCCTTGCATTCATATAGTTGCATTAATTCATGCATATTTAAAAAAACAAAAAAATTCAAAATCCAAAACTAAAAAAATTGTAAATATTCCTTTTCCTTTGAAATTTTTAAATCCTTTTCTTTTTTGAAATTTCAAAAAAAAAAAAAAATTAGAAAAAAGCCAAAATCTAAAAAAAAACTTTCCAAAAACAAAGAAAAAACTTGAAAAAACCAAAAAAACAAAGCAAAAATCAATTTCCTTTTGAAAAACAAATTGTATTTGTAAATATTTTTCCTTTATAATAAAACAACCCTAAAACATTCTTGAAAATGTCCAAGTTTCCCCACTTATATGAATTTTACAATAGTTGTGAAAATCAATATAATCCATATAATTTCACTCCAAATTCGTATGGATATTTTAACGACAATTATTGTTTCAACAATTCAAATTTTGAACAACAAAGTTTTCAAAACGATGACCCTTCTTCGACTCTTGAAAATAGCATTTCATCTTTACTTGAACTGTCTACACAACAAAATCAGAGTATAAATGATTTGTGTAATTCATATTTGTGTAATAACTCGAGTCAAGGATTTCAAAATTTGAATTTAATTCAAAGTTCAAACGATTTCGAGTATAACCCATGCCAATTCAATTTTGAACTCCAAAACGAATTTCAAAATCAAAATGAAAATGTGATCCACTTTTCAAATAATTTTGGCAATGGGAATAATCTTAACCACGATGCGATTGATAATTTTTGTTCTCAACAATTCCAAATCGAAAATTCTCAAGTTAATAATTACAAATTGGATTTTGTTGAACAAATGAACGAAATTTACGATGATCACACGGATTCTTTGTTTGAAACTTATATGAAACAACGTAAAAAACAAAATCAAATTCCAATGTGTGACGAGTCAAACGATAATCCATCTTTTACCAAAATTCATGATTTTCAAATAACAACTTTTGAAACTGAAAATGACGATCTTAATGAAGTTGTTGAAAAATTGGTGATCGAATTGGATTTCAATTCTTTTGAGGGTATGGAACCAAATGTAAAATTCGATCTTCCTTTTCTCGATTTCGAAAATTTGAATACAACAACTTTGGATTTTGAACTTGAGATATGTAATAAAGTTGTTGATAATCCAACAAAGGAAGAAGAATTTAATGAACACGAATTTTTTGGCCTTTTGGATGACGAGTTGTTAAATTCCAACGGGGAAGATGAAAATCACCATCTTGATTTTGAAATCAATAACTCTGAAAATGTTTTCAATAATAAACTTGAATTTCAATTTGGTGAAAATAAATGTGAATTTCAATCAATTGTTTTATCAACCCCAAAAATCATCGAAAACAAAACAACTCGTTCAATTTTTAATAAGACAAAATTCATTTTTCCAAATCGACAATCAACTTCGAAATCTTTTACGATTTGGTTTTTCGTGCTTAAGCTGTGTCTCACACATTTGACGAGACAAATGAATCGGTCTTTAGAAGACCATTTCATTTACTTTTTGACTGTGTACTTTCTCATCTCTTGTAAATAATAATCTTTCATGTAAATATTAGATTTTTATTTTATTTTTCTCCTTCCACTTGGGTTGACTGTGGGGACACAGTCAAAATCAAGTGTGAGGGGAGACTCATCTTCATTTTTTTTCATGGTTTATTTTTGCTTTAAAATCACAAAAAAAATTAAAAAAAAAATCCCAAAAACAAATTTTCTTTTGATTTATTTTTAAAAGAAACACTATAAGATAAATATATGGCTTTGGTTTATTAAATTGAAATTTTTGAAAATTTATTGGTCTTAACAAAAAATAAAAATGAAGTTTGATTACAAATAATAATGGTTTAACTAGTATATAGGAAGATTCATACGTGTTGATTATGAAGTACATCCTAATTGAAAATCTTTGTTTTAAAAAGTGGTTGATTTAAAGTAAAGGATATAACATTTTTTTTGTCTTCTAAGTTAAATGGTGCTAAGGTGATTTTGCAAAACTCCCTCTCAAAAAGATATAAAAATAAAAAATAATAACATCCAAGTATTCACTCTCATTTAAAAGTCCTCACGGTTATGCATGGGTGAATTACTTGGAATCTTTAATTATGTGCTTCCATACTCATTTAAAAGTCCTCACGGTTATGCATGTATGGAACACATGTAAAAAAAAACATAATAAAAACCACCTACGGTCGATAGGTGTATGCACGAAAGTGTGTGCACTCGCCATGCTCTGTGCTCCCCTCACATAAGCCCGAAAGGCAGTGCATGGGTGGTACATCTGGCCTCAGTTTACCTGAGCTAGGTGTGTAATTTTTCTTGCAAATAATGAGAGAGCAAGCAATTGAAATCCTAGCACTATTTTTACTTAGTTGATTTGATTTGTTATTGAAAAGAAATGAAAATACCACTTTGATAAACTTTGATAATCAACTAAGGATCCATTTTATAATTACACTTTGTTATCAACCGAAACAACAAGTTAAACTATTGTCTATTTGTTATGATAACTTGATTTTTGTTGGAAATTTTGACGAGTAAATGACATAAATTTTCAAGATAATAACCAAAACCTATATTTAACTTATTCGTGTCAATTTAAAAATAAATCCTTCATTGTAAATATTTTCAAAACTTTCATTCATCTCTCTTTGTAAATAAATCTTGCATTTGTAAATATTTTCATCCTGCATTTGGATTTTGTGGGTAGTATCCGCTGAAAACCCTCACGAGACAACACTCGTCCTACTGGGGACACCCAGAGGTTTAACGGCTTATTGCATACGCTCAATGCAATCGTGCTCCCTACGAAAACGGATTTACCTTAGTTTCCCTTTATTCGAGGACGAATAAAAAGATAAGTGTGGGGGTATTTGATGTGCACGTAAATGTGCACATTTTTATCGCCATATTTAATCTATTTAAATCAAATAAATGATCATATTGGGTATTTTAACTTGTTTTAACCAAAATTCACATTAATTCCAAATTGTCACACATTCATCTTCATACAAGGGTGAAATGGTCATTTTTGTGCATTTATTAAATTGTGAAAATTTATTTAGAATTTTCTATGTTTTTTGTAGGAAATTTGGTGACTTTCACAAGTGGTTTCATGAAGATATGCATGCACAAAATCAATACAAAGGAACGAAGATGAAAATAATTCAAAGTGAAGATCATGGAGGACCCCACCTACCCACCTACCTTAATGTACAAATTAAAGGCTAATGCACATGCTTATGGATTTAATGTCTTCATGTACATTTAAGTGGGGATTAAAACATGCTAATGATAACTTGGCCTCCACACTTTCTCATGGGCATTTTGGGCATTCCCCAAAAATAGGAATTAGGGTTTTAAACTTGTATATATACCCCTTATGTTTCATGTAACATGATCTTCTCTTAGTCTCTCTTAGGCCTACTTCTCTTTAGTTTAGTTTAGATCAAAAATAAAATGAAAGCTCCTCTTTCTCTTTTCATGGCTACTTAGCCATTTTTTATTTTATGTAATCTTTTTTATTTTATGCAATTTAATACATGCTCTTTTCTTTTCATGTTCATTTACTTTCATGTTGTAGTGTAGATCTCTTTTATTTTATGCAAGTAGAATAATTTTTTCTTTTTGCTCTCTTTTTGCTCTTTTTTTCTCTTCTTGTTTAATGTTGTTTTCTACATTTGTTCATATAATAACAAATATGAGAGCTTAATCCCTTCAATTTAGGGGTAATGAAGCTCTCAAGCATGTAGATCCAACATTTTGTTGTTTATGCTCTCTTTTTGTGCTTAATGAGAATGATTGAAGTGGTTTAATGATGTTGTTTAGCTTTGAATTTGATAGTCTATGTTGTTTATAACAAATAGGCTAAGCTTAAACAAACATAACACAAATTGCCTCTTCATCTAAATATGATTATGGCAAAGAAGTGAATGTTGAAATTGAAATTTGATAGCCTATATTTCTAAACAATAGTTAATAGGCTATGCTTAAAATAGATTTTTATTTCAACTTTGTTGTCATATTTCATGAGATTTAAAAGTGTATTAGTGGTTGTGTTATAGTTTGATGGTTTATATTGAGCTAATTAATAGCACAAATATACCATACTTATGATAAGCGCATCAACTAATTCACTAATGACAAGAAAAGAGAGATCATAACTTCATTTTGTTGATTTATATGATCTAGAGAGTGGATTTATCTCTAAATTGTTCTTTTGACTCTCATATTTTTATCATTTTCTTTTGCTAGTTTTTGTTAGTTTCTTACATTTTTATCTAATCACACTTTCAACTTTGGTTAATTTGATTGAATAGAATTTTAAAATCATCAATTCCCTACGGATCGACCCGTATTCGCCGCGTGCTACATTCGTACACCGTGCGCTTGCGGTATAAATTTTATTTCTAAATTCGTTCGACGGTTTTCTAATTCGATAGAATTTCCGTCGACGAACAAGTTTTTTGGTTCCGTTGCCGGGACATTTCGCCTCGAACGGTCACATTTCGCCTCGAACGGCCTCCGACCGCGAACGGCCACGATTCACTAGTATGATATCCGATCGCGAACGATCACATTCTGCCTCGTGCGGCACCCGACCGCGAACGGTCGCAACTCACCTTATATGACATTCGATCGCAAATTATCACATTTCGCCTCGAACGGCACCCGACCTCGAACGGTCACAGTTCGCCTTGAACGGCACCCGACCTCGAACGGTCACAGTTCGCAACTCGCCTCGAGCGCCACCTGACCTCGAACGGTCACAATCCGCCTTGAACGACACTCGATCGCGAACAGTCTCATCCCACGATTCGCCGCGAACGACATCTGATCGCGAATGGTCTCATTGCATCATTTGCTGCGAATGGTGCCGTTTCTCCATCTACCGCAAACGGCATCCGACCGCGAACAGTCCCATGTCATCATTTGCCACGAACGGCATCGACCGCAAACGGTCCCATCCCGTCTCACCATTCGCCGCGAGCGGCATCTACCGCGAGCGATCCCGATTAACCTCAAATGGCATACGATCCCGAATGATCGTCATCTGAGGTCATATGAAACTATCGAGTTCTTTGCAGGTGGCTGACAGGATATAAACATCCAACTTATAGCATTACAAAACACACCTTCCTATCGCAAGGCATGTTTTGGAGGGCAAATGTTATCCCACTTTTTGGTAAAGCCGTGATACCAAAAGATCGATCGAAAACAAAAGACAGTTCGTCTCAAAGATTGGTTACATATCACTTCGCTATGGATATCGATGAATTTTGTCCGAGCACCAGGCTACAATTAATAGGACATGACAAGCAAAGACAGCATTTCAAATGTCAGGTTAATTGGAGTTCGTATGGATGAGATATGATCGATTCAAATTAGAGAAAGTATGCCGTTCATATCCATCAAAGGATCGAGAAGATGTTCTGTTCGAACCAATCGGATTCGTATCCATCAATATTTGTTTTGTTCGAATCCATCAGGTTCCACATACTTCGAATCGATCGAGTTTGAATCGACCAGTAACATGATATCGGTTTGTTCGAATCGATCGGTTTCGAATCGATCAAATAGACGTCGCCTCACTCTGTTCGAATCCATCAGATTCGTATCCATCAGGCATTGGCTTGTTCGAATCGAGTGGTTTCGTATCCACTAGAATGGCGCCACCTTCGTGCAACTCATATCCATCTTTTTCGTATCATGCCGACGCATCGACACTGTTTGCATCCTTTTTAACCACGCATTTCGTATCGATCCCCAGATAGCCATTTCATATCGATTGATCTGATCGATACGAAACATAACCACAGTTGATCGGTGCGAATAAGATAATGAACGATGCAAATGCTATCGATGCAGAGTCAACGCGAACAAGATGCAATATGATTTAAACTTCAATCTTGGAACAAACAAAGCGCAAGCAACCCGGTCAACACGCCACAGAGATCGGATCGATCCATAAAATTAGCGCCACGTCACTGCGCGCATGCTTTCGATCGATATGAAAGGAATGGATACGAAATCATGGTTTCGAACTCGGCAACATACGAAAATTGCGATTTCGTATCGATCATATCTCCCAAACCACAGATCCAAATGCTACGAAATTTTCACAGCATCTTCCATACAAGGTATAGAATGTTCCTGCCAAGTTTCAGCTCGATTGGATGAATTTTTGATGGATAAAAAATCATTTCGTATCGATCAAAGATCGAGTCGAAACTTGGTGGGGTCGGTCGTGTGGGCCCACTCACATGCCAGAAGAAGTCTCCTGAAGTTTGAGCGAGATCTGAGCCTAATATGCCTATAAATATCACCCTTGAGCTTTCAGAAAAGGGATCTTTCGGCTATTGAACGTCCAGACTCTGCCGGATTCAATTCTGCATCATTTTATCACCGTTGTATTCAAACATCAGAGCTGTAGCTTACTGTAATCCACTTTAACGGATTGAAATCATCAAGTGAATCAATAAAATCATAAGCTTTAGAGTGGACGTAGGCAAGTTCGCCGAACCACTATAAATCCTGTGTTTCTGATTGTTATTTCTGAATTGCTGTGCTTGATATTTCTTAGATCTGAGATTTGTGTTGAATATTGCTGATTTGCATTCATATACGGGTGCTTTCACGATATTAGGGCTTGTGCCATTTTTGGTGCAAACAGTAACCATATACTTGATATTTTAAATTAGTGATGTTACTCACTTGGTTCTAGAAGAATGAACAGAGCCTTCTTTTGAACTAGGCTTGAAATTGCAAGCTGAAGCTTTTATCTTCAATCTACTGATTACATTGATTTATTTTGATGTTTAAGTTGAATTCTTGTTTGAGTTCCAGCTGGAATTTTCTTTAATTTTTTCACAGCTTGAAGTGAACGAATTTGCAATGAGGATGATGTATGGATATATAGAATGTGTGATGTTGTTTGGTTAGTATAATGGAATATTTTTATTTGTACAATTTATCAGTGAGATCTTTCTTTTGTGGCTGATATAATATGGTTTGGTGGCTGATGAGATACAATTTGGCTTGCATTAATTACTTGTACAAATGAATAATTTTTTCATGTCTTCCTTTGCGAGCCATTCATGTATATTTTTATTTGTTTCATTCTTTTTTTTTCATGTGTTCATACTAAAATATATATTTGTTTTGTACAATAGAGGACAAGATTTTCTTTGGAGGCTGATATCTTGCATTAGAAAACAATTCAAATTTGACAAATGATGTTGCCAGCATTTAATGCCTGTCCCTTATGCTTTGTTTACAACTTGTTTTCGACTGTATTTATTATGTTTGAGTTAAGTATATTTGTTGTTTTAAATTAATTAATGTGTCATTATATATTTTACATAATTTTACCAACATATTGTTTGACAAGCTTGCTTTATACTTTATGTTTTCATTTTTATACTTTATTTGTTTTAGATATTTTCACTACTTTGTTCTTAGCTTTGCATTTCTAACTTAAGTATTTAAATTGCCTTATTTTTCTTTATACTTTGTAGTATATTTATTATCTTGCATTTTTACATACTTGAATGTATTCTGACTATCTTCTTTTACAGGCTAATCCATAGATAATTATATTTTGTTTTTGTTCATACGTGATTGTTTACACTTGTCCTTTTACTTGAATATATTTTTGCTTTGCTTTAGCCTTATTACTTAGGGATATAAATGAAATTCTATTGTTAATATGTTGTTAGAATTTTTAGCTAATGCTCTACTTTGTATTCATTTTATATTTATTTATTTTGCAAGTACATTTTGTTTATATTTTACTTTTCTTCACAATAATTTATAGCAATTTCCAATTATTTCACAATTTTTATTAAAAAATTAAATTAATTAACAATTTAAACTTAATTAAAATTCGGGATCGTTACATATCCAGTTCATTTTAATTTATTTAAATTCTCTATAATTATTCCACTTACAAATTCTCTTCCTTTTATTTTCAAAAGTCCAATTCTATATATTTAGATAACTCAGTGTATCGGAATAAATTCCAGCAAACCATGGCACTCAACATTCCAATATAATTCATCATAGCATATCAAAATAATCACAATAGTGAATATTAAATAATTTAAATGAATGTTGAGGAATCCAGTTGGATCCCTCCAACCTGTTTCCCTGCATCCATAGACGTTAGCACAACATAAAATACCAATTCCACTTCGAGGTGGAATATCATGGTATATGGGTTTTAAATATAAAATCATCCGCTATTTAATGCGGGAAATCAAACATTCCAAGATATACTATACACTACAATATATAACACACCAAATCAAATCAATCAATCAATTGTTTAAATTTAACTATTTAAATTTTAAATTAAAATTCAGTTGAGTGAGATTAACTCACCTTATTTTCGTTTTCAATCCACTTCCACCTCGACTTGTTTTTCCACGATTTTCAAACCTTGTATGAACAATTATATGATTTTTAATATTTGAAATAATCGACCAATTTATTGCCACTTAAATAAATTTAATTTAACTAATAATTTTCCTTTTAAAAAAATCGTTTAGTGGTTAAAATAATAAGTTTTATTAAACAAATTAATCTTCATTATTTTAAAATTAAACTAATGAATGAAAATAGGTATATGTGTATGTTCATTCTCATTCGCAACAACATTTATATATGTACTAAAAATAATTTGTAGATCTAAAAAAACTCTGTTATAAATATACTTTTGACATTCCCTTTCTTTTTTTTCTTTTTTTTAATTCCCATTTTCTATAATAATCTTACCTTTATATACACATCCTGTTTTACCTATATAGCAAAATGTTCAGATATATTTACATACATATATATATATATGCATTTATTATTTCCTTCTGATTATATATACACATATATATATATGCCGACTTTGAAATTAAAAAAAAACTTGTCTTACTGTAAAAATTTCATTTCTGCTTATATACTGTATATATACTACTAAACGAAAATAAATAAATAAAAATCCATTTTTACCTCACTGATAAACACAACATACACACGAATGCTCCCTAACCCGATACCACTTCGTATCAGCTTCGTAGCTTCCACGTCGCCGATGTACCCATGCCGAACTCACTGCTACGGCTCGCGAGAATCCATACCAAATCGACCCTCTATAAGATTTCCTCATGCCATGATCACGATTCGTATTCGATCTCTGCCCCAACGCGACACTAGAGATCGCGACCTAAACCCTAGCCTGCTATCCCCTTGCTTCGACAATGACACGAGTGCCACCTCACCTTCGTGCGCACGCGACATCGATTCGACACCCAAAATTGTGCCCAGATCTCGAGCTCCTCTTCGCGATTGAAGTCGCTTAGTATCAGAGCGAATGACACGATCTATTTATCTCACTCTTTTTTTTTCGCAGCCACAATCATCTTTTCGAATTCTGTATTGAAATCACGATTTAACAACGGCCAAGGTTTTTCTTATTTTAATTTTGAGGGGAAGGCTTCGGCCATTTTTTTTAATTTAGGGATCGGCTTTGGTCGAATATGAAAACGAGGAAGAAGAGATGAATGATTTTTAGATCAGCCCTTATTGTTTGTTTTTTTAAACGTGGCTGAAAGCTTCCTCTTGAAGCTTCTTTTTTCTTCTTTTTATTTATTATTGTTATTTATTGTTATTTTTTTGGCTGTTAATATTAAAGAGGGGAACGTTTTGGAGACGCTTTGCTACAGTGTTTTGAGTAGAAAGCAAATAAATTCTGACCTTTAGTTTATTTGACCAGTCAAGGTATATAATATTTTTAAATTTAAATCGTCTCGAATTATCGATATAGATTTAAGCGCGTTTATATGTCGTACGCTCACACAACAACTCCGATCCATACGAAATTCGAATTCTGATAATAATACAATATTACGGATCCAATGGAAGTGGTTTCATCCAATTCCGAGACTGTGCCTCGGAAGGCTAGTTTTAATTTCAATTTAAACTATAAAATTTAAAAAAAGAACAAATCACTGTTAGATTCAATTTTAACACTTCTATTATCTTCAGTGTTATCAGTATAAATTTTACAAACCCTTATATTATTTATAACAGGCTTAAAATTCCAGATTCAACATCTTACCCAATTTTAAATTATTTAATTCAATAGTTTAATTATCAAATAAATAGTGATATTTGAATTCAAGTTAAAATTAACTTTTAAATATTTTAAATCAATTAAATATTCCAATTTCAAATGCTTAAAAATTCCGGGTCGTCGCAGTCCCCTTTCCCATCCCAATTTCATTTCATTTGCATATACACAAAAGAAAATTCCTAGTAACTCTAAACTAGGCCAAAATAAATTCAAAGGAGAAGAAGAGGATTACTAGTTTGAAGGATCAAGCTTTCAGATCTAATAAGGGAAGAACATATAATCTAGTTTTACTAATCGAGGAAAGTCAATGCTTTCCATAAAACCTTACCTAAAAGTTTTAGTTTGGAGATTATTGTTATGGGATGTTTGAAGTGTTTGGATGATTAATTATAATTTTAAATAATTATTTGGAATCTAAACAAGGTAAATCAGTGCATGTTTTAGGTTGGAACATGGTCAATCACATCCAAATTCCATAAAATTTGATATGATATGCATAATGATAAAATAGAGATTTTTTGAGCTAAAATGAATATTTTATGAACTTCCTACGTTGGAAAAATATTGAATTTCGGGATTAATTAATTATTAAAAATAATAAAATTTACTATTTTGACTTGAAATTTTATACAAGGTAAAAATTTGAGAAAAGTGATTTTTGGTGAATTTTTTCCATTAATTTTCTATTTTGTACAAATTATTTAGTGATGGAAATCACTAATTAATCGAGGGAAATTAATTACTGAATTATTTAATTGGGATGTTTAACCTTTTTTGAAATAAAACTACAAGGGTGTGAAATTTTTTCGATTAGAAATTGACAACAATTCTGGTTAAGTGAAAAGTGATTTCTTAAGGGGGTAGGGTATGTTTTTTAATTTAACTACAAAACTGCATTCAGACTATTTCCGGCTAAGTAAAATATATTAACATAGGCAAAACTTTATATTGGATCAAGAAAAAATATGCCTGGAAGCTAGAATAAGAGTGGTGGGCACCACGAGGGACCCATCATTTTGATTCACAAACACATTATTCTTCGCGATGGCTTTATTATTATTATACCTAACAGCTAATCACATGCAAAGTAAATGACATACTTTATATATTAGTGGCGACATCATGTAAGTTAAGGGCACCAACATAAACTAGTGGCATTAAGTTGAAAAAAAGTAAGCGGCGATGCATGGAGTTAGTAGGCGACATCATGTTAGTAAACTATACACGACTCCAATTATCGACGACGATATATATAAATTCTTAGCGATGACAACTAGTAGATATATAAAACACCTAAGTTTTTAGCACGGTGTTATACACATAAAGCATGCATTAACAAACTGAATGATTTTAAAAATGATGTGAAGGCTTCCTAACATTTCATGAAGCCCTGCATAAGGAGGAATGCACATTAATGCACAAAAGGCTATAACATCAGTGTGTGTATACACACACACATTGCAATGGTTCTACATAAACACTACACGCGACAACTTGTATCACAACGGCACATGAAATATGCACGAAACTCATATAAGGCGAATGCTTAGACCAAATGCATGTACGTTAATGCATGCGAAATGTATATACATGCCAGCACAATCCAGATTGAACATGCATACGAAATATATATATGCATGTGTGTGCACGCAACGCGCGCACATGATGTGTGTGTGTGTATAAAAAGATCAAACCAAAATGAAAAGTGCGTGTCTGTAATATAACACCTATAGATGTCTTGCGAACGCCCTAAATGCTAGCACGCAAAAGCTACTACATAGAAAACTCGTGATGGGTTTGTTAAAATTTAAACCAAAGACAAGGTAGAGGTTAAGCGCGATGGTAGTGCAAAATAACTTATGGATTTGCATGCGACTATTAATAACATTTTTAATGAAGCACGACGACTATGAGCTATCCAAAATACAACTAAAATGAAATATGTGATGACATGGACAGCTATATTTTTCTAAGTAAAATACGAATATTTAGTGCACTTAGGAAGAAGGTTTCTAAGTGTTATTGAACCATTTCATAAGGATGAAATAATGGATTATTTTATAGCTTCAAATTGTACTAACTTATTTTTGAGATGAAGTAAGCTAAAAGAAGCTAATAAATGATAAGGTATCGTTTATATAAAAGATAATAGATGTTTTATCTAATGAATGTGTTGGGTACAGAATTAGTGAATAAAAGAAATGAATTGAACCGCGATCGTAAAAGTATATCGAATCAAAGAGTTATTGGATGGCAGGTTTCTTGACTAGCAGTCTAAAATCTAATGGTATATAGCATGGTGCTAAATAAGGTTCAATCTAAGAAGATCTTAAACTTTACAAAGGAGTTAAGGTGGGATGCAAAATCATCATGGTGATGTTATGATTGAAAATAACTAGCAGGGTGCTAAAAATTCAGGGTGATTTTATAAACTAATTCGATAACGTGGACGATAGCGATCTAGAGATGAAATCCAATGTTATATATCAAGGTGCTACGATAAGGTTCAATCTAAGATCATTTTAAACTCTATAAAAGAGTTAAGGTAGGGTACAAAAGCATCGGGGTGATGTTATAATTGAAAATAACTGGCAGGGTATTAGAAAATGGGGTGATGTTATAAACTAATTCGATAACATGGACATTATCGGTCCAGGTACTAAAAGAAGCTATTGACGCTTTGTAAGGATGCTTAATAGAATGTATTGAGGATTTTTACATTCAGCCTCTTAAGAGAGTTAGTGTGGCTTCCATCGGAAAAAGAGTCGACAGTTTCCCTAGGTAATGTTATTCGAACAAAATATTAAATTAGTGATAGACATGCCTAGGGAGGTACTCACTAATAGTAGTTAATGCTAACTAATAAAGAAAGCCTAAAACAAGAGTTGTGTTGTCAAACCCCTTCTAAAGTTTGCAAAGTCCCCGCTATAGCGCTTAGTGCTCTTCGACGGATACGTTGTTTCAATTTAGCATTATTAAATAGTAGTTGCACGTTAAGCCCTGCTATTTTCTATTACACACGCTAAATCATGGTTTTTTAAGTTCCTGCTTTAGCTAAATTAATATACAAAATTCGATTTGACTAGTTCTCTTTTAATCCAAATCAACAAAGTTAGGGTAGAGACCTAATTTTAAAGCATAAGTACTCAATATATGTTAAAAATTCATTGTAGTCAACGGATCTTGTCCAATAAATCATGAAAATATTTGATTTTGTTATATAAGACTAAATAATATTTCTTTTTCCTGCACAAATGATTTGAGAACGCCAAAAAATTAACTTTAACTATTTGGTTTTATATCGAATGAAGCTTTTTTCACCTCCGTTATTTTCCGCTATATCATTGCCTTATCCCTGCTACAACTTTTCACACCACCACCGCTATAGAACCGCTAAGCACTTTATCTACATAGAATAAGATATTAGGCGATGATGAATGATTGATGGATGATTATATGACTTGGCCTATATTTGGATGATTAGTAAAGGGTATACTTAACTTGAATTAATATATATCATGGTTCATTTTTAGATGACGAGTGTAGGATACACTTATTAACTAAATATATGCACATGGTTGCTTTGTATGATAAGTATGGTTGTTGTTATAGGCCTGCATAAGGAGGAATGCACAAAAGGCTATAACGTGTGTATGTGTATGTAAACACATTGCGACGGTTCTACGTAGATGCTACACGCGACAGCTTGTATCATGACAGCACATAAAATATGCACGCAAGTCATATAAGGCGAAGGCTCAAACCAAAATCATATACGTTAATGCATAAGAAATGTATATACATGCTAGCACAATCCAAAATTCAATGTGCATATGAAATATATATATATATATATATATATATATATATATATATATATATATATATATATATATATATATGAATTTGTGTGTGTAAAAACACCGAACCAAAATGAAAAGTGAATGTGTGTATAACACCTATCAATGTCTTGTGAAGGCCCTAAATGCTAGCACGTGAGGACTACTACATAGAAAACTCGTAATGACTTTGTCAAAATTTAAAGCGATGACCAGGTAGAAATTAAGCACGATGGTAGCACAGGATAACTTGTGGATTTGCATACGACTATTAATAATGTTCTTAATTAAGCGCGACGACTATGAGACCAATATACAACAAGCAAAGTGCAACTTGCAATAGCTTGTGAAACTATATTTTTCTAAGTAAAATACGAATACTTAGAGCACTTTGGAAGACAGTTTATAAGTGTTATTGAACTGTTTCATAAGGATAAAATAATGGATGATTTTATAACTTCAAATTGTATTAACTTATTTTTAAGATGAAGTAAGCTAAAAGAAACTAATAAATGATAGGGTATCAATTAAATAATAGATAAAATATGTTTTATATAATGAATGTGTTGGGTACATAATTAATGAATAAAAGAAATGAATTGAACCGCGATCATAAAAATATATCGAATCAAAGAGTTATTGGATGACAGGGTTCCTTGACTATCAATCTAAAATCCAACGGTATATAGCATGGTGCTACAGTAAGGTTCGATCTAAGAATATTTTAAACTTTACAAAGGAGTTAAGGTAGAGTGCAAAATCATCAGGGTGATGTTATAATTGAAAATAACTAGAAGGATGCTAAATCATTGGGGTGATATTATAAACTAATTCGATAACGTGGAAGATATCGATCTAGAGATAAAATCCATTGGTTTATGGGAAGGTGATATGATAAGGTTCAATCTAAGATCATTTTAGACTCTATAAAGGAGTTAAGGTAGGGTGTAAAAGCATCGAGGTGATGTTATAATTGAAAATAACCGGCAGGGTATAGGGTGATGTTATAAACTAATTCGATAATATGGACAATATCGGTCCAGGTACAAAGAGGGGTTATTGGCGCTTAGTAAGGATGCTTACTAGAATGTATTGAGGATTATTACATTCAGCCTCTTAGGAGAGTCAGGGTGGCTTCCATAGGAAAACAAGTCGATGTTTTCATAAGGTAACGTTGTTCGAACAAAATATTAAATTAGTGATAGACTGGCCTAGGGAGGTAGTCACTAATAATAGTTAATGGTAACTAATAAAGAATGCCTAAAACAAGAGCCGTGTAGTTAAACCCATGCTAAAGCCTTGCAAAGTCCCCGATGTAGCGCATAGCGATCTTCAACTGATACACTATTACAATTTAGCACTATTAAATAGTAGATGCACTTTAAGCCCCACTATTTTCTGATACATCTGCTAAATCATGTTTTTTTGTATCACTTTATCTAAATTAATATACAAAGTTTGATTTGGCTTGTTCTCTTTTAATTCAAATCACCAAAGTTGGGGTAGAGACCTAATTTAGAGGCATAAGTGATCAATACATGTTAAAAATTTATTGCAGTCAACGGATCTTGTCCGCATAAATCATGAAAATCTTTAATTTTGTTATATAAGATTAAATAATATTTCATTTTACTACATAAATGATTTGAGAATGACAATAAATTAACTTTAAATATTTGGTTTTATATCCACTTTAGCTTTTTTCATCTTCGTCATTTTCCGCTATATCACCGCTTTATCGCTGCTATAACTTTTCATACATCCGCCGCTATATAACCGCTAAGCATTTTAACTGCATAGAATAAGAGATAGGCATAGATGAATGATTGATGGATGATTATATGTCTTGGCCTATGTTTGGATGATTAGTAAAGGGTGTACTTAATTTGAATTAATATATATCATGGTTCATTATTGGATGACAAGTGTAGGGTACACTTATTAACTAAGTATATGCAAATGGTTACGTTCTATGATAAATATCGTTGATGTTATACATTTATATGATGTATATCATGTTATGATGATGAAATGGAGGTGAAACCCATTCCGTATTAGCGACGTGGTCTCATTATGAATGCTTAGGGTATTGGTTTTTCTCGCACCGGTCCTATTATCTGTCCTGTTTTTTTCCATAAATTCATGGGTACTCATTCAATTAGGCCGAGTTTATGGATTAGACAGATATCTCTTTTGAAGATGAATAAAGATTGCGAACATGAAGTAGAGGCCTGTTTTTTAAATAAAGTATCTTGTTATTCAGCCTGTATAACTAGGAGTTATAACTGGATAAGTGTAGTGTTGGCATCTTCATATGTCAGACACACACTACTCTGATTTCTTAGCATATATTTACACCTATGTGAGAACGATTTGGGTTTAATGATGTAAGGAATTATGTAATACAATTTGATATAATGAAAAAAATATTTAGCTACCCTGTTTACTTGTGAAAAAATATATTACACCTGTTTTGTTGTTGGAAAATCATTTTGGTGATGACTACAGCATCATCGAAGTCTATTTTCGAGTCTCGATGTGGGGAATGTTACAACGTGGTATTAGAGCTTAGGTTAGGGAAACACCTAAGTAAAACAGAGTTAAGTATAAGTTATATAAATAGAAAATGAACAACTTGAGGAAGTGTATATGCTATATATAACGTATTTGTATTTTGCTATAAATATATAGGAGAATATATCGAACCCTCTATAATTATTTTCATTCTCTTACTTTTGTTTCTTACAAACCCCTGCACATGTAGAAGACAAGAATGGTCGACGTTTGACTTTAAGAAGTATTAGAGTGAATACTAGTAGAGGAGATGACAATACCCAAACCAATGGCCATGGTAGGGAGGTGGGCCTAGAAGTTTGTACTGAAACTGACACTCAAGTGCCTACCCAAATCGAAGGAGGAATGGATGTGAATGCTTTATTCTGCCAGTTTATGAAAAGATGAGAAGGCAACAATTAGGTGGTGCTATAGAGCCGATATAATAGGCGGTGAGGGAAATAGACTTTTCTAAGATGAACAAAAATTTCTAGAGATATGGAGGAAAAGAGTCTTCCTTGGAGGTGCTGAATTGGTTGAAAGTGTGTGAACAAATTTTTAGAGATTTGGGATATGAGAACTCTCAAAAGAGGAGATTGGCCTCTCAACAGCTCAAGGAGGATGCATTGGACTGGTGGGAGGCGGTGATTGCAGAAGTCTAAGTAGAGGAGATAACCTAGGAATAGTTTAAGGAGCGACTTGATTGATCCTCAAATCTCAAAAGAGTTCTTTATATAGAGAGTTCATTGACTTGAAGGAGAGGGAGTTGACTTTGGTAGAGCAAATCTAGTGTTTTAATGCTTTGTCGAAGTATGGAAGAGTGCATATCGATATTCCACTGAAGAAAAATGGAAATTTCATTGAAGAATTGTAGAAGGAGCTGAATCACAAGATGATGGCTCATTTCTTGGCTTCATTTGATATGGTGGTGGAAGTGACGAGGAGGTATGACCACTTGTATTAGGAAGAAAAGAAGGTTGATGTTAAGCCTAAGGGCAGATTGGAAAAATGATTCAAGCCGTATCAGAAAGGTGGAAAGAATCTTAAGGGAGGAAAGAATCCAGGTGGAAAGACTCAGAAGCCGAATGTAGCTGATATTACTTGTTATAACTATGTGCAGTAGGGTTGTTACTCTACCAAGTGTTCCCAACCCGAGAATAAGGATAAATCTAGGTGCTTCATCTATAATAGGCCAGGACATAAGAAGAGGGATTGTCTGAAAGCTAAGCAGGCTAAGGTTTACACTTTGGAAGGACCTCGTCTGGACCTACAACTGAGGAGAAGGGAAAGTTGTTGTACTCGGTATAATTTTGATTCCCAATATATCAATTAGAGTTCTGTTTGACCTCGATACCACTCACTCTTTCATTTCGAGAGATTAGGTTGCTATGCTAGAACTTAACACTGCCTCTTAATTACATCCTTGTGTGTTCTCATCGGTGGGTATGCTGCTCTCGGGTTAAGCAGCACTGACTTTGAATTTGACTTCTGTGGACATTTTTTATTTGCAACCCATATGGGTTTGACTTCATAGGGTATGGGGTAATTTTCAGTATGGATTGGTTAGTGCAAAGTGATGTTATTATCTATTGTGCAGATTGGATTATCGCCTTAAGGAATCCTACGGGACGAGAAAGAATATTGATAGTCTTGGACGTAATGAAAGAGAAGTCGAACTTGATGTTATATGTTATATATGATCAAGACGAAGAGATCAGTAGGCTTCGAGTGGTCTGAGAATTTGCATATGTGTTTGATCCTGTAATGTAATTATTTCTAAGAAGGGAAATCGAATTATGGATAGAATAAATGTTGGGAGAGCAACCTGTTAGTAAAATGCCAACAGAATGCCACCCAAGGAGATGGAAGAATTGAAGAGCCAATTGGTGGAACTTAAGCATTACAACTTTATCAGACCAAGTAGTTTTCCATAGTGAGCATCCATGGCATTCTTAAAGAAGTCGGATGGAACTTTATGAATGTGTATTGATTATTAAAAGCTGAACGAAGTAATGGTAAAGAATCATTATCCCTTGCCCACAATAGACGACTTATATGACTAGTTGAGTGGAGCTAAAGTTTTCTTACAACTAGATTTGGAAAATGGATTCCATCAATTGAGGGTGGAAGAAGTTGATATTCCATTCATCACATTACGAACAAGGTATAGTTCATATGAATGGTTAGTGACCCAGTTTGGACTGACTAATGCCCCAACATTCTTTGCAGATCTAATGAACAGAATCTTTCAGTTTTAGTTGGATAGAATTTTGTTGGTCTTCATAGATGATATTCTAGTATACTCTAAGGATTAGAGAGATCACGAAGTTCATCTTAGATTAGTGTTGGAGACATCAAGACAACGCAAGTTGAAGGCGAAAATTTTGAAATGCCACTTTTGGAAATGGGAAATTAAGTTTTTAGGGATGTTATTTTGGAGAATAGATTAGCTGTGGATCCATCAAAGATAAAAACTATAAATGGTTGTAAGAGGTAAGAGATGGTCATAGAGATGAGAAATTTCTTGGGCTTAGCTCTCGCAGATTCATCAAAGATTCCCAAGCATAACAGCATCCTTGACTAAGCTGACCAGGAGGAAGAAGAATTTCGTATGGACTGATAAGTGGGAAGTGTCATTTTAGAGTCTAAAGTTGTTACCGATGAATGCTTCTATTTTGATCGTTCCTGAAGGGAATTAGGACCTAGTAGTATATACCGACGCTTGTTGGGACCTATTAAATCAGATATCTAAAACCATTACGGTTTATATACAACTTAAATCATTCTCCTCAGCTGTAGGTCCAGACGAGGTCCTTCCAAAGTGTAAACCTTGTAGGCGTTTACTCCTTCATGTGTTAGATATCCGATTTAACAGGCTAATTCACTGAAGGAGTAAACCTTACCCTATACTTCTAACACCATTACTGATTTAACATCGTAATTCCCTGATTCCAGTCCTAATTCCTTGAAGGAGTAAACTTTAGTCTGTAATTCCTTGATTTAACGAACCATAGCCTAGTAGTAAACCTTAGCCTACTAGTAAACCTTAGCTGTTATACAAACCTTAGCCTGTTTAACACCGTAATTCCCTAAAGGAGTGAACCATAGCCTGTAATTCCCTGAAGGAGTAAACCTTCAGGAAATCAGATATCTAACACCATTACTGATTTAACAAACCGTAATGATGTTTGATATCCGATTTAACAGGCTAAGGTTTACTCCTTCAAGAAAGCTCGCGACCCAGTCCACCAAACATCGCGACCATCACACAAAGATATTGACTTCAGCCTGGCTTCGACTTAAACTACGAGCGCCAAACCCTCCGCGCTTCAACTGAATTGCCACACGCACAAATAACGCGAACCCCAAATCCACCGCATCGCCAAAGTCAAGTCGCACGCCCTAGCTCGCCGCCTCCCTTCCTAGACTCGCGGTTGCCCTCCGCGACCCTCGAAATCACTCACGCCTCGATCCCATGATACCGAGGAGGCTCGGTTTCAAAGCTTCTCTGATACGAGATTCTTGTTCCCAGATTTCGAATGTGTTTTAGTTTGGGAATTTTAGTTTAAGAGAGAAGGGTTTCAGTTCTTAAGAGATGAGGCTGTCATTATTTTGGATTTTATTTCATTGATTTTGAAATTGGAAATAAATGTCGCCCCCTTTTTTTTATCCCGAGGAACAAAATGATTTGTGAACGGGGAGGCTAAGGATATGAGGTGAGTAGTTGGCTTGCTTCAGCAGACAGAGGAGAATAGGTCGGCAAAAGAAACGTAGGGCGACTGTGATTTGATTTGTGACGTAAAATATTATATTTAAATTAAAACGATAAATTATTGTCTAGGCGTTATTATCTCGTACGATCACATGATGACTCCGAACGCTATGAAATTTGAAATACGATAATAATACAATATTACGGATCCAATGGAACTGGTTTCGTCGAATTCCAAAACTATGCCTTAGAAGGTTATTTTCAAATATCACTTTAAACGATATATTTTTAAAACCGAACACACCAGTGTTAAATTCAATTTTAGAACTTTTATTATTCTCAGCACTATCAATATAAATTTTACAAGCCTTCAAATTATTTTTAACAGGCTTAAAATTCCAGATTTCGTATTTTACCCAATTTCCAATTATAAAATTCAATAAATAAATAGTGATATTCGTAATTCAAGTTAAAATTATTCTACTGAATATTTAAAATCAATTAAATATTCCGATTTTAAATGCTCGAAAATTCCGGGTCGTCACAGTTTCTCTATCTTTGTGTATCCATCCATTGTGGTCTCCCTTGCAAATTTTGGGGACGAAATTTTCTTAAGGGGGGAATCTATAACATTCTTGTTTTAGATCAAATTTAAATTGGTAATTAATTTAATTTTTGAAATTAAATTGTGAATTAATTTGGTAATTTTTCCAAATTTAAATGGATATTTTGTTATTTATTAGTATAAATGGATATAAATATGATTTTTAAGTAGAATCTCTAATTGGAAATTCTAAAATAAATATTTTGAATAATATTTTAATTACAAATTTAATTGTGGATTATTTTGAAAATTTGAATGAATATATATAAAAAGATTGTAAATAAAGGAATTGATTTGAAAAATTCAATAAATTGATTGTTTTATGTAGAATTTTGATTTGAAATTCAAAATAAATATACTAAAAACAAATTGAATTTGAAACTCTATATTTTAAATTAGTAAAGGTTTGTTTTCTAATTTTAATACATATGTATATATATCTTTTGAAAGTGAAAAATGATTTATGTAAAGATATTTTAACTTAAAGTTTAAAATTAAAATGAAATTAATAAAAGTTTAAAAACACTCTTCTTTTATATTTGAAATGAATTTAGTTGTGTATATAACTAAACTAAGTAGAAAATGTATTACATAAACATATGTAAATAAAAGATTTACAAAGGGTTTAAATACAAATAGTTTTCATTTTTACATTTGTAAGGATGAGAACACATACATTACAAGTGTAAACATAATCAAACAAGTGGCAAATTTCTTTCTGTTAAAAATTTAAAATGTAATATAATGTATAAGAGAAAATTCAGGCTAATGCATGTCCTCAAAATTCTTTCATCTTCAACCGGAAACCAAAGATATAAAATAAAGAAACCAGAAAATGAAATTCAAAACAAAACCATCTCAAATCAAAAGAAAATTTCAAAACATGGAAAATAAGAAAATAAAACAGCTGAAAACAAAAGCAAAAAGAATCAAGACCTGATTCAATATCCAGAAGCATTTCAAAGATCTGGAAAACAAAACAATTAAAAGCTTTAAACAAAATTCAACTGTAAAGAAGAAGTACCAAAGTTCAAAAGACTAGATTCAATTCAAAATATTCAACCTGAAAACAAGCCTGGAAAATCAAACTAAGAAACTTCAAATCTGAATGCAATTCAGGGTATCAAGTGTAGATAAAAAATATACTGGAATCAAAATGCAAATCAGATCAAGGCTTCAGCTCATAAAACAACCGGTCTTCGGATTAGATTCAACAATAACTAATTCAAACCAGTATCAAACTGAAATCAAGTTAAAGATCAAGCTAAAAAACATCCCCAGATCTTTCAAAACCTAGTCTCTGCTCTTCATACAAGGTGAGCAAACCTTATTTTATAACCTGATATTTATGATTAATACTTAATGTGAAGTGATTGCAGGGATGTGATTATGTTTGTGAATATGCAAATGTTTTGGTATGAATGTGTGTAAATGTTTATATGCATATATATCTGTTAGATTACAGGAACAAAAATCTAAATTTAATTCAATTGCTCCTGCTATGATCAATTATAGGTTATGATTCCCAAATGAAAAATGATTAGAAAAGTATAACCTTATTTTTAAAAATGGTTTCGAGATTTTATATCCAGTAATAAATTCAAAATTATAAAATTCACAGTAAACCATTTTTAGAGTTAGAAATCAATAAACTTAATTTCAGGCCTGGATCCTATAATTAGATTTGTGTTAACAAATGATGATTTTTAAAAGAAATTTCATGATTTTTAACATTGTAAATAATGAAAATTTTCGAGTTGAACGAGAAATCTATTTTGAGTAAATTCTGATGATCAATGACCACTGGTCCATCGTGCTTTGGTTAAAAGGTGGTTCGAGCATCAAGGGTAAAAGTAAAAATGGCTACAGAGTTTTCTGATCATCGAGGAGCTCGAGCGACGCCATTTTAGGGTTTAAGAACCCTATTTGGTCGATGCTGTTCTTAATGCTCGTGCAAAAACGTGGGTTGATTGGAGTCGTTCGGTCCGGTGGAAATAGGAAGTGCGTAGTGCGACGAAGTTCCAGTTGAAGTCGCAGGGCTATCAGAGGTCGTCGATGATCAAGAAAGGCGATTTTGGGTGTTTGAGTTGGTTCCATAGGAGTCTCAGACAACCAAAATATCGATATCATTTTAACTCAGGGCTTGATGGCTAGAATCGAGGGAGATGGTCGAGAACGAGTTCTCGATGATGGCAGCGACGATCAATGGTGGTCATGGCGGTGTGCACGGTGCACGTGTACGTGTTTGTGTCAAGAAGTAAGGTTTGGGTAAAAGAAGTATACTCGAAGTTGTTCTCGAGAAATTCATGTGTTGACTCGTGAATGGTTCGTTTATTTTGATGGCAAACCGGGTATAAAAGTACTTAAAAAAAATTTAAGTTTTAAAAAGAAAAGTACGGGTTAGTTTTGGTGAAGACTCGAAGTCAACCTCGTGTAGTTGCGTGGTTGTCTTGGGTAAGGCAAGAGTTGGCCCGGGTTATCTTGCATAAATGTTCAGGTTTTAAATTTTCAAATAAATCAAGTTTTAAAATTTTAAAAACAACTAAGTTTGAACCATCTTCTTAAAATAAATTACTTTTGAATAAATAATGTTGATTTAAAAAGTTTGGATAAATAAGAGTTGAATAAATTATTTTAACTTGGATTTGTTAAGTTTATTTAAAAAATTTCCTAAGTTCTTAAATGGGATTTAATTATGTTTAATTAAATATGATTAAGATAAAAAGGCTTATCTTAAATAATGTTTTTATTTAATTAATTGACTTAAGAGTCTTAAAGTTTATTATTAAAGGTTTATTTTATAAATGAAAGTAATTAAGGGAAATTTTTCGCTTAAAGATAACTATTTAATGAAAGTAACTAAAAATAATTACTTAATTAATAAATGATTAAGGTTGATTAATCGAATGATTAAAATTGATTTGTGATTTAACTAATATAAGTGATTAGGGGTAATCACTTATGGTAATTAGTTAAGAATGATAATTAATTGAGGAGTAATTTATTTATGTGATTAATTAAATGAAGGATAATTAAATAATCTAAAGGTTAGTTATCTAACGATTAAAGGTTAATAATTTATTAATTAATCGTTGTTTAATTCATTAATTAAGGTTAATTAATTTATTAATTAGTAAATGAGTAAAGGATTATTAATTAAAATGGTTTGTAATTAATTAATATTAATTAACCAGGATTAATAATTTAATCATAAGTGATTAATCTGATTTAAAATTAATCAGATAGTTAATTGATCTTACTTATGGATGTTTGAATTGTAATGAATACTTGAAATTGCTTGATATCTCTGCTATGTGATGCTTTGTGATATGCATTGTTTTAATTCAAGATGTGATGAATGTAATTTATTTTTTCTGTGATAAATGTATATTATTTAATCGTGTATCTGTGAATGGAAGGTAAGCATTATAGGAATATACTGCTTATCGATATTGATGTGTTTGAATCTGTGATGATTGTTGATGTTGCACTATTGTGTGGAACCCCTGGACTACACTATACACACACAAATATGGATTGCACAAGGAAATTGGTTAAGTCACGGATTTTTGAAATAGTTTTACAGTTGAATTTTTGAATCCAATTGTTTTTGGAAATGAAACTGGATTGAATATGAAAAGCTTTTGAAAAGGGAGTTTTAAAGATTAATGTTATTTTGAATGACTTGATAAAGTTTTGAAATTTAAATAATTTGATTTAAATTTGAATTCAAAATTTGAAATTGAATTCTATGTTTTGGAAATTATGGTTTAAAAAGGTTATACAAGTTATAAATGTGTTTATATGGGTTTAAACCATTTTAAAAGTATTGTTTTGGTGATTTGAATTTAACCCAAGTTTTATACTTGAAGGGCTTTAACTTGTATAAATGAAATCAGATTCTTCCGAAACAAAAACTATTTGTTTTCAAATAATAAAAGCTTTCATATAACGAAAGACTTTCCAATTTGTCTTAAAGGGATTTCAAGTTTGAAATGAAAATGATTTTCCAAGTTATGAATGAATCTTTGGAAATGGTTTGAAAGCTACGAATTAAATCTTTGATTTAAAGATTGACTGAGTTAATCCAATTTGAAAGGGGAATTGTTTTGAAAGAATATGAATGAATCTTTGTTAAAGATTGGTACACTTTGTTTTCAAATTGAAAAGGGATCTTAAAAGTGTATCTTTCTATAAATGATTTGAAATGGAAATTGATTGAAATCTGTGAATGAATCTTTGTGAAAGAATTGTGGACTTTGTTTCCAAATTGAAGAGAATTTTAAGGGTATATATTTTATATAAAAAGATATGGAATTGTAAATAGTTTTGAAAACTATGAATTAACCTTTGTGGAAGATTAGCGAACTTTGTTTAATGATTTGAAATGGTAATTTGTTTAAACCATTTGTTTTGGGTAATAAGTTGTGACTTAGCTGAAATCCCATTATCCATATGATTTTTAAATATTGCGCTCATTATTCGGTTTAGCCGGAAGGGGACCTTGTGTAATATAACCCATTCCGAATAATGATACAACGTTATGGATAGCATTTGAAGACCGGTGGTGAAGACCGGATATTTTCGAAAGCGAAAGGATAACTCGTCGAATGTCTCTCCACCGACTGGTCCCCGGTATAGAGATCTCCATATGTGATGGGGAGTTCGGACGTGATTAGGGATTATCCAGATTTGCAAGGGCTTCTTTGGAAGTGCCTTCGGTTCTGTTCGAACTCGGAACAGACTTATATGGATGTATGTCTGACGTTACACTTTGAGTTGTAAAGCTGGTTTCTATCAAATACATTTCTGTTTGGTGGCAGAGATTTATTCTCTTAGCTTAACACCCTTCTCTGAGACGTACGAGCTCAGAGGTTATGTAGTTGATGGTTACTAGTAATACATTCCCAATTTGGTAATGTGGTTTACGAAGTGCTGCTGATCATTTGTTGATCGAAGCATGGCTTTGTGAAAAAGCGTAGCTTTGTGGACGAGACTGCATCAGGACCTCACACCCCGGAAATGGTCGAAACATGAAAGATGCAGCAAGGTTGCAGAGGTCCCGCCCCTAGGATATGTCCATTCCTTCTGGAAAAGGGTGGTACCATGGTATGGAGCCCAGATACTTAAATCATGTGGACACTGTAATTTTATTACTGTGTGATGTTGCTTTGTGATTGAGGTACCTCGGATAAAGGTCGCAAATGACTGGGGGTGGCATATCTTAGGTTTTACTCATGGGAAGGGAGTAAACCGACCTTGTATTGGCAAAGAGTCGGGTAGGTTCTCGGGGCGTCCCTTTAGAGGCGTTCCCATGTGGCAATAGGAAGTTCCTTAGCCTCACCATTTGTTGGAAATCCAATCAAACAATACGAGCCCTTTACAATTGCAATTGTATAACCTGGCACCTCAGGTGGTAGCTATAGCTGGCATAATATAATGGTACCTATGCTGGTTAAGATTAATATTATACTTTCAAAATGTTTTTCACTATGCACTAATAATAATATCCAATGGTTTTGCGTAGTAAGCAAGTTTGATTATCATAAGGAGAAATCTCCCCCAAGTGTGCAATTGCTTGGTGTGTGTGCCGAGAGGCCTTATGGTAGTTTCATTTCCAAAAAGCATTACAGATTTTAATGTTTTAAATTCTTTGTTGTTTGTTTTAAAGATAAAACTATTTTTATTTGCTCATACCAGTCCCATGACCGACCCAGAGTTTATTGTTCCCTTCCTAAACTCTGGGTGGCTACAATTTCCACACAGGTAATCTAGAGTTGGGATTTTCAAATAATCAAATAGTAGGTATAGATTCGATAGCCTTTGAAGCCTTTGGATTTAAGGATCACATTTGCTGCACTTCAGCATTCATGGCTGACCTTGCTTAATACAATGTGATGGGGGTTCCTTGCTTCGCGTTTGGAAAGGATGTTGGTGGATCTAATCTTTGGAGTTTTTGGAGCTTTAGCTATGGAGTTGCAGATGCAGTTGATGTTAGAATTCCTTCCTTGGAGTTCAAGTTTATGTTATCTTTCTGCTATTGTATATCTTTGGCTCTGATTTGCACTGATATTCAGTTGGATTTGATGTTGTATCAATTGTATATCAATTATATTGTTCATTTTTCTTCGGCTGTGTTGTACTTAATGTGTTATAAGCTCCAACATGAGTCAAATTTCAATGGTTGAATCTGCGGCATTCGAGTACAAGTGAAGTACATATGTCGATTTTCAAACGCTGAAATTTGGGTCGTGACAAAAACCCTTTAGATCCTCGATCTCGGTTACAACCACAAGCCTTATGATCCTCTCAGCTAATATTGGATCCTCCTTCTACTTAGAAGCTATCATCTCGATCAACACGAATCGAACTTCTAAACAAGACAACATGGCTGCACTCTGACTAAAACTAGTAGTCGGTCTTAACTACACACTACAGGTAGTCAAAACTTCTAAATCCTTCCACTCTTCTGACATGGCTAACACCACATTCTGATGACGTCTGCTAAGAGCATCCTCTACTTTATTATCTTTCCATGGTGTATACTCTATAGCAAAATCATAAGCTGCCAAAAACTCCAGCCACATCTGTTGTCTCATATTCAACTCCTTTTGAGAGAATAAATACCTTAAAGACTTATGATCTGTGTATAGCTCAAATCTCTCCTCTAAGAGATAATGTCTCCAAATTTTAATGCAAAGATCACCATACTCAACTCCAAAGCATGAGTAGGATATCTCACTTCATCGGTCTAAGTTTTCATGAAGCATAGGCAATAACTTTACCTTTCTGCATCAACACCGTTACAAATCTTGTTCTGCATGCATCGAAATACATCACCAATTTTTGATTTCTGTTTGGAACTACTAACATTAGTGCATTGGTCAACAAATGTTTTAACTGAATGCTTCCTCACATTTGTCGGACTGGACAAACTTCACATCCTTCCTAGTCTCTTCCAATTGTTCATCGGTTCGATCCTATCTGGATCGGCTAACAAGCCTTTCTCTAAAACCAAGTGACCAATAAACTCAACCTATTTCTTCCAAAAATGACACTTGGTAAACTTCGCCTTTAGTTGATTTTGCCCCAGTGTCTTAAGCGCCACTCTAAGGTGAACCTCATGCTCTCTTTCATTCTAGGAGTATACTAAAATGTCCTCTACAAACACCAGTACAAATCTATCCAAGTACTCTTAGAAGGTTCATCAAATCCACGAAGAAAACAGGTGTATTTGTGAATCTAAATGGCATCACTAACCACTCATATGAACCACACCTAGTCATCCAAATGGCATCACTAACCACTCATATGAACCATACCTAGTCTGAAATGTTGTCAAAGGAATACTGTCCTCCGCCACTCTTGATTGATGGAAACTTGCTGCCAAATCCAACTGGGAAAACACTCTGGCTCCACTCAACTAATCGAACAGATCATTTATTCTTAGCAAAGGTTATTTACTTTTGATCGTCCTTTCGTCAGCTTACGATGGTCGATACACATTCTTAACGACCCTTTTGGTTTCTTCACGAACACCGCGATCGCTACCAAAGCGGACTGCTTGGTCTTTCAAAATTCTTTCCTTCTAGATCCACTAGTTGTACCTTCAATTCCTTCATCTCAGCCGGTGTCATCCTGCTAGGTGGTCTACTTACAGGTTCAGCTCCTGGCATATGATGATTCTGAAACTCAACAGCTTGTTTCAGTGATAGTCCTGTGACTGGCTTAAAGACATCTATAAACTTTCTTGCTACTCGAACCTGACCTAGCACTTCTCCGACTTCCATTGCACTTAACAAAGTACAACTATTCTGGTAAGAATTCTCGACTGAGAATATAATTCGGTTATGACTATCAAGGTGTCTTAGTGATATCTTCCCATCTCGGCAAAATTTCCTAGCTTCATACCTTCTCGACCAATCCATACCCCAAATGATTTCAAAATCTACGAAATCAAAATCATACAGACTACATGCAAACTTATGACTCAACAAATCAAGTTCTACCTTGTCACATCTCATCCCCAGAGTTACATACCTTCATATTGGATTCGCAACCCTTAAGGAAGTAACAAGGTATGTGAGCTCTAAGCAAAACCTATCAACCAAACACTTGGATATAAATGAATGTGATGCACTATTATCAAATAATATCTTAACTGGTATACTCTGAATCAAAAATGTACCTCCATTACAGTTTTTTCTTTGTCGGCCGCAGTTGGCTTCGCAGACGATGGTCCACCAGCAAAAACCTTTCCCTTGACCACCCTAGCCAGTTCTGGACATCAATTCTTATAATGCCCAACTTGATTATAGGTTAGGCACTTTACATTATTCTTATCTACATCCTTTTTCCCCTTGCATGAACGGCACTCATTTGCATAATAAAACTTCTTGTCATACTTGTAGCAAACTAAATCAGCCTTTGCCTTCTTGATAGCGTCTCCCTTCCGGGCTCCCTTCTTCTTAAAGAACTTTCTTTTCTTTCCCCGAGAACCCTGGGTTTCAACTGGCTTCTCTCTAGCATGAACAACAAACATCTCCTCATGTCAAATTACCAACTCCATAGCAACATTACAAGGATCACAAAAATGTGTCAGGGTCGCCCTAGCAAGCTCTGGTCTTAATCCCCAAATGAACCTCTCATTTCTCCTGATGTTAGTGTCTATGGTATTATATCCATAATGGAACAACTCATAAAACTTAGCAATATACTCAACAACTAATATCTATCCCTACACCAAATCCATATACTTCCTTAGCAATGCTGACTTAGCGACTTCAAATAAAAATATATGTTCAAATCTCTCCCTAAAATATGCCCAAGTCAACTCCTCCTTCGAAACTCGGACAGTAATGATATTCCACCAATGAAGTGTTTCCCCTTGCAACTATCCAGAGGCCAATCTCCTCCTCTTCACATTATCCAAACCCAAATCAGCAAAGATTCTCTCGTAATGTAATAGCTAATCCTCAACTTCTATAGCATCCTTCGTTCCCATAAATGGCTTCTCACTAAGACTAGTGTAATCTCTGCTCAACTTAGCATAATTATTTCTAGCTAGAGTCATAGGATTAGCTCCCCCAATATTTCCAACAACTCTAGCAACAACTCTTGCTTGCATCATATTGACGAAGAACTGATACATTGCCCCCATATCTACTGGTGGATTTCCAACATCCACATTGGCATCAACATTTTGGTTAGCGTTAGCTTGTCGACCTTGGTTCCTTCTGGTATTAGGTTGAGCATTTCTATTGGTTGTGATGCTTCCTCCCCCAAGATTTCCTCCTTCATTTCCTGCCTCCATTTCTTTCTCGTAAATATGCGTATGAGCCTTTGTAAGATAAAGAAGAACAGTCTTAGAAGGATGAGAATACATACTTATACATATACCTATATATCAAATACAAGTACGTTACTATAGCGTTATCCCAAACCCCAATGATATTTTTGATTCATTGGATTATGTTTCAAAAAGCTTTTAGGTTTAATTTCATTTAAGTTTCATAAACCTATGTTCTAATGCCAACTTGTAATATTCCCTATTTGGAGGCCCAAAACTAACAGAAATGGATGTTGTAGTAATCCATAGTTATTAATCCTCGATGACCAAATATAGTAATATTAGATACATTGATAAATAGAAACACATAAATATGAAAAAATTTAAAACATCAAACAAGTTCCACATTCTACTTCCAAAACATTTCAAATACATTTCATAACCCTACAATCGTTAACCACATTCAGAGTAATTAAACTTATTACAACATACGCCAAGAGCGACATATGAAGATGCCCCCTTGGTTGATCAGAGTGTATACATAGGTAATTAAATTTTTTTTCCTTTACAACATCCACACGGTGGAATTAAAATAAAACAAAACTCTAGATAGCTCTAATGCCTCCAACACATCTCCGGAAGCTTTATTCGTCTAAAGAGGTAGATGAAAATCTCAACTCTCAAACTACTCAAATCAATTGAGTACCCGAGAGTTTAAGAGGAAAACATAAACTTCGAGTCAGACATAAAGCCCAATATTAATAATAATCTACCATCTCAAACCATTTAGATATCTAGTGAGACCACAGCGCTTAGCGGAACAGATTTCCGCTCATTAGTGTCCTAAAACCCTTTTAAAACCATATACTTTGCTCTTGCATCCACAATGGTTAAAAAAATTCAAAATATTACGATATGATGATATGCAAAACAAGTGAATCAATTTTGGATTACCCATCACCATTCATTTTGACTATCTGTCTTAATTATAGTTTCTAGGGTTACTATTAACCTAATAGTTTTCATTGGTTGACTAATAACTGGTTAAGTGTTTATGTACTCCCTTTCCTATTTCACAATTTTCTTGGGATCACTAAGAACTTATTGGCCCTTGCCAATATCTTATTGTTTCGTGGGGTCTCCCTGAACATATTGGTAACTCCAATATCCTTCTCTTATCCTAGTTTTCATGGGTTCACTAGGAACCTATTAACTTCTGTCAATATCTTAACCTGGATATAGTTTTCTGGAATAACTACAAACATATTGCCCCTTGTCAATATCAAATCATAATTTTCATGGACTAACTATGAACCTGTCTTCTTGACATCTTCATTTGTATATAGTTTTCATGGACATACTATGAACCTATTGGTCCCGGCCAATTTTTTTCCTATACACAGTTTTCATGGGCTTACTTCGAACCTATTGGCCCTTGCCAATATCTTGAATTAAGATTCTAACATTTCTTAAGTTATATTTACTACTGGGTCAACCTAGCTGGTTATTATGTCCTACCCTAAAGTACCATTATGGGTTAATTGCAATGTGAATAAATAAATGAAGAAGCAATCATTACAAAAAAATAATGCCAACACCTATGGTTTAATATCCTTGAAATCTTTTTATTTAAAACTTGGTTAATCCCATTAACCTGTTAATCAAGGAAAATTTCTTCAAAAACTATGTTTCTTAACTCTTTAATTTATGCCAAGGTTTTTCCTTTAAAATGAGATTGGGCTATTTATTTTGAAACCTTAAACATCACTTTCAAAACTCCTAGATGATCTCCTTCGAAAGTATAGAAAATCTCTTTTCAAAACACTAAGTATATACCCTTTGAAGCACTTAAACTTATTCCTTTCAAAACCAAATTATACCTTTCGAATTATCAAAACATGATTTAATCATCATTAAAAACATAGCTTTGAAACCATTGAAAATAACCCTTTTGAAAGCATTAGGTTTTACTTCTTAAAACATCTTTTGGGTCAAAGTGGTTATATACGAAAGTATCTCTTTCGAAATCCTTAATAGAATTGTTTTGGGGAAAATCTGATGGTGGCGGAACCATCTATTCGAAAGCTCAAAATCTTTGAGTAAAACTTTAAAGGATAGGATCGAAACCCCCTTTCGACACCATTACCTTCGGAAACCCTAAACCCTTCCGAAAGCATTAAAGAAGTGGCTTAGCTTAAGTTAAATTAAAGACAACCCTTCGAAAGTACTGATGGCTTCAATACACTCGAAAGATAAAGAATAGCGTCTTGGTTTCGACTAGGTCATAACCACTACTTTCGAAAGCATTTATTCAGAAACAAAAGTAACCCTTTCAAAAGCTTATACTTTTAAACATAATATAGCAACCTTGTTCGAAAGTTATTTAAAAAACCCCTTTTGAAAACATATGTTCCGACTACGTCCAAAGCTCTAAGTAAAACAAAGCAGGCACTTAACATTTGAAAACAAGACTAAGGTTTCAACCCATCGGAAGTATTGCTTTCCACATCATGGCTTCCGCCTTCTTCCAATCCACCACGTACCATTTAAATGATACCTTATATATTGGTTTCAACTAGGTGAATTTCGGCTAGGTTGTTTCAACTGATTCAAAGAGGAAGCATAGGAGTCGAAAGGTACTTCTAAAGCAGGCGGAACCTAATTTTCTAGGAAAGGCCGAAATCATGTTAATTATAGTAATTTCTTTATAACCGACTTGCCTGTTTGTAATCTTTTAATTCGCCTTAAAATTTTTCAAATCCATTAAGAAAATAACTACCATATTTATCAGATCTAAATCAAAGAAATTTTGACAATTTAGCCTTTCCTTTAAGCAAAACCAATATTGCAAATAAGTCCTTTCAAAATAACCAATTTTGCATAGCAAATCAATTAGGAAAAATCCCTAAAAATTATAGAATTTCACTTTCATTATGTTATCAAACATATTAAAATTTCAGACCCAAATTCTTCTTGAAATAATAGAAAATGATTTTAAACCCAATTTTATCATATTTCCCTTTGGAAATGCATAATAAATTTTCCATGGCTTGGAAAATTACAAAAACTGAAACCCATCTCTAAAATCATAATTTTCTTAACATATAATTTTTTCATGGCATCCTACAATAATTTATATTCGGTTTTACCCTAAAACTGTGCTAGTCCATGTTTAAACAATTTTGTTTAAATCCAACATATTATAATTCAAACATATCATCATCTAAATCATCATAAAAACAAGTTTAATCATAAATCCAAAAAAATATAATCATAGAATAAAATGGAGATGATGTAAAATTATTATTCACCTTGAATATTATAAGGAATTTGATATTTGTTGAAGATTGATTCTCCTAGCTTTTATCCTTAGTTTTGATATAATATTTCCCCCTCTTTTCCCTTGTTAACGGCTGGCTCCTCTATATGATTTACATTTTGTTTGATTTGAGAAATAAAAGTGAGCATGAATGGGCAAATGAAAAGGTATAGCCGTGTATAATGAGTGAAGCGGCTATTTACTAATATTCCTATGTCTAAATTAATTAGTTTATGAACCAATTTAAGCCCAATTAAAATTAAGCATGACCTTCTTATTATTTTATTCAAATCTCAATTCCCTTATCATTTTAATTCTTACATTATTCTATTTAATTTATTAATTAAATTTCTTAATAATGTTACCAAAAATTAGGGGTGTTACAGAATGAGAATAAATTAGCTTTAAATATTTGGTTTGATATCTAATAAAGCTTTTTACAACACTGCTATATCCCCGTATAACTTTTTGCACCTCAGACATTATAGAACCGATAAGTGCTTAAATTGTAGAGGTAGTGGAGGATAAGGCAGGACCTCAAGGCTTAAAGAACCATCAGCTCACTGCTGACCTCAAAGGGAATGCTTCGACTTAGATCTAGGGAATGACACCTTATCCTCCCAGACCCCTAATAGTTGAGTCATTGCCATTCTCCTTCCCCTTATTATCACCATAGTTCCCCAACAACACCAAAAAGGTAGCCAAGAAGCTTCTCCCTATTAAGGGAGCCATCCTACACCAACAAATGCAAAAGATTAAGACTAGGAAACCTGTTGATGATAGGGCCTTAGATGATGAGAAAGGAGACCCAATCTCTAAAGAAATCTTAAGCACTTACATCCACTTCAGGTATACTTGACTCCCATGGACAAGTATAATGGGAGTGTCGATCCATTTGATCATATCACCACCTTCAACTTAGTGACTTGAGCTGGTTAAATCTGCAACCATGCAAAATGCCTCATGTTTCACTCCACTTTGATTGGGTCAGCGTCCCGCTGATTCCTTCATCTACATGGTGGCAGTGTCCACTCATGGGCTCTATTGTATTCTGACATCAAGGTCCACTTCTTTGCATCGAAGATAAGAATAATGATGGCATTATGAGATTGAAAAAGGCAGACATCTTTGATAGTGATAAAGAGGGAAGCCGAAGAAATAAGACTGACCAAAGAGATGATAACCCCCGAAAGAATAGTCGGTAGGAAAACAACAAAAAGTGTTCCAATGATGAAGTGCGATTCAAGCCCTGGTACACCAACTATAAAACCTTAAACCATGACATGGATACCATCTACCTTGTAACACATGGCCACACCTCATTTTGATGGCTCGCTCCCTTTTGGTAAGGGAAAAGGGAGGAGCCCAAGGGCAAAGGTAAATACCTTGTATTTCACCAATCCAATGGCACTTGACTAATGAGTGTCAATACCTCAAATATGAGATAGAGCATTTAATCCATGAAGGACTGGTTTTTCAGTACATTAGGAAACAAGTGGAACATCGAAATGCCCGATAAAATCCATCCACCTCACCCTAGTGAGTATGCGACAATAATGAACTATGAATAATACCGAAATCCTATCAATTTATAGCCGCTTGGTATAGGAGGGAGCTTTCAGATCATGTTTATTCAATTGACCGTGGACCCTATTGGTCCCTTGGGTTGAGAAGGACTCCAATGATATTGTGTTTACTGCAAAAGACAAGGGGATTGGTTTCCCCCATCATGACCCCATGCATTTTTAGTTCACATGGCCAGTACGATGATCCACCGATAGGGCCAGCTTCATTAATTTGATGTTTAAAGATGTTTTTGACAAAGTAAAGCTGCCTACCTCTAGCCTAACTCCCCGTGCATTACCCATTTACATGTTTGAGGGCTTTGGCACAATATTCATGGGGGTTGCTTCTCATATAGTCAATTTTGGTGAAGAACCATTAGTATCTAAGATTCCAGTTCAATTTCTCGTGGTAGTCCGTCCGTCCATATACAATATTCTGATAGGCAGGTCAGCTTGGAAACCATGGATGCAATAGTGTCCTACCAACATCTGATAATGAAGTTTCCAACCGAAGTAGGAATAGGATGTCTCTGAGGCAACCAGCAAGCCTCCAGAGATCATTACTATATCTCTTATAACAAGAAAAGAATGAGTACTCATTTTGCAGCAAGAAATAGCAACTTTCAGCGGTGTTGCGCCTATGAGAACATGCAAGAAGCCTATTGCTCCTTTATGCGCTGGGGTCACCCAAGTTAGTGACAACAAACCACACATAGTGAGCATTGCCCTTAAACCAAGATAGCATGACCGACAGGAATAATCGTTCCTTGTTTGGCCTAAGTAGGACCACAGATCTTATAGCTTCATCGAATGAACAAGTTTGCCCTCTTGGTATGCGATAGTCGAAGATACTACCACTCCTTCCCTCTTAGCATCAAAGGACACATCTGTGAGAGTTGTGGGCATCGATCGCCCTTACCTCGAGCATAGACATCTGTTCAATCGAAGATGTTGTCGATCAAATTATTTAAGCACTGGACTGTTGTGACTTGGAAGAATGTATTGAAGATGACAACAATGATCTGCTTGATACTTGGGGATTCCAGCCTCGATGGTAGGCTAGCTATGCCGCTTGAGGTAGTATCAATTGATGGTGATGACCCCAAAAAAGTATCCATTAGGCAAGGAGGTAAGTCCGGAAATAAGAGACAAATTGATTTTCTTCCTAAAGGAGAACAAAGATGTGTTTCCCTTGGGACATGCTGACATGATCTGCATACATTATTCGATTATATGCCACAGCCTCGACATTGACTCGGTGGCTCACCTAGTTCGGTAAAATAGCAATTACTTAATGCTGAGTAGTATATGGCACTAAAGGAGGAAGTGGAAATTCTTTTAGTAAATGTTTTTATCCACGAAGCAACATACCATGTTTATGTAGCCAACTCAGTACTCGTTCGACAACCTAGTTGGGCCTAAGGGACTTGCATTGATTTCTCAGATCTCAACAAGTCCTGCCTTAAAGATAGTATTACTCTAGTTCATATTGACCAACTCTTAGACGGTACTAGCAGGCATGAGCTCCTAATTTTCATGAACGCCTACTCTGAGTATAACAAAATCGTCATTTATGGCCCAAACCAGGAGAATACTTCTTTCATCACTAATGTTAGACTCTACTGGAATTGAGCCATGCCTTTCGGCCTTTACGATATAAGGATTACATATCAACGGCTCATTAACTGAACATTTTCTCACCAAATCAGACGTTCTGTGGAAGTCAACATAGACGATGTGTTCGCCAAGTCCGAATAGGCCTAGGGCGTGTGAAAATTTTGGCCGAAACTTTTAGCATCCTCCTTAAATAAAACGTGAAGCTCAACATCAGGGAACGTTTTTTTGTAGCACGATTTAGAAAATTCCTTTTCTTTGTAGTGAGGGCTAAGGGCTTCAAGGAAAATCCTTACAATATTCAGGCAAATTAAGATATGTAGATATGCCGCATTGTCAAATAAGTGAAAAGTCTAAATGAAGCGATCGTGATGCTTAGCCGCTTTGTGTCAAAAGCTTGGGAATGCTATGTACGCTTATTCGATCTCATCAAACAAAGGAAGACATTTGCATGGAGTAAAGATTGCACCAAAGCCTTCATTACAAAAATAAGTACTTTAAATAGCGTTTAAGAAACGTTACTAAGACCTTTTACAGCGTTTTTACAAACGCCCTGAAACAACATGTTATAATAAGTCTGCCATAAACTATAGCATAAACAAAATGCTATAAAAAATCTCTTTAATATTGTTTCTAAAATTCCATCAAATCTTCCTACAGCTTTTTTACAAATGTTATGACACGACATGTTATGATAAGTCTGCAAGGTACAACTGCATACGCAAAATGCTATAAAAAATAAGTGCTTATAGCTTTTATGTTACTGTCTATAACATTTATGAAATACTATAGTCAACTTTCATAACATTTTTCCAACGTTGTCTTATTTTTAATTAACATTTACATTTCTGCATCCATACAATTCAATATGTTTACATTATACAAACTCAAAACATCGAAAATGGCATATATGGTAACCAATGTTGCATATTTTTTGCACCAAAATTAGTCACAAACACCTAAAAATAGATTTAGTAGAGAAGTAAGTGAAGAAGATAAAATTAAATTGAGGAAAAGATTAAGCTAACAACAAATAAAAAAGCAATAATCAGAAACATAGAGATTTGTAATGGTTCACGTTGTATGCCTATGTCCACTTCGAATTTTTTTGCCTGTATTAATCACTTATGAATCTGATTATAATGGAGAAATAAAGATAACACTTGATTACAATGAAGTCCCCTCTAACTAGCAGCGTAAAGATCCTCAAAATTAACTAAGAGGCCTGTATTAATAGGCAGAGATGATGAGATATTTCGCTAAGATTTTGACATTCGGCTCTCTAGGTCCATAGGGGCCCACTATAACGATCGGTGGCCTTAACTTGACAATTGGGAAGGATCGGCTAAACATTCACCGATCATTTTTTATTACTTCCAATTCACGTGCGATAGTTTTTCGGAGGTCCCATATCCTCTTGACATTGCTCCTAAAAATGCGATCATTCTAAGTTGTAAGATATGGATCGATCTTCCTTGTACTTGGGTCATGCACCGAAATATACCGATTATTTTTGATGGATTGGCAAAAATGATCGGCCAACAATGATTCATCATCTTCAAATCTCAACTTTGTGACTTGCGATTGTTTTTGTAGGCACCACTCTTTATTTTTTTGATGCTCTGAAAGTTTCAAATGAATTGTCCTTATGGATTTTGAGATATCGATCGTTCTCGGATGATTTAAGCTATTTCGTGGACCGTTCTCGATCGATCCATACAAATCCTTTCTTCGTCCGTAACTCGAGCATATAAACTTTGATAGACTCCAAATTTGAAACATAATTTATCGGGGCTATGCTAGTCACTTCAAGTTGATTGCACCTCGATTGGGACCCGATCCAAATCTGCCTGACCATTGTCTATAGTATTTTATGTAATCGATTCCTTAGGTTGATAACCATCCGTTCCTTGCCAAGTCGATGATATCACGGCCTTGCCAAAAGGTGGGATAACATTTTTCCGTAATGTACATCCATATTTGAACATGATGTGCTCTGAGTCATTGCAAGCCAGAATCGTCAGAAAGAAACCCGTCCGATTCATCGAATAATCATTACCCTTTCATTGAGTTGTTTTCTCATCGAGGGTCATATTTTTCTTATCCATCGCGACGATAGGTTGATTTCCAATAGTATAAACATGGGATTATAAGTTGTTAGCGATATTCTACTTTGTCCTTGGAAATTTCTAAGCTTTAACAACTTGGCTTTAGTTTTTCTTTGGTTGATTCCAAGCAATCATTTAGTGTTCCATCGATTTCATATAATTAAAATTTGAACCATATACTAGTACGTATATGTGTATGTACCTGACTCCTGATCAGGATTACACATTCATGAGTCGTTGTCAAGTTTAAAGATAAAACTTTCGATTAACATTTTCTACTAGTTGTCATCCCCTCATGAATAGTCTCCTCTCTTTTTTATTGTTATCCATAATCCTCTCGTTTTAAATTTCAAACCGTCCCTAGTTGTGAAACGATCGGCATATGGTAGGTTGTGGAACGATCGACATGTAGTTTGTATATGGAATGATCGGCATATAGCTTGGATGTGGTATGATCGGAATGTAGCATGGATGTGATATGATCGGCATATCGCTTAGATGTAGAAAAATCAACATATAACATGGTGTGGAACAATCGGTATGATTTTGGGGCCGATAACAATCAGCATAATCTTTGGGCATTGCTTTTCCTTTTTTTGCCGAATGAAGTGAAAGAAAACAAGTCTCCTTTTCCGTTTCTTGCCGATCCAAATAACGATCTACATCTTAAAAATCACCGTCCTCCTTTGGGTTTTGCTTTAATTCAATTTTGAACCTTCCTCCTTTTCCAGATCTTAAACTCAGGAGAATGACTTTAAACTTGCTTTAAGATTCGAGGACGAGAATTTGAGCCTCATTAGTGATGGGATAATGAATTCGATCAGCTGAATCTTTTATATCCTCCAATTCTTGCGATCGTTTCTAGAGAAGATGTTGTAATTTTTCTTGATAAGGGATGATGGCATTGCGGCTTTAACCGATCGTTTGTTAAGAAGGATGATGTAGTGGAAATGGAGAAGTCATACGATCAATCCATCATGATTGTTCTTAGACGATTGGTGAAACCTTGGGACATTGAAGCTTGATGATTGCCTACAAATGATCGGCATTGCTTTGGAGTTAGAGGCTCTTGAGGTGGATAGGGAAAAGTGGCACGATTGACAAAAAGTTGTGAAGTGGAAAGAACAATCATACATATCGGTTGAGATGAACGATCAATTGGATGGGATTGGAGATGAACGATTGGTGTTGAAGGTCCATAAGAACGATCGGTGGAAAAGGCTACTATGAATGATCGGATGATGTTGTCTTGGGAAATGATCGGTGGAAATGCATTCACGAATGATCGGCCTTGTTTGCAAATGGACTTTCTTCAAAAAATGGAACATAAATAAGTGAACTTGAACTAAATGATGAGCTTTATCCTTACATACTTGAACAAACATTAGGACTTGCATACGGCTTGCATATGATTTGAACTGCATATTCAGTAGCAAATGACCTTAGAACTATGACAAGAAATAATACCTTTGACTACTCTCTTGAAGCTCATCAGTTATTTAGATAAAAATAAAACTTTTTCTTGATGGCGATCGATCGTGAAATCAAACTACATCGTTTCTTGATGACATGGAGAACGATTGGGATAATCAAGAATGACAGTTTCTCTGGATGAACCTCGAAGTCTCGTTGTCTTTTCCATCTTCAGTTCCGCACAACTTATTACTATATTGTATAGCACTTTACCGCACCATACTAGCACTCACTATACACTAGGGGTATAGGTTACTTTATCTAACCATGATTTTTACTAAGTTTAGTAGCAATGGGTTTTAGACGTTTTAGGCACCTTGCAGCTATGCTAGATGGATCATCTTCTCAACAGGATAACCCTGACATAGAATCAAGCTCGACAACTGAATCCGATAGTCCGCCATCTAGTCATCAATAAAATAACCAGAAAGTTCGGGCCCTGAATTTGGCTTTTCGATGTTGTTCCCATCTTTCAACCGAAGATTATCGATCCTGCTCCCGACACTCTAGAGGATGCAGTTATCCTACAGAACCTTGCTAATACAGTAGCTTCTAAAATTAAGGAAGATTACAACATAGAATTCCTTTTGATGATGTGTTGGTCCCATCGTGGGATGATAGGGCTCACAGACCTTCAGAAGGGTATACGGCATACAATAAGTTCATGTGCTGGGTCATATTCATCTTGACATTCAATTCATCCATTTGGGAATTCATTAACATTTAAGGATAGCTCCAACACAGCTCCACCCAAATGGCTACGCTTTTCTTAGTTGTACTCATATGGTATTTATGGAGTACCTACACCGTACTCTAACCATTGACGATATCTGATTCATATTCACTTTCAAGCGATGGATAGGGAGTCTTTCGTTTACATTTCTTAAGTTGGCAAAGAGGTGCAAGATTCTAATTGACGCATGGAACAAATTAAGCGCCTTTAAAAGTGAATGGTTCATCGTTCGTTTTCTGGTTGGTTTCGCTCGACAGTGGCTGGAAATGGAAAGACGTAAGTGTTATGCGCTGACATCCAGGCCATATTCCTCAATATATTACTCCTTTATAAGTGTCGTCACCCAGCCTAGTAGTAATATTTATGAAGAGGCGATCACAACTCTAAAAGATGCACCTCCCACGGAGAGGAACATCGAATACGTGCTTATAGGCGAACGTCTCGTTACTTTTTGTTTGATAGAAGAGGGCCTCAACCTAGGGCTATCCAAAGTTTCTCAAACGACAGGGATAAGACTATGGGCTGCAATCTGTCAAAGAGACAATCGAGCCGATCTCCTGGTGCCCTCAGTCACGAGTACTTAGTAATTCACTAATATTGATTCCGGAGGACATAGAGGCGATGTGCCCGGTCATAAGGGTGACTAATTCGGTCTTGTGGTCGATGCCGAATCCTTGCAGGCCTCACAACTCTCGATTCTTGATGGGAGAAAGAAGAAAACGCTTGTACATAAATTTCCAAAAAGTCACCTCTTTTTGATCAATCCAAAAAGTCGATGGCTCCTAAAATTGTTCAAGATGAATCTTCTTCCTAACCATCAAAGCATTCAAGTTTACCACTTGGCTCTTTGTCTAGACTACTTATTCCGCATGATCATGACACTTTTTAGTTTACTGATAAGAGCATCGGTCATAATCTCCCACTAGAATTGGCATTGAGATTCCTACTTCCAAAAGAGAAGTTATACTAATTAGCAAGGCTCATGTACCTGGTTTGTCGGGGGGTTACACAAGGATATATGCACACAATTGCACCCCTCAACATTGCATTGTACTTGACTTTATGCTCTGTAGTGCTTAAATTTGACCGATTTCTATTTTTATTTACATAAACGATGGCGAGGAAGAGGAACATGTTTGATTCTCATTGGGATATACGGCAACAATCATAAGATTCATGCTCTGGTTCTTACCGTGGAAGTCGAGAGTGCTACGATTCCAGTTATCGCCCCAGTCGGGACCGAGGTCATCAATATAGGGGTGATAAGGATAAGCTATCCCAAGACAAACATCGATCGAGATCAGGATCCCCTCCTTCAAAGGGTTCCGAAAAGTCGGTTGATCGTAGGGATCTGCCTATCGATCTCTTTTGTGGTCCTTCTACCAATTCAGCGCCTCCACGGCCTTTAGTTCCATCTCATTCTCAACAGCCGAACGATCGTCGTTGCCATAGTGAACATGCTGCCGCCAATAGGCCCGGCAAAGAAAGTATTGAAATTGAAGCTGCACTGAAGATTCGATCAATCCAACTGCTCTTATGGCACAGCCCCGTGAAGAATTTCCAAACTTATGTTTTGAAGGCTTGTATTTTACTCCCAACTTGAAAAGGGCTCAAGACCATGATCGACAGATGACTATTAACCCTATCACAGACATCCACGTGTAGTATCATGTGACAGCCCGAAGTTTTGACCTTCGAAAATCGACATCAATACATCCACTGTATTACATCCCGAGCAATCGAATGCCCAAAATACTAGATCATAAGAGAAAGGAGAAAGAGGTAGAAGAAGAAAATGGAAATAACAATGCAGAATCTCGTAATCGCAGCGGAACAATATATAATAGATAACAACTAGTCTTTACATAAAAGGACGATAACTGTTATTTATACATTACATTATCAGAGTACAACACAAATCAATAATTCAATACTGTACAGTAATAATAACTTGTCCTCAAAAATGCTGAATGTACAGCCTACAATACACAGCGGGATAAAAATCAAGTACGTGTGATACATCTTTTTCATCTAGCTCATCTCCTGAGCTCCATAACATACTCGGTTTAACCCAGGCATTATAATAAAATAACACTCGAGTCAGTCTGGAAAACCAGTGTGAGAAAACACACTCAATTTGAATTATTAAAGTTTTCAAAATCGTTTGAAAATCAAAGGTATCTCGTAAGACAACGCCACACATAAACACTACCTTACGATAACCAAAACATTTCATATCAAATCCTCTGATATTAATTATAATAGTGTCTAAGTAAAAATACATATTCAAATAGCTGTAATTGTTACGTTAATTAAATTCTAGCATACTAGGATCTACAATCGATACCGTAAAGGTACGTATTAGAGAATGAGTTCCATATGAATGACTAGACACTGGGGTACCACCTGTCACAGTGCACGTCTAGAAATAGCGTACCGAGGACCATGTCGGGATCCCTACAACACAAGATCGGACTACCCTTAACCTGGATAGACCGAATATGCTATCACCCGTGGTGTTCCCACCCTTTCCAAGCTCCTTCCATGTATTGTAGTAATAATATCCAAGGGTATCTAGAAAGGTGAGAAACATAACCTAATTGGGGGTGACCCACTTAGCCTTACTATATCTCCCCTGCTTTTCGGTTATTCCCAGTTGATGAGGCTAGAGGCTATGATTACCTTTTTAAAGAATTTCCACTTAGAATGCCCACTGTCCTCCAATCACTATGTACTAATTGCATTCATCCATACAAGTCCATTTTGGGTCCGAACAGAACCGATGGCACTATTCCTACTACATCCATTTTAGAATCATCCTCAGGATTGGTAGCGATTAGCCCTTGCACTTCACTGCTCCATCTTCGACTCCATGCTCTTGTTTTTATTCCGAAAACATACTCGTTGGATCAAAGTGGTTTTCAGATAACTTATCTGATCACGGTCCCTTCGAAACAACGTTCGATATTTCCGGTAAACTCAACCACTGTTCTTTAGGAAACAAACAGACGAAATAAGATCGGAGATAACCTCCTAACCATTAGTGGAAAGATATCCTTATCACCGGCCTAGAAGAAAACATGAGTTTGCACGTACAGCATAGCACCGCGAACGGTAAGTGTGACATATAATTCCCGTATTTCTTCTAGATATTCCCAAAGTTAAATTTGGGTCCATATTTAATAGTTGGTTATTTAATTATCAAATAAACAATCATTCAACCAAATATTCCATTTTCCACTGAAAAATTCCAAATCTCCTTTTAATTAAATTTTGATAAATTAAATCTCTTAGAAAAATTCATATACTTATCTTACCGAATTACTAACCATTCTTTCAAAATATTTGAAAACTTTTTAAAATAAATATGGAAAGTACCACTGCGGTATCAACCATGGATTCATGCTCAATGGTTATGTTTCTATCTCAGAGAAATCCAAAACTTAACTGCAGGCACTCACTGCCTCCGATTTCGCCATAAAAGCATACCATTACTTTCCAAAAACTTTATTAAACAGTTTTTTTAAATAATACTTATAAAATCTCTATGTAAATTTCCAAGTTAATTTTAGGCAATTACTCTTTAAATAAAAGTTATAATATAATATAAATATTGTTAGCACCAGAATTGGTCACTAACACCCATAAGAGAGTTTGTGTAGAGAGATTAATGAAGAAAGTAAAGTTAAACAGAAGACAGTACGAAAATTTAAATGCAGAAACAACGAACACCAGATTTATAGTGGTTCGGCGTAATTGCCTACGTCCACTTTGAGGTAGCTCTTCATTGCTTTTCTCGATAATCGATTACAGATACAATCTATATGTCAATCACTTAAATACAATTTCTAAGCAAAAAAGATTAAGTCTTGAATGAGTCTTAAATGCGGCAAAGTCTCCCCGGTGTTCTCGAAAAAATGTCCCTTTCACTATGCCCCTACCTCTCTATTTATAGCCGAAGGTAGGTTGGACTTCCCTGGTGGGCCTAGCAGCTTGGTATCTCGGACCAAATAGAGTGATCTCTGTGTGCCGACCCAGAGAGGCCGAACGGCAAAAATGCCAAGCAAGGCATGAATGCCAAACGATATTCTCATGCCGAACGAAGTGATGCCGAACACCCTGAATGCCGAACGACATTCTCATGCCGAACGAAGTGATGCCGAACACATTGAATGCTGGACGACATTCTCATGCCGATTGAAGTGATGCCGAACACCCTGAATGCCGAACACCCTGAATACCGAACACCCTAAATGCGAGCAGTATGGAATCATGCCGAACAAAGTGATGCCGAACATCTTGAATGTCGATCGAGATATTTGTGCCGAACAAGGTTTGGATGCCGAGCAGTATGGAATGCCGAATGACTCTGCCATGCCGAACGATATACAATGCCGAATGTCTCTCAATGCCGAACGCTCTCGCATGTCGAACGCTCTGGCATGCCAAACGTCCCATAGATGCCGACCGAACTTGAGTGCCGAACTAATCATATGGGTCGGACGACTCTGGAAGCTGAGCGCTTTCTAATGCCGAACGCTCTTAAATGCCGAGCGTTCCTGAATGCCGAACGTTCTCTAATGCCGAACAACTGGATGTCGAACGCTCCAAAATGCCGAGCGTTCCTGAATGTCGAACGTTCTCTAATGCCAAACGATCTGGATGCTGAACGACTCATAAATGTCGAACAGTATGCTGATGCCGAGTACTTAGTTGCCTTGTCAAATCTCCAGGTAACAATTGCCCCCCAAAGTGCATCACGTGGTCGAATGTGGTGCGCTTTGAATCACGTGACTACTGTGCTTTGCTCCAAGCCATGGTTTAGTTTCCTCAATAGTGACTTCCTTTGATTGCCAGGTGAGGTGATGTGTGCCGAACACTATGCTAATGCCGAACAGTATAGCCGAATCCCAATGCTCCATGTATGCCGAACGACTTTGTATGCCGATGCCAAATGATGTAGCCTTGACCGATTCTGTCGGTCATAGTCTCTTCGACTTCCCCTCTTCTCCTATAAAAGTCGGCATTTTCCTTCTTCTTCTCTTTTCACTTTTTACCTCCATTATTTTCAAGAACTTGCAACTTACCTCTTTGGAATCCATCACGCCTCTCCTAAGTAAAGTTTTAACAACCTTCAATCCTAACTCACAGATCCTTGAGCTCTCTCCATACTCTTCGGCAAGAAGATTTTGATCACCCTCTCAAATTAAGAGACATTAGATATTACTAGAATTTGTGAACTTTTCATAGATCGTAGAGAGTATGGGGCATGTGAATAAGGGTGATGAATTGAGGCTCGGTCGGGTTCTAGGGCTGGAACATAATATGCTCTTAGGTGGTTTCGAGCTGGATGGATCGGAGAAGAGAAATGGGGAAGGTGCATTGTAGTGGCTCGGCATGGTCTTTCAATGCCGAGCAGTCCTATGGTAGCATGAGAATGGAGTTAGAGATTATGCATGTTGGTGTAGGTTGATATGGCCATGGTTCGGCATGACCTCCCTATGCCGAACGAAATTGGAGTGGAAAAATTAAAAGGTAGCGGGGAATGGACAGGATGCCAATCGATATTTTGGCCGAACAGCGCTTAAGCTGAATGGCACAAATGCCGATCGATACTTAGGCCGAACAATGCTTAGGCCGACCGATAGTTTATCCGAACGACACTTAGGCCGATCAAGGTTTAGGCCGAGCGATACTTAGGCCGACTAATAGTTTGGCCGAACGATACTTAGGCCGATCAACAATTACTTTGCCTAATCTTATGACAAAAACAAGGACAAGGACCTAAGTAAACTAGCATATCGAACTAATCTGGACTAATAACTTCCTAGTTTCAGTAATCACAAGCCTAAACCTAAATCGACAAAAACAGATAATCTCCTCGAACATATAGCGCCAATGTTTGAGTCCGAAATTGAAAACACTATAGGGTAGGTTTTTGGAGACGTTCAGCGATGACGGTCGTCGAATGCGACGATTCGAAGCTCAACTTTATACCATTAACTCTATGACTTTCAATTTCTCGGCACTTTTACTTGAATTATCACACTAGTCCACACACCATACGGGGGGAATACTTGTGTTGTTAAGTCCAATGTTGATTGTTTTTCAAGTATAGTTCAAACAAGTACTCTACTAGATTCAATTTCTACCAAAGATGTCTAAGAAATCTAGCTCCACCACGATCTCAGATAGACCTAGGTCGTCTTCCAAACAAGGAGTCGTAGATACTTTAAACCCGTCGACTTCCCCTGCTCATAACTTAGCTCTCGACGCCCTGGAGGCATCAATTTTCTTAGATAACCCGGTTGATTCACAGGCTTCGAAGATCAATGAAAGTGCACTCCGTCGGATATGCTCTGTCCACGGAATCCCCTTCAACGACGTATTAGTTCCATCGAGGCACAATCGTCCACACTTGCCCCCGGTTGGATATATAGGTTGTAATAAGTTTATGTGCTGGGTCGGCAGTGTGCTACTGTTCAACTTATTTCTTCGGGACGTGCTGCAGTACATTGACATTGCCCCGTCACAACTGCACCCAAGCGGTCACGCCTTCAATTACGGTACCTACATCTTCTTCATAAATGTCCTCTCCAGGCCTCCAACCCCGGGTGACATCAGATATATATATATATATATATATATATATATATATATATATATATATATGATCAAGAAGCTGAGAGACAACCCCTCTTTTATGTTTCTTGAGCCGCACCACAAATGTCAGATCTTGACTAGGGCATGTAGCAAGTTCGCCCTGTACAAACAGGAATGGTTTTATGTGCATTGCCCTCCTGGTTTCGCGAGGAGATGGGTGGAAGGAAGTAAGTTTTTTCTCTGGATCGATATTCATGCTTGGTCAAAGCCGTGCCTCTTCTAACTCTCTTTTCCATCTTTTCAGGTATCAATCCACGTCTTGACGGTCATGGATATTCTGATGCCGTCGAAGCTATTAGAGCCCTTCCAACCGATGAACGGGATATCCGAACTCTTATTTCAAATGAGTCAATTTAGAGGTTTGGATTGTTGGCAGAAGGCCGTCGGATAAGCCTTCCTCGGGGAGTTTCCATACCCAGGCCAGCCTTTGGTAAAGGGAAAAAACAAGCTGAGTCTTCAGCACGCAACGCTCCTGGCACACTAGAAGAGGGAGAAATCAAAGAAAATGAAACACCCGAAGCACAAGTTGAGAACGTTGGTCCTACTCAGGACCCATTAGTTGAAGTTCATGACATTGAAACGTCATCTTCCCCTTCGAAGAGGAAAAAGAAACTGACGTACAAGATAAGGAGAGAAAAAGTTGATGCAACCTCTAAAGTTACTCTTATTCCAATAGAGAAAGAGGCTTCCTCACAATGTTTAGAAAGTTCTTTAAAGGGCCTCTCGAACCTCTCGATACCCGGCGATTTACTTAATTATGATTTCGATGATCCAGAGGCACTTAAACTTCACTCGCCCATCAGAGGCGATGCAGACGTTCAAACCCAAACTTAGGGAGAAAAAACTCCCATTAATAAAGAAACTGGTCCATCGGGGGGAAACACTAGGACACACACAAACACATGCACTTCACCTTGCACTTAAATTTCCGTCGCCATACTACTCTTTGCTAATTCGTTATTTTTTTTAAAATTCTATGCAGGTGACATGGGGCGTACACACGGAATCGATCGTCTTTGCGGGTCATCTATCTTCCATCACTCTGGACGGGACTCAGGTTTCGGAAGACGTCGGGATAGAGACGGTGATGGTGATAGGGATCACTATTCCCAGGACTCATTATCTCGAAAGAAAACATATTATCAGTCCAAGTACCACCAGCATCCCTCTTCTTAATCAGAACAAAGCAAAGATAAGAACGGCCATAAGTGGTCGCAATCCGATGTCCCCCGAGATCAACACTCTGATTCCTCTTCCACACGACAATCCCGGGATCCTCACAGGAGAGCTGAACTTTCAAAGCCGTGTCCTCCTGTTCCCGCAATAGATCCAACAGTATCGGAGAGACTGACCGAGCTTAAAGTTAAATTTCCAAAGATCTGCTTTGATGGTCTGAAGTTCCTCTCGGCGATCCACCATATACCTATAGATGTCAAGTAGAGCGCTATCGCCTGTACCAACGACGTCTATGTTCAACATGACGCGTTCGTTCATTTTGCTGAGAAAGTGTCGGAAGTCTCCATGGAAAGCCAACATAAGATTGATCGCCTGAAGCTTGAGGATATTCATGACAAAGACATTATCAAAGCTCAGGATGAAGAGATTGCATCTTATAAATCTCAACTTGAGGCCGCCCAGCAAAGTGCAAAGGATACTGCCGAAGCCGTAACTCGTCTGGAATTGACTCACAAAAAAGAACTTGACGAGGCGGTACAACGCTGTGGGGCTTTAGAATTGGAGAAAGACTCGGTGCAAAAAGAGAGGGATGCATTATGTCTTCGAGTTAAAGAACTTGAGGAGCAACTTCGCAAAGAACAAGAGGAGAAGATTGCTGCCCAAGAAGAGTCGCAATTGTATTACAACGAGACCGTTGCAACGCGACTCCTAAAGGCGAAACAAGAGGGCGAGCTTTCTAAAGTTGAGGTGCTGAAGAATGAATCCTGCAAAGCAGGCAAAAAGATAGCATCTGCGGAGATCGACTCCCGTCTTGAGATGACCAAGGAAGAAGGTAGAGAAGAAGTCAAATCCATGTTTGACCCGCTAATTGCCGAATTCAATGCTCGCGTTCTTATGCACCGGGACTTAACTTTAGTGGGCGAGGGCTATCTCGAATCTTTGGCCGAGGCATGGTTGACTTTAATTGAAATCAAGAAGGCCGAACACGGTATCAAGGAGGTTGATGAGGAGGCCTTGATAAAAGAATTCCTTAAGGGAAATGAGCCTTCGGACCTGTCAGCGGCTAAAGCCATTTATTGCAAAAGCTCCCCCTCAATAAAAGCGAAAGAAGTTATCGCTGGTCCATCCAGGATTGAGTCTCTAGCTCGTGTGCCTACCCAGCTGGCCGGTCGACCGATACTCGATCCTTTTGAACATCACATCGGCTATGGCCCGGAGGACCCCGACCTTGATGCTCATGTTTTGTCCCCTATTCCAGAGGGTGAGACCCCCCTGACGACTGAGAGCCAACTGGAACCTGGTCAGTAACTCTTTTTCTTTAACATTCCAAGAGTTTTTGTTTTTCATCAGAAGCTATCACATTCTAATACTTGCTTTTCGTGATTTTATGCAGGCCATTCTGATCTTGAGCCCACTCTGAGGAGCGATGACACCAAGGAGGTGAGGGAAAAAAACGAGTGACGCCACTCACGGAGGAGAGGCTCCCGGTACCGATGCTCAGGTGATCGAAGCGCTTGACGAGGACAAATCTGAGACTTTCTCTCCCATCGATGGGAGTTATGAAGTTGAAATTACAGGCATCTTTGAGAACACATCCGAACTGAGCATGAAGGAGTAGCTGGATAAAGAGAAGGAAAAGACGATCAAGATCAAGGTCGAACCTCAAGCTGTGAACAAGCCGTTGAAGTCATTCTCCCAGGTGGGTCCAGACCCATGGATGTTCCTCATACTTCTTCAGCTGTCACTCCCCTGTCAAAGAAAGCTATCATGGGTAAACGTACCGGGGAGGAGTCGTCGGGCAAAAAGTCGAAGAAGTCAAAGAAGTAGTCTTTGCTCTCGTTCAACAAGAGCTAATTTAAATTATGTAATTATTTTTCTTTTCGTAGTTTATATAAATAAACTTTTGACTCCGGGATTCGAAGGAATTGTAGTAGAAACTTATTTTGATGAATAAAACTTAGTTCTTTTCCTTCTTAGAGGACTGCTGTTGTTTGGTTTTTTTGGTATAATTATGGTCAAAACTCGAGCTACTGCGAGTTACGTGAACTTCTCGATTCATCTTCAGACAAGTTGATAACTTTTTTGGTATCTGCACATTCTTGTATCCCTGCTCTGTGGACTTAGAATATTTTTCAATTCGTACGCCAAGGGCTTGATGACTTCAAGTCATTTATATCCAGTCCACCATTAGGGGACTTGGAAATTTAAATCGTTTATACTCGAGTCTGCACTCTGGGGACTTGGAGGTTTTGAATCATTTATACTCAAGTCCGCACTATGGGTCTTAGAGTACTCGATTCCGTACTCTGGGGACTTGGAAATTTTGAAACATTTATACTCGAGTACGCACTCTGGGGACTTCGAGTACTCCAGTCTGCACTCCGGGGACTTGGAGATTTCGAATCGTTTATACTCGAGTCCGCAATCTAGGGACTTCGAGTACTCCAGTACGCACTCCGGGGACTTGGAGATTTCGAATCGTTTATACTCGAGTCCGCACTCTGGGGACTTCGAATACTCCAGTCCGCACTCCGGGGACTTGGAGATTTCGACTCGTTTATACTCGAGTCCACACTCTGGGGACTTAGAGTAATCCAGTCCGCACTCTGGGGAATTGTAGATTTTGAATCGTTTATACTTGAGTCCGCACTCTAGGGACTTCGAGTAATCCAGTTCGCACTCTAGGGACTTGGAGATTTCGAATCGTTTATACTCGAGTCCGCACTCTGGGGTCTTCGAGTACTCCATTCCGCACTATGGGGACTTGGAGATTACGAATCGTTTATACTCGAGTCCGCAGTCTAGGGACTTCGAGTACTCCAGTCCGCACTCCGGAGACTTGGAGTTTTCGAATCGTTTATACTCAAGTCCGCACTCTGGGGACTTCAAGTACTCCAGTCCGCACTCCGGGGACTTGGAGATTTCGAGTCGTTTATACTTGAGTCCGCACTCTGGGGACTTCGAATACTCCAGTCCGCACTCCGAGGACTTGGAGATTTGAATCATTTATACTCGAGTCCGCACTCTGGGGACTTCGAGTACTCCAGTCCGCACTCCGGGGACTTGGAGATTTCGAATCGTTTATACTCGAGTCCGCGCTCTGGGGACTTCAAGTACTCCAGTCCGCACTCTAAGGACTTGGAGATTTTGAATCATTTATCCTCGAGTCCATACTCTGAGGACTTAGAGTAGTCCAGTCCGCACTCTGGGGACTTGGAGATTTTTAATCGTTTATAGTCGAGTCCGCACTCTGGGGACTTCGAACACTCCAGTCCGCACTCCGGGGACTTGGAGATTTCGAATCGTTTATACTCGAGTCCGCACCCTGGGGACTTCGAGTACTCCAGTACGCACTCTGGGGACTTGGAGATTTTGAATCATTTATACTCAAGTCCGCACTTTGGGGACTTCGAGTACTCCAGTCCGCTCTCCGGCGACTTGGAGATTTCGAATCGTTTATACTCGAGTCCGCACTTTGAGGACTTCGAGTACTCCTATCCGCACTCCGAGGACTTGGAGATTTCGAATCGTTTATACTCGAGTCCGCACTCTGGGGACTTAGAGTACTCCAGTCCACACTCTGGGGACTTGGAGATTTTGAATCATTTATACTCGAGTCCGCACTCTGGGGACTTCGAGTACTCCAGTCCGCCCTTCGGGGACTTGGAGATTTCGAATCTTTATACTCGAGTCCGCACTCTGGGGACTTTGAGTACTCCAGTCCGCACTCCAGGGACTTAGAGATTTCGAATCGTTTATACTCGAGTCCGCACTTCAGGGAGTTAGAGTACTCCAGTTCGCATTCTGGGGACTTGGAGATTTTGAATCGTTTATACTCGAGTCCGCACTCTGCGGACTTCGAGTACTCCATTCTGCACTACGGGAACTTGGAGATTTCGTATTGTTTATACTCGAGTTCGCACTCTGGGGACTTCGAGTACTCCAGTCCGCACTCCGGGGACTTAGAGGTTTCGAATCGTTTATACTCGAGTCCACACTCTAGGGACTTAGAGCACTCCAGTCCGCACTACGGGGACTTGGAGATTTTGAGTCGTTTATACTCGAATCCGCACTCCGGTGACTTAGAGTACTCTAGTCCGCACTCTAGGGACTTGGAAATTTTGAGTCGTTTATACTCGAGTCCGCACTATGGGGCCTTAGAGTACTCCAGTCCGCACTCCGGGGACTTGGATATTTTGAGTCGTTTATACTCGAGTCCGCCCTTCGGGGACTTATAGTATTCCAGTCCGCACTCCGGGGACTTAGAGATTTTGAGTCATTTATAGTCGAGTCCGCACTCTGGGGACTTAGAGTACTCCACTCCGCACTCCGAGGACTTGGAGATTTTGAGTCGTTTGTACTCGAGTCCTCACTCTGGGGACTTAGAGTACTCCAGTCCGCACTCCGAGGACTTGCGGATTTCGAGTCATTTATTCTTGTTTTTACGTCAGACAGAGTAATGTATCTCTTATTCATCTGTTACAACGTTATCATACACCGAAACATCGACAATTCATGGGAAAAAGAAATGGCTTCAAGCCTTTATTAATGCAATTAAACTAAATTGTCTTTTTACATGCCGTAAACTAGGAATAAAAACTTGCTGGAAATAAATGTAACTAAAATACGATAGAAATGAACTAAGTGTAATAATGCCACAAATGTTCGCCATTCCATGCTCGGGGGAGTGTTGCACCATCGATGGTCGCTAGCTTGAAAGTTCCTTCTCCAAGCTTCTGTTCGATGACGTATGGACCTTCCCATGCAGGGCTCATGTGTGATGGAACTGGGAAAACTCGTTTCAAAACGAGATCACCCACACCAAAGATTCTCGATCGTACTTTTTCATTATAATACCGAGCAACTCGGTGCCTATATGCGGCCGCTCTTAAATTGGCTTCTTCGCGTTTTTCATTAATGAAGTCCAACGATTCCAGCAAAAGATCTCGATTTGACTCAGGGTCATAATAAGTTACCCGATGTGATGGGACTTCAAGTTACATGGGTATGACAGCTTCCATGTCATATGCTAATGCGAATGGAGTATGGCCAGTCGCGGACTTGTAGGTGGTTCTGTAAGCCCAAAGTGCTGTCGGAAGCTCATCCACCCACTTGCCTCTAGCCTTTTCCAAACGTTTTTTCAATATGGATATGATTATCTTGTTTACAGCCTCCACTTGTCCATTAGATTTCGAATGAGCAACCGCTGCAAACTTTTTCTCAATACCATATTTTTGGCAAAATTCCCTGAACTCTTTGCTTTCAAACTGAGTTCCATTGTCTGCAACGATGGTTCGTGGTAGGCCAAAGCGGCATACGATATTTCGTACCATGAAATTAATGACTTTTTTTGTGCTGATAGTGGTCAAAGGCTCTGCTTCTGTCCACTTGGTAAAGTAATCGACCGCAACAATCGCGTATTTTGCACCACCTTTGGATAGAGGTAAGTAACCGACTATATCGATCGCCTACATTGCAAATGGCCAAGGACTAACCATTTGTGTGAGTTCCATCGGCCGAGCTCTTGGGATTTTCGCATACTTCTGGCATTTGTCACATCTTCTTACGTAGTCTGCGGCATCTCCATTTATAGTTGGCCAATAGTATCCATAGCGGTGGATATTCTTTGCTAACGTCTGCCCCCCGGTATGGTTGCCACATTCACCTTCATGGACATCCGTCAGGACTCGTTTTATCTCATCATGGGTAATGCACCAGAGCAATGGGGTCAAGAATCCCCTCTGATACATTATTCCATCCTGCATTACATAACGAGAAGCCTTACGAATGACTTGTCGTCTTTCGCTCCTTCTTTCGGGCAGGGTCCCGTGTAACAAGTACCGCATGGATGTGGTCATCCATGACTCCTTCTCGATTTCTGTTTCTAACATGAAATCTACATTCATTATATTTATGCTCAGAACATGTAAGGATTCAACAGGAAACAATCTCATCTGCTGCGCATTGCCAGTGCTTGCAAACTTTGCCAATGAATCAGCTGCTCTGTTTTGTTCACGCGGAACATGTGAAATATCAAAATACTCGAGATTCGCTAGCAGCTCCTGAACTTGGGCCAAATACGGGGCAAGTATCTGCCCCCTTGCTTGGTAGTCTCCACGCACTTGATACACCACCAGTTGCGAGTCGCAAAAAATTTCAACTGATCTTATTCCTAGTTCTTTGACGAGTCTTAAACCAGCGATCAATGCTTCATACTCGTCTTCGTTATTCGTTGTTGTTAATTCGAGCTTCAAAGCATAGCAAGCTAATTGGTTTTCAGGAGTTACCATAACTATGCCAACCCCCGAACAACGGTCGTTAGATGCCCCAGCGGTGTACATCTTCCATCAGATGGGAGGTATGACATTTGCAGCATTTTGATTTGTCTGTCATGGTGAATTCAGCGATGAAAGCCGCTAGCGCTTGCCTTTGTATGGCCCTTCACGACAAGTTAGTAACATCGAACTGACTCAACTCAATGTTCCATTTTAACATCCTTCAAGAAGTTTTCGATCGTTGGAGTACCTGTCGTAGGGGTTGGTCGGTGTAAACACTGATCGAGTGTGCCTGGAAGTATGGGTGAAGCTTGCGTGATGCAATCACCAAGCAATAGGCTAATTTCTCGATCTTGGGATAGTTTCTTTCTGCCCCCGTCAGACGTTTACTAACATAGTAAAATGGTTTTTGAGCTCGGTCCTCTTCACCAACCAAAGCCGTATTGATAGCATGTTGGGATACTGCCAAGTACACATACAACATTTCATGGTCTATTGGTTTCGATAGCACTGGGGCTCTCCAAATGTCTACCAAAGCTCAGAATGCATCCTCACAGTCGAATGTCCACTCAAAATTTCTTTTTCCTTTCTTTATCACGTCGAAGAAAGAATACACTTGTCTGTAGCTCTAGATATGAATCGACTCAGCGCTGCCACCTTTCCGTTCAAGCTTTGTACTTGCTTTATAGTTCTGGGCACTTGTATGTCTCGAATAGCCTGAATCTTTTCCGGGTTAGCTTCAATTCCACGTGCATTCACAATGAAACCCAACAACTTCCCCGATGCCACGCCAAAAGAGCACTTCAAGGGGTTGATCTTCATACCGTATTGTCTGAGTATATCAACCATTTATGCTAAGTCTCGGATGTGGTCGTTTGACTGCCGTGACTTCACGAGCATGTCATCCACATAGACTTCGATCGTTCTACCAATCTGGTCCTTAAACATTCGATTCACCCGGCGCTGATACGTTGCCCCTGCGTTTTTCAATCCAAAGGGCATTACTACATAGCAATATAGCCCCATATTTGTGATGAAACTGGTGTGCTCTTGGTCTGGAATGTGCATCGGGATTTGATTGTATCCTGAATACGCATCCATAAATGACAATAATTCGTGTCTGGCGGAAGAGTCGACGAGCTGGTCAATTCTAGGTAAAGGGAAACTATCCTTCGGGCATGCTTTATTCAGATCGGAGTAATCAACAAAAGTTCTCCACTTTTCATATGCTTTCTTCACTAGCACTGGATTAGATACCCATTCAGGATAGAGGGCATCGCAGACGAACCCATTGGCTTTGAGTTTGTCCACCTCCTCTTTGAGAGTCGCGGACCTGTCCGGGTCCATTCCTCTCATTTTCTGTTTTACGGGAACGTGTTTCGGGTCTATGTTCAACATACGACTCGCAATTGCTGGAGAAATCCCACACATATCAGAGTGTGTCCAGGCGAAAACGTCCAGATTCGCTCGGAGGAAGTCAGTAAGATCCTCAGCCACTGAGAGGTCGAGTTGTGATCCAATCTTAAGAACTCATATGGGTCATCCCGGCTGACTGGAATGTCGATCTTCAGTCGGTGTTGTATTTGTTTCCCTGGGTTCCCCATCATCATCTCTCGGATCTATGTCTCTAAGGAACCGAGAATGTTGCCCGAGCCAGGGCTCGGGCACTACTTATCAATCATCAGTCTTTAGGATGCGTACGGAGCTGTCCGCAACCTTTCCCTTCTCTCTCCGTTGAGCTTCTCTCAGTTCCGCCACATAACATGCGCGACCGATCGCCTGATCGCCATGTACAACACCGACTCCTTTGTCTATCGGAAATTTTAATGTCAAACCCATGGAGCCAAAGCAGCCCTAAATTCCACCAAGGCTGGACGACCCAAAAAGACATTGTATGGAGAGTCAACATCCATTACTATGAGCGGTAGGACTCGCACTCTCCTACGCTCACTTTCCCCCAATTCAACTGGTAGCTCTATATACCCCAATGCGTCGGTTGTAGCACCGTTAAAGCCGTGGATACGGGCTTTGCATGGTTTCAAATCTTTCGTTTCCATCTTCATTTCGTCATAAGCATTCTTGAAGATGATGTTGACAGAGCTTCCATAATCAATCAAGATTCTTTTCACGTAAGCTGTCCCAATTGTTGCAGATATAACCATTGAGTCGATAGTAGGAGCCTCCACCTTGTCCATGTCTTAATTCCTAAACACTATATCGTCAGTCATCATGCGTTGTTGTTTTGCGGGGGTTCCATCTTCCACATTCGAACAACATTCATAATCCGCATGCCTCAAGGAGCATATCGTTCCATCTCCTACCAATTCTTGTCTACAGGATGAGGTCCTCTGACAATAGTGTTTATGATCAATCCGCATGCGATTTTTTCTGTTTGATCAACTTTTCTATGGTGTCATGGAGGTGTCTACACTCCTCAATATTGTGCCCAAGGGTCTCATGGAAGCGACAGTACTTCCCTGTCTGTTTCTGTTCTTCAGTGGACTCCTTTGAGCGCGGCTTTTTGTATTCAAAGGTGTTACAAGTAGATAGATAAATGTTTTCAAGAGAAGTATTCGGCGGGGTGTATTCATTGTAGGTCGGAATCCTTGGCTTCCATTTCCCTGCTTCTCTTTTCTTTCCAGGATTTCCACCTCCGGATCCTTTGGACTGCCCAGGCTTGTTATGGACGTTGACTTGAACTTTTTCCGAACTATCGTCGGACTGCTTCACAGTGATGTTACTTTTCACAGTCTCCTAAACAGGCCCTGGTGCCTTATCTCGTCTCGTCCATCGAGCCTCCTCTGATGCAGCTAAGGCCAGAGAAGAAATTGTGCAATCTTTAATTCCTGAAAGCATGAGCTTGTGGTGTAGTTTGATGAGTCGTCCACGACTCAATGAAAGCTTGAGTCGTTTCCGAGCTAAGGAAGGATGGCCACGATCTAACAAGCCATGGGGGAAGTTAGCCCGAGTTAACAAGGCATCGGAAGTAGGTCGGCAACGACCTAAGGAAAGACTGAAAGAAGGGATAACTGGATACAGAGAGAAAATGGTGCCGAGTCAACGAGTTACGACTCATGATGAGTCGACCTAATTGAGTCATTAAGGAGTTATGCCGCAATGTGTCTGTGTAGTGTATTTTCTTGAGTCGGTTACTCCATAGGTCGTGAGTCGGCATGAAGTTGAGTCGGTAGAAGGATGTGTGTTTGTAGTTTCTGAGTCGCTTCATGTTAAGTCGGTGCCGACTTAGGAGTTGTCTCGGTTATGTGTATATATGAGTCGGTGTATCTGCTGAGTCGAAGGTCGGCCTGTAGGTGAGTCGGACGAATGTGTGTTAGGGATGAGTCGTGAGTCGGCAACGACTTAAGAAGCTGTGTTGAGAAAAGGCTATAAATAGGGAGTGTGTTGTAACTTTTTGGGGGGTTGATTTTGAAATAAAATTTCTTGTTGATTGCTTTGTGCTTTCTTCTCTAATTGGTAGTTGAGTGTAATCTCCTATCTCCACTTACGTCATTCGGGTGCGCTCGAATCCACGTTTGTTGAAGCCGATTCACGGAATCTAGTGTGCTAGATCAACGTACGAAGAATCGTAGGTCTTTGAACACGGTATAGTGCGCTATCAACGTGTTTGAGATAGCTAGAATTCGGTATCTTCGGATCAACGAATTTGGGCATTTCGGTATCTTCATTCCATCGATCGCTATTTTCACCGATTGAAGTTTGTTTTGATTAATCCGCTGCGTCAGTTTTGGTATCGGAGCCATACTTAGCCAATCATAGCTAAGTTGATTCTTGGAGCCAAGTATTTGAAGTTGAAGTTTGAAGTTGTGTTCGTTGTGTTCATCTTGAAGTTGCAACAAGTTCGAAGATTTTGATCCATCTGATTTTGGATCTAGATTTGGAGAAGTGTTTGAATTTGGAGTTAAGGCCGAGCTTTGTGAAGTTGTGTAGAAGCTTGTGAAGCCGTGATTTGCTTGTGAAGTATCACTTTGGTATCGATTTGTTGAAATTTTGTGAAATTGAATCATGCCACCTAGAAGAGCTAATCGTCATTAAAACATTGAAGCTTTGTATCGAAGAGAAGAAGCCGATCAAATGGAACAACGTATGCATGAGAAGATTGATGAATGCATTGGTAGGTTGGAAAAGCTTATGATTGATATGAATCAAAGTAGAAGAAGAAATTCACCTGAATCCATCCGTGGGGGTAGTAGAGTGTCATCACATTCAGAACGGGAGAGGAGAGAAAGTCAAGAGCCTAGGAGTGTTGATAATCGAAGTAGGAGGAAAGTTGATGATCATGATAGACGGGATGTTGGTAGTAGGAGTGGTGGTAGAGATGATGGAGGGCGTGAAAGACAACGATATGCATCAGACTTTGATGAGGAGTTTGATGGTGAGAGGGGAAGTATTCATTTCAGAGACCGAGATCAGGGACAACGTCAGTATCGAGTTATTGATGATGATCGACGTTGGGAATCGGGAATGAAGATGGAGATTCCGGAGTTTAAAGGAGGGATGGTAGCTGAAGAATTCTTAGATTGGTTATCTAATGTGGAGGAAATCTTTGATTTCAAGGAGGTTCCTGAGCATAGGAGAGTAAAGTTGGTTGCTACTAGGTTGAGGGGGAGAGCTTTGGCGTGGTGGCAGCAAACTAAACTTACCAGGGAAAGAATGGGGAAGTCAAAGATAGAATCTTGGGAGAAGATGAAGAAATTGATGAGATCTAATTTCTTACCTTACAACTATCAATCACTTATGTACCAGAGGTTGCAAAATCTGAGGCAAGGGACGAAGTCTGTTAGTGATTATGCTGATGAATTTTACCAACTCATTGCCAGGAATGATATTATGGAAACGGAAGAACAGCTAACTGCTAGATTCATTGGTGGATTGAGAATGCAGATCCAGGATATGGTTAATATGTTTGATCCTAGATCCGTGGCAGAGGCACAACAGAAAGCGTTGGCTTGGGAGAAGCAAGGAAGGCGTGGAGGTGGTGTGTTTACTAATTCCAATAATCAAGCAAGGGGTGTTGGTGGAAGTTCTAATGTTCCTAAATCTGTTACAAAGCCAGTTGTGAAGGAGGCTGAGAAGGCGAAGGTTAACAGTGGTTTCAAATGTTATAATTGTCAGGAGTTGGGTCATAAAAGCATTGAATGTCCGAAGCCGAAGAAGAGAGCAATGGTTGCAGAAGTTGAGGAGGAGGATGATGAGGAGGCAGAATGTTCAAATACACCTTATGTTGAGGAGGAAGAAGAATTATCTGGAGATGAAGGTTGTAATCTTATGATGAGGAGGTCATGTCTTACACCAAAGCAAGAGGAGGATTGTAGTTGGTTGAGGAGTAACATATTTCAGTCGACATGCACTATTCTGGGAAAAGTTTGCAAGTTCGTTATTGATGCTGGAAGTTGCGATAATATTATTTCTACCGAGGCTATGAAGAAGTTGAACTTGAAAACTGAGAAGCATCCTAAACCGTAAAAGCTCGCATGGTTAAGGAAGGGTGGTGAAGTGAAGGTGTGTCGAAGGGCTTGTGTTAATTTTTCTATTGGGAAGAAGTACAAAGATGAAATTTGATGTGACGTTGTAGACATGGACGTATGTCATCTGTTGTTGGGCAGACCGTGGCAGTTTGATAGATCAGTTCAACATGATGGTCGTGCCAATAGTTACAGTTTCATGTTCGAGGGTACTAAAATCACTTTGGTTCCCAAGAAGCAACAACAGAAGGATAGCAAGCTAGAGAAGATCAAGGAACTATTGACGAAAGCACCGATTCTTGTTTTACCTGATTTTCAGTTGTTGTTTGAGCTACATACTGATGCATCAAAGGTTGGGATTGGAGGAGTGTTGAGTCAGTGTGGAAGGCCTATTGCATATTTTAGTGAGAAGTTGTCAGAGGCCAAGATGAGATATAGTACATACGATGTTGAGTTTTATGCTGTTGTGCAAGTTGTTAAACATTGGAGGCATTATCTATTTCAGAAAGAGTTTGTTCTTTACACTGATCATGAAGCGTTGAAGCATTTGCAGGGACAGGATAAAATTTCAGCGAGACATGCATCATGGATCGCTTATTTACAACAGTTTACTTTTGTTGTCAAACATAAGTCAGGGGTGACAAATCGTGTGGCTGATGCTTTAAGTCGGAGGAGTCATTTGTTGACAACAATGAAAGTGGAAGTGACAGGTTTTGAGCTATTGCCAGAGCTGATTGAAGAAGATCCTTATTTTGTGAAATTTGTTGAAAAGGTAAAGGAAGGAAGTGCTGACGAGTTTATATTGGTGGATGGTTTTCTGTTTAAAGGGAATCGTTTATGCATACCGGATTGTAGCTTGAGATTGAAAATTATCAAGGAGTTACACGAGGAAGGGCATGTGGGCCGTGATCGAACTTTGCAATTGATTTCACAGTCTTACTTTTGGCCGTCGATGAGGAAAGAAGTGGGAAGGTTTGTGGAGCGATGTCATATTTGCCAAGTTTCGAAAGGAACCGCGACCAATGCTGGGTTGTATATACCGTTGCCCGTACCGGCTAGACCATGGGTTGATGTGAGTATGGACTTTGTATTGGGATTGCCGAGAACGCAGCGTGGTAATGATTCTATATATGTAGTGGTTGACAGATTTTCTAAAATGGCACATTTTATTGCTTGCAAGAAGACGACGGATGTTGTTCGTGTTGCTCAGTTATTTTTCAAGGAGATCTATCGACTTCATGGATTGCCAGAGTCTATTGTGTCGGATAGAGATACCCGTTTTCTGAGTCACTTTTGGTTAAGTTTGTGGAAGATGATGGGCACGAAGTTGAACTTTAGCAGCGCGTATCATCCGCAGACAGATGGTCAAACCGAAGTTGTGAACAGATCATTGGGAAATTTGTTGCGATGTTTGGTGAAAGATAATCTGAAAAGTTGGGACATGAAGTTATGCCAGGCAGAGTTTGCTCATAATCATGCAGTGAATCGTAGCACAGGATTCAGTCCATTCCAGATTGTATATTCAAATTTACCCAGGGGACCGTTGGATTTGGCAGTAGTACCACAACTGAAGGGGACGGTTAAACGAGCTGTAGACTTTGTTGACGGGTTGACGGAATGTCATAAGATCGTTCAAGAACGATTAGAAAAGTCAAATGAGAAGTATAAGCGGGCTGCTGATTTGAAACGATGGAGTGTTGAATTTAAGGAAGGTGATTTGGTTTATGCTGTATTGACGAAGGATCGATTTCCAGTGGGTACTTATAACAAGTTGAAGGCGCGGAAAATTGGTCCAATTGAAATTGTGAAGAAAATTAATGAAAATGCTTATAAGTTGAAGCTGCCAGAAGATGTTTACACGTCTGACGTGTTCAATGTTAAACATCTTGTTCCATATTACGGAGGTAAACAATCAGATGAAGAAGAATGTACAAATTCGAGGACGAATTTTTCTCAACCAGGGGAGGATGATGCAGCTAAGGCCAGAGAAGAAATTGTGAAATCTTTAATTCCTGAAAGCATGAGCTTGTGGTGTAGTTTGATGAGTCGTCCACGACTCAATGAAAGCTTGAGTCATTTTCGAGCTAAGGAAGGATGGCCACGATCTAACAAGCCATGGGGGAAGTTAGCCCGAGTTAACAAGGCATCGGAAGTAGGTCGGCAACGACCTAAGGAAAGACTGAAAGACGGGATAACTGGATACAGAGAGAAAATGGTGCCGAGTCAACGAGTTACGACTCATGATGAGTCGACCTAATTGAGTCGTTAAGGAGTTATGCCGCAATGTGTCTGTGTAGTGTATTTTCTTGAGTCGGTTACTCCATAGGTCGTGAGTCGGCATGAAGTTGAGTCGGTAGAAGGATGTGTGTTTGTAGTTTCTGAGTTGCTTCATGTTAAGTCGGTGCCGACTTAGGAGTTGTCTCGGTTATGTGTATATATGAATCGGTGTATCTGCTGAGTCGAAGGTCGGCCTGTAGGTGAGTCGGACGAATGTGTGTTAGGGATGAGTCGTGAGTCGGCAACGACTTAAGAAGCTGTGTTGAGAAAAGGCTATAAATAGGGAGTGTGTTGTAACTTTTTGGGGGGTTGATTTTGAAATAAAATTTCTTGTTGATTGCTTTGTGCTTTCTTCTCTAATTGGTAGTTGAGTGTAATCTCCTATCTCCACTTACGTCATTCGAGTGCGCTCGAATCCACGTTTGTTGAAGCCGATTCACGGAATCTAGTGCGCTAGATCAACGTACGAAGAATCGTAGATCTTTGAACACGGTATAGTGCGCTATCAACGTGTTTGAGATAGCTAGAATTCGGTATCTTCGGATCAATGAATTTGGGCATTTCGGTATCTTCATTCCATCGATCGCTATTTTCACCGATTGAAGTTTGTTTTGATTAATCCGCTGCGTCATCCTCCCTCCGTATGAACTGATGAGCTTTAGAATAGAATCATTCCAATGTAGCTGGGGGCTTTCCCGCCAACCAATCTCCAAACACCGAGTCTAGATCTACACCTTGCACTACCGCCATCAAAATCGCGTGGTCGTTAGGATTGCTAACTTCAGTGGTGGCAACATGAAACCTCTGTAAGTATGCTTTCAAAGACTCTCTCGGAGCCTGGATTACGCTTGATAGGGACATCACGTCCTTTGGACGAGTAGCATGTATCCTGAATTGTTCAACAAATTTCATTGCCAACTCATTGAAGTTGGATATAGATCGTGGATGGAGTCGAGTAAACCACATAGTGGCGATTCCAGACAGAGTGATTGGGAAGCATCTACACTTAGTCGCGTCATTCGTCCTTGCCGAATCCATCATCCATTTGTACCTCATCACGTGTTGCCTAGCGTCAGTCTTCCCTTCGTAGGCTGGGATAGTCGGCATATTGAATTTCTTGGGGTACTCAGCCTGTAGGATAACATATGTGAAGGGTGCATGACTCCTGGACACTCCCCAATCTTCGTTGGTCAGGCCTTGATTCTCTCTCATCAACTGCCTGACCATAGCTGATAAATCCGAAGTTTGTATGGAGGGTGGGAGGTTGGGTTCCGTTCCACGGGACCGTGTGGGTTGATGTCCCGCTTGATTTGGGTCTTGGCGATCTGGGCGTCCGGTCTCATCATGTGCCTGATCCCTGACGGATCGACCGGTAGCACCTGCTTGTGCAGCTTCATCCCTACGGCGTCTACGCCTAGGAGGTTCATCAGCTGAGGTCGAGCTATCAGATTCAGAATAAGGAGCAGGACCACTTCCAGCATTCTGATGCTGCTACTGGGAAAGCTGAGTCATAAGATTAGTATTGGCTTGGATCTGCTTAGCAAGTTGCCTTCTACTTTCCCTGAGTTCTCTTATCAGGTCGTTGAACTCTGTTCGGGAAACGACCTCCGCTTGGTTCTGGATGGAGGTTCCTGCATCTTGAATTGCTGGTTGGTTGCTAGGTCCTATCTATTGTACACTAGCAGTTTCATTGACATCTGCGTTGTGAGAGGCCGATCTAGTTCGTGGTCACCCCATGGTAGAGTTGTCGGTTATAACTCTGAGTAGAATCAACAGATGTCTTGCAAATGAATTAGATCTCCTTCGGGGGATTTTTCAATCCAGTAGCTACAAAGTAGATCCTATCGTCTTGAGAATTCGATTCTCAGTGAAAGTACCAAAATGTTACCACCAGAATTGGTCACTAACACCCTTAAGAGAGATTGTGTAGAGATATTAATGAAGAAAGTAAAGTTAAACAGAAGACAGTATGTAAATTTAAATGCAGAAACAACGAACACCAGACTTATAGTGGTTCGGCATAATTGCCTACGTCCATTTTGAGGTAGCTCTTTATTGCTTTTCTCGATAATCGATTACAAATACAATCCGTATGTCAATCACTCAAATACAATTTCTAAGCCAAAAAGACTAAGTCTTGAGTGAGTCTTAAATGCGGCAGAGTCTCCCCGGTGTTCTTGAAAAAAGGTCTCTTTCACTGTGCCCCTGCCTCTCTATTTATAGACGAAGGTAGGTTGGACTTCCCTGGTGGGCCTAGCGGCTTGGTATCTCGGCCCAAATAGAGTGATCTCTGTGTGCCGACCCAGAGAGGCCGAACGGCAAAAAATGCCGAGCAAGGCACGAATGCCGAACGATATTCTCATGCCGAACGAAGTGATGCCGAACACCCTGAATGTCGAACGACATTCTCATGCCGAACGAAGTGATGCCGAACACCTTGAATGACGGACGACATTCTCATGCCGAACGAAGTGATGCCGAACACCCTGAATGCCGAACACCCTGAATGCCGAACACCCTGAATGCCGAGCAATATGGAATCATGCCAAACAAAGTGATGCCGAACATCCTGAATGTCGAATGAGGTATTTGTGCCGAACAAGGTTTGGATGACGAGCAGTATGGAATGCCGAGTGACTCTGCCATGCCGAACGATATACAATACTGAATGTCTCTCAATGCCGAACACTCTTGCATGCCGAATGTCCCATAGATGCCAACCGAACTTGAGTGCCAAACGAATCATATGGGCCGGACGACTCTGGAAGTCGAGCGCTTTCTAATGCCGAACGCTCCTAAATGCCGAGCGTTCCTGAATGCCGAACGTTCTCTAATGCCGAACGATCTGGATGCCGAATGCTCCTAAATGCCGAGCGTTCCTGAATGCCGAGCGATCTGGATGCTGAACGACACATAAATGCCGAACAGTATGCTAATGCCGAGTACTTAGTTGCCTGGTCGAATCTCTAGGTAACAAATATTGAATAGTTTATCTTTTAAAATAATAATACCGGTTAATTATTAAATAATAATCAACTTAATATAAACTAACTTGATTAATAACTAAATATACTTAAAAAAATATAAACAACTAAATAATTGGTTTTCTGAAATATTCTTAAACACTTTCAAATTTTCTAGTTAATTAATACTTAAAAATACCCTTTAAAAATAAACTTAACTTCTCAGAAAAATATATTTTTCAACTCCCATGTAGCCAATCTAATATTTACAAATCTCTCTCGATTTATTTCCAATTTGATTTAAGTCCCAATTTCGTAATTTCCATTTTCACATTTCTAAAAATAAATCTACAATTCATTTTTAAGCCGATCTACCCATCTCCTTATAAATCCTCACTGTGAATTTATAACTTCAATTTATCCACTGATAATCACTTTACTTTATTTATAAACCTTGTATACAAATTTCATAGTCTCATTTCCCGTTTATAACGGTTTCACAATATTTAATCGATTTTACATCGATTTCTAAATTAAATTCCATTTTTAAAACAATTCCTCAATCAACCCAAATATGTCCCAAAAACCCAACTAATTATGATTCCACTTCCATTTCATAAATTTGAAATCTTATTTAAAATCTAACATAAAAATTCCACATTTTATTTTCAAATTTCCCTCTTTATTCTCCCGACTATTTAAATCTCAAATTTAAAAATAAATCCTTTTATACTTAAACAATATCGCTTAAGTTCTATTACAAAAAATCCTTTTATTTATATTACTCAAAATCTCTATTTACAATATTCCAAGATCTCTATTTACAATATTCCGAAATTATTAAATACAAATTTGAATCAACTATTTATTTTTCCCCAAATTCATCTCTTATAGTTCATCCAAATTTCACTATAAATATTTTACTTTCAATCCTTTTTATTTTCTTTTAAAAATTCAATATTCATGTTTATGGTATTTTAAGATGCCAAAATCTATCCCGCAATCCATACATCCAATAATTTCAGATTCCACTATAATCTATCACAGATTAGTCAAACAAATCATATGATACCAAACTGTTTCCCTGCATCCACAGATGTTAATATAATATATTAAATACCGATCCCATTTCAAGTGGGGATATTGCACTATATAGGGTCATCTACTATTATGCGGGACGCATAGGGTCTCATCCGCTATATATATGCGCGAATATCAATCACTCCAATATATATACTACTGTATATAATATCCCATCCATCTAATAATAATTTATCAATTCTAACGATCAATCAATAATTAATTTTAACTATTTAAAATTAATTATGGTAATAAAAAATTGAGTGAGATTAACTCACCTTGACTTTTATTTTGCCAAACGTCCATATTTTATTTTATTTTTTCTAAAATCTGAACCGACTCTGAAAAATCCTAAACTAAATTCTAATGTATAGATTTTCCAGCCAATAACCAACTCGACTCGTCTAAATCATTTTAAACATCGTACAATAAATATACAGATTTTATTAGCATAAGGATACAATAAAAATTTGATTAATATAAATATAATTAAATTCAAACTTAACTTAAACAAAAACTAGAACCTTTCCTCCTCTCACGAACTGCCCTCATCGACACGATCCTAAATCAAGTCTACACCACGTTCTACATCTGTACCCAGAAACTCGCGCATCTCCACGTCATGATACCAAAGCATTCGCCAGCCACCGCCATGATCAATGTCCTCCGTCATCGTTGCTGGCCCAGTTGCAACTCCCTACCGTTGCACACGTCTCCAGCTATCGTCGTGTGTGCCATCTTCCCCTTTTCCAATGTTTGCCATAGTTTCCATTAGTACAAACCTCGAGTTGCCTTACTTTAACCTTGACTAAATTGCTATTGAACTTAACTTCCACTCCAATTCGAACGCCAAACCCCCCATCTCCACCTCGCCATCGACCGAGTCCTAGCTTCGTCGATACGAAGGCCACCTCCTGAGCATCTCGTGCACATGCGCTCCTCCCCTATCGCACTTTAATCGATCGCGACTTGCCCCCATCATCACACGAACCCTCGCATGGTGCCGCACCTAGCCTCGCACATGCCCAGGCAAAGTCGTGACTCTCTCCTCTCTTTTAATTGATACGAAAATAAAGCATACTCTTTTTTTGCAACAATGAATTCGAGCCCACGACTATTTTTTTCTTTACTTTGAAAGGAATTGGAGACGAATGGGACGATTGTGAATGGAATGATTTTAAATTCGAGCTTTCCTTGTTTTTTTATTGAACTATAATAGTTGCGTAAATTTAAAAGGGAGAGGGAAGATGCTTTTCGTGTTCCAATAGGTCGTCTACAGTGACCTGAAGTAAAGGAAAAAAGAACCGATGTGAATATTTTTGTCAAGTCAACCATATATATATTATTTAAATTTCAAATCATCTCAATTTCATAGCTTAAAATATCAAGCCCCTATCGAGGCATGCCGCTAGGCGTTTATAATGTTATACCCCTATTTCGAATGCAATGGAAAAAGTTCCGAGTCCTAATTCAATCGTATAAAGAAGATAGCTTTTTGAACCCAATTATTATATTGAATTTTTGATATAAATTTCAACGCATTTATATCCCGTACGGCCAAACGATAACCCCAAACATTACCAAATTTGAAATCCGATAATAATATACTATTATGGATACAATGGAAATGGTTTCATCGAAATTCGAGACTGTGCCTCAAAAGGCTATTTAAATGTAAATTCAAACGATATATTTTTAAAACTGAACAAATCACTTTTAAATTCAGTTCAGAAAGTTTTATTATCTTCAGTATTATTAATATAAATTTTATAAGCTTTTAAATTATTTTTAACATGCTTAAAACTCAAGATTCACTAATTTACCCAATGTTCAATTATTAAATTAAATAACTAAATTATCCAATAATCCATTTTACTTGAAATTAAAGTTAAAAATTAACTCTTAAATATTTAAAATCAATTATATATTCCAATTTCAAATAACCATAATTTTGGGCCGTTACATTTCTTCCCCCTTATAAGAATTTCATCCTTGAAATTGCAAGGTAAGAAGAATGGTCCAAAAACTGGTAACTATTTTCCCAAAACTAAACAATTTAAACAACTTTCCGAAGCAATATTTTTTTTGAAACCATACTATCACTTTTACTAATTTTCAAATTCATCCATAGATTTCAAACAATATTATTCCCTTAATGATTCAAATTATAATTCAAAACCAAATTTTAAATTATCAAAATTTTCTTCGAAATTTTCGAACTCCTTAAATTTTCGAAAAATTTCGCCGACGTCTCCTTTGTGTGGCTAGATCGGAAAAACTACAAAACGCCACTATGGGCCCAAATCATCAAAAGAAAACAAAAGCTAAATGGCTCAACTAGAAAATCATCAATTTCATACAAAAATTTAAACACATACCTTTTTGTCGGGCAATCAAATTTTACTTCCTTTTATATACCTGTATCTAATTTACTAATGGTATCCAATCATATAATTCAAGATCATTTTATTCAACATTTTCAAATTTCCAATATTTATTTTACATAAGCTCGTACGATGTACATATATCGTTCATACACAATATAAAATATGATTGCTCACTCGATCACACAATTTCACTTTCGAACTAGTATCGTTCACATGATTGTCTAATGCGGAATCGGATTTGGCTTCTTGATTAGAAACCCTCATTCTCCTTACATAACCATCCAGTATGATAGAGGATTGTAGAATCAATCAAAAATCCATATCCAGTGTTTGCCATAAAAAATCGAGTGAAAAATCCGAACTCAGATCGATACAAATCATCTCGAAATTCTGTGCTCGAATCTGGATCAAATCGTTATGCGAATAATATAGTATACGTACAACTCATGTATTCACTCCAATTGACTATTAGCTATATATATATATATATATATATATATTATCTTTTATTTCATTTACAATCAATTTTTCACAATTATCATACACATTCACATATTCACTTAGCATATTTCTTTAGTACCAACTTCACTTAAGAAACTTACCAGCATTTTCTTAAGTCTATTATAAACATTTTATTCAAAGCTTTTATGTTTATTTCCACTTCATCACTTTGGTTTATATCCATTCCATTCAAATTAAATTTTCAATTCCATTTGAACTCAGTTTACCTTCCATTTACTAATTTATTTCAAATAAAATTTAATTTCAAATCCGTTTAACTTATTAATTTAATTAATTAGTTCATCCACCAATTTATTCCCAACATAATAAATTTTATTTCAATAACTATTCCATTTATCCTACTTAGGCTAAATTTTCAAATTCTCTTATACTTATCTTAGTTCAAGCACATTTCCATTCCGAATCAAATTTCAAATTTTATAAGTTTTCAAACTTATTTATATTCCATAAAACATTTTAGATCCAACTCCAAAGTTTAAATAATTGCTTAATATTTCAAAAATCATCTTTGAAATCATATATACCTAAATCCTTTGGTACATCTAATTATTTCTTTGAATTTCAAAGCCAAAACCAGTTTTGCAATCAAACTCAAATTTAAATCATTGAGGTAGCAATTCCTTCCGTGAAAACTCAAAAATGAACACCGATGATGTCGCAATCATCATCGGAATTATTTTCCAATGACCGAAGTGAATTCAGTGCTTTTTCCTCTTTTGAAAACCATTTTAAATATTTTTATTATAAATCTCAATAGATTCCATTTCCAATTCAAAAATATTTCGTCTAAAACCATTTTAATTATTTCCACTCAAGAATATCCTCAAAATAATACCGTTATTATTTTCCAAAGCCTGAAAACATTTCGAAACCAACCAGAATTAAATTCCTAAATTTCGAACCTTTAAATCCTTTAAATCTATATTTGAATATTCCTCTGGGATTTCGTTACCTTTCAAATTATAAATCACATTTATAAACTCATATTTACAAATTCCATTTTGTTATATGAATTATTCCTTAGCTATTGACTAAAATATCAACTTTTATTTGAATTACCAAAACACACCAATGATTATATTTTAATATTATCATTTCCTAACAACCAAACAAACCATTTATAACTATAATAATTTCTGTAAAATTATTTATTTATTGTATAAAAATAATTTTGGGTAAAATTATTTTATTTACCCTGTTTAAACAATATCGTGTCGAATTATTCTGTTATAGTGCTTAGAGATCCCTATCAATAATGTTAATTACTCGTATTGACCAGAATCCAGAAGCCACTCAACAAACCAATCAATACAATATAAAAAAGTTTTATATTCACTAATAAATTCGCGCTTATATCTATTAACACACTCAAGGACATTCTAGGGTGCTACTGACCCTATCTCTAATGAGTAATCCCCACTAGAGCCAAGGTTCTCGCTTAACCTCAAGCTCTGATACCATGTGTAGGAGCCTAAATTTTCGACCTTCGAAAATCGACATCAATACGTCCACTGTAGCTGAGCAATCAAATGTCGAAAATACAAGATCGTAAGAGAAAGGAGAAAGAGGTAGAAGAAGAAAATGGAAATAACAACACAGAATCTCACAATCACAGCGGAACAATATATAATAGAAAACAACGGTTCTTTACACAAAAAGGACTATAACTGTCATTTATACATTACATCATTATAGTACAACAAAAATCGGTAACTCAATACTGGACCATTATAATAACGTGTCCTAATAAATGCTGAATGTACGCCCTACAATACACAATGGGATAAAACTCAAATATGTGTGATACGTCTTCCTCATCCAGCTCATCTCTTGAGCTCCATAACATTCTATCCTCGATTTGTATTACTCGATCTGACGTGAGAATTATAATAAAATAACACCCGAGTCGGTCTGGAAAACCAGCGTGAGAAAACACACTCAATTTGAATTATCAAAGTTTTCAAAATCCTTTGAAAGTCAAAGGTATCTCGTATGACCACGCCACACATAGACATAACGGGTTTTTACCTTACGAACCAAAACATTTCATATCAAATCCTCTGATATTATAATAGTGTCTAAGTACAAATACTTGCTCAGATAGCTCAAATTATTACAGTAATTAAATTCTAGCATGCTAGGCTCTACAATCAAAACCATAAAAGCACTTATTGGAGAATGGGCTCCATACGAATGATTAGGCACTGAGGTATCATTTGTCATAGTACACGTCTACAAACAATGTACTAAGGACCACGCCAAAATCCCCCATAACACAAGACTGGACTACCCCTAACCTGGATAGACCAAATATGCTATCACCCTGGGTGTTCCACACTATTTTCGAGCACCCTCCATGTATCGTAGTAATAATATCCAAGGGTATCTAAGAAGGTGATAAACATACCCTAATTGGGTACGACCCACTTAGCCTTGCTACATTTCCTTTACTTTTCAGTCATTCTCAGTTGATGAGGCTAGAGGCTACGATTACCTTTTTAAGGAATTTTCACTTAGAATGCTCATTGTCCTGCGATGACAATGTACTGATAGCCTTCATTCATACAAGTCCCTTTTGGGTCCGAACGGAACTGAGGGCACTATTCCTGCTACATCCATTTTGGAATCATCCTCAGGATTAGTAGCGATTAGCCATTGCACTTCACCGCTCCTTCTTTGACTCCATGCTCTAGTTTTCATTCCGAAAACGTACTCTTTGGATCGATGTGGTTTTCGGATAACTTATCCGATCTCGGTCTCTTCGAAACAATGTTCGGTATTTCCGGTAAACTCAACCTTGGTTCTTTAGGAAATAAATAGACAAAAATTAGATCGGAGATCACCTCCTAACATTTAAAGGACAGATTTCCTTATCATCGTCCTAGAAGAAAAAAACGAGTTTATACGTATAGTATAGCATCTCGAACGGTAACCATACCATATAATTCCTGTATTTCTCCTAAATATTCCCAAAGTTATATTTTGAATCAGAATTTGATAATCAGTTATTTAACTATCAAATAAACGATCATTCAAGCAAATGTTCCATTTTCCACTGAAAAACTCCAAATTTCCTCTTAATTAAATTTTAATAAATAAAATCTCTTATCAAAATTCATATAATTATCTTATCGAAGTAAGTACGTTTATTAACCATTCTTTCAAAATATTTGAAATTTTTTTAAAATAAATACGAAAAGTACCATTGCGGTATCAACCATGGATTCACAGCTCAATGGTTACGTCTCTATCCCAGAGAAATCCAAAACTTAACTATAGGCACTCACAAACTCCGATTTCGCCACGAAAGCATGCCATTACTTTCCGAAAACTTTATTAGATAATATTTTTTAAAATAATACTTATAAAATTTATATATCAATTTCCTAATTTTAGGCAAATTCTCTTTAATCAATGTTATCATATAATATAAATATTGAATAATTTATCTTTTAAAATAATAATACTGGTTAATTCTTAAATAATAATTAACTTAATAAAAACTAACTTGATTAATAACTAAATATACTTAAAATAATTTTAAACAACTAAATAATTAGTTTTTTGAAATATTCTTAAACACTTTTAAATTTTCTAATTAATTAATACTTAAAAATCCCCTTTTAAAATAAACTTAACTACTCAGAAAAATATATTTTTCAACTCCCGTATAGCTAGTTTAATATTTATAAATCTCTCTCGATTTATTTCCAATTTGATTTATGTCCCAATTCCATAATTTCCCTTTTCACATTTCTAAAAATAAATTTACCATCTATTTTTAAGCCAATTTATCCATTTCCTTAAAGTCCTCAATGCGAATTTATAATTTCAATTTATCCACTGATAATCACTTTACTTTATTTAAAAACCTTGTTTATAAATTCCATAGTCTCTTTTCCCGTTTATAACGGTTTCACAATAATTAATCGATTTTACATCGATTTCTAAATTAAATTCCATTTTTAAAACAATTCCTTAGTCAACCCAACTATATAACAAAAACCCAACTAATTCCAATTTCACTTCCATTTCATAAATTTAAATCTTATTTAAAGTCTAATATAAAAATTCCATATTTTATTTTCAAATTTCCCTCTTTATTCTCCTAACTATATAAATCTCGAATTTAAAAATAAACCTTTTTATACTTAAGCAATATCGCTTAAGTTCTATTTTTTTGGCAAGGCCAGCCGGTTTTATGGTGGACCGTCTACTTTTTATTACGAACGTAATAAAACATGAAGTACAGGAGTAAGGTAAAAACACCTTAACTACTAAGAAAAAGGAAAATACAAACTAGGAATGTAACTGACATGCCACAGTTACTATAAATATCACCTAGACTAGGACCCTTCCGAAGAGGAAGAATCACCATCTTCCACAGACACCTGGGAAGAAACCAGAGGGACATTCCCAATAAGACCAGCAAATGGGCGGAAAAGGATAGCAAGAAAACGATCACAAACCAAGGCATCAGAAGAGTATATAAAGAACGATCCCAGGTAGTATCAACTAGCATGACAGAATTCGATCTCGAATACAGACCGTCCATATCAAGAACCAAGGAGTCACCAAACGGTCTGTAATGAAGGCATCTAAAGTGCTGATCATCGGAAACAAATCTAAAAAAGGAATCATCCACGGGGTTAAATCTCATATCAGATTTGAGATCAACCCAACACCTCTCGGACTCAACCCAAACAATAGGAAAACGCGGCAGAGCTGGATCTGGAACAACTAAAGGAATTACTGAGGCATTACAAGGGACAACAAAATCAGAAGGAGAGGCAGGCCTAGCAATAGAAAATGGAGGCGGACCCTGGTCAGATAATGGAACTGCTGGAGGAGGGGCAATCTGATAGTCAGAGGAAGAAACCTTAGGAACCCATTTCCTAAGTGGGGGCAAGACAGAGGGATCTTTGGAGCAGCCGTGGAGGCTACAAAATGCAAGCAGGTAATAGCCAGGTGGCCAAAAGAGTGACAAGATGCAAGAAGGCAATAGCCAGGTGGCCAAAAGAGTGACAGGATGCAAAAGGCTATAGAATGCAAGCAGGCAATAGCCAGAATGCGATAGCCAGTTCTATTATTTAAATCCTTTTATTTACATTATTCAAAATTTCTGTTTACAATATTCCAAGATCTCTATTTACAATATTCCGAAATTATTAAATACAAAATTGAATCAAACTATTTATTTTCCCCAAATTCATTTCTTTTCGTTTATCCAAATTTCACTATAAATATTTTACCTTCAATCCATTTTATTTTCTTTTAAAAATTCAATATTCATATTTATGGTATTTTAAGATGCCAAATCTATCTAGTAATCTATATATCCAATAAATTCAAATTCCACTATAATCTATCATAGATTAGTCAAACAAATCATACGATACCAACCTGTTTCCCTGCATCTACAGATGTTAATATAATATAAAAATACCAATCCCACTTCGATCGGGATATCACACTAGATAGGGTCATCCGCTATTATGCGGGGTGCATAGGGTCTCATCCACTATATATATGCAGGAATATCAATCACTCCAATATATATACTACTATATAAAATATATATCCCATCCAACTAATAATAATTTATCAGTTCTATCGATCAATCAATAATTAATTTTAACTATTTAAAATTAATTATGGTAATCAAAAATTTAGTGAGATTAACTCACCTTGATTTTTATTTTGTCGAACATCCAGATTTTATTTTAATTTTCTCTAAAATCTCATCTGACTGTGAAAAATCCTAAACTAAATTCTATTGCCTAGATTTTCCAGCCACGAACCAACTCGACTCATTTAAATCATTTTAAACCTCGTACAATAAATATACAGATTTTATTAGCATAACGATACAATAAAATTTTGATTAATATAAATATAATTAAATTTAAACTTAACTTAAACAAAAACTAGAACCTTTCCTCCCCTCGCGAACTGCCCTCATCGACATAATCTTGAATCAAGTCTACACCACGCTCTACATCTGTACCTAGAAACTCGCACATCTCCACATCATGATACCAAAGAATTCACCAGCCACCGCCATGCTCAATGTCCTCCGTCATCGTTGTTGGCCCAGTTGCAACTCCCTACCCTTGCACACGTCTCCACCTATCGCCGTGTGTGCCACCTTCCGCTTTTCTAGTGTTAGCCATAGTTGCAATTAGTACAAATCTCGATTTGCTTGACTTTGACCTCGGCTACATTGCTATTGAACTTAACATCCACTCCAATTCGAACGCCCAACCACCCATCTCCACCTCGCCATCGACCAAGTCGTAGCTTCGCCGATACGAAGGCCTCCTCCTGAGCATCTCATGCACATGCGCTCCGCCCTTATCATACTTCAATCGATTGCGACTTGCCCCATCATCACACGAACCCTCACACGGTGCCGCGCCAGCCTCGCACGCGCCCAGGCGAAGTCGCGACTCTCTCCTCTCTTTTTATTTATTTCAAAAATAAAGCCTGCTCTTTTTTTGCAACGATAAATTCGAGCTCACGGCCATTTTTTCTCTACTTTGAAAGGAATTGGAGACGAATGGGACGATTGTGAATGGAATGATTTTAAATTCGAGCTTCCCTTCTTTTTTTATTGAAGTGTAATAGTTGCGTGAATTTAAAAAGGAGAGGGAAGATGCTTTTTGTGTTCCAATAGGTCGTCTACAGTGACCTGAAGTGAAGGGAAAAAGAACTGATGTGAATATTTTTGTCAAGTCAACCATATATATATATATATATTATTTAAATTTCAAATCATCTCAATTTCGTAGCCTAAAATATCGAGCCCCTATCGAGGCGTGCCGCTAGGCGTTTATAATGTTATACCCTTATTTCGAATGCGATGGAAAAAGTTTTGAATCCTAATTCGATCGTATGAAGAAGATAGCTTTGTGCACCTAATCATTATATTGAATTTTTGATATAAATTTCAACGCGTTTATTTCCCGTACGGCCAAACGATAGCTCCAAACATTATGAAATTTGAAACCCGATAATAATACACTATTATGGATCTAATGGAACTGGTTTCGTTAAAATTCGAGACTGTGCCCCTAAAGGCTATTTTTAAATGTAAATTCAAACGATATATTTTTAAAACTGAACAAATCACTTTTAAATTCAGTTCAAGAAGTTTTATTATCTTCAATATTATTAATATAAATTTTATAAGCTTTTAAATTATTTTTAATATGCTTAAAACTCAAGATTCACTAATTTACCCAATGTTCAATTATTAAATTAAATAACTAAATTATCCAATAATCCATTTTACTTGAAATTCAAGTTAAAAATTAACTATTAAATATTTAAAATCAATTATATATTCCGATTTAAAATAACCATAATTCTGTGTCGATACATTCCTTCCACTTGTATAATTTCGTCCTCGAAATTGCTAGGTAAGAAGTATGGTCCAAAACCCGGTAACTATTCTCCCAAAACAAAACAATTTAAACAACTTTCCGTAACAATATTTTTTTTTTAAACCATATTATCACTTTTACTAATTTCCAAACTCATCCATAGATTTCAAACAATATTATTTCCTCAATATTCAAATTATAGTTCAAAACTAAATTTTCTTCAAAATTCTCTAACTCCTTAAATTTTCGAAAAATTTCGCCGACATCTCCTTTGTGTGGCTAGATCAGAAAACTACGAAATGCCACTATGGGCCCAAATCATGAATAGAAAAAAGCTAAGTGGCTCAATCAGAAAATCTTCAGTTTCATACAAAAAATTAAAAACATACCTTTTTGTCCGGCAAATCAAATTTTACTTCCTTTTATATACATGTATCTAATTTACTAATGGTATCCAATCATATAATTCAAGACCATTTTATTCAACATTTTCATATTTCAATATTTATTTTACATAAGCTCGTACGATGTACATATAACATTCGTACGCAATATTAAATTTGGTCGCCCACTCAATCGCACAATTTCACTTTCGAACTAGTATCATTCACACGATTGTCTAGTGCGGATTCAGATTTGGTTTCTTGATTAGAAACCCTCATTCTCCTTGCATAGCCATCCACTATGATAGAGAATTGCAGAATCAATCAAAAATCCATAGCTAGTGTTCGACATCGAAAATCGAGTGAAAAAAATCCCAACTCGGATCGATACAAATCTTCTCGAAATTCTGTGCTCGAATCTGGATCAAATCGTTATGCGAATAATGTAATATACATACAACTTACGTATTCACTCCAATTGACCATTAGCTATATCAATTTCTTTATTATCTTTTATTTCATTACAATCCATTTTTCACAACACATTCACCTATTGACTTAGCATATTTCTTTAGTACGAATTTCATATAAGAACCTTAACATCATTTTCTTAAGTCTATTATAAACATTTTATTCAAAGCTCTTATGTTTATTTCCACTTCATCACTTTGGTTTATATTCATTCCATTCAAATTAAATTTTCAATTCCATTTGAACTCAATTTACCTTCCATTTACTAATTTATTTCCAATCAAATTTAATTTCAAATCCGTTTGACTTACTAATTTAATTAATTAGTTCAGCCACCAATTTATTCCAAACATAATAAATTCTACTTCAATAACTATTCCATTTAGCCTATTTAGGCTAAATTTTCAAATTCTCTTATACTTATCTTAGTTCAAGCACATTTTCATTCCAAATCAAATTTCAAATTTTATAAGTTTTCAAACTTATTTATATTCCATAAAACATTTTAGATCTAAGTCCAGAGTTTAAACAATTACTTAATATTTCAAAAATAACTTTTGAAATCATACATACCCAAAATCCTTTGGTACATCAAATTATTTCTTTGAATTTCAATGCCAAAACCAGTTTTGCAATCAAACTCAAATTCAAATCATTGAGGTAGCAATTTCTTCCTTGGAACTAAAAAATGAACACCGATGATGTTGCAATCATCATCAGAATTATTTTCCAACGACCGAAGTGAGTTCGGTGCTTTTTCCTCTTTTGAAAACCATTTTAAATAATTTTATTACAAATCTCAATAGATTCCATTTCCAATTCAAAAATATTTCCTCTAAAACCATTTTAATTATTTCCACTCAAGAATGTCCTCCAAATAATACCATTATTATTTTCCAAAACTTGAAAAACATTTCGAAACCAATGGGAATTAAATTCCTAAATTTTGAACCTTTAAATCCTTTAAATCTATATTTGAATGTTGCTCTGGGATTTCATTACCTATCAGATTATATATCACATTTATAAACTCATACATACAAATTCCATTTTGTTATATGAATTATTCCTTAGCTATTGACTAAAATATCAACATTTATTTCAATCACCACAACACACCAATGATATAGTTTAATAATATCTTTTCCTAACAACCAAACAAACCATATATAACTATAGTAATTTTTGTAAAATTATTTTTTCTTATATAAAAATAATTTTGGGTAAAATTATTTCATTCACCCTGTTTAAACAATACCGTGTCAATTTATTCTATTATATTGCTTAGAGATCCTGACCAATAATGTTTTTTTTGGCAAAGCGTCCCTACCAATAATGTTAATTACTCGTATTGACCAGAATCCATAAGCCACTCAACAAACCAATAAACACAATATAAAACAGTTTTATATTCACTAACAAATACACGCTCATATCCATTAACACACTCAAGCACATTTTAGGGTGTTACTGACCCTATCTCCAATGAGTAATCCCTACCAGAGCCAAGGTTCTCACTTAACCTAAGCTCTAATACCTTATGTGGCAGCCCGTATTTTCGACCTTCAAAAATCGATAACAATACGTCCACCGTAGTCGAGCAATCGAATGCTGAAAATACATGATCGTAAGAGAAAGGAGAAATAGGTAGAAGAAGAAAATGGAAATAACGACACAGAATCTCACAATTGCAGCGGAACAATATAAAATAGACAACAATGGTTCTTTATACAAAAAGGACTATAATTGTCATTTATACATTACATCATCGTAGTGCAACAAAAATCAATAACTCAATACCGGACCATTATAATAACTTGTCCTAACATATGCTGAATGTATAGCCTACAATTACATAGTGGGATAAAACTCAAATATGTGCGATACGTCTTTGTCATCCAGCTCGTCTTCTGAGCTCCACAACATCCTATCCTCTATTTGTAATACTTGATCTGACGGGAGCATTATAATAAAATAACACCCGAGTCAGTCTAGAAAACCAATGTGAGAAAACACACTCAATTTTAATTATCAAAATTTTTAAAATCCTTTGAAAGTCAAAGGTATCTCGTATGACCACGCCACACATAAACACAACGGGTTTTCACCTTACAATAACCAAAACATTTCATATCAAATCCTCTGATATTATAATAGTGCCTAAGTACAAATACTTACTCAAATAACTAAAAAAATTACATTAATTAAATTCTAGCATGCTAGGCTCTACAATCAAAACCATAAAGGCACGTATTGGAGAATGGGCTCCATACGAATGATTAGGCACTGGGGTACCATCTATCATAGTACACGTCTAGAAACATTGTACCGAGGACCACGCCGAGATCCCCCATAACACAAGACCGGACTATCCCTAACCTGGATAGACCGAATATGCTATCAACCTGGGTGTTCCACGCCTTTTCCGAGCTACTTCCATGTATCGTAGTAATAATATCCAAGGGTATCTAGGAAGGTGATAAACATACCCTCAGTGGGTACGACCTACTTAGCCTTGCTACATCTCCCATACTTTCCGATCATTCTCGGTTGATGAGGCTAGAGGCTACGATTACCTTTTTAAGGATTTTTCGCTTAGAATGCTCACTGTCCTGCAATGACAATGTACTGATAGCATTCATCCATACAAGTCCGCTTTGGGTCCGAACGGAATTGAATGCACTATTCCTGCTACATCCATTTTGGAATCATCCTTGGGATTTGTAGCGATTAGCCTTTGCACTTCATCACTCCTTCTTTGACTCCATGCTCTTGTTTTCATTCCGAAAATGTAGTCGTTGGATCGATGTGGTTTGTGGATAACTTATTCGACCCCGGTCTCTTCGAAACAACGTTTGGTATTTCCAGTAAACTCAGCCTCGGTTCTTTAGGAAATAAACAGACGAAAATATGATCGGAGATCACCTCCTAACATTTAGTGGACGGATTTCAATATCATCGTCCTAGAAGAACAAAACGAGTTTATACGTACAGTATAGCACCTCGAACGGTAACGTACCATATAATTCTCATATTTCTTCTAAATATTCCCAAAGTTATATTTTGAATCAGAATTTGATAGTCGGTTATTTAACTATTAATTAAACAATCGTTCATGCAAATATTCCATTTTCCACTGAAAAACTCGAAATCTCCTTTTAATTAAATTTTAATAAATAAAATCTCTTATCAAAATTCATATACTTATCGACGTAAGTACGTTTACTAACAATTCTTTTAAAATATTTGAAAACTTTTTAAATAAATATGAAAAGTACCAGGATTCACAGCTCTATGGTTACGTCTCTATCCCAAAGAAATCCAAAACTTAACTGCAGGCACTCATTGCCTCCGATTTCGCCACGAAAGCATACCATTACTTTTTGAAAACTTTATTAAATAATTCTTTTAAATAATACTAATGAAATTTCTATATAAATTTCCAAGTTAATTTTAAGCAAATACTCTTTAAATAAATGTTATCATAGAATATAGATATTGAATAATTTATCTTTTAAAATAATAATACTAGTTAATTCTTAAATAATAATTAACTTAATAAAATCTAGCTTGATTAATAACTAAATACACTTAAAACAATTTTAAAAAACTAAATAATTAGTATTCTAAAATATTCTTAAACACTTTTAAATTTTCTACTTAATTAATACTTAAAAATCCCCTTTTAAAATAAACTTAACTTCTCAGAAAAATATATTTTTCGACTCCCATATAGCCAGTTTAATATTTAGAAATCTCTCTCGATTTATTTCCAATTTTATTTACGTCCCAATTCCATAATTTCCCTTTTCACATTTCTAAAAATAAATTTACCATCTGTTTTTAAGCCGATTTATCCATTTCCTTAAAAATCCTCAAGGTGAATTTATAACTTCAATTTATCCACCGATAATCACTTTACTTTATTTGTTAACCTTGTTTATAAATTTCATAGTCTCTTTTCCCATTTATAATGGTTTCACAATAATTAGTCGATTTTGCATCGATTTCTAAATTAAATTCCATTTTTAAAACAATTCCTTAGTACAAAAATAAAAATCGTAAGAGAGAGTAGAAAGATGTAGAAGAAGAAAATGGAAATAACAACACAGAATCTCACAATCGCAGTAGAACAATATATAGTAGATAACCACGATTCTTTATACAAAAAGGACTATAACTATCATTTATACATTACATTATCAGAGTACAACACAAAATCGATAACTCAATACTGGACCGTTATAATAACTTGCCCTAATAAATACTGAATGTACAGCCAACAATGCACAATGGGATAAAACTAAAATATGTGTGACATGTCTTTGTCATTCAGCTCATCTCCTGAGCTCCATAGCATCCTATCCTCTATCCGTAATACTCGATCTGATGCGAGCATTATAATAAAATAACACCCGAGTCGGTTTGGCAAACCAGCGTGAGAAAACACACTCAATTTGAATTATTAAAGTTTTCAAAATCCTTTGAAAGTCAAAGGTATCTCATATGACCACGCCACACATAAACACAACGGGTTTTTACATTACGATAACCAAAACATTTCGTATCAAATCCTTTGATATTATAATAGTGTCTAAGTACAAATACTTATTCAAATGCTGAAATTGTTACATTAATTAAATTCTAGCATACTAGGCTCTACAATCAAAACCATAAAGGCACGTATTGGAGAATGGGCTCCATACGAATGATTAGGCACTGAGGTACCATATGTCATATTACAGGTCTAGAAACAGCGTACCAAGGACCATGCCGAGATCCCCCACAACACAAGACCGGACTGCCCCTAACCTGGATAGACCGAATATGCTATCACCTTGTGTGTTCCACACCTTTTCATCTCCTTCCATGCATCGTAGTAATAATATCCAAGGGTATCTGGGAAGGTCATAAACATACCCTAATTGGGTACGACCCACTTAGCCTTGCTACATCTCCTCTAATTTTCAGTCATTCCCGGTTGATGAGGCTAGAGGCTACGATTACCTATTTAATGAATTTTCACTTAGAATGCTCACTGTCCTACAATGACAATGTACTGATAGCATTCATCCGTACAAGTGCGTTTTTGGTCCGAAAGGAACTGAAGGCACTATTCCTGCTACATCCATTTTGGAATCATCCTCAGGAGTAGTAGAGGTTAGCCCTTGAACTTCACCGCTCCATCATTGACTCCATGCTCTTGTTTTCATTTCGACAACATACTCGTTGGATCGATGTGGTTTTCAGATAACATATCCGATCTCGGTTTCTTTGAAACAACGTTCGGTATTTTCGATAAACTCAACATCGATTTTTCAAGAAATAAACAGACGAAAATAAGATCGGAGATCACCGCCTAACATTTAGTGGACGGATTTCCTTTTCATCGTCCTAGAAGAATAAAAGGAGTCTATACGTACGGTATAACACATCGAACGGTAACTGTACCATATAATTCTCGTATTTCCCCTAAGTATTCCCAAAGTTATATTTTAAATCAGAATTTAATAGTTGGTTATTTAACTATCAAATAAACAATCATTCAACCAAATATTCCATTTTCCAATGAAAACTCCAAATCTCCTTTTAATTAAATTTTAATAAATAAAATCTCTTATCAAAATTCATATACTTATCTTATCGAAGTAAGTACGTTTACTAACCATTCTTTCAAAATATTTGAAAACCTTTTAAAATAAATATGAAAAGTACCATTGAGGTATCAACCATGGATTCACAGCTCAATGGTTACGTCTCTATCGCAGAGAAATCCAGAACTTAACTACAGGCACCCACTGCCTCCGATTTCGCCACGAAAGCATGCCATTACCTTTCGAAAACTTTATTAAATAATTTTTTTTAAATAATACTTATAAAATTTCTATATAAATTTCCAAGTTAATTTTCGACAAATACTCTTTAAATAAATGTTATTATATAATATAAATATTGAATAATTTATCTTTTAAAATAATAATACTAATTAATTCTTAAGTAATAATTAACTTAATAAAAACTAACTTGATTAATAACTAAATGTACTTAAAACAATTTTAAACAACTAAATAATTAGTTTTCTGAAATATTCTTAAACACTTTTAAATTTTCTAGTTAATTAATACTTAAAACTCCCTTTCTAAAATAGACTTAACTTTTCAGAAAAAATATATTTTTCAACTTCCATATAGCTAGTTTAATATTTATAAATCTCTCTCGATTTATTTCCAATTTGATTTACGTCCCAATTTCATAATTTCCCATTCACATTTCTAAAAATAAATTTACCATCTATTTTTAAGCCGATTTATCCATTTCTTTAAAAATCCTCAACGTCAATTTATAACTTCAATTTATCCATTGATAATCACTTTACTTTATTTATAGACCTTGTTCATAAATTGCATAGTCTCTTTTCCTGTTTATAACGGTTTCACAATACTTAATCAATTCTACATCGATCAAATTACATTACATCGATAAACCTTGTTTATAATGGTTTCTAAATTAAATTACATCCATTTTGATTAATATAAATATAATTAAATTAAAACTTAATTTTCAAAAAACTAGAACCTTTCCTCCCCTCACGAACTGCCCTCATCGACACGATCTTGAATCAAGTCTACACCACGTTCTATATCTGTACCCAGAAACTTGTCAATCTCCACATCACGATGCCAAATCATTCGTTAGCCACCGCAATGCTTAACGTCCTCCATCATCGTTGCTAGCCCAGTTGCAGCTCCCTACCCTTGCACATGTCCCTAGCTATCATCATGTGTTCCACCTTCCCCTTTTCTGGTGTTAGCTATAGTTGTCATTAGTACGGAGCTCGAGTTTCCTGACTTTGTCCTCGATTACATACTATTGAACTTAACTTCCATTCAAATTCGAACGCCGAACCCCCTTCTCCACCTTGCCAATGACCATGTACTAGCTTCGTCGATACGACGGCCTCCTCCTGAGCATCTCGCGCACACTCGCTCCTCTCCCTATCTACTCCAACCGATTGCAACTTTCCCCATCATCACACAAACCCACACGCGGTATCGTGCCTGGCCTCGCATGCATCAAGGCTAAGTCGTGACTCTATCCTCTCTCTCAATTGATTTCGAAAATGAAGCCTGCTCTTCTTCTTTTTTCAATGATGAATTCGAGCTTGCAACCATTTTTATCCTCTGCTTTGAAAGGAATTGGAGACGAATGGGACGATTGTGAATGGAACGATTTTAAATTCGATCTTTCCTTTTTTTTATTGAACTGTAACAGTTGTGTGAATTTAAAAAGGAGAGGGAAGATGCTTTTGGTGTTCCAATAGGTCATCTGTAGTGACCTGAAGTGAAGAGAAAAAGAACAGTTGTGAATATTTTTGTCAAGTCAACTATGTATATATATATATTATTTAAATTTCAAATCGTCTCGATTTCGTAGCTTAAAATCTCGACCCGTTGTCGAGGCATGCCGCTAGGTGTTTATAATGTTATACCCCTATTCCGAACGCAATGGAAAAAGTTCCGAGTCCTAATTCGATCGTACGGAGAAGATAGCTTTTTGGACCTAATTATTATATTGAATTCTCGATATAAATTTCAGAGCATTTATATCCTGTAAGGCCAAATGATTACAAAATTTGAAACCTGATAATAATACACTATTATAGATCTAATGGAACTAGTTTTGTCGAAATCCGAGACTGTGCCTCGGAAGGCTATTTTTAAATGTAAATTCAAACTATATATTTTTAAAACTGAACAAATCACTTTTAAATTCAGTTTAGAAAGTTTTATTATCTTCAATATTATTAATATAAATTCAATAAGCCTTTTAATTATTTTTAACAAGCTTAAAACTCAAGATTCACTAATTTACCCAATGTTCAATTATTAAATTAAATAACTAAATTATCCAATAAACCATTTTATTTGAAATTCAAGTAAAAAATTAACTCTTAAATATTTAAAATCAATTAAATATTCCAATTTCAAATAACAAAAACTCTAGGTCATTACACGTAGTGAATGGATGAAGGCAGCAGAAAAAATATTGAAAGTCTCCTTCGAGCGCGCGATAGAGATTGAAAAACAAAAACACCAGAAAGCTCAAGATAAAAGAATTATTGACACTTTGATAAACAAGCTAGAAGCCTCTAGGCCCTCTTTAACAGAAGCAGAAGGAAAAGCTAATGGTTCTGTGAAATCCATGGAAGAGATGAAATCCAACCATCTTGATATGGTTCAAGCGTGGCATCATCGGAATCAAGAGATAGCCTTGAGCGAGATTCAACTTGGAATAATGAATCTATGGCCTTGAAGGAAATAGCGGATCTCAAGGCCAAGATTGAGTATGAAAATAAAGAAAAAGACCGTAACGACCCAGAATTTTGGATATTTGAAATTGGAATATTTAATTGATTTCAAATATTTAAAAGTTAATTTTTAACTTGAATTTTAAATATAACCATTTATTGGATAAATTAGTTATTTAATTTAATAATTGAAAATTTATGTAGATTATTGAATCTGGAATTTTAACCTCATTAAAAAAGGGAAAGACTATTTAGACACAAAATCGAGACACAATCAGTGACATAAAACATTTCTATCATTGGATTGCCCCCTGAATTTCACCCTTCCCATAAAGACAAAAAAATCCAATGGTCCGGATCTTTTGTGTCACCATTTTGTGTTCAAATAGCTGTCCCCTTAAAAAAATAATTCAAAGTCTTATAATATTTATATTAAAATTAATGAAGATAATAAAACTTTCTAAACTAAATTTAAAAGTAGTTTGTTCAGTTTTAAAAATATATCATTTAAAATTGACATTTAAAAAAAGCCTTCTGGAGAATAGTATTGGAATTCGGAGAAATCGGTTCCATTGGATCTGTAATAGTGTATTATTATCTGATTTCAAATTTTGTAACGTTTGGAGTTATCGTCTGGCCGTACAAAATATAAACGCGCTGAAATTTACATCGAGAATTTAATATAATATATCTTCTCCATACCATCGAATTAGGACTCAAAATCTTTTCCATTGTGTTCAGAATAGGGGTTTTACATTATAAACGCCTAGCGGCATGCCTCGATAAGAGGTCGAGATTTTAAGTTGCAAAATCGAGAAGATTTGATTTTAAATAAATATATATTTATATTGATTGACATTTATATTCACATCAACCTTTCCCCTTCACTTCAGTCACTATTCATTAACCATTCAAACAAGTGTCCCCCTCCATCACTCTTTTAAAAAGAAAACGTCATAGCCAAAAGCATTCAGAGCAAAAACAAAACAAAAGAAAGAAAAAATAAATATATTTTCCCTCGGGTTCAAAAGCTTTCAATCGACAAAAATATAATTCATGTCTGTCCCACCTATCCTCTTCTATTTGATCGAATTTGTTCGTAATCATAAAAACAAGGTTATCGATTGCAAGTTCGAAGGGATTCGCACGATCGCGAGTGTTGATTGATCAGTAGTGATCACGACGAAGGATCGCGCACGTGTGAGGGAAGCGAGGCGTTTCTTTGCCAACGGCGGCATGTAGGAGTGGGGGGCTGGGATGTCTAGTGGGGGCATCGTGATGGTTGCGATTGGGTTTATGATCACACTCGTAGATAGGAAGTGGAATCAATGCAGCAGTGGTTTGCGGTCAAGGGAAGTGGGTTCGATCATGTGTATCGTGGTCGCGAAGATTTGGCTACGGCAAGTCGAAGGATGATAGGCAGCGGGGTCGGTGATGTAAGCGGATCGAAGGCGGTACAGTGGTGATTGGCGAGGCTGGCTCGAAAAGTCATCGAGTGATAGACGAGTGGAAGTAGAATTCCGGTCGGCTAATGGTAAAGGAGGGAAACCGGAGATCGACGTTTCAAATTTTGGGGAAAAAGCATTGTTCACGATTTAGGCCAGGCTCTGTTTCGTTGGGAATGAGTTCTTTAAATTAAATTAAATTGTTTTATAAAATTTAACTATATTATCGATGAACTTAAATTTATATCGCATGCATACAAGGTCCAATTGGAATGAGACTTTTAGCATTGCGATCAGGGTGGCGAGAGCTTCGTATTGAAATTAATTTGGATGAATCTGGAGTTTTTGAAATTTTTAGACAAATTCAAATTCGTTCGAATTAAATCGGAATCGGAACGCGAATGGAAATAAAATGTGAGTTAATCTCACTCAACTTTGGATTTACCGCAATTGATTTTAAATAGTTAAAATAAATTATTGATAAACTATTTTCAGTTGGATGTGTTATTGTATATAGTAGTATATATATTGGAGTGATTGATATTTCCCGCATATATATAGCATATGAGACCCTATGCGCCCTGCATAATAGCGGATGACCATATATACCGTGATATCCCCCTTGAAGTGGGATTGGTATTTTTTAATATTATGCTAACATCTGTAGATGTAGGGAAATATGTTGGATGAATCCAACTGGATTTCTTAAAATGTTGAAAATAATTTCATATATAGTTATATATTATTTGTTAGAAGGAGTTGTGATAGATTATTGTATGGTTTGAAATTATGGATGTTATGTTGGTAATGGTTGAGATTTTATATTTCAAAATATCAAAAATATAGATATTGAATTTTGAAAAGAAATTAAAAATGGATTTTTGGGAGAAAATATTTATATGGTGAATTTTGGATTTAATTAAAAGGAATGTATTTAGATAAAATGAATAGTTTAATTTTAAAATTTGTACTTGGTAATTTCGGAATATGGAAAGATAGAGATTTTGGGATAATTTAAATAAAAGGATTTTTAAATAATAAAACTTAAGCAATTTTTGTTTTAAGTGAAAAGGATTTTAAAAATCGAGATTTAAAATAGTTTGGCAAAAATAAAAGAGAAATTTGAAGATAAAATATGTAATTGTTGTACAAGATCTTAAATAGAATTTTTAATTATTAAAAGGAGGTAGAATCGGAATTTAGTGGGTTTTGGACTACAATTGGGTTATTTTGGGAAAAATTAATTTAAAAATGAAAATTAAATTAGTAATCGATTAAAAATCGATTAAGTGTTGTGAAACACTGATAAAATAGGAAATGATACTATGGGATTTATAAACGAAGTTTATAAATAAAGTAAAGTAAATTATCAGTGGATAAAAGGGAATTATAAATTCACGATGAGGATTTATAAGTAGATGGGTAAATCGATTTAAAAATAAGCAGTAAATTTATCTTTTAGAAATGTGGGAAAAGGGAAATTTACGGAATTAGAACGTAAATCAAACTGGAAGTAAATCGAGAGGAATTTATAAATAATTAGACTGGCTACATTGGAGTTAAAAATGTATTTTTCCTAAGAAGTTAAGTTTATTTTAAAAGGGAGGATTTCTAAGTATTAATTACAAAATTTAAAAGTGATATAAGGATATTTCAGAAATTAATTACTTTGTTGTTTAAAAGTGTTTGTGGTATATTTAATTATTAATTAAATATTTTTATAAATGGTTGATATTAAATTAATTATTATTCAAGAATTAATCAGTATTATTATTTTAAAAGATAGATTATTCAATATTAATATTATTTTATAAACTTTTCATTTTAAAGAATAACTGTCTAAAATCTACTTGGAAAATTATAATAGAAATTTCATAAGTATTATTTTTAAAATTTTTAAATAAAGTTTTCGGAAAGAAATGGTATAATCAAATGGAAAAATCAGAGGCAGTGAGTGCCGGCAGTTAAGTCTTGAATTTCTCTGGGGTAGAGACGTAACCATTGAGCAGTGAATCCATGGTTTAATACCTTCATGGTACTTTCCATATTATTTTTAAAAAAAATCAAATATTATTTTGAAAAAGGGGTATTTGATGAATTCACTAAATTCGAAAAGTTATGCACATATATTTTGGATAAAGAGTTTTACTTTATTAAAATTAAATTAAAAAGATATCTGGAGTTATTCAGTGGGAAATGGAAAAATTAGTTGAATGATTGTTTATTTGATAGTTAAATAATCGACTATCAAATTTGGACCCAAAATATAATTTGGAAATATCTAGGAGAAATACGGTGATTATATGGTACAGTTACAGTTCGAGGTGCTATACTGTACGTATAAACTTGTTTCGTTCTTCTAGGACATTTATAAGGAAGTCCATCCACTAACGGTTGGGAGGTGGTCTTCGATCTTATTTCGTCTGTTTATTTCCTAAAGAACTGGGGTTGAGTTTACGGGAAATAGCGAAGGTTGTTTTCGAAGAGACGGGATTAGATAAGTTATTCGAAAACCACTTCGACCCAACGAGTACGTTCTCGATGTGAAAACAAGAGCATGGAGTCGCAGATGGAGCAGTAAAGTGTAAGGGCTAATCGCTACTAATCCTGAGGGTGATTCCAAAATGGGTGTAGTAGGAATAGTGCCTTCGGTTTCGTTCGGACCCAGAACGGACTTGTATGGACGAATGCTATTAGAACGTTTTCATTGGAGGACAATGAGCATTCTAAGTGAAAATTCCTTAAAAGGTAATCGTAGCCTCTAGCCTCATCAACCGGGAATGACTGAAAAGTAGGGGATATACAGCAAGGCTAAGTGGGAAGCACCCAATTAGGGTATGTTTATCACCTTTCTATATACCCTTGGATATTATTACTACGATTTATGGAAGGAGCCATGAAAAAGGGCGAGAACACCGGGGTGATAGTATATTCGGTCTATCCAGGCCAGGGATATTTCGATCTTGTGTTATAGGGGATCCCTACGTGGTCCTCGGTATGCTATTTCTAGACATGCACTGTGATAGGTGGTACCCCGGTGCCTAGTCATTCATATGGAACCCATTCTCCAATGCTTGCCTTTACGGTTTTGATTGCACCCAACTATGCTGAAACGTGAGATGCAAGCGTTTCAGCTATTTGAATAAGTATTTGTGCTTAGACACTATTATAATATCAGAGGATTTGATATGAAATATTTTGGTTATCGTAAGGTAAAAACCCATCGTGTTTATTTGTAGCGTGGTCTTACGAGATACCTTTGATTTTCAAAGGACTTTTGAAAACTTTAATAATTCAAATTGAGTGTGTTTTCTCATGCTGGTTTTTCGGACTGACTTGGGTATTATTTTATTATAATGCTCAGGTTAGACCGAATATTTCAGACACAGGATAGGATGCTACGGAGCTCAAGAGACGAGCTAGATGGCAGAGACGTATTTCACGTATCTGATTTATATTCCACTATGTATTGTAGGCTGTGTATTCAGCTTTTGTGAGGACAAGTTATTATGACTGTCAAGTATTGTGCTATTGGTTTGTGTTGTACTCTAATGATGTATTGTACAAAAATAGTTATAGTTCTTTTTGTATAAAGATCAGCTGTTATATATTATATATTGTTCCGCTGTGATTGTGAGATTATATGCGGTTGTTTCTATTTTATTCTTCTACCTCTTTCTTCTTTTCCCTAACGATATGGTATTTTCGACATTCGATTGTTTGGCATGTGACATAGTGAACGTATTGATGTCGATTTTCGAAGGTCGGAAATCTCGGTTTTTACACTTGGTATTAGAGCTGAAGATTAATCGAGAACCTTGGCTCTAGTGGGGATTACTCATTAGAGAAAGGGTCAGTAGCACCCTAGAATGAGTTTGAGTGTATTAATAGATATGAACGCGTATTTGTTAGTGAATATAACAATTGTTTTATAATGTGTTGATTGGTTTGTTGAGTGGTTGTGAACAATACGAGTAATTAACATTATTGATAGGGATGTCTAAACACTTGAGCAGAGCAATTCGACATAGTATTGTTTTGAAATAGGATAAATGAAATAATTTTACCCAAATTATTTTTATATATTAGGGAAATAATTTTCATAAATTATTATAATTATAGATGGTTTGCTTGTGTTAGGAAATGATAATACTAAACTATTATCATTGTTGCAATGGTGATTATATAAAAAGTTGATATTATAACCAAAAGTAAAGGGAAATTTCTTCGTATAAAAAAATGGAATTTGTAAAAAGAACTTATAAATGTGATTTATTAATTGAATGGAATAAAAATTCTAGAGGTATATTAAATATGATTTTGTAAATGTGGTTTATAATTTAAAGGAAATGGAATTCCAGAGGAATGTTTAAAATACAGATTTAAAAGGATTTAAAAAGGGTGAAAATTTCAGGATTTAAATCCCAATGGTTTTAAAAATGTTTTTCAAAGTTAGAAAATAATGGTGATGTTATTTGGAAAATATTTGGAATAAAAATATTTAAAAATGGTTTTTAAGGGAATAAAAGCACTGAACTCACTACGGTCACTGGAAAATAATTCAGATATAATTGTGACATCATCGGTGTTCATTTTTGAGTTTCCAAAGGAGGAATTGCTACCCCTAATGTTTTGAGTTGGAGTTTGTTGCAAAACTGTGTTTGATTTTGACATGCAAAGGAATAATTGATATACCAAATGATATTGGATATAATTGATTTCAAAAATGACTTTGAAATGCATAAGTAATTGTTTAAACTCTGGAATTTGATCTAAGAGGTTTATGGAATATAAATAAGTTTGAAAACCTATAAAATTTGAAATTTGGTTATTGGAATGAAGCTTAACTTAAGAAAATAAGGGTAAGTGTGATAATGAAATAAATTAGTAAAGAAAACCAATTAAATGAAGTAAATTGAAAGGAATTGGTGAATAGAATATTAGTAAGTTTGATAAGTTAAGAAATTTTAAAAATTTGATTTTGTGGAGTGAAATTTAACTTAAATTGAAGTTAAATAAGAGAAATTTGGAAATTTAGCCCAAGTAGGCTAAATGAAATAAGAGTTATTGAAATAAAATTTAATTGTTGGGAATAAATTTGTGGATGAACAAATTAATTTAAATTGCAGGTAAATGGAATTGAAAATTGAATATTGGAATGATGTTTAATTTGAATTATGTTGAACCAAGTGAAATTGGAAAAAAAAAATTAGTTTGAGTGGACTAAATAATTTAAAGATTTAGAAATAAAATTTGACTAAGAATTGAGATAAATTAGTGAATCAAATATGGGTTGAGATATGATCGATAAAATTCAATACTTAAGATTTGGAAGGTAAATTAAGTTCAAATGAAATTGAAAATTTAATTTGAATAAAAATGGATATAAAATTAAGTTGTGAAGTAAAAAATAAGTCTAAGAACATTTGTATAAAAGGTTATAAATTGACTTAAGAAATTTGATGGGATAAATTCTTAAATGAAATTAGTATAGAGGGAATATGCTAAGTAAATCATGGAATGTGAAGTTTAGATGGGTATGATAATTGTGAATAAGTAAATGGAAATTAAAATAAATGTGAATAGAAAGAGTTGGATATGGCTAATAATCAACTGGGAATTAATACGTAAGTGGTACGTATATTGTTTATTCGTAAAACGATTCGTTCCAGATTCGAGCATAGAATTTCGAGATTGTCATATCAATCCAAGTTGGGATTTTTCATCCGATTTTCAACGGCTAACCCTAGATGTGGATTTTTGATTGATCCTGAGATTCTCTATCATGGTATATGGATATGCAAGGAGAATGACAATTTCTAATCAAGAAACCAGGTATGAGTCCGCACTAGAGAGTCGTGTGAACGATACTAGTCCAGAAGTGAAATTGTGTGATTGAGTGAGCAATCTGATTTGATTTTGCATACGGATGATATATGTACATCGTAAGGGTTTTAGTGAAAGAAATATTGGAAATTGAAAATGCTGAATAAAATGATTTTTAATTGTATTATTGGATACTATTGGTAAGTAAGATGCAGGTAATTTAAAGCGAAAGATAAATTGATGCCTTCAATTTCAGAAGCAAAATTTAAATTTGTCCGACAAAAAGACATGTGTTTAAATTATTGTATAAAATTGATGATATTATGATTGGACCACTTGGCTTTTGTTTTCTTTTGATGATTTGGGACCATAGAGGCGTTTTGTAGTTTTTCGGATCTAGCCACGCAAAGGAGACGCTGGCGAAATTTTTCGAAAACTTAAGGAGTTAGAAAAATTTTGAAGAAAATTCTGATAATTTAAATTTTGGTTTTAAATTATAATTTGAATGATTGAGGGGATAAAATTAGGGTAATCTCTGGATTACTTGGAAAATTAGTAGGTGTGATAATGTAGTTTCAATAAAAGATTTTATTTTCCAGGGAGTTGTTTGAAACTGTGGGGTTTTGGGAAATAGTTAACGGATCTTGCGCCATTCTTCTTACCTAGCAATTTCGATGATGAAATTCTTATAAGGGGAAAGGAATGTAACGACCCATAATTTGGATATTTGAATTGAAATATTTAATTTATTTTAAATATTTAAAAGTTAACTTTTAACTTGAATTTCAAATATAACCATTTATTGGATAAATTAGTTATTTTATTTAATAATTGAAAATTGGGTAGATTATTGAATATGGAGTTTTAAGGTCTTTAAAAAAATAATTTAAAGGCTTATAAAATTTATATTAAAATTAATGAAGATAATAAATCTTTCTAAATTGAATTTAAAAGTGGTTTGTTCAGTTTTAAAAATATATCGTTTAAAATTGACGTTTAAAAATAGCCTTAAGGAGTATAGTCTCGGAATATGACGAAACCAGTTCCATTGGATCCGTAATAGTGTGCTATTATTGGATTTCAAATTTCGCAACGTTTAGAGTTATCGTTTATCCATACGGAATATAAAGGCGCTGAAATTTACATTGAGAAATCAATATAATAATTAGGTCCAAAAAGCTATCTTCACCATACGATCGAATTAGGACTCAAAACTTTTTCCATTGCATTCAAAATAGGGGTATAACATTATAAACGCCTAGCGGCATACCTCGACAGGAGGTCGAGATTTTAAGTTGCGAAATCGAGAGCATTTAAATTTAAATAAGTATATATCTATATTGATTGATATTTATATTCACATCAACTTTCCCATTCATTTCAGTCACTGTTCATTAACCATTCAAACATATTTCCCCCTCCTTTCACTCTTGAAAAAGAAAACATTACAACCGAAAGCATTCAGAGCAGAAACAAAACAAAAGAAAGAAAAAAATAAATATATTTTCCCTCTGGTCCAAAAGCTTTCGATCAAGCAGAAAAAAATTCATGTCTTTCCCTCCTATCTTCTTCTATTCAAATGAATTCGTTCGTAATTATAAAAAAAAGGTTATCGATCGCGAGTCTGAACGGCTTCTCATGATCGCGATTGTCGATTGATCAGTAAGCGATCGCGATGGAGGACCGCGCACAGGTGAGAGACGCGAGGCGTTTCTTCGCCAATGGCGACGTGTGGGAGCGGAGAGCCAGGATGTCTAGTGGGGGCATCGCGATGGTCGCGATTAGATTTTTGATCACACTCGTGGGTAGGAAGGGGAATCGATGTGACATTGGTTCGCTGTCGAAGGATGTTGGTTCGATCGCGAGCCTCGTGGTCGCGAAGATTTAACCGCGGTGAGTCAAACGACGATAGGCAGTGGGGTCGGCGATGCAAGCGGCTCGAAGGCAGTACATTGGTGATTGGCGGGGTCGGCTCGAAAAGTCGTCGAGTGATAGACGAGTAGAGGTGGAATTTCGGTCGGCTAATGGTGAAGGAGGGAAACTTAAGATCGACATTTCAAATTTTAGTGAAGAAGCACTGATCTCGTGTTGTGTCGGGCTTTGTTTCATTGGGTATGGGTTGTTTAAGTAAATTTAATTGTTTATAAAATTTAACTATATTATCGATGAACTTAAATTTATATCGCATGCGTATAAGGTCCAATTGGAATGAGACTTTTTGCATTGTGATCGGGGTGGCGAGAGCTTCGCATTGAAATTAGTTTGGACGAATATGGAGCTTATGAAATTTTCAGACAAACTCAAACGCATTTTAATTAAATCGGAACCAAATCGCGAATGGAAATTAAATGTGAGTTAATCTCACTCAACTTTGGATTTACCACAATTAATTTTAAATAGTGAAAATTAATCATTGATAGAATTGATAAATTATTCTCAGTTGGATGTGTTATTATATATAGTAGTATATATATTGATGTCATTGATATTTCCCATATACATATAACGGATGACCCTATATACCGCGATATCCTCCTCGAAGTGGGATTGGTATTTTATAATATTGTGCAAACATCTGTGAATGTAGGAGAACAGGTCGTAGGGATCCAACTGGATTCCATAAAATGTTGAATAATTTCATATGTAATTATATATGATTTGTTTGAAGGATCTATGATAGATGACTGTATGATTTCAAATTATTGGATTTATGTTGGTAATGGTTGAGATTTTGGTATTTTAAAATATCATAAATATAGTTATTCAATTTTGAATGGACATTAGAAAGGGATTTTTGGGAGAACTATTTATATGGTGAATTTTGGATTTAATCAAAAGGAACGTTTTTGGATAAAATGAATAGTTTAATTTTAAAATTTGTACTTGGTAATTTCGGAATATGGAAAGATAGAGATTTTGGAATAATCTAAATAAAAGGATTTTTAAATAATAAAACTTAAGCAAATTTATTTTAAGTGAAAAGGATTTTAAAAATCAAGATTTAAAATAGTTTGGGAAAATAAAAGGGAAATTTGAAGATAAAATACGCAACTGTTGTACTAGATCTGAAATAGAATTTTTAATTATTAAAAGGAGGTGGAATCGGAATTTAGTGGGTTTTGGAATACAGTCTGATTATTTTGGAAAAAATTAACTTAAAAATGAAAATTAAATTAGTAATCGATTTAAAATCGATTATGTATTGTGAAACAGTGATAAAACGGAAAATGAGACCGTGGAATTTATAAATAAAGTTTATAAATAAAGTAAAGCAAATTATCAGTGGATAAACATGAATTATAATGTCATGACGAGGCTTTATAAGTGGATGGGTAAATCAGTTTAAAAATAAATCGTAAATTTATTTTTTAGAAATGTGGAAAAAAAGGAATTTACAAAATTAGAACATAAATCAAACTAGAAGTAAATCAAGAGGGGTTTATAAATAATTAGACTGACTACAATGGAGTTAAAAGGTATTTTTCCTGAGCAGTTAAGTTTATTTTAAAAAGGGAGGATTTTTAAGTATAAACTAGAAAAATTAAAAGTGTTATAAGGATATTTTAGAAGTTAATTACTTAGTAGTTAAAAATTGTTTGGGGTATATTTTGATTATTAATTAAATAGTTTTAAGAAAAGTTGATATTAAGTTAATTATTATTTAAGAATTAATCGGCATTATTACTTTTAAAGATAGTTTATTCTATATTTATATTATTTTATAGTAACTTTTATTTTAAAGAATAACTGCCTAAAATCTACTTGGGAAATTATAATAAAAATTTCATAAATATTATTTCGAAAAATTTTAAACAATTTTTTTGGAAAGTAATGGTATACTCGAGTGGCGAAATCGGAGGCAGTGAGTGCCTGCAGTAAAGTCTTGAATTTCTCTGGGATAGATACGTAACCATTGAGTTATGAATCCATGGTTTGATATCGTAGTGGTACTTACCATATTATTTTAAAAAAAGGATTTCAAATATTCTTTTGAAAAAGGGATAGTTAGTGAATTCACTAAATTTGATAAGTTAAGTACATATATTTTGGATTAAGAGATTTACTTGATTAAAATTAAATTAAAAGAAGATTTGGAGTTATTCAGCGGGAAATGGAAAAATTGGTTGAATGATTGTTTATTTGATAGTTAAATAACCAACTATCAAATCTGGACCCAAAATATAACTTTGGAAATATCTAGGAGAAATACGGGGATTATATGGTACAGTTACCGTTAGAGGTGCTATACTGTATGTATAACTTGTTTCGTTCTTCTAGGACGTTTATATGGAAATCCGTCCATTGACGGTTAGGAAGTGATCTCTGATCTTATTTCTCCTGTTTATTTCCTAAAAAATCAGGGTTGAGTTTACTGGAAATAGCGAACGTTGTTTTCAAAGAGACCGGGATTAGATAAGTTATCCGAAAACCAATTCGATCCAACGATTACGTTCTCTATGTGAAAATAAGAGCATGGAGTCAAAGATGGAGCAGTAAAGTGCAAGGGCTAATCGCTTCTAATCCTGAGGGTGATTCCAAAATGGGTGTAGTAGGAATAGTGCCTTCGGTTCCGTTCTGACCCAGAACGGACTTGTATGGATGAATGCTATCAGAAGTCGTCATTGGAGTACAATGAGCATTCTAAGTGAAAATTCCTTAAAAGGTAATCGTAGCCTCTAGCCTCATCAACTGGGAATGACTAAAAAGCAGGGGAGATGCAGCAAGGCTAAGTGGGTAGCACCCAATTAAGGTATGTTTATCACCATTCTAGATACCATCGAATATTATTACTACGATTTATGGAAGGAGCTCAGAAAAGGGTGGGAACACCCAAGGTGATAGCATATTCGGTCTATCCAGGTCAGAGATTGTCCGGTCCTGTGTTGTAGGGGATCTCGACGTGGTCCTCGGTACGGTGTTCTATACGTGCACTGTGACAGGTGATACCCCAGTACCTAGTCATTCGTATGGAACTCATTCTTCAATAAGTATCGTACGGTTTTGATTGTGCCCAACTATGCTGAAACGTGAGATGCAAGCATTTCAGCTATTTGAATAAGTATTTGTACTTAGACGCTATTATAATATCAAAGGATTTGATATGACATGTTTTGGTTATTGTAAGGTAAAAACCCATCGTGTTTATTTGTGGCATGGACTTACGAAATACCTTTGATTTTCAAAGGACTTTTGAAAACTTTAATAATTCAAATTGAGTGTGTTTTCTCATGCTGGTTTTCCAAACTGACACGGGTGTTATTTTATTATAATGCTCGGATCAAACCAAGTATTACGGATATGGGAAAGGATGTTATGGAGCACAGGAGAGAGCTGGATAGCGAAGACGTATTTCACGTATCTGATTTATATTCCGCTGTGTATTGTAGGCTGTGCAGTGAGCTTTTGTGAGGACAAGTCATTATGACTGTCTAGTATTGTGCTATTGATTTGCATTGTACTATGATGATGTAATGTATAAAAACAGTTATAGTTCTTTTTTTATAAAGATCAGTTGTTATATGTTATTATTGTTTCGCTGCGATTGTGATATTTTGTGTTATTGTTTCTATTTTCTTCTTCTACCTCTTTCTTCTTTTCTCTAACGATCTGGTATTTCCGGCATTCGCTTATTCTGCATGTGATACAGTGAACGTATTGATGTTGATTTTTGAAGGTCGAAAATCTCGGTCTTTACAAAGATGATACCTGGAAGATTGCTCAGGATGCATGTGATGAGCTGGAACATGTCAGACTTGAGAGGGACATAGCTTTTGAAAGGGCCAAGATTGTCGATGCACTTATACAGCGTGAAGCAGATGCTACCAAGGAAAAAGTTAGAAAGGAGATAATGAATGAGTTTGACCCACTTCTTGTTCTTTACAACGCTAACGTTCTCAAACATAGAAATTTGACATAGCTTGGTGACGATTATTTCTACCAGCTCTGGCGTGCAGAAGAAACTTCTTAACTCAGAGGATATGGACCTATCTAGACTTGAAAATGAAATGTTGTTAGGAGACAAACCCAAAACATTACACGATATCCAGCTCTAACCCAAGAAAGAGTCTGGTGTTGCTTCTTCACATGAGGTGGGTGAAGGATCAGGGTTGGTGCAACCAATTCCCTAGCTCTGCGGTAGGCTCTTCAACCATTCTCGGGTATGATCCAAATAAGCCAAAACGTTCTCCAATTCTCAAGCACAGTTTTAAGGTTGTTTTGGCTCAACCTGGGAGCTATACCGAGGAAGGTATTCTATCGACATTTCTCGTGTTTCGTAAAGTTGGGATGTTATCAGTTGATATTTCTAATCTTTTCGCATATTTTTTCTCCCGTTTTAATCTATCAGGTGTTGCTCCTCTCCCCTCACAGGAGTCTTAGTTGTAGTCATAAGCGACTGGGACAGGATCCATTAAAGTCACAACTTCGACCGCTGCTCAAGGTGCTCAAGAAGAAACTTTTGTTAATGATGATCAATTCATGGACACATTATTCAAGGAAGGGAGCGACCCACCATGAAATTTCCTTTGATGAATATGTTGTGATCACAAGTTCTTCCAACCCCACTGGCGATCTCTGCATGAAATAGCATGTTGAGAGAGAAGAACTGTTGAAAAAGGAGGTGAAAACTTAGCCAATTGATTCGGGCTCCGATGAACTGATTCCTGTCCCACTCCAGATAATCCCTCTCGGAGGAACAATTCTCCCGGATGATATCCCCCAACCCCCTCCATCTTGTGCTGAAAGTGCCTCTATCACTCCTACTTCCAAAGATGATGCTGCCTTGATTCATACAAATGAGGATACTTCTTCGAGGAGAAGCGAGGCGTAAAAGGGTCAGAGAGAGGGGTAGTTTGGAAAGAGCCGCTTTAAAGAAGCAAAGGAAAGATAGAAAATTTAAGAAATAATCATTGGATTGAGGTGATATGTAAAAACCTTATATGATTACTTTTCCTTCTCATTGGTTGTGTATGTTTGGGCATGACCCTCCACTTTTGTTTTTCATTTTGGATAACTTCGCATAATGTACGGCAAGTTTAGTGTAAATACGAATTCTTTTATTCTTGTGTATGATTCTTGCATTCACTTGTTCAAATGTTTGAGCTATCATGTTTTTCATTTTATGTACTTGTGATTCGTTGCTCAGCAGATCAGATGTCATTCTATTCATCCATCCCAATGCTTCCCTAAGGTTGTGGACTCAAGTCATGTCAACCACTAGGCTCAAGCTTTAATGTTACGCTTGCCTAAATCAGCAGTTTAGTTAATTATACTCTTGTCCCCAGTATCTGCATAGCTGAGTTAGGTAGCGGATGGTCGAATCCCATCCTCAACGAGTTTACACCCCTGTTGTCGTTATCATTCTAAAGTTTATGGAATAATGAGTGGTCGAACTACACTCATCTATTTGTTTATACCCATAATCGCACTCCAGTGATAAGAGTAAGTCGATGGATGGTTGAATCACACCCAATTTATGTTTAGACTTCAGTCCGCACTCCGGGGATTTTTAGTTATTTCGTGGGTGGACGATCCACACCCGATTCAAGTATATACACCAATTTGGCACTCTGGGTACTTAGAGTTATTTCACGGGTGGATGATTCACAACAAATTTATGTTTATACTCCATTTCTACACTCTGGGGACTTAGAGTTATTTCGTAGGTGGACGATTCACACCCAATTTATGTTTATACTCTAATCTGCACTCTAGGGACTTAGAGTTATTTCAAAGAGCAGTCAGATCGTATTTTTCATAATTAATTGATTTCCCCCCAGGAATTAGGGGTTTATTTAGCGAATAATCTATCGTGTCATGTCCTCTCTTATTTTATTTTAGTCTTGTCGTACAACCCATACATAATACTACAGCCATCATAAACACAAGTTTGTCCGAGGCTTTATTTTCTAAGTGGAATAGGATGACATAATCTTTCTTATTACACATTTGGAAAATCAAATGCTAAAGAAAATTCTGAAAGAAAATAGAACTAAAATGAAAAGGAAATAAACTAAGTGAAATAGCATCGTAAATGCTCGCTATTCCATTCCCTTGGAAGTGTGATGCTATCGATAGTCACTAGCTTGAAAGTTCCCTCTCCAAGCCTACGTTCAATGACATATGGTCTTTCCCAAATCGGGTTCATGTGCAATGGGGTAGTAAGAACCCATTTCAGAATGAGATCGCCGATTCAAAGGTTCTATGTCGAACTTTAATGTTGTATACCGGGCGATTCGGTGTCGATGGCGGCTGCCCTCAAACCAGCTTCCTCATGCTTCTCATCAATAAAGTCAAGAGATTCCAAAAGAAGATCTTTATTCATTTGGGAACATAGTAAGTCACTCAATTAGATAGAAACTCGAGCTAAAAATAAATAACGGCTTCGAAATCGTAAGCAAGGGCGAATGGAGTTTGGCCAGCTGCAGACTTGTGGATGGTCCTATATGCCTAGAATGATGTAGGGAGTTCGTCCACCCACTTGCTTCTGGCCTTTTCCAATTGCTTCTTCAGAATGGATTTTATGATTTTATTTACAAAATCAATCTGTCCATTTAACTGAGGGGTGAGCGACTGCTGCAAATCTCTCTTCAATAAGATACATTTGACAGAAGTCTTTGAATTCAACACTGTTGAATTGAGTTACATTATCAGTTACAATAGTTCATGGTAAACCGAATCAACTTATGATGTTTCGAACAACAAGGTTGATCACTTTCTTGGTTTGATCATGGCTAAAGGTTCTGCTTTAGACCATTTAGTGAAGTAATCAACTGCAACGATAGCATATTTTGCGCCACCTTTAGAGATTAGTAAGGAGCCGATAATGTCTATATCCCATATGAAAAACAGTCACGGGCTGACCATTTGCGTGATTTCAATTGGCGGAGCTCTTGGAATTTTTCATATATCTGGCACTTATCACATCGTCTTACATAATCAATAGCGTCTCGATTTACGGTTGGCTAATAATACCAATAACAGAGTATATTCTTTGCCAGAGTTTGCCCCATAGTGTGATCGCTACATTCCCCTTCATCAATTTCTCCTAGAATATGTTTTATCTTATCATGAGTGATGCACCGAAGTAAGGGAACAAAGAAACCTTTCGTGTACATAACTCCTTCTTGCATGATATATCATGAAGCTTTGCGAAAGACTTATCGCTTTTCATTCCTTCATTTGGGAAGAATTCCTTGTAGCAAATAGTTTTTGATCGGAGTGATCCATGAATCCTTCTCAGGCTCCGCTCCCAATTTCTGGTCGATTTCCACCATGTTTATACTTGGTGCGTTTAATACTTTGATCGGAACCAAGACCATCTACTGTGCATCGCCGGTACTGGAAAACTTTTCTAATGAATCAGCCTCTCCGGTTCGATCTCGTGGAATATGCGAAATGTCATAACACTCAAAATTTTCCAACAACTCTTAGACTTGGGTAAGGTATGGGGCAAGCTGTTTTTCCCTTCGCTTGATAATCTCCCCTAATTTGTTACACTACCAACTGCGCATCGCATAAGATTTCCAGAGATTTTATTCTAAGTTCATTTGCGAGTTTAAGTAGCTCAGTTAGAGCCTCATACTTAGCTTCGTTGTTTGTAGTAGGGAAATCAAACTTTAAAGCATAACAGATTGACCGGCCTTTGGGAGTTACAAGCACAATTCCAGTCCCAGAACAACGATCATTAGACACTCTATCAGTATGCAATTTCAACCGTATAGTAGGGATTTTGTTGCCTTCCGGAGGATAATTCTATACCGTAAACTCTGCTATAAAATTTTCCAAAGCCTAACCCTAGATAGCCTTTAGAGGGATATAAGTAATATCGAATTGACTAAGCTCAATATTCCATTTGAGTAACCTTCCAGACGTCAAAGGTCATTGTAGGACCTATCCTAACAGCTGGTCGGTGTAAACATTGATCGAATGCACTTGGAAGTATGGACAAAGCTTTCATGATGGAATCAGCAAGCAGTATGCCAGCTTCTCTATTTTTGGATGGTCCCTTGCAACTCCCATTAATCGTTTTCTGACGTAAAACACGAGCCTCTAGATTCATTCATCCTCGTGAATCAATGCAGCACTTACAGCGCGTGTGGATACAGCCAAATAAATGTACAAGATCCTTATGATCCACCAGCTTTGAAAAAATGCAAGGTTCCTCCAAATGATTCACAAAAACTTAAAATGCATCTTTGCAATCCTGTGTCCATTTGAAGTTTCTTTTCCCTTTCCTAATTAAATCAAAGAAAGGAATGTATTTGTTGGTTGCTCTAGAGATGAATCAGCTTAACGCATCAACTTTCCCCTTCAGACTATGCACTTGTTTAATAGTCCTTGGCGCTGGGATATTGCGGATATCCTGAATCTTCTCAGAATTAACCTCTACTCCACGGGCATTGATAATAAAGCGCAAGAATTTCCCTTATGCAACAACAAAGGATCACTTTAAAGGATTAATCTTGATCTTGTAATATCGAAGGATGTTAAATACTTTTGCTAAGCCTCCAATGTGGTCGCTTGATCGTTGTGACTTCTCAAGCATATCATCCATGCACACTTTCATTTTCCTTCCGATCTGATCTTTAAATATCTCGTTGATTAAGCTAGTAAGTTGCTTTCGCATTCATTACTCCAAATGGCATTACAACATAGCAATACAATCCAACATTGGTAATGAAACTGGTGTGCTCTTGATTGGGAATGTGCATCGAAATTTGGTTATATCCTGAGTATGCATTCATGAAAGATAGCAATTCATGTCTTGTGGTTGAATCTACCAACTGGTCAATCCTTGGAAGAGGAAACTGCCTTTTGGACACGCCTTGTTTAAATCTAAATAATCAATGTATATTCTCTATTTTCCATTCACTTTCTTCACAAGCACAAGATTAGATACCCATTGAGGGTAGAGGAAGTTGTAGATAAACTCATTGTCTTTTAGTCAATCCACCTCTACTTTGAGAGTGGCGAATCTCTCTAGAACCATGTCGTGCCTTTTTTGCTTCACAGGGACATACCTCGGGTCGATATTCAACGAATCGCTCACAGTGGTAGGCAAGATTCCACATACGTCAGAGTAAGTCCAAGCGAACATGTCAAGATTTTCGTGGATAAAACTAGCAAGTTCCTTCATCGTCGGGGGGCTGAGCTATGATCCAATCTTTAGAACTCATGTGAATCATCGTCGCTGACCGTTATATCAATTGTCAGCTCCATCGGCATGTCCTTGGTCTCTTTGGGCTACTCTTCATCATATCTTGAATCTATATCTCTATAGAAACAACTGTGGTGGCCGAGCCAAGGCTCAAGCACTAGTTCTCAATCTTCAATAGCTTAGATGCAGACAATCTTGTCCACACCCTTACCTTTTTCTTTGCGTTGAGCTTCCTTCAACTCAGCTACATAATAGGCACACCTGATCGCCTGATAGCCATGAACTACTCCTACGCCATTATCAATCGAAAACTTTAAAGTCAAACAACAATGGGCAAGAGCTGCCCAGAATTCAGCGGGCCAGTTGACCTAGAAAAACATTGTGTGGAGAGTCAACATCTTAAACAATAAATGAAAAGATCTGCACTCTCCTTCATTCACCATCTCCCAATTCTACAGTTAAGTCCACATGACCAACGACTTTAGTTGCAACACCATTAAAACCGTGAATATGAGCTTTAGATGGTTTTAGGTCTTTGGCTTCCATTATCATTTGATCATAAGCCTTTTTGAAGATTATATTTACCGAACTTCCACAAAATCAATATCCATCTTACAAAAGCAGGGCCAATCACGATCGAAATGACCATTGGATCGATCGTCGGAGCCTCTACCTTATCTGCATCTCTATTCCTTAACACAAAATCATCCACCATTGTACAATGCTGCTTTTTCGGAGCTTCATCTTCCGTATCGGGACAACATTCAAAATCTACATGCCTAATTGCGCTAGCATAGCGCTCCATTTCCTGCCAACTCTATCTGCTGGGTGCGGTCCTCCGACTATCATATTTATCACCAGTCTTCCACCAATCTATGTAGGATCCTTACCCTGCACGGCGTTTGTCCTCTATTAGGATCGGAAGTCCCATCCCCTCCATCATGCGGGGCTTTCACAAACTTGCAATTTCCTTTACCGAATTAACTTTTCTATAACTTCCTAAAGATATCTGCATTCATTTATATTGTGCCCATAACACTCATGAAACCGACGGTATTTCTCCGTCGGTTTTGCTTCTCTGTTAATTCTTTTGGAGGCGGCTTCCTATACTGCATGGTATTGTAAGTATACAAATAGATATTCTCCAAGGACATATTCAACGGCGTGTAATTATTATACATTGGAATCCTAGGCTTCAATCTTCCAAAATCTCTCTTTTGCTCTCGATTCCTGTCTCCACCTCTCTTTTTCATTTGATTATTCTGAACATTCATTTGGACTTTCAAAGGGCGGTCATTATACTGTTTTATTGTAATGTTACTCTGTACTCCTCTACTTGGTCCCGCAACTTTCTTTTTTCTAGTGGACCTGGCTTCCTCTTCTCTCAAAAACTAAGCTGCCTTTGCATAAAAGCACTCCAACATTGTGGGCGGCTACCAGATAGCTAATTGTCAAAATCAGATTCTGGGTCAATCCCTCTCGTCACGGCCATGGGTACTGAATGATCATTCTGATTACTGACCTTCGTAACATCTATATAAAACCTCTCGAAATAATCTTTCAACAACTCTTCCAGAGCCCGAATCACGTTGGAAAGCAACATCACGTCTTTAGGATGAGTCTCATGCATTCGAAATTGCTCCACAAACTTAGTTGCCATATCATAGAATCTAGAAATTGATCATGGGGGTAGTCTCATGAACCACATCGTCGCTATTCTAGAAAGATTTATTGGAAAGCATTTTTACTTGGTCGCATCATCAGCTCGCACAGAATGCATCAGCCATTTGTATCTCATAATATGATGCCTGGAGTCGGATTTTCTCTTATAGGCAGTCATCGATGGCATGTTGAATCTCCTAGGTTATTCTAGGTGTAGAACATTATTAGTGAACGGGGTATGTCTTCTCGAGATTCCCTAGTCATCATTAGTCAAGCTTTGTTTCTCTCTTACAAACTGCCTGACCATTACCGATAAGTCCGGTGTTTGGATGGCTGCTGCCAAGCAGTGGTCGTGTTCCACCTTACGTGAATGGTTCGGCCAATGTCTGCAAGCTGTTTCATGCCTTTTTGGTTCACCATCTTCTCGATGCGCATCTTGTACGTTCATTTCTTCATCATTCCATGATAGAACTCAATCAGCATTCAATCAGACTCCAACATCAAAACTAACTGTAGTAGCTCCGGTTTGAATCCTACCGTGTATAGGTTTCCTTCTCTAGTGGAGGGATTAGCAATGATCGTTCCTAGCAGACCGCGATGGTGTACTTGTTGACGCCTTGAAGTTTATGCTTGATATCCGTCGGTTCTGCAGCACCTATGTCTATGATATCCATCCAATGAACTAAAGCTCTCCGATGCAGAGTAAGCGGTGGGATCCCTTCTAGATTTGCCTCGCTGCTGCTGATTGGTTTGGTTCATCAAGTTGATATTGGTCTGAATTTGTTGATTTAGCTGTCAACGGCTCTCCATCAGCTCTCTCATTGAATTATGAAATTCGTCTCTTGTAATAGCATCAGAGGGATTCTGAACTTCAATTGGATCAGCATTTTCATTTTTTGGTTGATTACTTGGGTCCCTTTCGGAATGCTAGTATTCTCGGTTCCTTCCACGTTATGAGAAGTGGATCTAGTAAGTCTCACCATTATCGATATCTTTGCTTAGATTTCTTCAAATCTAAGTAGCATGAGTGATTTTATAAAGATTACTGCAGAACTCCATTGGGGATTTATCCAATCCATTAGTAATAAAGGAATCCTAGAAAACTGAGAATCAAGATTCTCAATGAAAGCACCAAATTGGTCATAAACACTTAAGAATAGATTTAGTAAAAAAATGAATAAGATAAAAGTAAACTATGGAAATATTAAGCTAATAACAAATAAAATCAATGATCAAAAATACAAAGATTTATAGCGGTTCGGCGTTGTATGCCTACGTCCACTTTGAAGTTTTTTGCCTTTATTAATCACTTATGATCTAATTACAATGGAGAAATAAAGATAGCACTGGATTACAATTAAGTCTCCTCTAACAAGTAGTGTAAAGATCTTCAAAATGAACCAAGAGACCTATATTTATAAGGAGAGATGATGAGATATTTTGCTAAGATTTCAACAGGAGGCTCTCTAGGTCCATAGGGGCCCACCATAACGATCGTTGGCCTTAACTTGAAAATTTGTAATGATCGTCTTAACTTTCAATGATTTTTTTTCCTTACTTCCATTTCACATGCGATCATTTCTGGAGATCCCACATGCATCTTGACGTTGCTCCTAAAATATTGAATCATTCTGATTTGTAAATTGTGAGATACGGATCGATCTTCATTGTACATGGATCGTGCACTAAAATATACCGATCGTTTTGATGGATTGGCATGATCGTTTTTGTAGCTCTCCTCTTCATTTTGTTGATGTTATGAAAGTTTCGAATGAATTGGCCTTATGGATTTTGAGATATTGATTGTTCTCCGATGATTTGAGCTGTTTTGTGGATTGTTCACGATCGACATACAAATACTTGCACCATTCAAAACTCGAGCATACGAACTCCAATCGAATCCAAATTTGAAACATAACTTCATGGGGCTATGCCAGTCGCTTCATGTTGATTTCATCTCGATTAGGACCGGGTTCGAATCTGTCATCTATAGTATTGTATGTAATCGATTCCTAAGGTTGATAACGATTCGTTCCTAGCAAAGTCGATGATATCACGACCTTGCCAAAAGGCGGGATAACACATATGCAATTAGATAAAATATTCTTACAATAAAACATAATACACACTTACACCAACACATAATATATGTCAATGGTATTTCATAAAAAAGTATCAAGATTACAAACATTAGTGACCAAAAGAAATAATATATACAAGCACCTTAACTAAAATGATACATAGAAGTGCTCATACCAAAATAATACATACTACAGCAAACATTACTTCAACTAACCTTGTTGCCACTTGTTTGTACCAGATATGTTTAGTTGCCTATAAAGAAAAAGTTCAACAATTACCATATCATATAATACAATGTGTTGTTTTCTGTAGCGTAAACTGTAGAATTTCAGACAAACTTTACATATTCAAGCCAAGGTATTGAATTAACGTACATTGATTCTGAGTTAACTATTCTTTAACCATTTTTTTATGTTGTGTAGCGGAAATATAAGATATGAAGTAGTATGTAACGACCCAGAATTCGGCCGCTTTAAAATATATTATTTAAAGTGATTTTAAATATAAAATATAAAAGGTTTTATGATTTAAATAATATTTGATAGGATTTGGAAGTAGAAACAAACATAAAAATAGTAATATTTGCCTATATCGACAAAAGCGACAAAATGCTGATTTCAGAAAAGTATGTTTCAATGGTTAAATAAATTATCTTGATTAATTTATGAGTGCTTATATTTTTAAATAGTATTATACAAATTTATCTTTAAATTTGGTTTACATAAATAAATAGTTTAACTAAAACATCAAAATGTGACCGTAAAACATTTTGTCGAAAAACGACGTTTTGTTGATTAAAAGTTGTCGCAACGTCGTCGCACCTTTATTTTCTTATGTAGAAACATATATTCAAATAGTGTAAGTATTAATTAATTCACCAAACATGTTTACTTTTTCTAAATAAAATTAGAAAACTTCTAGAAGTCATTAGTAAAAGTAAGTAAGAATTAAAAAAAGTGAGAAAAAGTAAACATCAAATCACATCAAATCAAAGCCAGCATAATTATGATATTCTTTACTTAGTCTTTAAGTGACTAAGAAATAAAGTGAGAAGTGAAAGGATGATGTTAAGTTTTGAAAAAGTGTAGATTGCTTTAGGTTAAAGTAAGGTTAGTTTGGTAATTTGGTAAAAGGTTATTTTGGTAAAATTACCACTTCTTTCTTTTTCTATAAATATCCAACTACTTCTTCACTTTCATTCACATTTTTCTTCTTCTTCTTTTCTCAAGCTTCTTCATCTTCTTCTTCTTCTCTTTAATGGCTTCCATGCCATATAAAAAAGTAAAAAGAAATAATGTCAAAATATTTATAAAATATTTAAAAGAAATCAATGTTTATTCCCTTCAAATCAAACTCCTCTTTTCTTCACATTTTACCTCTTCTTCTCTCGCTATGACTTCTTCAAAACCGAATCAAAATACAAAATTCTTTTTTTCTTAAATCATGTATTTTTCCAGTGTCTACAACTTTCATGTTGACTACTTTGTTAAATTCTAAAGATAACTATGTCAAATAGACATTTCTTTCCAGTTCATTTTCTGGCTCAGTTTTTAAGCCAGAGAATAAGATATTTTGTTTTGATCATAACTGAACCAAATTAAGAAATTCTTTTGTTTAAACCATATAAAATTTTAGTGGCTACAACTTTTTTTTTTGATTACTTTTTCTATTTTTGAGGTTTGCTATACTTGAAACTCAATTCTTTGAATTGCATTTTCGGGCTTTATTTTTGTGAATCCAAGAATAGCACTTTTTCTTTCGACGATATCTTCCTTAAAATTAACTAAAATTAGGTGATTCTTTTTTATAATTGAAGATAAAATAATTTTCAACAACTTTTCTGTTAACATAATTTTCAAATTTTGAGAGTAAAAGAGTCAAAACAAGAGAGAATATGACCTGTTTTTCGGGTCTAATTTTGAGAATTCAAGTTCAAAGCTCCACCACTTCTTCTTTATACTTTCGACCAACTTCCATCTCAAGCCTTGGCCAAGCACTAGGAAGGAGGAATTCGAGCTTATATTTATTTAGTTCCGAAGCATGGTAGGAAGTATGCGTTAGATCTTAAGTTCCTTGCCTTAAAGTTTGACGGAGTGGAATCCAAAGTAAGTTATTTCTTATTTTATGTTCATTAAAACCATTGCTATGTTGAAAGAATTTTAAGCGTTAAGTTGTTTGAAAACCCATGTTAAATGCTTGTTTACTTTGTTTCCTGGAATAATGGTTTGATTTCCTTGCTTGATATTATGTTTGGATGATTAATTAAGTAATTTAAAATTTAGAAGTTAAATACTTAATGGGGTAAGCGACAACGACTAGTACATGTGTTTCGTCTGTGAGATCCAAGAAGATTTGGGTGAGGGACGAAACATGTCGAAGGGAAAGCCCCGATGCTCTAAAATAAATATCAAACCATTAAAGTGTTATAAATATTTGATAGAATGAAGCATTGTTTATCATTTATTATTGCGTTTATTTCATTGATTGGTTGTTTGAATTAGGATCGACCAGTTTATGAGCACTGATTATTATTTATTGATTGTTGACTTTGCCCGACCAGTTTATGAGAAATTTATTATCTAGGTAAAAAATAATTGTAGGCTAACACCTTGTGATTTATTTCACAGTTTGACTATAAGGTGTTTAGCGGTAATATTTGGTTCACTTCAATTTAATGAATTGTTTTGAAAATTGGTTTTCAATGGAATTGTTATGAAAAGTTTTCCCTTTAAAAGAAATAGAAATGTTTGGTAATGAATATTTTGAAGTTATATTATACAAAAGTGATTTATATAATGAATGGTTTTATAAAAGTGTTTTATAAAACGGAAAGAATTTTGAGGACCAAACCCGATGGTTTTAAGATGATTTTTGAACAGATTTAGGAAATGAAAATTATTATAGATTTGAAAGTACTTGTGAATATTAGTGTGAAATGATTTATCGCTTCGGGATATAAAATGATTTGTTATGTTATTAATGATTCAGGTAACCCATAACTAAAAAGGTAGGCATGTGTTTTTGGTATTGTCTGCTCTTAGAATAGAGGGATATACTTATTTATCGATTGTATTAAGGCTGGGATCCAGTTGCCTTGTTGTTGGGAGAAACCACCCGATCTGCTTGCATATGGTTTGATATGTTTTATTACAGTATTTGGGATTTCCAAATAAACTTTCCAAAAGTGATTTGATTTAAGATCCCGAAGTAAAGTATAATTTGAATATAAAGGATATATATTTCAAAAGTTTTGAAATAAGAATTTGAGAATAAAGTCCAAAGAGATAATTTCCGTAGAGGTAATTAGATTTGAAAACCTAAATTTAAAGATTAGGCCTAAGTGGGTAGTTTTGGGAATTGCATATTTGTTTGTTGCATCGTAGGCTCCATGAGTCCTATTTGCGGTAGGAGAACTACGTTGGCTTGATCTTGTATCTAATTGGGTACCCAATTAGACAGGGGTACTTAGGCAGTCACAAGTGGTAGTGATGCAGCCCCTAATATGATATAACCTTTTCATGTTTATCTGTTAATGGTTGTTGTTTACCCGTGTTATTGTATTTTTCCTGCTTACTATTTTATTCCGCATTTGACATGTTTATTGAGTTAGTAGGAATGGCTATTGTTGTCTCTCTTATTAGAGTTGTGCAGTGTTAGATTTATTTGTATTTGGTTTGTATATAAGCATACCTCGTAGATTAATTTGATTACTCTGATAACTTGTAAAATTGAAATTTTATCACATATATTTAGTAATGTTGAATAATTATCAAATATGGTGTATTTAGTTAGTAGTTTTCATTAGTAGTCTTAGAACGGACGGATTTTTTAGCAATTTTAACTGGTTCGAAAATCCGGGTCTTCACATAGTACGTTAATGCTACAACACTAATGGCCATGTAAAATTATAATGTTTGCATTTTGTTCAGTATGCATAATGCTGTTTGAGTTGATGTAAAATTAAACAGATGGCCATATGCATAATGATGTTGTTTGCATTCAGGTTCATTATGAAAGAAAAATTGACCTAAAACCCAAAACTATAAACCAATAATAAAAAATAAACTTTTAAAATATAAATTAGTAAATGAAGTAAAGTGCAAGCACTATTAGGCATCAGCAGTTTTGCAAGTCCGGATTCTAAATGCAAATGATACCAATAATCTTGTACCAGTGTATTTATTGGATTTGATTAGACGTAAAATTAAGTAAATGGAGAAATACATCTAGGAAAAAGGTTAAATTATACTTATTGGAAATACTATTATGTTTTACACACACACACACACACATATATATGTTAAATTTTGATGATATATTACTTCCAATTAAAGAATATTATTAATCTCGGTGATATAGTATTTCCAATTACAAAATATTTAGAAGATATTTGAGTTAATGTGAAATAGTGACTCAAATATATTGTCTCTTTTATCGCAATAAAGAGGGCAATGGATTATCTACATGAGAAGGAGAATTATCTGGGAGGTTGAAGTAATCAAGCAATTCGCTAATTACCTGATTAAAGAAGTAATCTTATTAGATGCATGCAAATTGGTGGAAACTAAAAAAATCAAATAGAAAAATGTTTCCTATATGAATAGGAAAATTAATAAGGCACTAATTTATAATCGAATAAATTACTTCAATCTTAAGTAATAATCTCTATACAAAGATAAATCATTTTTTAGAGATTAGAATCATCCTCGCAAGTTGTATTTCTTATTTTTATTCTTAACCTCCATTATTAGTCTCGTAAAATTTTCTTTTTCATAAAGCAATAAAATCTCCTCTCCCCAAAGTGGATGTACACTATGTCTCGATAGTAGAACCACTATAAATCTATCTGTGAACTTCCTATTTTTTCTATGATTTGCTATTAGGGTTCTCTTATTTCTGTTTTTTTGTCACACTACAACATGATCCTATTGTTTCAACATGCATTTGGTTTGATTTACAGTCATTTATTTGAATTTACCTCAATCGTCTGGAATTAGAACTTTAAAGGTTGTTGTTGAAGCCTAGGGCTAAAACGTGATTGATAAATGGCAAGATCTGGAGGTGGAAGTGAGGAGGTTACACCTACCTTGGAGTATGCACCCTATATTAGGGGTTCATATGTAGCAATTGGTAGACAATTGGCTATAGAGAAGTGGAACAAAGATAATGATTTTGAGTAGTAGCATAGGAAGATGAAGGCGTTGTTAAGAAGAAATCGCGTTCATCAGTTTGTGTTTGATGCAGAATCATTGCCAATGGATATCTCAGAATTGGAAAGGAAAGAGATGGAAGAATGGGCCTTTGCTACCCTCTAATGGCCACGGGTTAGAACGTCATCCCAGATATTAGTAGTGAACTACCGTTAGAGACTTGCGGAATAAATTGATAGATCTGTATATGCTAACGGCTCTCACGAATGGCTTAATTTTATTAAAAAATTTCTTTGCTAATAAGATGCAAGAAGGTACGCCATGGAAAGAGCATCTAACTTCTTCGATCACTTGATGATGAAGATGAAAGATGTTAATTTGAATGTGGATGAAGAGCAAAACGCTATGATGGTATTGTGCTTTCTTCTAGAGAAATACAGGCATTCTCCAACAGCTTGATTTATAGTAGAGGCACGTTGACATTAGAAGATGTGAAGATGGGACTCATGATTGAAGAGATGAGGGATCAGATGGAACTTATGAGAAAAATTGGAGAAGCCAGTAGTCAAGGGCTGTTCGTAGAGAGCATGAGAAAGGAGAAGAATTCCTAAGGGAAGTCCAAATGAAGGAAGACCTGAAGTGGTTGGAGAGGCAAGTCCATAGACAACAGGTGTCATCATTCTAAGAAGCATAGCCACTAGAAGAAAATTTGACCAGATTTGAGGAAGAGAAATGAAGCGGATGACACTTCATCTATTGTGGTGGAGAAAGTTGTTTCTAATGATGTGTTGATTATATATTTTTTTCGATATATCCAGCCACTAGGTGTTGAATTCAAGGGCGTCTTTCCACATGACGCCTACGAAGAAGTATTTCTGTTTTCAAGAAGGTAAGAAGGGAACTGCCATATTGATAGGGAACGATGCTAGTCATTAAAAGAAGGAATAGTGCATATTTGCATTTACGGTAGTGTAGTATGCACTATCATTGGAGTCCCCTATGTTTTAGGCTTAAGGAAATCTCTTATATCTTTGAGTCGGTTAGGATCTTTAGGTTATACGATAATGATAGAGTCAGATAGCTTGAAGGTGACACATGGTGCTCTTGTATTGATGAAAGGCGCGATCATCCAAAATCTTTATAGGTTGAAAGGATGTATAGTTCTTGGATAGTTTTTTCTTGGAGTTGATAGTTCACGAGCTTTGGATGCCATCATAATTTGGCATCTCAGATTGGCTCATGTTTCGAAGAAGAGCTTGGAGCTGTTTCGAGGTGAAAGTTTCAATCATTTGGAATTCTGCCAGGAGTGTGTATCGGGGAAGCAAACAAAGGTTTATCTGGTGTTAGTAGACATGAGTTCAAAGGAGTATTAGAGTATGTCCATACAGATGTTTGGGGACCAGTGGCTGCAACTTCTATTGGACGAGCCAATTATTTTACCTCTTTTATCGATGACTACTCTTGGAAGGTTTAGGTGTTCATGAAGAAATCCAAGTCAAAGTTGTTTGAAACTTGGGAGCATTGGTAGAGAATGAAGTTAGAAGGAAGTTGAAAGTGCTGAGATCCAACAATGGCGATGAGTTTGTTTCTAAGGAGTTCACAGATTTCTGTAAGCGGTATGGATTTCAGAGACACTTCACTACACATAGAGATCCACAATCAAACAGAGTCCCTGAAAGGATAAATAGGATCTATTGGAGAAAGCTTATAGTTTAAGATTGACGGTGGGTTTATCTAGAGATATTGGGTTGAAGCTTTATATACTGCAATATTTATTACCAATTGAATTCTATGCTTAGGCATTGATGGAAATATTCCATGGGAAAGGTGGATATGTACATCTATACATATTAGTTATTTTCATATATTTGGTAGCCCTTTGTATGTCCACTATACAGGAAATGGAAAGTTGAAGGAAAAAGCCTATCAAGGCATATTTTTAGGCTATCTAAAAGGCATAAAGGGTATCGCATTTGCAAGCCTATTGATATAAAGTAGTGCATTCGAGACATGTCACATTTGATTAGCCCACTATGTTCAAACCAAAGGAGACTCCACCTAGTTCAGTAGATTCAGAAGCTGAAAGGCCTAAGGAGATGAAAACTTTTCTCACGTATCAGCGTAGTAGTAGAGTCAAAGCCATAAAAGAAGATAGAGTAATTGCGTTCGTTGACACATCACATGAGGTCCACATAATTCATCTAGCAACGATGGTGATGGTCGTAAAGCTAGAGATGATTCAGCTCAAGGTGGAGTTGACAAAAACTTATATGAATTTACACCTATTCAGGCCTACTCTAGGGTTAGAAGGCCAACAAATAGGTACAGAGACTAGAACTATGAAAATATTAGCCTTGATGATCAATTTGACTATGCATTACATATAGTATAATGAGCCTTTCAACTTTGAAGAAGCCATGTGTTCGAGTGCCAGCTCGAAATGGAAGCATGTTGTTGGGGATGAGATGGATTCTTTGAAGAAGAATCATACTTAGGAATTAGTACCATCCCCTCAAGGAAGTTGAGCCAAAGGATGAAAGTGGGTATGCAAGGTGAAGGATGGTGGAAGATTCAATGATAGACTTGTTGCAAAGGGGTTTTCACAGAGGAAGAAGATGGAGTATGATGAGGTGTTTGCTCCGGTTGTTAGATATACGTCTATTGGAAATTGCTAGCTATTATTGCAACTCACGACATGGAGTTGGAAAAATTAAGTGTAAAGACAACCTTTTTAAATGGAGATTTAGAGGAGACCATCTATATGAACCAACCAGAAGGGGTTTGCAAAGGATGGAAAGAAGGAATGGGTTTGCAAGCTGAAGAAGTCTCTTTATGGTTTAAAGCAGACGCCTAGGCAATGATACCAGAGGTCTGACTCGTTTATGCTTACTCTTTGTTTTGATAGAAGTGTTAAAGATGCGTGGAATTATTTTAAGCATATTAATGGTGGTAACTAGATATATTTACTCTTGTATGTGGACAATATGCTAATTTCTTTCAAGGACAAAACTGAAACTGACTGGTTAAATTTGAAGCCAAAGACGGAATTCGAGATGAAGACCTTGTACAAGCAAAAAGATTTTTAGGGATGGAAATTCGAAGAGGGAGAAACCTAAAGGTGTTGAGATTGACATCAAAAGAATATATCCAGGAAGTGCTTACTCGGTTCGGCTGGAGAAGGCAAAGGAAAAATCTGTACTCCGATGCCTTTTCATTTTCCGCTTTAAGAGATGGGCGCTCCAATCTTAGACGAAGATAAGGCTTATATGACAAAGGTACCTTATGCTAGTGTAGTTGGAAGTTTGATGTATGTTATGGTTTGCAAAAGATCGAATATTTTGCAGGCAGTTGGTTTGGTTAGTCGCTATATGGCCAATCGGGGAAACCGCATCGGAAACCAATGACGTACATTTTAAGGTATCTTAGAAGAACAACAGATTATGGGCTTGTTTTTGACGATGGGAAGAAAATTTTCAACTTGGTCGGATTTTATGATTCTAATAATGCTGGAGATAGAGATTGAAGGAAGTCAACCTCAGGTTACATCTTTACATTTGGAAAGACAACTATTAGTTAGAGAGCAAGATTGCAGACTATAGTTGTCTTGTCTACTATAGAGGTGGAATTGATAACTGATGTTGAAACAACTAACGAAGCACTTTACTAGAAACGGTTGGCGTGTTATTTAGGCTTTGTTCATAGGAGTATAATAGTAAATTATGGTAGCCAAAGCACAATGCCTGGCTGAGATTCAAGCGTTTAGTTCGAGGATAAAGCACATAGAGGCTATCCTTGTCCCTGTGAATGAAGAAAAGTAGGTACATCTTTAGAAGATTCACACAGAGGAGAATGCACAGTAGACAATGTTCACTAAGTCATTGCCTATTGCAAAGTTTGAACATTGCTCAAACATGATTCTCTTCTTGAAGTGTTATGTGCCACTTGGTGGCACATGAGGAGAGAGTTGGTAGATGGAGACATTTGTTTTCATCATGGAGATTGATTGGTCCTACATAGAGAGGGTACTTTCAACACTTTTTTGGCAGGCAGTGGCCCTACTGGTGTTTGTTGACAAAGTGCAATAAACGATGGTCATGTCGAAGTTTATTAGGGAAGTCCATGCCGTCTTGTCCAAGAGTTGCTTGGAGTAAGAAAATGTAGGTGGAGTTGGTAGGCTTGCATAAAAATATAGTATCAAGGTGGAGATTGTTATATTTAAGTGATACACTTTCCATTTAAAGAAGATATGGAAGATATTGTTGATTTCGGTGATATGATATTTTCAATTACAGAAGATTTTAAAGATATTTGAGTTAATGTAAAATAATGACTCCAATATATTTTCTCTTTTACTGTATTAAAGAGGGCAATGAATTATCTACATGAGAAGGGAAATTTCGAATATAGAAGTAACCAAACAATCCCTAATTAGTTGATTAAAGAAGGAATCTTACTAAACGCATGCAAATTAGAGGAAACTAAAAAATCAAACAGATAAACTTTTTCATATGAATAGGAGAATTGACCATGCACTGACTTATAACCCTAAATCAATTAGTTCAATTCTAAGTAATAATCACTATATAAAAGGTAGTCATTGTATAGAGATTAGAATCATCCTCTTAAGTTGTATTTCTTATTCATCGTCTCAGCCATTATTATCAACCTTGAAAAAATTTATTTTTTGGAAAGTAATATAATCTTCTATCCTCGAAGTGGATGTACACTATCTCGCGATAGTAAAACCACTAAAATCCATGTATGAACTCCCTATTTTTTTTGCGATTTTCCATTTGGATTCTCTTATTGCTGTTTTTTATCGTACTACAACATGATCTTATTGCTTCCACGTATATTTGGGTTAATTTCCAGTCATTTATGTAAATTTACCCCAACAATACATACGTATGTATAGAAATAAAGTTTATATGATTTACATACACACATACATATGTAATTTACATTTCTCATATACTTATTTTATTATACGTGTATTCTAAATTATTATAGACTACGTCATATTAATTCATATCTATAATTCTAATACGTTTACATGCCATGGTTTAATAAGTTTATCAACCATTATAATAATTTATAATAAAATTATTATATATGTGTGTGTGTGTGTGTAATTTATATTTATATAAGAAACTGTTTAAATTTATTATATATATGCGTGTGTAATATATATATATATATATATATATATATATATATATATATATGCATAATACGTATATGAATACATAAGCGTATATATAAATTACATACATACATATATAATATGTACTTCATATTCATAAACTTATTTATTCATATATATTATACTTATTTAGCTTTTATATATATATATATACACACATACATATATACATACACACACACACATATATGTGTTGCATAATTCATAGACTATCATTTAAATTTCTATATAATTTCACTCACCGGAGAATGGTTTTGAGTGAAACATGCCTAAACTAGTAATAATGTTAATTTTAAAATTTGAAGATCATGTCGTAAGCATCAATATTATGAATTAAAATTTTGTTAGCTCCTTCTTTTATTAAAATACTCTTTTATTAAAATAGTTCTAATTATTAGATAAATGAATTTTAAAAGACAATCTATTCACACTTTAAAATCCCACGTTTTAAAGTTATTTTGAAACCCTTGAGAAGTTCTCAACACAAGATATACTAACAATATCCAAACATTTTCAACAGTCGGAAGAAGAAAAATATACTAGTAGGACAGTCTATCAAAGCCTAAATAAAACAGGGAGTTAAGAAAAATAAACGTGCCAGCGATATAGCTAGCAGAAAGCTGAGCGATAACAATAAGAGTTATATCTTGGATAAGAATACCGTGATCTCCTTCAAACCTCTTGAAATATCGATGGTATCAGCCACACTGAATTCAGCCACATACACCTGACTTTAGCACATCTAACTTCTTTCAATCAATGTGTTGATGCTAGCTTCTTTTAAGAAATCTTCTTTCAAGCGATCAGAGATCTGAGAATCTTCTTGAAAATTGAGAAACAACTGATCAACTGCTAAATGTGTGTCCCTTTTCGATTTTTGTAAGGATTACACACAATGAGCAACTTTAGCGCATCCAAGTCCTCTTTAACTGTCCAGTTCTAACAGCCTTTTTTCTTTAATCTCTTGTGCCAGAAATAAATGAAGACAGTAATCTCGTGGTTCTCTGTTATCACTCAGAAGAAGTCATCGCATCCATTCAGATCAAATGATTTCATCCTGGCCACACATTCTTTTTCTTTGATTTAAACAATCTTTTGGGCCATATTGTTTTAACCCCATTTCAACCTGTATATATATCTTATGTTGCTGCTACAAAATGTATCTCTTCCGTTTCAGAATTTATACATATCAAACTGTAATTACAGAGAGAATACAATCAATAAAAGACAATATTCATCTTCTTTAATTTTTACATATATGCTCTTTTGAAATTCATCATGGTATCAGAGCAGAGCGCTTAATAGCATAATATCAAAAAAATGAGAGAGAGATATCAAAGTTTCTCCATCAGAAATTCTTCATCATTTGGAGAATCATTCTTTACCCATCATATTTTATAATCATCATTTGGGTAAGACAAGTCTATCTTCTCAAATCTAGTGCCTTGCAGAGTTAATACACTGGCTTCACTCAGACCTTCATCAAAGACAACTTGATCAAGAAAGCAACATAAACCAGATTCAAGAAGTCAGAAAATCATCACAGCAAAACTTGAAAACAAGATCAGTGCCACGCCAAGATCCATCAGATAACACTCATAATTTGGATCTAGCTGCATCATACATGTTATTCATTGTAACGATCCTAAATTTTGAACAATTTAAATTGTGAATATTTAATTAATTTTGAATATTTGAATGATAATTTAAACTGAATTTCCGATATAACAATGAAATTGGTGATTAAATATTTAAAATTTAATCTATACAAAGCTGAAGAAAAATTTAAACTTGACTTTGGAGTTGAAATTGAATATTTAATTTGTAATTGAAATTCAAACTAATGACTTAAGAAAATAATTTGGATACAAGAATTTTTATTTATGTAAATTAATAAATTGATGGTTAAAATTTTAATAACATTCTTTTCTTTAGCTTAAATAAAAAAAAAAAATCAATACAAAATAAAATAAACAAATACACTTAGTAAAAAAATTTAACAACATAACTTAAACAAAAATTTACAAAACAAAGTAATGAAAATAATTAGACAAAACAAATTGGATTTAGATAAATAGAAAAAAAAAAATAAGAGGAAAACTTGTTTATGGTTTGGGCTTTGAAATTTATACCGGCCCACGTTTGAATACTACTGCCTTTATCTTTAACCCGATCCCCTTCCATTTCACTTTACCCGTTCCCATTTTTTTTAACCCTAAAACAAAAAAAAAAAAAAAAGCACGAGAAAAAAAAAATATGGCGGCTTCGTTCTTCTCGACTCGTTCTGCTTTGGAAAATTTGGGGCTTTACTTCTCGCGATTCAAAAACTAGGGCTTGTAATCAAATTTGGGGCTATTTCGACTTTGTTATGGTGAGTTTTCTGCTCACGATTAATTTTTAATTCAGGTGTTTAAATTTGTTTGGATTGAATATTGGTTGCATGCTATGTTTTGGGGTGATTTTGTTATCTTTTGCTCGGCTAATTTAATTTGAAACTGATATGGGTAGATTGGTTACTGCATGTTGGATTTTCGGTTGCTATTTGCTGTCATTTGCTCGATTTGCTTGAATTGTTAAACTGTTAAGAACAGATGCTATGTTTATCTTGTTATTAAATTGGTAAGTACAGATGCTACTAAAATATTTTGTTTAACTAAGTAGTTGAAGTGCAAAATTGTTCTTGTAATAAAGATATGTCTTGAGTATTGCATGCCTCATGTTGCTTCAGTCTTCAATTCCATTTGTGTTTGCCTATAAATTTTCATGTGCATGTTTGTTTGGGCATCTCTGTAACCATAAACAAACATGCAAACATCTCTGTAAGCATACTTGATGTTGTCTGCACATTCACCTATGCTTGCACTTCTGTTATGCTTGCTGTTGAAAGATTGATCTTGCATGTTCACTTAAGTTTGAAAATGCTGTCTCATGCTTAAACAGTGCAGCCCCTTTGTTTTAAAACCAGTAAACAAACTTTCATTCCTGATTCATTCCTATAATTATGCTAGTGAGTAAACATCAACTTAAAAATCTTGAGAAATAACGATCTGTTGCTTATATAGATTTCTGAAATGCTTATGTTTGCATGAATATATATATATATGTATTAGTTATGTATATGAATGTGTTGCATATGTATATTGAATGTGTTGCATATGTATATGAATCTGTTTGAAAGCATGCATGACTGTTGTTCTTGAATATCTCTGTTCTCAGTTCAGGTTTAAGTTTTTTTATCTAAATTCAAAATCTTCTCTTTGATCTTTGTTAGACCTTAGTTCCAAAACAAATTTAGTTTGTTTAAACTTGAACGTGAATTTAAAAATAGTGTAAACATGTTTTATGTATATATATAGTAACTGGAAATTAAAATTTGCAGTAAAATATATATATATATGTTAAAATCAATCATTACAATTCTCTTATCCAAATACATAGCCTGAATTGGTCTGGGTAAACATGATTTTTAAAATGAAAATTATGATTTTTAGATTTGAATTGGATATGAATTGGAAAATTTTCTGTAACTTGGGTGTTTGCCAAAATCTGTTGATCTATGTATTTGGGGTGTTTCGGGATTGTGCTGTTGCTCCCTGTTGTCTGCACTTGCTTACTTTGTGAATTATCTTCGACATGATTTGTTTCATGTCTGTTGCACTTGGGTCTGGTCTCTGCTCTCCTGATTGTTCTACTCTTCATGTCATTATTGTTTGCATCCTGGTATGTGTTGCATTGCAGTTGATTCACTTCACTTGTGGTCTTCATATTTGACTCGAAACTTCTGTTTCAATTTGCATTATCTGATATGTTTCAGTTTCCATGTCAAGTTGTATCCATGCTGTTGCACTTTGGTCTGGTCATTGTTTTCCTGGGTGTTCAAGTCTTCATCTCCATTTTGTATGTACTGTTAGTACTTCATCCATGTTGTTCCTGTCTGCATTCCCATTTTTGCATGTGATTGAACTAAGTATACTTGTTTAAAATTTGTTTGCATGTGAATGAAATATCAAAATGTCTCTCTGTTTGAAAATGTGCACATATGAATAATATGTTAAAAAGGGGAAAAAGTAAATCCATTTATCTGATTATCTTTAGCATGGGATGCTCAAATGGAAGTAGGTTGTGATGGTGTAAAACAATTTATTAAAATGTTAGTAAGCATCAAGTAGCTTCTCTGTTTTAAACTGCTAGGTGAATGAACATTTTAATTATAACTTAAGTGGTTAGTTATATTTTGCTTGACAAATTTCTGATATAATTGATGCTTGCATGAGTATATATAAGTATATGATCTGTGTGTATGAATTAAATGACTTGTGCCTGTATTTACTTGGATTGCTCTTCTCTGTTTTAAACTACAGAGAGTAAGAATAGAAGAAGAATTCAAATCTTCTGATCAGTTCCTTGTTAGGATTTAAGGTTTGAACATGATATGCTTGTTTAAACATTAATTTAAGTTTAAAAAAAATCTTATTCAAGCAAAACAAATGTAGGGAATCCTCTGATTAAATCTTCTGTTTATAACTAATGATTTGAAAAGAATTCTTACTGGATTTTGTCTCTAGGATGAACTGCTGTTTGAAACAAAATTCATTTTTGCCTTGCACTCCATTTTCTTCTTTTGAAAACTGTTTTCCTGAGAGTGCATTACTACTTGAATTGATTTCCAGATTAACATTTTGCTTTGAACTGAGTTGAAAACTGAAGCTCTGTTTGATTTGTATATTTTTTTCTTTGCTTTGGAAATCACTGTATGCTTTTCCAGGTTCTTTTGTGTTGTTATTTCCAGAATACTCTATGTCTATAACTTCAGTTTCTCTAAAGTTTTGATTTAAACTCAAAACCACTTAATCTAGCCTCTGTTTAAAACTTAGGTTTCAAATGAAACTTGTTTGTTCCATCTGCACTTGAACTTGTGATACTTTTATACTGTCATGTTGTACTTGCTACTGTTGCATTACTTGTTTCACTTAAGTTTTGTAACTGAAGCTTACTGTGTTCATTTTGAACACCTTGTATTTCCAAAACTTTGATATGTTCAGTCTTCATATCCATTCCATTTTGCATGCCTGATGTATTCAGTCTTCATTTAAGTCTTCCCTGTGTTCATGCACTTTGGTTTGTGGCAGTTTGCATGTCCATTCACTTCTCTGTGCATGTTGCAGTCTGTAGTGATGTTGCATATGTATTTTGTAGCTTGCTCTCTACTTGTATTTATGGTTCTTTGCTGGTATGGTCTGCATATTGACTGTTGCAGTCCAACTTGTTGTTGGTCTTACTTAAAATTTTGTAGCCAGTTCCCTCAGATACATGTATACTCGTTCAAATTGACACCGTCACTTGTGTTGGTCACTGCCTATTACTGTACATATCCTCTGATACATGTTTGCATTCCATTTGAACTGTGTAGTGTTTTCCCTGTGCACACAGTTCCCAGTTCCCTCTGATACATGTATACTTGTTCAAATTGGCACTGTCCAGTCCATATTGTTGGCATTGAGTTGTGGCACTGATTGTGTAGTCTGCACTGAGCACTTGGGTTTGTATTTGAGTTCTATTACCTCAGCCTTGTGGTCTGCACTACTTGTGTAGCTGGGTTGTTGTGCATACATGTTGATTCTATGGTTGTTGATATGCCTTGTGCTTGTAGTTGTATTTGGGGCTGCTGAAATTGTTGTGCATTGCGGCCTGTACTTGTGCTCTCTGCCTTTGACCTGCTGTGTTGTTTCTGTTCTGGCTTGTTATTGTATCTTTGTGGTCTTTGTGATTGCACTTGCATACGTGTCGGCAAGGCAGTGCACATGTGTGTAAACATACGTGTGTACTACAGCCACACACGTTTGACAGAATTTAAAAAAATTGAAATTGTTAATGTAAAGTCCATAATAGATTAGACCGATTCATTTGTTTCACCATCTCTGTAACCATTTATTTCAGTTCATTTCAAATTTATTTACTTGAATAAAGATTAATCCTGACTCGAGTGTTTTTGTGTTTTGCAATAACGCTCGGGTCAGACCGAGTATTTTTGCAGCTTAAAGATTTGCTCGCAGCGAAGTTAGAGAGAGGGGGATTTCAGCACCACTAAAGTTTTAGCTAAAATTTTTTCTCTTGTACTTAAATTTATAAATTGTTTCCGCTGTATAAAATGTAATGTATTGTAAACTCTGATATTTGTATATAAAAGAAAAGTTTGTTTATAAAATATGATTACTATTCTGTGATTCTGTAGCTGATTCTGTTTAAATGTTATAAACTAAATAACAATCCGTCATTTTGAACGTTTCTAGTTGGTTTAATTACCGACTAGAGGCGGTCAAGGCGGCGGGTCGTTACAAAGTGGTATCAGAGCTTTGGTTTACACAAAGCTTAGTTTATGGCATTTAATATGAATAGTTACTAGAATCACTTTAAAGGAAGTGTTTTCAAATCTAACGAAGTTTAAAATTGTTTTCTTCAAAATAAAAGGTATTTTGAAATTTAAAATTATTTTTGGAAATTCCCCTCTCTAAAGTTTGGTTTGCGATAGTTTATATTCGGTGAGGTCTCGTTAGACTTGAGTTTCGATCGTTCGGAAACTCATTATCAAATTGTTGAGATTTATGGAAACTGAAAATATGAGTTAATTGAATTAATGAATTGGTTTAAATTGGTTTAAATCAAATATTTTGAATATCTTCAAAGTAGTAATTGGAAAATAAAATGATATGTCAATTTGATTATAATCAAATGGATTATTGAACTATAACTTGAGAATTTGATTCTGAATTCTTTTGAAATTGATTTCAAATGTTGTGAAGAACGATTTAGTAAATCAACGGGATATAAGTATTTAACTTATAATATGAACTTTTGGTGTATATAACTAAGTTATATAAATTGAATTGAATCAAATTAAGAAAGGAGATTATAAAACGAAGTTTTATAAATAGAAATGGAATTTCTAGAGATGTTTGTAAAATCCGCAAACGACTTATTTTGATAAGTAAATTGTTGTAACTTATTAAAGGAATTATATCTATGGTTTTTGAACGGTGAATAAAATATCAAGAGAGATATGAATCTAATGAAAATTCGAAATAGATTTAAATAGATTCAATGATGCATTTGAATTTGAACGGGCATGGAATTAAGTTGAGTGGAAAACTTAGTATTGGGAATTTGAAATCGGTTTAAAACCAATATTTTTGAAGTGTATGTGGGATTCAAACCATGAATTAAGTTGAAGTTGAAAACTTAAATGGGAATGTTTTTGGGAAGAAACATTATGTAAATGAAGATAATTCATTTTGAAATGTGTTAAGAATCGAAAGCATAGATTTCAACACTTGTTGTTGAAATAGACGTTTTCGAGTGGAAAAATGGAAATGGTAGATTATAACATTTGTTGTTATAGTAAATAATTTCAAAAGGGAAATGATTTTGTTTAGTATTGGGATTTACATATCTATTTTTAAATTTGAATCCTTATACTAGTGGTTTTGAGTCGTCGTAACGATGTTTTACGCAACATTCGTTTTGACTCAAATAAAATGTGTTTAAAAGAATGGTTTTTTTTAAGAATGAATATATACTTGATTTTGGTTTGAAGTATATTGAATATTTTCAAAGTGTTGAAAATAAGTGGATTTGTAAATTACTTATTATTGAATAAGTATGGGTATGTTTTCCTATATGAAATGAATGGTTTGAAATTTTATCTTTTAAAGATAAATTGAAAATGAATAGGTGAAATCGATTTGAAAATCGTATATTCATAGATAATTTGGAAATGTTTCCGTTTAAGGAAATCGCTTTGAAATTTGTTTTCAAAGATTAAAAGGTGAAGAAATGGTTTGAAATTTGTTTTCAAATGGTTAAGTGTGAAATTATATATCTTGTAAAGATATTATTTTTGGGAAATTTGAACAATTAGTTTAATTTGAAAATTTTCAAATGATTGAAATTTGAGCTAAATTGAGTTTAACTTTGTCACCCAAAACAAAGTAAGTTGAACTTTGAATTTTAAATGGATGATTTGGATTGTATGTCTAACGTCGTGAATTGACGACATATCAGTTGATTTCTATTAAATATATATCTGTTGGTGGCGGGGAATTTATTCTCTTAGCTTAACACCCTTCTCTGAGACGTACGAGCTCAGAGGTTATATATCGATAGACATCAATTATGTGTTGAGAATTGACGATGTAGCGTGAAATCCAAATCGAGTGTGTGAAGTCGATAATAAATTGGATTGTGAATGTGTATTAGGTTTGATATAACCTTAAAATTCCAAATCGACTTAGAGGAAAATTTTAAATGGTTAGTGAAATGGAAAATTGTGAATCCTCTATTTGTTATGGGTATGAAATGTTGTGGTTTTCATAACGTATATGTGTGAATACGATAAATTCGAAAACCAATTAGTTTGGAAAAGTAATTGTTGTGGAAAACTTATTTAAGTACATGGGTTGTACTAAGTGTGAAGTGAAATATTATATATGTATGTATAATATTATGTTTTCCAAAATTGAGGATATGGAAAGGTACCTTCCATTTATACTGTGTGACTGTGTGATGGTGATGGAACTCGAGATGAGTATCCATTTAAAAATCGTAGCTACGTAGTATTTCCATTAGTTGGATGACCATTTATATTTCCATTAGTTGGATGACCATTTATATTTCCATTAGTTGGATGACCATTTATATTTCCATTAGTTGGATGACCTTTTGTATTTCCATTAGTTGGAATGTCCTTTTGGACTGGTATAGTGTGCTAGCGTAATTCGAGGGGCGAGATGCCTATGGTTACAAGCGATTCCACTGGGATAGTGGCGTAACCGCCGAGTATACCGCGATCTAGTTACACTCGGGTGGTAGCGTAATTTGAGGGGCGTGATGCCTACAGTTACAAGCGATTCCACTGGGATAGTGGCGTAACCGCTGAGTAAACTGCAATCTACAAACCAAAGCGTAATTCGAGGGGCGAGATGCCTACGGTCACGAGCGATTCTACTGGGATAGTAGCGTAACCGCCGTGTGAACCGCGATCTTTGGCAACAACCATGGCGAAATTCAAGGGATGAGATATCCACAGTTACAAGCGACTCTACTGGGATAGTAGCGGAACCGCCGAGTAAACTGTGATCCATGGGGGAATGTGCTTTCCATATCCATTTTTAAAAGAATTTTTAAAAGTATTTTCACTGGGAATTGAAGCAAGTATATTTAGTACTTGGAGATTGTTAGACTTGCGCCTGGCCAGCGTATGCCTAATGTCTTTAAGAACGACAGTAGACTTGTTAAATTTCGAGTTAGCAAGTATTTTCGAACTTTAATAGAAAATCAATTATCTAGAATTAGAATTCGCATAATTCCAACCTAATGAATTAAGGAAGAGGATTTTTGAAGAGTTTTGAAAGTCCACAGCTTTGGAAAAGTTATAATATGTAAATCTCTAATATAAAGTGTTTCAAATTTAAAATTTTGGGTTGTAAGTTGAAAATTTTAGTAAAGATTTTTGTGTCTTGATTGTAGAAAATAATAGACAAAAGAGTTAATTAGCAAAGCTAGCGAGATAAAACGAATAGAATGAATCCTATATTCATTCATCTTTAATAAGTGTTGAACTTGATAAAATTGAGTAAAATATAAATATTAGTGAAATTTTAACAATCATTTTTCCTTACTTGTAATTTCGAGACGAAATTCTTTTAAGGAGGGGAGATTGTAACGATCCTAAATTTTGAACAATTTAAATTGTGAATATTTAATTAATTTTGAATATTTGAATGATAATTTAAACTGAATTTCCGATATAACAATGAAATTGGTGATTAAATATTTAAAATTTAATCTATACAAAGCTGAAGAAAAATTTAAACTTGACTTTGGAGTTGAAATTGAATATTTAATTTGTAATTGAAATTCAAACTAATGACTTAAGAAAATAATTTGGATACAAGAATTTTTATTTATGTAAATTAATAAATTGATGGTTAAAATTTTAATAACATTCTTTTCTTTAGCTTAAATAAAAAAAAAAAAATCAATACAAAATAAAATAAACAAATACACTTAGTAAAAAAATTTAACAACATAACTTAAACAAAAATTTACAAAACAAAGTAATGAAAATAATTAGACAAAACAAATTGGATTTAGATAAATAGAAAAAAAAAATAAGAGGAAAACTTGTTTATGGTTTGGGCTTTGAAATTTATACCGGCCCACGTTTGAATACTACTGCCTTTATCTTTAACCCGATCCCCTTCCATTTCACTTTACCCGTTCCCATTTTTTTTAACCCTAAAACAAAAAAAAAAAAAAAAGCACGAGAAAAAAAAAATATGGCGGCTTCGTTCTTCTCGACTCGTTCTGCTTTGGAAAATTTGGGGCTTTACTTCTCGCGATTCAAAAACTAGGGCTTGTAATCAAATTTGGGGCTATTTCGACTTTGTTATGGTGAGTTTTCTGCTCACGATTAATTTTTAATTCAGGTGTTTAAATTTGTTTGGATTGAATATTGGTTGCATGCTATGTTTTGGGGTGATTTTGTTATCTTTTGCTCGGCTAATTTAATTTGAAACTGATATGGGTAGATTGGTTACTGCATGTTGGATTTTCGGTTGCTATTTGCTGTCATTTGCTCGATTTGCTTGAATTGTTAAACTGTTAAGAACAGATGCTATGTTTATCTTGTTATTAAATTGGTAAGTACAGATGCTACTAAAATATTTTGTTTAACTAAGTAGTTGAAGTGCAAAATTGTTCTTGTAATAAAGATATGTCTTGAGTATTGCATGCCTCATGTTGCTTCAGTCTTCAATTCCATTTGTGTTTGCCTATAAATTTTCATGTGCATGTTTGTTTGGGCATCTCTGTAACCATAAACAAACATGCAAACATCTCTGTAAGCATACTTGATGTTGTCTGCACATTCACCTATGCTTGCACTTCTGTTATGCTTGCTGTTGAAAGATTGATCTTGCATGTTCACTTAAGTTTGAAAATGCTGTCTCATGCTTAAACAGTGCAGCCCCTTTGTTTTAAAACCAGTAAACAAACTTTCATTCCTGATTCATTCCTATAATTATGCTAGTGAGTAAACATCAACTTAAAAATCTTGAGAAATAACGATCTGTTGCTTATATAGATTTCTGAAATGCTTATGTTTGCATGAATATATATATATATGTATTAGTTATGTATATGAATGTGTTGCATATGTATATTGAATGTGTTGCATATGTATATGAATCTGTTTGAAAGCATGCATGACTGTTGTTCTTGAATATCTCTGTTCTCAGTTCAGGTTTAAGTTTTTTTATCTAAATTCAAAATCTTCTCTTTGATCTTTGTTAGACCTTAGTTCCAAAACAAATTTAGTTTGTTTAAACTTGAACGTGAATTTAAAAATAGTGTAAACATGTTTTATGTATATATATAGTAACTGGAAATTAAAATTTGCAGTAAAATATATATATATATGTTAAAATCAATCATTACAATTCTCTTATCCAAATACATAGCCTGAATTGGTCTGGGTAAACATGATTTTTAAAATGAAAATTATGATTTTTAGATTTGAATTGGATATGAATTGGAAAATTTTCTGTAACTTGGGTGTTTGCCAAAATCTGTTGATCTATGTATTTGGGGTGTTTCGGGATTGTGCTGTTGCTCCCTGTTGTCTGCACTTGCTTACTTTGTGAATTATCTTCGACATGATTTGTTTCATGTCTGTTGCACTTGGGTCTGGTCTCTGCTCTCCTGATTGTTCTACTCTTCATGTCATTATTGTTTGCATCCTGGTATGTGTTGCATTGCAGTTGATTCACTTCACTTGTGGTCTTCATATTTGACTCGAAACTTCTGTTTCAATTTGCATTATCTGATATGTTTCAGTTTCCATGTCAAGTTGTATCCATGCTGTTGCACTTTGGTCTGGTCATTGTTTTCCTGGGTGTTCAAGTCTTCATCTCCATTTTGTATGTACTGTTAGTACTTCATCCATGTTGTTCCTGTCTGCATTCCCATTTTTGCATGTGATTGAACTAAGTATACTTGTTTAAAATTTGTTTGCATGTGAATGAAATATCAAAATGTCTCTCTGTTTGAAAATGTGCACATATGAATAATATGTTAAAAAGGGGAAAAAGTAAATCCATTTATCTGATTATCTTTAGCATGGGATGCTCAAATGGAAGTAGGTTGTGATGGTGTAAAACAATTTATTAAAATGTTAGTAAGCATCAAGTAGCTTCTCTGTTTTAAACTGCTAGGTGAATGAACATTTTAATTATAACTTAAGTGGTTAGTTATATTTTGCTTGACAAATTTCTGATATAATTGATGCTTGCATGAGTATATATAAGTATATGATCTGTGTGTATGAATTAAATGACTTGTGCCTGTATTTACTTGGATTGCTCTTCTCTGTTTTAAACTACAGAGAGTAAGAATAGAAGAAGAATTCAAATCTTCTGATCAGTTCCTTGTTAGGATTTAAGGTTTGAACATGATATGCTTGTTTAAACATTAATTTAAGTTTAAAAAAAATCTTATTCAAGCAAAACAAATGTAGGGAATCCTCTGATTAAATCTTCTGTTTATAACTAATGATTTGAAAAGAATTCTTACTGGATTTTGTCTCTAGGATGAACTGCTGTTTGAAACAAAATTCATTTTTGCCTTGCACTCCATTTTCTTCTTTTGAAAACTGTTTTCCTGAGAGTGCATTACTACTTGAATTGATTTCCAGATTAACATTTTGCTTTGAACTGAGTTGAAAACTGAAGCTCTGTTTGATTTGTATATTTTTTTCTTTGCTTTGGAAATCACTGTATGCTTTTCCAGGTTCTTTTGTGTTGTTATTTCCAGAATACTCTATGTCTATAACTTCAGTTTCTCTAAAGTTTTGATTTAAACTCAAAACCACTTAATCTAGCCTCTGTTTAAAACTTAGGTTTCAAATGAAACTTGTTTGTTCCATCTGCACTTGAACTTGTGATACTTTTATACTGTCATGTTGTACTTGCTACTGTTGCATTACTTGTTTCACTTAAGTTTTGTAACTGAAGCTTACTGTGTTCATTTTGAACACCTTGTATTTCCAAAACTTTGATATGTTCAGTCTTCATATCCATTCCATTTTGCATGCCTGATGTATTCAGTCTTCATTTAAGTCTTCCCTGTGTTCATGCACTTTGGTTTGTGGCAGTTTGCATGTCCATTCACTTCTCTGTGCATGTTGCAGTCTGTAGTGATGTTGCATATGTATTTTGTAGCTTGCTCTCTACTTGTATTTATGGTTCTTTGCTGGTATGGTCTGCATATTGACTGTTGCAGTCCAACTTGTTGTTGGTCTTACTTAAAATTTTGTAGCCAGTTCCCTCAGATACATGTATACTCGTTCAAATTGACACCGTCACTTGTGTTGGTCACTGCCTATTACTGTACATATCCTCTGATACATGTTTGCATTCCATTTGAACTGTGTAGTGTTTTCCCTGTGCACACAGTTCCCAGTTCCCTCTGATACATGTATACTTGTTCAAATTGGCACTGTCCAGTCCATATTGTTGGCATTGAGTTGTGGCACTGATTGTGTAGTCTGCACTGAGCACTTGGGTTTGTATTTGAGTTCTATTACCTCAGCCTTGTGGTCTGCACTACTTGTGTAGCTGGGTTGTTGTGCATACATGTTGATTCTATGGTTGTTGATATGCCTTGTGCTTGTAGTTGTATTTGGGGCTGCTGAAATTGTTGTGCATTGCGGCCTGTACTTGTGCTCTCTGCCTTTGACCTGCTGTGTTGTTTCTGTTCTGGCTTGTTATTGTATCTTTGTGGTCTTTGTGATTGCACTTGCATACGTGTCGGCAAGGCAGTGCACATGTGTGTAAACATACGTGTGTACTACAGCCACACACGTTTGACAGAATTTAAAAAAATTGAAATTGTTAATGTAAAGTCCATAATAGATTAGACCGATTCATTTGTTTCACCATCTCTGTAACCATTTATTTCAGTTCATTTCAAATTTATTTACTTGAATAAAGATTAATCCTGACTCGAGTGTTTTTGTGTTTTGCAATAACGCTCGGGTCAGACCGAGTATTTTTGCAGCTTAAAGATTTGCTCGCAGCGAAGTTAGAGAGAGGGGGATTTCAGCACCACTAAAGTTTTAGCTAAAATTTTTTCTCTTGTACTTAAATTTATAAATTGTTTCCGCTGTATAAAATGTAATGTATTGTAAACTCTGATATTTGTATATAAAAGAAAAGTTTGTTTATAAAATATGATTACTATTCTGTGATTCTGTAGCTGATTCTGTTTAAATGTTATAAACTAAATAACAATCCGTCATTTTGAACGTTTCTAGTTGGTTTAATTACCGACTAGAGGCGGTCAAGGCGGCGGGTCGTTACATTCATCATCTTCTTGAGGATTTTCTTGTTCAAGAACCATATCTGAAGCCTTCTTTTTGGTTTAGACAGAGACTATTTCATCATGACTGATATCATTCAGCAACTTCTGACAATGCTATTTTAGAGCAGTAATATGATGCAACAACAAACCTAATCAAATCTGTCACAAGCCCACAGTGTCAACTTATTGCAGTGCATCTTGATGAGAATAATTATCTGTTGTGGAAACTGCTATGCAGGGTTATGGCCTTGAAGGTTTTCTATTTGGCACAATACCAATTCCACCAAAATTCATCACTATTTCTGAAAATAATATAGTTAGCAATGAAGAATATGTCAAACATCACAGACAAGATAGACTGGTATGCTCCTAGTTGTTATCATCTATAAACACCAATCTCCTATCATATGTTATTGGGTGTAAATCTGCCTGTGAAATTTGGTCAACCATTGAAAAAGTTTTCAATATTCAATCAACAGCAAAAGTTATGTATCACAAGAGACGGCTTCAAAACATTAGAAAGGAAAATTGTTCTATGAGAGAATATCTATACAAAATCAAGACAATTTGTGATCTGCTTGAGGCTGCAGGCCAAAAAGTATCAGATTCTGAATAGATCTTAACCATATTAAATGGTTTAAGTGATGAATATGAAGTTGTAGTTGCAGTTATATCATCTCATAAAGTCTTACCATCAGTGGATGATGTTCACTCTATCCTACAGGCTCATGAGGCCAGGATAGAAAATAAAAGACCCTATGAATCTGAGTTTACTGTCAATTATACCATCAATACAAGAAACAAGAATCAAAACAACAATGAAGGTGAAAACAGTCACAGGGAGGAAGTTACTCAAATAAGTCAAGGGGAAGAGGCATATACAACAACAATAGCAGAACAAGATGTCAAATCTGTGAAAAAATTAGGCATAAAGCTGTAAAATGCTATTTTAGGTATTCAAATCAGAATAACAACAATCCAAGAAATGATAATCACAGTGTTAATATGGCTCAAGCAAGTTCCAGCAGTCAAGCAGAGAACAAAGATCATTGCTCAAGTGAAAATGGTCAATCAGAACATGTGCATGATGACTACTGGTATCCTGACTCAGGGGCAACTAATCATATAACTAACAACTTAGAAAATTTAATTCTTGGTAGCAAGGAGTATAGAGGTAAACAGTCTATTTTCATGGGCAATGGTAAGTGTATAAAAATTTCTCATGTAGGAAGTGCTTCTATTAGAGGAAAGAAACAATTATTCCTGCATAATTTATTAAGAGTGCCAAAGATTAAAAAAAAAATCTTATTAGTGTATCTCAATTTGCTAATGACAATAAAGTTTACTTTGAGCACTGTCTTGTCAGAGATATACTAACTAAAGATGTTTTATTGCAGGGTGATGCTGAGAAGGGATTGTATAGATTTAAATCTGTCAACTGTACAAATTCTACAAAGGAGCAAAGCTGTTATAATCAATGTGAAATGAAAAACTGCAGCAGTATATTTGATCATTTTGCATCGCAAACTTGGCCATCCCAGTGCTAAAATTGTTAAACAAGTTCTTACTGAAAATTGCGTATCTTGTGATGATGTTTCACTTCCTTACATATGCACACACTGTCAAATGGGTAAGAGTCACAAATTGCCATTTGATGACTCCTTAACCAAATATTCCAAGCCTCTAGAACTTGTTGCTACTGATCTTTGGGGACCAGCATCAACATGTTCAGATTATGGTTATAAATACTATATATCCTTTGTAGATGTTTATACAAGATACACTTGGATATATTTATTAAAAAATAAATCTGACACACACAAAGTTGTATTGGATTTTATTACCATAGTTGAAAAACAACTTAGTTCACATGTTAAAATTTTGCAATCAGATGGAGGAACAGGGTATAAAACTCTCAAAGATTACTTTAGAAATAAGGGAATAATTCAAAGAATCACATGTCCATATACATATGAACAGAATGGCTTAGCTGAAATAAAGCATAGGCACATAGTTGAAAAAGGGATTAGCTTATTAGCTCATGCAAGCTTACCTCTAAAATTTTGGACTGAAGAATTCAGTACTGCGGTCTATCTTATTAATAGACTCCCAACCAAAATTTTAGAAGGTATAACACCCATGGAAAATTTACACGGGGTGAAGCCAGATTATTAATGTTTAAAAACCTATGGGGTGCTTATGCTTTCCATACTTAGGACCTTACAACAACAATAAACAAAGCTTTAGATCAAAGCCATGTACATTTCTTGGGTATGCCATCAATCAAAAAGGTTACAAATGTCTAGATGATAGTGGAAAACTTTTTATTAGCAGACATGTTGTATTTAATGAAAGTGAATTCCCTTTTAGAAATTCAAAGGTGAAATCAACAAGCAAGGTATATAATCCAAGTGTATCTATACCTGAATTCCCTATATATTCTGAAAATGAGAATCAAACAGAGGTGATGAGGACTACTGGAAATCATCAAACTCATCCTGTAGTCTCTATTCAACAAAATTCTGATTGGGTTGATGATTCCAGTCATGCCAGTCAATCACCTGCATTTTCAACCGATGAAGAATGTTAAAGAATTCAACATCAACAAACTGATTCAATTGATAATTCCAGTCACGGCAATACTGATATCTTACCTCACACTGATTCCCCAGTCAAGTCAGGCCATCCCATGATCACTAGAGCAAAAAGAGGCATCTCTAAGCCAATGGTATACATTGCCAACACAAGTCTTGTTGAACCATCAAGCTATGAGCAAGCTGCAAGGCACAGGAACTGGAGAGCAGCAATTGATGAAGAGTATAATGCTCTTATAAGGAACAAGACATGGGATCTTGTATATCCACCAGCACATAAAAATATTGTTGGATGTAGATGGACATACAAGATAAAAAGAAATCCTGATGGGACTATAAATAAATATAAGGCAAGACTTTTTGTCAAGGGTCATACTCAGCAGTATAGGCTTCACTTTACTGAAACTTTTTCTGCAATAGTCAAACCCTCTACGATAAGGCTTATACTTACTGTTGCACTGCACAATGTCAACAATGCCTTTCTAAATGGCATATTAGAGGAAGATATATATATGATGCAACCACCTGGCTATGAACAAAATTCAAACCTTGCGTGCAAATTAAACAAGGCAACATATGGCCTCAAACAAGCACCAAGAGTATGGTTTGATAGACTGAAATCAACTTTAATATCAAAGGGATATCAGTCTATCAAATCAGATACTTCATTGTTCATTAAAGCCAGCCAGTTATCAACTATTTACATTTTAATCTGTGTTGATGATCTTATAATTACAGGTAACAATCATGATGAAATCAATCAAATTATCAGCTATCTGGACAAGCAATTTTCAATTAAAGATCTTGGAGACCTCAATTACTTCCTGGGAATTGAAGTTCACAGAACAACAAATTCTGAGATAACACTGTGTCAGAGAAAATACATAGCTGAATTGCTGGCTAAAACAAAAACGGAAGATGCCAAACCCATACCAACACCAATGATAAGCAATCATAGTTTATCAAAAAACAGGGGAGAAAGTCAAATAATACCAAACAATATAGAAGTGTTATAGGAGCATCACAATATGCTACTATAACACGACCTGACATTTAGTTTTAATAAACTTTCTCAATTTATGCAAAATCCACTGGACCAACACTGGAAGGCAGTCAAGAGGATTATCAGATACTTAAAGGGAACAATAAATCATGGCTTATCTCTTAAAGCTTGCAAAAATCTTAATCTAACTGGATATGCAGACGCTGACTGGGCCACAGATTAAGATGACAGAAAATCAGTAATTGGATACTACATTTTCATTGGCAAAAACTTGATATCGTGGTGCTCAAAAAAACAATCAACTATCTCAAGATCAAGTACAGAAGCAGAGTATAGGAGTGTAGCCAGTGCCACAACAGATATAATGTGGTTACAGTCAATTTTGGTTGAATTAAATTTGAAATCTGACATCAAGCCAATAATGTGGTGTGACAATCAAAGTGCGGTATGTATGACAGCTTATCCTATCTTGCACTCTAGAACCAAACATATTGAGATAGATCTACGCTTTGTTCGAGATCAAGTTATTGAAGGAAATTTACAAGTTAACCATATACCTGCCACCTATCAGAAGGCCGATACTCTCACCAAATCATTGTCGAAAAGGAACTTCAAAAAGTTCAGGTAAGAACTAGGAGTAACCGAGATTCAGCCTTCTCACCAGCTCAATAATCAAGATTCTTTCTAGATTAGAGGGCAGAAGAAGAAAGAACATCTAAGAAATAAACTTGTTCTCGACTCAAATCAGTCTCAACTCAAATCTCACCTGCTCAGACAACAGACTCAAATGAACATCCCGAATCGGACATCAGAAAGGCATAGATCAAAGAAGAAGCAAGAATTTTATGGACTACATCAATTTACTCAAAGAACTGAGTAACTTCGTCTCACGAACTCTAACCCTAGAAATCGGATTAGGGTTCTAAGGGGGAAATAAATGAAGACAGTAATCTCGTGGTTCTCTTTTATCACTCAGAAGAAGTCATCGCATCCATTCAGATCAACTGATTTCATCCTGGCCACACATTCTTTTTCTTTGATATAAAAAATCTTTTGGGCCATATGTTTTAAGCCCATTTCAACATGTATATATATATATCTTATGTTGCTGCTACAAAATGTATCTCTCTCGTTTTAGAATTTATACATATCAAACTATAATTACAGAGAGAATACAATCAATAAAAGACAATATTCATATTCTTTAATTTTTACATATATTCTCTTTTGAAATTCATCAATTGGCTTCTGATCTATGTCGTCTTCGAAATTTCTGTGTTGTAGACAAAGCATGAAATGATGGTAGTACCATCATTAGTATATTTACTGACATAGAGTCCCGCATTGTACATGCATACATCAGTAAGAAAAATAGCAAATTTGGTATTTTAAAACGTAAATATCACAAATTTAAATGTTTCATAAATTACATGACACCATAAAGTTTACCTATGAAGCGGATTAGATAATTGTTACCATAGTTATTCACTTAAGTTGCAGTTCTAGACATATGGGTGGTCATATTAGATGTACTTGGTCCAGTAAGGCCTGTGCTTCGTCATTGTCAACTCCAACCATGGCTTCATATTTCCATCGTAAATGCACTCCGGCAGCATTTTCAATCTCTAATCGATCGACACTTGGATTATACCCTTAATTCCAATACATGTCATGACTTATCAAGAGAGTAAGTTAACTTGTAGAACGTTATAGTCCAGGTGTCTGAGTCTTCATAAATTTTTGTCCGTGTTCTACATAAGAGAAAAATATTTCAATTTTTAGAAGTAGACTTCGATAACTAACAATATCAACCACAATACATTAAATGCCAACAAAATTGCACTCAAGAGGTGTAGCACTAAAGAAATTCATTTATACTAATAGACTTACCATCCTCTGCCACACTTGTGACATATACAAGTAATATCAGTTTTCTTCCACTCCTCAAGATCAAAGATATTCACACCATATGCCCAGCCACAAGCATTTGGATCAAAATTCTCTTGCAATATTAGTGTTTGAGAAGTTAATTTACTTACCATATTTGTGGAAATTCTGACCGCGTGTCTCCATAGCACCATTCACATCTCCTTTTAAATCAACCTCCTATAATCCTTTCGAATCTTTCTGCATAATTATATCATCATCAAGAAGTAATCATTCTGCATAATTACATCGTGCAATATTTTAGTATTATTTAAAACATATCCATACATCGGTGTAAAATAAGAATATTTGTCGGCCTTATTCCGATACATTAGATAAAAAATAATGACTTGATATTTTTAAGTTTCGTAAGTTTATTATAATTATATGTCCATAATGTACCAAACAATATCTAAGATAGTATATGACAAAAGTTGTATGTAGGACTATAAAAGAGAAGGAATAAGTAATAGTAGATGATTTCATGATAGTAAAAATAAAAATGGTGCAGTTTTCAACTTTTATGTTATTAATAACATAACAGTTTGATTGCAGTCCTTGTTTCTATGTTGTTTAGTTGAACGTAAGTGTTAACACAATTGAAATCCTACTTTTTTTTACAAATCCCAATTTATAAGTTAAAGCATTATTTCTAGATGATAGCTTGGTGGCGCACTGCTCAATACTTGAAATTGAAACATAAGGTAAAATTGGCAATAAGTCACATTAAGTTTTATGTTCAGTGTTACAGTGAAAAATATTAAGGGACATAACTACTTATCATAACAAAGCTACACCTGACTATGAAGGCTTAATATTTACGCTTTTCTTTGGCATCTAATTACTCAATACACTCAAAGTTATGCTTAAATATGTTAAATTAGCACAATCAATCTCTCTAATGAATCATTATATGACTACCAATATTGACTCAACCACTGCTTGTAGCCATTTTCCATAGTATGAATGGCAAAGGCACATGAGATGAGTAGATCAAAAGTTCATGTCACTATTGTGAAAGATGTTTTTACTTCTAGTTTAGTGATGAGGTAATTTATTTCGAAAGCATAGGTTTCTAGTTTATAGTGGTTTGCTGACAATCATGGTGGATGCCTGCATCATAAACCTTTTGTTAAATCTTATTGATGGTTTATACTCAACTTATTGCATTCCATTATATAGACTAGATGATTCGGTGTTTAGTCTTTATCATAAATGTCACTTGAAAATAACTTGTTTACATATATTGGCTAGTGTGGAAGTTGTTGACTGTATATAGTTTTGTTCATTAATGATGGTTTCATTTATATTCATTTAAATACATGACTGTAGAGCTTCATGACTTAATTATAGTAATAAATGTTCCATGAAGTAAGACAGGGCTTATATTGAAAACCATTAGTATTTATTCTCCATTTTGACATTTATCCCCACAAGTAACAAAACGTGAAAATTAGGTTGAAGGGCTTCTTATTGTAGGGTAATAAGTTTAAGGACAGCAATTTTAAATAATTAGTTTTAAGGACAATTTTTACAGAAAAGTGATAGATTCATTTATCTTTTTAAGTTATACAGGAAAAAGATAAATTCATTTATCATTACTTTTGTATAACTAAAAATGATAACTTTTTAAGTTATAACTTCATTTATCTTTTTTTTCTGCAATTTGTCCTTAAAACTAATTTTTCAAAATTATTGTCCTTAAAACTTTTTACCTTACACAAAGAAGCCCTTATAATGAAAATTCTCAAGTGTAAATTATGTATTCATTTCTTGTAGAATGGAACAATTAATTAGTTCCTTCTTTGAAATATCAAATATCTTGGAAAATGAATGGTTTTTATGTGACAAGGTATCATATTGGTATGAGATCATTCTTTAGAGCATAGTGCATAGATTGAGGCTATCCATCATTATCTCCTATCATCAAACGTGTGTATTGAAGATGATGAGACTCTCTTCTTATAAGCATCAATTCTACAGTTTTGTGCATATAAAAAACATGGTTATTTCTATAACTGGTTAAACTTCAGAAGGAAAAAAAATCAAATTTACCTACTGCAAGTACTGGATAAATAAAAATATTTGACAAAGACTAAAGCGCAAAATAGACAAATGTCAATAGAATGAAACCCGATGCTTCAATTTCATAATCACCAATCTTTTATGTTTGTATTCGTACGCATCGATTACCTACATACCTGAAACTTTATTTTATGCCCAGGGTTAGAACTTCTGCTTCTTGTCATCATGGGTGCAATGCAGGCTTGTTAGCATATTGTAATGGTGAAAAAATTTAGGTGCAAGTAAGAAGATGGAACTGGGTAGTGAGGATTCTTGGAAGTGCAGATTGTGATAAGTTTAGAGAACTGATTAGTGGAGTGTAGAGAAAAATGTAACTTGCAGGAAATATGAAATATGTACTTGAAGTGATAAATTGTAACAGAAGGAACAATATTGAAATAATGATTCTTATTCAATTCACTCTTCACTGTCCTTTTCATTTTTGATTTCTCATTCATAGTTACACACAACAGTATGTCAATCATTAGCCGTTACATGGCTAAATGGGCTTTGACTTATTCAAACATGCTTTTTAACAAAAACCCAGTTGCTTTGACATCTCCAGGTATCATACACACCACATGCACGTGTGCACGTGCACACCGTTCTATGAAGCTTTAGTCGTGTCAGGTCTCATGTCTACATTCAGTTGATGAAGATGACATCCATGATGCTCTAAGTTGGTCGAAATGTCCGCTGACCCATTGTCTATAACTGTGTTGTGAATCTGTACAAATATGTTCGATGAAATTCCTTGTTCTCTTTCTGCCTGTAACCTGTTTGATGAATCTTCCTCTTCTTCCTGTTGATTATTACTCAAACTCATGGAGTCGACTTGAGGCCTAATACTCCCCTCCCTTTCAAAATTTGACCTTGTCTCAAGGTCAAAGGCGGGAAATCTTTTTATCAATTCCCAATAATCTTCCCATGTTGATTCCTCTATAGATCTTTGCTTCATTTAACCAAAACTTGAGTTACGGCTCTGCTGTTCTTTGGAAATATCCTTCTATCCAATATCGTCTCTGGTTCATCAATTATTTCCTTTGTGAATGTAGGAGAATCCTGTTGTATTACTATTCCATGAACAGCTTTCATTTTTAGCGGCGATACGTGGAAGACCGGATGAATTCATGCATCAATGGGTAGCTCTAGTTTGTATGCCACTTCACCTACCTTTTGCACAACCTTGTAAGGCCCATAGAACTTGGGTGACAAGTTTGTAGTTTTTGAGTAACTTACGGTAATTTGCCTGTAAGGTTGTAACCTAAGATAAACCCAATCCCCTTCTTGGAAAAGTCTCTCTATCCTTTTGACATCCGCAAACTTTTTCATTCTTTCTTATGTCATTTGTAAGCTATCCTTGAGAAGTTGTATTACAATGTCTCTGGATTACAATTCCTGTTCGATTTGTGGTAATTTTGCAGTGTTGGTAATAGGATAACATGGTAGGGGGATTTATTCCATAATCTGCAGTGAATGGAGTAGTGTTAATCGAACTTTGCCAACTTGTATTATACTAGTACTCTGCAATAGTAAGCCATTTTGGCCACTCTTGAGGCTTGTTGCAAACAGAGCACCTAAGATATCCCTCCAATATTTTGTTGATGGCCTCTATCTTACCATCTGATTGTGGATGGTATGCCGAGCTTATTCTAAATGTACACCCCTGCAATTTAATCAATTCTTGCCAAAATATACGTGAAAATATTGTATCTCTATCACTCGCTATACTTTGTGGCATTCCATGCAGCTTGAACACTCCATCAAAAAATATCTTTACTACGTCCTTTACCGTATAGGGATGCTGGAGTGGAAAGAAATGTTAGTATTTTGATAACCTATCCACAAATACAAATATAGCTGTGTATTTATGACTTTTTGGCAGGCCTAAAATGATGTTCATCGATACATCACTCCAAATCTTTTCTGGAATGGTTAATGACTGCAATAAACCTGGACAACACATTCTCATGTTTATTTCTTTGGCAGGAGTCACAATCCCTTATATATTTTTCAATGGCTGTCTTTAAACCTTTCCAATAAAAAACCCTCTTGAGCATATGCTTGGTTATCTTGATACGTGCATGTCCACCTAAGGGCATTGAATGATATTCATGTAATATGTTGTATTATCTCTCGACAGTCATGATCCAGTAAAATACTCCCCTTGTAGTATAGCAATCCATCTACCACCTTGTACCTTGACATATTTAACTTGCCTTCAGCCAATTTTTCCTTCAACCCTCTTATTTAATCAGACTACAACATGTTTTCTTTTAGATCCTACATCCAGCTACTTTCAATAGACATAACTTGATTTTGTGGCTGCTCATCATTCAGATCTTCTGGTAATCTTGAAAGTGCATTTGCTGCTGAATTATCTTTACCCTTCCTATACTCAACCTTATAATCAAAACCATGCAATTTGGCTAACCATTTGCCTTGTATTCCTGTAGTGAGTCTTTGTGAAAGTAAATGTTTTAAACTCTGGTAATCAGTTTTTACTGTAAATCTCCTGCCAATAAGGTACTGTGTCCATTTTTTTATGGCCAACAGCAATGCTAATAACTCCTTTTCATAGGTTGATAATAATAGATTTATTCCATTTAGGGCTTGACTGAGATATGCTATTGGCTTGCTTCTTGAGTTAATACTGCTCTAATTCCAACCCCACTGGCATCGCATTCTACTATAAATTCTTACTAAAATTTGGCATGCATAGTATTGGTGGGTTTGATAAGCAGTGCTTCAGTTTGTTGAAAGCTAGTTGGCTTGATCATTCCAATTGAAAGCATTCTTTTTAATAAATTAGTAAGTGGCTTGGCCAACAACTCATAATGCTTGATAAATCTTTTGTAATACCCGGAGAGTCCTAAGAATCCCCTTAATCCGTTGATGTTCTTTGGTTGTGGCCACTCCCTTATTGCTTTTACCTTCTCTGGATCAATAGTTATTCCCTTCCTTGATATTATGTGGCCGAGATAAATAATTTTCTTCTAAACAAATGAACACTTTGATAACTTGATCACTAGCTGATTTGTTTCTAACACCTGCATAGTTAACTATATATGTTGTACATGCTCAAACCAAGTCTGGCTATATATTAGTATATTATCAATAAAAACTAATAGAAACTTCCTTAAATATGGTTTGAAAATTTCATTCATTAAAGCCTGAAAAGTCGAAGGTGCATTTGATAGTCCAAATGGCATGACAATGAATTCGTAATGCCCTTCATGAGTTTTAAAAGCAGTTTTTTGAATGTTATTAGGGTGCATTCTGATTTGGTAATAACCTAACTTGAGATCTAATTTAGGGAAATAGTTTAAACCATGTAATTCATCTAGTAAATCATCAACAAAGGGTATGGACCTTTAATGGTTTGGTGATTGAGTACTCGATAGTCCACGCACATCCTCCAAATTCCATCTTTTTTCCTGACCATGACAACTGGTGATGAGTACTCACTAGTACTTGGTTGAATTATGCCTAATTCTAACATCTCATGAATGAGTTTTTCCAATTCATTTTTGATATGGTACAAATGCCTGTAGGGTCTCAAGCGGGTAGGTTTAGAGTCTGGTTTGAGTGGTATTCCATGGTTACACTTTCTTTGTGGAGGTAGGGTGGTGGCAGGGCTAGTTACAGTAGGGTATTTATGTAGAAGCTGTTGAATTTTTGGAGGTATTTCTGATTTGATGTTGGATAGACCCACTTGTATTTCTTTTGAGAATAATAAGAATGATAGTTGTCCTTTTGTAATCTCTTTAGCAATATCTTTACCATTTACTACTTTATTTCTACCTAGAACTCCTTGCCATGTATGTTCCTTCCCCTGAAATTGAAACTTAATTTGTAATTTAGAAAAATTAAATGTTACCTCACCCAGCTCTATCATCCATTGTGCACCCAATACTAGCTGACACCCTTCCAGAGGAATCAGTAATAAATCTAACATCATTTTACAGCCTTGGCATTTAAATTTAACTCCCCTGCACATCCCTTTAAAATGTATTTTTTCTCCATTAGCAACGTGCACTGAGTACTCTTGAATGTCTTGCACAAGCAATTTTAATTTCTTTTCTAAATCTGCATTGATAAAGCTATGAGTTGAACTCGAATCAATGAGCACATTAATAAGATATTCATTTAAGAATCCATGCACTTTGATAGTGTTGAGTGTAGGGATACTGCACATTGCATTAATAGTGATGGCAAAGGCTTCTTCATTTTCTCCATTGTCAACTGCATTAACATCTTGTGAGTCAACTTCATTTGTGGTAATGTTTTCCTCTGGATCTTGCTCTTCTGATGTGTCTTGTAGTGGCATTATTCCCTCTATAATATATACTTGTTTTGTCTTGCATGCATGATCTGGGTGCCACTTCTCACTACATCCAAAACATAAGTTCTTTCTTCTTCTTTCAATAATTTCTTGGGGTGTAAGTCCTTTAATCCTTGTATTTCCATCTGTAATGGATTTAGAGACACCAGCAAATTTGTTGGAGTGGCCCGAGGGAATCATTTTGGTTGGTTTACTGACCTTGTTCTTTTTCTTGCTCATTCTTTTACATTTAATCATCTTGGCCAAACTAACAGATTCTTTGAAGTCAATAGGGTTCAAGGCAATCACATCAAACCTTATTTCTTCCTTTAATCCATCGATGAATATTTCTAATAAGAACTAGTCAGGTAGTGCTTTACATAGGTCTTGAAATTGCTCAAATGTGGTGAGATAATTTCGTACGGTGGTTGTTAGTTTAAGATTAGAAATTGCTCCATATGGCCTTCTGCAAATCTTCAGGTGCGAATCTCACTAATATTTCTTCTTTAAAAATCACCCATTGCTCATAGTTCCTGACCTTTTTTGTAAGCCACATGTACCATAGATGTGACACCCACCTCTATACCCACGCTAGCCAAGGACACTACGGAGAAATGTCGTCAACTAGCGTGGAGAATAAGGCTATTGAGGAGCGACCATCTGTATAATTGCTATGTGCGAGTACCGATATGCCAGATAAAATATAACCTGCATTCCTTTCAAGGGGAAATCCGATATACCGACACAAACTCAAAGCTGCTACACAGTGGCTATAATGTCTTCGGAAACAAATATAGAAATAAACATAACACAAATCAGTCACAGATAATTCATATCACAAAGGCGGAAATAGATATGAATATATATAACACATAAAAGTGTTCATCAGAGTAGTGGTCAGAAAGATCCACAATAACCCAAAAGAACAGCCACATGTGCTATACAAAAGAATAAGTATACATCATAGAGTCTATATCTCAAATGTTTACAACAAAAACTACTAATCTAAGTAGTTAGCCCAAAAGCCAGAGTAATGAATCCCTGGAGAGAAGTCAATCAGAAGCACCTGTAACATCTCGGTCTGACCCGAGTATTATTTCATAAGAAAATAATAAACGGATCAGTCTAGCTATAAATATCAGAAGACATGATATAGAATAAGAGATATGGCATAAACATATGATAACGATAATAGCATACTACTATAAGTATGTAATTGAAAATCAACATGAGATTAATCGATATCACAAGAATCTTCTCAAAGATCCAAAAAGGGTTTCATACCCAAAACTTGTATTCACAACAAGTCAATGACACACGAATTCACCAATGCACAAAAATTGATAAATCATATCAATGAAAATCACTAAAATTGGTGAAGCATAAATTCCATAAATCAACATACGAAATCCAGAAATCATAAAAAAAGGGGGGGTGGAGGCCTATCACACGAACGGGAGCATGAAAACTCACCAACATATGTATCACACGAACGAGATGCTATCTCATGGTAGCTAGCCATTAATTTTTGACACACGAATGGCCCGAAGACCATGGGGTGCTACACCACATGTGTGAGTCGAAATCACACAGAAACGGGGTCTAGTCTCCCTCGCAGACAAAGAGACATCACACAATTGCTCGTCTAAATCACAAAAATGATGGTCATGGTCATCAAGAAGTGTCAATTACAGTAAGCTAGTAAATATATGAGCTTAGCTTCATGTCCCATAACCACTAGCTTAACTTAAATATTTACGAACAAATTGTAGATCTCCATTAGAAAATTGTCACAAGAGATTCAATCGAACAAGTCCAAGAATTAACCGACGAAGTAAACGCAAGCGTTTCATACCACTCGTTTTACTAAGCCGTTTAATTAGATTTCTCATACGAGTGAGGTAAAGGTTTGTATATACTAATAGATTGGAAAACGGGTTAAGAAACGAGCTTTGTAATAAAATAGTTTTGAAATCATTTTGATGAAAGAGTTTTGATATTTACTACTAGCGTTGAAAACCTTTATATTTTTAAAGTGACAAACCATAAAAGTGATTGTAGAAACAATCAATCATTAAAATCCACATACGAAGACGTGAATCAAATCCAAAGAAACCGATAAAGAATCCATCGAAATGATATTCAAAAATCCTAAAAAGGAGTCATCAAAGTCGTAATAAATGATAACAACAAATAGGATCATCACTAATCGATTCAAATTGGAAATTCAATCCCAAAAGGCAAAGTGGTTTGAAATAACTAATTCAGTTGACTAAACAGAGATTTCAGTTGACTAAACAACAAATTCAGTTGACTAAACAGAGATTTCAGTTGACTAAACAGCAAATTCGGTTGACTAAGCAGAGATTTTCAGTTGACTGAATTCTGCCTGGAAACTTTCAGTTTCCAGGTTCAGTCGACTGAACATAGATTTTCAGTCGACTAAACCCTGCCTGGAAACTTTCTGTTTCCAGGTTCAGTCGACTGAATAGAGATTTTCAGTCGACTAAACCCTACCTGGAAGCTTTCGGGTTCCAGATTCAGTCGACTGAACAGATATTTCAGTCGACTGAATCATGCCTGGGCTATATTTCAGCCTATCCAAATGAAGAGCAAACTCTTCCAAAATGCAACCGGACGAACATTGGCTCTAATGGTTTATGCCAATCGGCAACCCGGCCCTATATGCTCGTCGATGCATCATCCAAAGCATGATCAAACATCCATAAAAGGATTTTCACACAAATTTGACTTAAAAACCCAAAAAAATTGGAATATTCACAAAACCAATCCAAATCAAGAGCAAATGCACATGAAGAAGTGTTAGGAATTCATACCCAACAACCAAAGATAATTATAGTCATAGATGTGAGATAAAAATCTCACCTTTTCACAAAAACAATCAACCACTCTTCAACACAACCCAAACGAGCTTGAATCTATGCTCAAAAAGAAGAACATTACCAAAGTTAGGTTTAGGAATTTCTGAAAATGATAAAAGAATGAGTTGGAGAAGAAGAAGAGAGGCTTACCAAAGTTTCTTCTATTAGTTTGGAGCTAGAGCTTGATTTGCAAAAGAAAACTAGGGCTTGAGTTTTAATTTCCCATTCTACTCTCCATTGATGTAAAAGCTTGAGTATTAGGAAAATAGAAAGGAAGTAAATGAAGAGGAGAGGGTTGGGACTGAGTTAATAAGTGGGGTTAATGGGCTCAGCCCAAACCAAAGCCCTAAGTGAAAAAGTAGCAAAATTCCACTAACTCCAAACATATCAACGTTTATACTTAAAAAGATCGCAAACGTCATTTTGAACTCAATGGGGGTGATCTCGAGTCCTAATTTGACTGTTTTCAAAAAGTAGCTTTTCGGACTTTAATCCGACTAACAATGAAATATTTAAATAAAATATTTAAATACTCAATCGTAAAATATACGGGTTGTTACAGACTCCCCTCCTTAAAGAAATTGCGTCCTCGCAATATTTAAGAAGAGAATACCAGGTAACAACCTTGAAAGCATATAAAAGAAATTTGAAATAAGAAATTCACCTCAAAGAGCACGGGAAAGTAAGTCCGGATGTGTTCGCTCGATGAACTCTCTAGATTCCTAAGAGCAATCCTTAGGATTTGAGGACCATTGGACTTTAACAAGCAGAACATCTTTATTTCGAAGGCGCTTGACCTCCGAAGCAATAATACGATTATGATGTTGCTCATAAGTTAAATTAGGTGAAACTTCAATTTCTTCCACAACACCGGGCTCAAGAATAGAATCGGAATCTCGAAGGCACTTCCGTAATTGAGAAACGTGAAACACGTCATGAATAACAGAAAACTGAGCCGGTAATGAGAGGCATAAGCCACGGAACCAATGCGCTCGGTGATGGGAAATGGACCAATATATCGAGGTGCTAACTTTCCCGATCGACTGAAACACACAACACCTTTCATAGGTGAAATACGAACAAACACCAAATCTCCCACAGAAAATTCTAACCTCCTTCTTCGGTTATCGGCATAGGATTTTTGTCCACTCTGGGCTTCTTTCATCCTATGACAAATAAGATCAATCTTTTCTGTGGAATCCCGAATAAAATCTGGACCTAAAACCAGCTTCTCACCGGCCTCAAGCCAACAAGAAGGAGATCGGCATGGCCTTCCATAGAGTGCCTCAAAAGGTGCCATACCAATAATAGATTGGAAGCTATTATTATAGGAAAACTCAACAAGAGCAATATGATCTTCCCAACTTCCACCAAAATCAAGAACACATGCACGAAGAAGATCTTCAAGAGTTTGGTTCACACGCTCGGTTTGTCCATCGGACTGAGGATGATAAGCGGTGCTAAAATTAAGCTTCGTTCCCAAAGCTTTTTGAAGACTCTTCCAAAATCCACTAGTAAACAATGGATCATGATCACTAACAATAGAAGTAGGAACTCCATGTAATTTTAACAATTTCTTTGATAAAAAGTTTGGCCAAGAGAGGAACGTTTCGATTAGACCGAACGGGAATAAAATGGGAGGATTTAGTAAGTCTATCAACTATCACCCATAAGCTATCATGACCCGAACGAGAACGGGGAAGGCCGTCAATAAAATCCATGGAAATTTGATCCCACTTCCAAATTGGAATGTCTAAAGGTTGCAATAACCCACCAGGCCTTTGATGCTCGGCCTTAATAAGTTGGCAAGTCATGCAATACTTAACGAAGTTAGCGATATCAAATTTCATTCCCTCCCAATAATAAAATCGCTTCATATCCACGGACATTTTACTACTGCCGGGATGAATGGTAAATTTAGAACGAAGGGAATCTTCCAAAATGTCTTTGCGAAGATCACTAACATTTGGCACGATAAGTCTACCAAATTTTCGAATGCCGCCATGAGAATCGATATCAAAGTCTTTCAAAACTTCAATATCAAGTTTATCCCTCAATCTTTGGCCAAGAAGAGCCAATTCGAGATCTAGCTTTTGAGCTTCAAGAATGCGGTCTAAAAGAGAAAGATGAGCCTCAAGACTACGTAAAGCAAGAGATGAACACAAATCGAAAACGCGATCTCGAATCTCACAAGTAGATAAAATCTCGAGATCATTCCATTCGGATATCATCATAGAAACAACCGCTTGTTACTTACGACTAAGTGCATCGGCAACACGATTCCCCTTTCCGGAAGTATAAAGAGTATCAAGCTCATAAGCTGTAAGAAATTCGAGCCAACGTTGTTGACGCAAATTAAGTTCCTTTTGAGAAAATAGATACTTAAAGGATTTATGATCGGTGTAAAGAATAAATTTTTCTCCCAAAAGATAATGACGCCAAATACAAAGGGCGAAAACAATAGCTGCGAGCTCTAAATCATGAGTGGCATATCTAGTCTCGGCTGGCTTCAATTGCCTAGAAGCATAAGCAATAACACGTTCTATTTGCATAAGATCGGCACGCAAACCAACACGACTAGCATCGGTATAAACAATAAAATATTGGTTTCCTTCGGGAATCACAAGAATAAGAGCATCGGAAAGGAGTTCTTTTAATTTCTGAAAAGAAGCTTCACATTTGCCCGACCAAATGTATTTAACACCTTTCTTTGTTAAGCTAGTAAGAGGCACGACAATTTTAGAGAAGTCTTTGATAAACGACGGTAATAACCCGCCAATCCGAGAAAACTACAAATTTTCGTCACACTCTTCGGTCTCTTCCAATTTTGAATCGCTTCAATCTTTGAAGGATCTACTGATATTCCAGATTCTGAAATAATATGACCGAGAAACTTCACAAGAGATTGCCAAAAATGGCATTTATAAAAATTTTCTTTTAATTGATTACTCCTAAGAGTTTCCAACACAATCCGAAGATGCTTTTCATGTTCCTCCTCGGTTTTTGAATATACAAGAATATCATCAATAAAGATGAGAAAACAAACCGATCGAGGAAGTCTTTGAAAACTCGATTCATAAGGTCAACGAAATAAGCCGGAGCGTTAGTTAAGCCAAATGGCATAACAAGCCATTCATAAGATCCGTAACGAGTACGGAATGATGTCAAAGGAATGCTATCCTCTGCAATTCGAAGCTGATGAAAACTGGTAGCTAAGTCTAATTGTGAAAAGACTCTAGCACCACTAAGTTGATCGAATAGATCATCAATCCGAGGTAAAGGATACTTATTCTTGATAGTAAGATCATTAAGCTTGCGGTTGTCAACGCAAAGCCTAAGTGTACCATTGGATTTCTTCACAAAAATAGCCGAAGCTCCCCAAGGAGAGGAACTAGAGCAAATAAATTGCTTCGTCTCCAATTCGGATAATTGTTTACGCATCTCCTCATTAAGCTGTGACGCCCCACCTCTATACCCACGCTAGCCAAGGACACTGCGGAGAAATGCCGTCAACTAGCGTGGAGAATAAGGCTGTTGAGGAGCGACCATCTGTATAATTGCTATGTGCGAGTACCGATATGCCAGATAAAATATAACTTGCATTCCTTTCAAGGGGAAATCCGACATACCGACACAAACTCAAAGCTACTACACATGTGGGCTAGCACTAGATTGACCGGTGCTGGGACGGCCTGGTCTTACCATTTCTCTTTCTTAGAAAGAAAGAAAGAAGAAAAAGGTTATTCACCAAATGAATATCAAGCAATCTTGATAGATAAAACAAGGAATCGTAAAGAAAATAGGATGAATCAGTACGAAGACTCGAATTAAATCCTAATGCACGATTCCTAAGATGGACTTAGGACGATGATCCTTGTTAAATTATTCTACATTGTTCCGAAGTTTGGCTCCGATACCAAGCTGTGACGAATCACCTCTATACCCATGCTAGCCAAGGACACTACAAGAAATGCCGTCAACTAGCGTGGAGAATAAGGCTGTTGAGGAGCGACCATCTGTATAATTGCTATGTGCGAGTACCGATATGCCAGATAAAATATAACTTGCATTCCTTTCAAGGGGAAATCCGACATACCGACACAAACTCAAAGCTACTAAACAGTGGCTATAATGTCTTCGAAAACAAATATAGAAATAAACATAACACAAATCAGTCACAGATAATTCATATCACAAAGGAGGAAATAAATATGAATATATATAACACATAAAAGTGTTCATCAGAGTAGTGGTCAGAAAGATCCACAATAACCCAAAAGAATAGCAACATGTGCTATACAAAAGAATAAGTATACATCATAGAGTCTATATCTCAAATGTTTACAACAAAAACTACTAATCTAAGTAGTTAGCCCGAAAGTCAGAGTAATGAATCCCTAGGGAGAAGTCAAGCAGAAGCACCAGTAACATCTCGGTCTGACCCGAGTATTATTTCATAAGAAAATAATAAACGGATCAGTCTAGCTATAAATATCAGATGACATGATATAGAATAAGAGATATGGCATAAACATATGATAAACATAATGGCATACTACGATAAGTATGTAATTGAAAATCAACATGAGATTAATCGACATCACAAGAATCTTCTCAAAGATCCAAAAAGGGTTTCATACCCAAAACTTGTATTCACAACAAGTCAATGACACACGAATTCACCAATGCACAAAAATTGATAAATCATATCAATGAAAATCACTGAAATTGGTGAAGCACAAATTCCAGAAATCAACACACGATATCCAAAAATCATAAAAAAACGGGGGGAGGCCTATCACACGAACGGGAGCATGAAAACTCACCAACATATGTATCACACGAACGAGATGCTGTCTCATGGTAGATAACCATTAATTTTTGACAGACGAACGGCCCGAAGACCATGGGGTGCTACCCCACATGTGTGAGTCGAAATCACACAGAAACAGGGTCTAGTCTCCCTCGCAGACAAAGAGACATCGCACAATTGCTAGTCTAAATCACAAAAATAATCGTCATGGTCATCAAGAAGTGTCAATTACAGTAAGCTAGTAAATATATGAGCTTAGCTTCATGTCCCATAACCACTAGCTTAAATTAAATATTTACGAACAAATTGTAGATCTCCACTAGAAAATTGTCACAAGAGATTCAATCGAACAAGTCCAAGAATTAACCGAAGAAGTAAACGCAAGCGTTTCATACCACTCGTTTTACTAAGCCGTTTAATTAGATTTCTCATAAGAGTGAGGTAAAGGTTTGTATATACTAATAGTTTGGAAAATGGGTTAAGAAACGAGCTTTGTAATAAAATAGTTTTGAAATCATTTTGATGAAAGAGTTTTGATATTTACTACTAGCATAGAAAACCTTTATATTTTTAAAGTGACAAACCATAAAAATGATTGTAGAAACAATCAATCATTAAAATCCACATACGAAGACGTGAATCAAATCCAAAGAAACCGATAAAGAATCCATCGAAATTGATATTCAAAAATCCCTAAAAATGAGTCATCAAAGTCATAATAAATGATAACAACAAATAGGATCATCACGAATTGATTCAAATCGGAAATTCAATTCCAAAAGGCAAAGTGGGCTGAAATAGCTAATTCAGTTGACTAAACAGAGATTTCAGTTGACTAAACAGCAAATTCAGTTGACTAAACAGAGATTTCAGTTGACTAAACAGCAAATTCAGTTGACTAAACAGAGATTTTCAGTTGACTGAATTCTGCCTGGAAACTTTCGGTTTCCAGGTTCAGTCGACTGAATAGAGATTTTCAGTCGACTAAACCTTGCCTGGAACTTTCTGTTTCCGGGTTCAGTTGACTGAACGGAGATTTTCAGTCGACTAAACCCTGTCTGGAAACTTTTGGGTTCTAGATTCAGTCGACTGAACAGAGATTTCAGTCGACTGAATCATGCCTGGGCTGTTTTTCTGCCTATCCAAATGAAGAGCAAACTCTTCCAAAATGCAACCGGACAAACATTGGCTCTAAGGGTTTATGCCAATCGGCAACCTGACCCTATATGCTCCTCGATGCATCATCCAAAGCATGATCAAACATCCATAGAAGGATTTTCACACAAATTTGACTTAAAAACCCAAAAAATTGGAATATTCACAAAACCAATCCAAATCAAGAGCAAATGCACATGAAGAAGTGTTTGGAATTCATACCCAACAACCAAAGATAATTATAGTCATAGATGTGAGATAAAAATCTCACCTTTTCACAAAAACAATGAAGAAGAAGCTTGAAAGCAAAGGGAGAATCAACCACTCTTCAACACAACCCAAACGAGCTTGAATCTATCCTCAAAAAGAAGAACATTCCCAAAGTGAGGTTTAGAAATTTCTGAAATTGATAAAAGAATGAGTTGGAGAAGAAGAAGAGAGGCTTACCAAAGTTTCTTCTATTAGTTTGGAGCTAGAGGTTGATTTGCAAAAGAAAACTAGGGCTTGAGTTTTAATTTCCCATTCCACTCTCCATTGATGTAAAATCTTGAGTATTAGGAAAATAGAGAGGAAGTAAATGAAGAGGAGAGGGTTGGGAGTGAGTTAATAAGTGGGGTTAATGGGCTCAGCCCAAACCAAAGCCCTAAGTGAAAAAGTAGCAAAATTCCACTAACTCCAAACATATCAAAATTTATACTTAAAAAGATCGCAAACATCATTTTGAACTCAATGGGGGTGTCTCAAGTCCTAATTTGACTGTTTGCAAAAGGTAGCTTTTCGGACTTTAATCCGACTAACGATGAAATATTTAAATAAAATATTTAAATACTCAATCGTAAAATATGCGGGTTGTTATAATAGATGAGCCTCACCCTTAAGATGGAAGAAACAAGTTGGAATCCGTTCATTCTCAGGTGTCCGATGATATGTAAAGAGTTGTTCTACCTGACTAATCCATTCAACAATCTTACTGTCTCCACTGTAAGAGGAAATTCTAATTTGATTGTTGTATTCTGTAGTAGTTGGGAGCTGCTGTTTGATTTCTTGCTGCCTCATTATGATGATGTTGATTTTTTTGAGTGTGGGTTATTGTTCTGGTTTGGTATTTCATGCACAGGAAGTTCCTAATGTATTCTTTGATGATTTCTTTGTGGCGAAGGTACATAAAGTGGAGTTGCGCAGAGAAGGATCTTGATGCTGTTGGGCTGCTTCCTCCATTGTTCTTGCTTTCATTTCCCCTCTGACGCTTGAGTTCCATCAGTTCTTGGACCATATTGTTAAGAACATCACTTGTACTGTCCATCTTGATGATAAGATCTTGAGAAGTTTCTTGCAAGATAAGATTTGATTTTTCCAGGTTCCTTATGGCTACTACTGTCTTCTAATTAATCTGTTCTTATCTGGTTCCCTCAAAATTTTCATTCAAGGTTGCATCACTTTGATTTATCATATTAACTTCATCTAATAATTCTGGTCGTTCATCAGAATTAGGAGGCTTTGATACTAAATTGTTATGTCCAGGGTTAGAACTTCTGCTTCTTTTCATCATGGGTACAATGCAGGCTTGTTTGCAGATTGTAATGGTGAAAACTTTCAGGTGCAAGCAAGAATATGGAACTGGGTTGTGAGGATTCTTGGAAGTGCAGAATGTGACAAGTTTAGAGAAATAATTAGTGGAGAGTAGAGAAAAATGTAACTTGCAGGAAATATGAAATCTGTACTTGAAGAGATAAATTGTAACAGAAGAAACAATATTGAAATAATGATACTTATTCAATTCACTCTTCACTATCTTTTTCATTTTTGAATTCTCATTCATAGTTATACACAGCATTATGTCAATCACTAGCCATTACATGGCTAAATGGGCCTTGACTTATTCAAACATGCTTTTTAACGAAAACCCAATTACTTTGACATCTCCAAGTATCATACACACAACATGCATGTGTGCACGTGCACACCGTTCTATGAAGCTTTAGCCGTGTCAGGTCTCATGTCTGTACTCAGTTGATGAAGATGACCTCCATGATGCTCTGAGTTGGTCGAAATGTCCACTAACCCCTTGTCTACAGCTGTGTTGTGAATCTGTACAAATGTGTTCGATGAAATTTCTTGCTCTTTTTCTGCTTGTAACCTGTTTGATGAACCTTCCTCTTCTTCCTACTGATTATCACTCAAACCCATGGAGTCAGCTTGAGGCCTAACACTGTACAAGAACTATGGTAAGTAAAATGGAAAGTAGATTCCTAAAAATGAAATTTAGGTTAAGAAAATCAGCTAAATCATGATAACTTGCAGTTGGAGAATACCCGCGTAGATTGTATTTGGTATGGAGTTGAGGGACGAAATGGAATTCCAAAGTTTTGATGAGGAAATTGAATGCTATTAAGATGAAAATAGACAAACTGGTATTAAAACCATTTGTATAATCACAAAAAACAAATTAAGCACGCAGAGCGACTCGAAATTTTTAACATTTTCAAATTTGATTCGTAGTTAATAAATAATAAGAAAATTAATTGTTATTAAAATGACTTGATTTTCATATTTATGTATTTTATTTTAATTTGTTTTATTTTAATTTGTTTTATTTTAATTTATTTTATTTTCCATAATTTTTAATTTGTATAATATTTAAATTATCATTTGACGTATTTTACGGCAAATGATGGTATTTCTGAAGTTTTACAGAATTAAATAAGTAGTATATATTATTATTATTTTGAGATCATGTCGCTTATTTATACGTGGTCGTATTTTTGTTTTTTCATTCGCGATTCGTATGTAAATGGAATTCTATGTAGTGGGATGGCAGAAAATTGCATAATATAACTAATTTGAACACTTAGATTTTTCAACAAGCTCGACTATTCCTCATTCCTCTTTCTCTTTTCATTATCAATTCCCTGTTAAACAAAAGAAAGAAAAACTACCTTTAAAAATCAAAATGAAATTGTATACTCAACGAAAACATATAAAACAAGAACCTTTTGGTACGCATGGATGAGATCTACAATTCTATATGTGTTTGGATGAATGCGGTCATGTTTGGGTAGAAGTCGATCATAGCAGCGAAACTAGTGTTAAGGTTTTGTCGAGCTTGGGGAGATGATAGGTGGGACGGGGCTTGGATTTTCGTTTGCCATGTCGAGGAGCATGGGTGGTGGTCATATGAAGGCGTGTAGTCATGGGTAGCACAACGCGACGGTAGGAGTAGTTACTGGCTAAGGTTTGGTCATGATGTGAGTAATGAGGCTAAAAGGTCAAATCGATGGCAAGGAGAAGCCCATGGGGCGAGAGAAGATGAACGGCGTTGGTTAGAAGCACAATGGTGGTCCGAGGTGATTTGCGACTTTGGGCTGGGATGTGATTGGCTATAGGTAAGATGGGGGTAAGAGGGGATCGGTAAAGTTTCATTTTTAGGGTCGATAAGTCAAGCTCACACGAAGCAAGTATGGTTAGTGAAGTTCATTCGTCAAACGACCGAGCGATGCTTTGTGCAGTTGGTCATATGTGCACAACAATGATGTGTGTGCAATATTTGTATACAGGTGATTGTATTTGGGGTTTTGGAGGAAAAATGAGTGGGTAATTAACTTTTAATAGTAACTAATTGGCTGTTTAATTATTTTAAAAATCTCAAATCTTATAAAACGAATAATTTTGGCATACTTGGTCTAATCTAGGCATGGTCTTTTGTGTTGCACTCATAGGAGTGATATCTATGCACTGAACTAGTTTCGAATTTGGAGCAAGTAAAATTTTTAGTTATGTCAAATGGGAACGCTTAAGTGTCTACTAGAATTTCGATAAGTTATCGCACATCTGAACTAATAGAATATGATATGTAGTACTTTTTGTGTTTGATTGATTTAATGGGTTGGTTTGGTAAAATTTTCGCTTTAAAAAGCAAATGTAATATAAAATGAAATACAGGGAATTTTGTAGAGATATCTAGCTTTCTCACCGTTGTGATTTTAAATTATAATAATATACATGTTTATTTTAATTCCATTATATATCTATTGTGTAAATTATGGAATGCTAAAAGTTGGTGGTTTGGCCATAATGGATGTGACATTAATATATGTTAAAAGTTGAACCTTTTTAGTAATAAACATAGTAATAGCATTGGTTAAGTGTTGTAACAGCTATATGCCTCATTATAGTATTTTGAAATACAATCAAATTATGTTTTGATTTCAAAATGGTTTCGATTTGAGAAATGATTTTTAAAACCGACTCTTTTCGAATTTCTATGATATTTTATTTAAAATGAGTTTTTGAACTTCTCTATTTTACTTCAACTTCTTTTATTATTCTTTTCTAATATATGTTTATGTGTAAATGTTTTAAAACTATTTTGGAATTTTTTTATCTTCGTAGAAAAGTTATCGTATTAATGAATGCTAATTTTAAAGGATATAAAAGGGATTTATCTTTTAGCTTAAAGTGATTTTGCTTTCAAAAGAAGGTAGAAATATTTTGGAATAAATATTTGAGAAACGTTTTATATAAAATGTTGTATAAAAGGGTATATTTATAAATATTATTTTATGAGTAAAGGATGGTCTTATAAATAGTATTTTATAGATGAAAAGAATATATTTATAAATATTATTTTTTTAAAGGGAAATGATACCATTTTGAGGAATTGGATAAATAATCACGTTTGTGGATTAATAGTAACATATGAAATGATCGTTTTGTAGAAGTATTTGGTCTTATTTTGAAAATGAAGATTTGTGTTAAGCATGAAAGGAGTTTTATAAATATATTTAGAGATTTATGAAAGAAGTTTATAATTATATTTTGATATTTATAAAAAAGTTTTATGAACGGAATTGAGTTTATAAAGGGAGTTTTATAAACGGATCTGAAGATGTATAAATGGAGTTATAGATAAATTTGAAGATTTATAAAAGGAGTTTTATTAATAATATTTTTATAAAAGGAGTTTGTAAACATAAAAGTGTTTTATAAATAGAAAAGAGTTTCATTAAGGAATTTTATAAAGGAATTTATAAAAAGAATTTTTATAAAAAGAATGTGACTTGATTTTCGAAAATAACTATTTTAAAATATGGTAATACGAAAAGTATTCTTTTCATTCTTAACACCAAATTCCGAGATATGAAAACTCGTCTCTATAATGAGAATTAAGAATGTATGTCGGACAAGGATAGTATGCTAATTTGTCTGAATACATTGTTAACCGGGGAGTAGTACTGTTAGAATCTGAAAGTAGTGGTAAGTATATTTGGTCTAATTTATGTACGATCTATTTACTTTCACCTAAGGGAAAGTATTTTGGGTTTATTGTTATTAATGTTTTTAAACTACATTTTTTTAACCTAATTGGGTATGGTTTTAAAAAATTAAATCAGTAACAACCCATGATTTTACCACTTTGAAAATGAAATATTTATTTTATTTTAAATATTCAAATATAGAATTTTCAAACCATGTATTGTATGATAAATGAGAATGATAAACTTAGTTTTATAATTTGATTACAAAATCAAGAAGTTTGGATTTTCGTCGAAAAGTGACAAAAGCCAGTTTTTGATAAAACTGGATATACGTTCAATTTTTTTATGATAAATAATTCTTTTTAAATTGTTATAAAAGGATAATAAGTGGTGTATAAACGTTTTATAAACATATATACTTGGTTTATAAAAATTGATAAACTTTATTGCATGTTGACAAATCGACGTCGCATATTTATAATTGGATTTTAATATTATTTAGTATAGATTTATAACTCAAATGAACTTGATTTAATTATTTAAGGATGATAAGAAACTTATTTTAAAGTTTTGTTTACGTAAATAAATAGTTTAACAAAAACGTAAAAATGTGACCGTAACATATTTTGTCGAAAATCAACGTTTTGTTTAATATAACGTTGTTGCAGCAACGTTGTTGCACCTTTGTTAACATGTTTTAACATATTTATACATATATGTTTTAATAACAAAAAATGTTTTCGTTTTCTATGTACCATTAGAAAATTCTAGAATATCATTAGTAAAAGTAAGTAAGGTAATTAACAAAAGTAAAAAAAAGCAAACATTAAATCAATCACATTCAAATCCAATAAAATCATTACTCTATTTTTTAATGCTTAAGGGATTAAGACATAGAGTTGTGAAGTGAAAGGTGGTGTTAAGTGTTGAAAAAATGGAGTTTACTTAATGGTTAAGGAAATGGTATTTTGGTCTTTTTACCTAAAGATATGTTATAAACTTTTCTTCCTATAAATACACATATCCCTTTTCATTTTCATTCATTCAAAGCTCATCTCCTTCTTCATTTTCTTCTTCTTCTTCATGCTCTCTAATGGTTTCTTTCTCTCTTCGTCCTCCTCTCTAACTTTTAGAAAACTATGTAAATCATGTCCAATCTCTACCAAACTCTATCAAAGTTCTTATATCGCTTAGAGAACCTGGTTTAGCACCAAAAAGGGAAGAAATGATGAAGGAAGGGGGAGATAAGGCTTGGGACATGAGCACTATGATGGAGGAGATGGAGGACGACTATGAGCTAAATTATGGTGATGGAGGATGGTAGTGTGGTTTAGAGGAGAGAAGCATGATTCTATGTGATGTTTAAGTGAAGAAGAAATTGATTTAGTGGAGTAAAAGTTGATTAGTTGAAGCTAACAATGGTCAAGTAAAGTGTTGTGGTGATATGAATATTGGTAGGAAGTTGGTTTGATTTAAGGTGGGTATTCAATTTAAAAAATAATTAATCGAATGCTTAAATCATAAATTTAAATGCTTGGTTGATAACTTGGTTGATTATTTGGATGTTGACATAGTTGATAACTTGGTTGTGATAATTATGAAAAATCATAATAAAAAATGGTTAAGTAATTAACAATAATTAATTAATGAAAAATAAATCCACATGGATATGATATGAAGTCATTTAGCCCCTTAATGGTTTTGAAAATATAAAAAGGTTGGAAAGGAATATTATAATAATATAATATAATGAGATGATTTAAAAGTGGAAAAGATATTTAATAATGAAAATATTGGCTTAAATATTTGAAGATAGTTTGTAAATTTTTGTAAACACTAAAATTCAATTTGGATAAGTTTCAACAAATAATGAATTAGGAATCAAAAATAGGCGCGTCGCGTAACAACGACTCGTGATTTCGTGTCATATAAGTTAAATCCTTCTATAGGATTGAATCGAAGCAGGTTCTTTGCGATAAGAATTTTCCGAACTCTTATGACTAAATAAAAGAAAAGGATCAAGATTTCGTTTAATAAATTTTGAAACATGAGTAAATCAAGTTTTCAAAAAGATCGTGCTTTGGTAGTTCGGTGGCCAAAGTCACAAATGTTCTAAATAAATATTTTTAAAATGTTTAAAATATGGAATAAATTCTATAAATTATTTAAGATATTTTAAAAGAGATATGAGTTGTAAAATGGATTTCTAAATGATCGGAAAGTAGTTTTAATCAAATAAGCTTTTAAACAATATTTGCAGCATCATTCGCAGCATTTTTTGCAACACTTTGATAACTTTTGAAATATGGCTTTAAAATTAAGTATTCTTCGCCAAATAGTTTATAAATGTTTTCAAATAAATAATTAAGTCTTTTAAATAATGATTTGAAAGTTTTATAAATCATTCTAAAAATGAAAGGATTATGCAGAAACGACTAGTACATTTGTCCCGCCTATGAGTTCTCGAAAGGAAAAATGAGGTGTGTAACTAAGGTTAAGGATGGAGCAACTAGTTTCTTGAACTTACCTAGCCTCTGTTTTCTCTTTTAAGGCGAGGAGTGGAACAGATCAAAAGGAAAGCACGAATGCTCTAAAATAATGTTTTCCAATATGAGATTTAAATAAATGATTTGGAAATATTTTCCTAAGCAAAAGTTAAATTGATTTGAAATTATTCCAAGATTAGAAAGCTTAAAATTTACCAAATGATTTGATAAATGAGGCTTACTGATTGCATATATTGTTAAGAAGATAAATGGAATAATTTAAAAGAAATATGTCTCTCTGAAATATTTATGAATGAATAAAAAGTTGAATTAAATTGATCGATGATTAATAATCACATATGAACTTAACTTCTTTTTAATCGACGATTGGTTCGAAGGAACTGGGGTCGGATTTGGGTAACTCCTATTCAAAAACCATTTCAAACCAATGTATACGTTCGGAAATAAAGACCCGATGAAGATAATTATTACTGAAGATCAGAGATCATTAGAATGTAGAGATTGCTGTCATGAGTCTCGGGGTATACCTCATATTATATTTATATGGAAATGGTGTATGCATTCTAAAAATCATCATTGTATTGAAGATCGAAGAACTTCATAGCGGAAGGATTGCTTGTTGACATCCTCTAAGTCGCTCCCAATATAGAGATATTTATTATAGAAGTGGTCCTGTTGTGTTTTGAAATCTTCGTAATGCAAGGACTACTTACTATTGATCCTAGCGGTAATTTCCAAAAAAAGATATGGTAGGAGGAGTGCCTTCAGTTTCGTTCAGTCCCAGAATGAAATTGTATAGACGAATGTCTGACATTGCATTTCTAGGATCACAACGTTGACTTTTACAAATGTATATCTGATTGGTGGCAAAGAAGGCAATATTTCTTCACTGAACACCCTTCTTTGAGGCATACGAGCTCGGAGGTTGTACGTGTTTATGGAAGTCAATAGTAATTGAAGGAATGACAGTGTGGCATTCAAAGTTGAATATGCTTTGTGGAAGATTAAAGTGTGGCTTTGTGAATAGCAAAGTGTGGCTTTATGAATAGAAAAGTGTGGCTTTGTTAAAATTGAGCATAGCCTCGCAAGCCTCACATCCCAAAGATGATTCGGGTAATTATGCGGGTTCATAACATATATTTCAGGCTATCAGTCGTATGAGTATGTAGGAGTCTAGTGGAATCTGGATCCTCAAGGAATTTATTTTAATATAGCAGTTTGCTTGTGAGAAGCGATAACGCTACCACATATTGATAGTATAGCAAGTGCAGTTCCAAGTGCCTTGCTTGAGAAAAATGATAAAGGCATTGTGGAAACTATGTTTGTTATGCGTAGATTGAAGGAAACCGCCAATAGTTCACTATCATGTTGAAAATCCAATTCCAATAAAAGCTTTATAGTTTTGTGTATCCCCAAAATAGCTATAATGCTTTGCAAACATTCCAGCTAACCATTTGGTACCATATATTCCGTCCAGGTATTCCATTGACCTGGTCAGGGTATATTATCATAGACTTGGTTCGGGTGTTCATACTTTCATTGTGTATATATTTTTTGAAAATTATTTTCAAACCAATGTCATTAAGAATAATATCAAATGTTTTGATATATAGTATTGTGGTTATCATAAGACAAAAACCCGTCAATATTTATGTGTATGTGGGGTCTTATGAGATACCTTCTTTTCAAAGGTTTTTTAACTGGCATAAATTTTGAAATTGAGTATGTCACGCTGGTTTATCAAGCCTGATCCAGGTACTTTTAATACTCAGGTCAGATTCGAGTAGTTGTAGGTTTTGTTAGAGATGCTTGGAGTTTCTAGAGGAGACTTGGAGATCTTCATCTACTTATGGACTTGTTCCATTATCTGCTGCACCTATTGCATTTGTTTCCATTTTTCAGCATTTGTAAGGACATATGGTTTATAACTGTTCAAGCTGAATCCAGGTTAGACTTTGATATTGTATTCAAAATTTTCCACTGTAAGGATTATATATTGAATAATATATGTTATTTTACCCGTACGAGATTCTATTCTATCCTTGTTTTCTTTTTCCCCTAACTATCGGGCTTTCCGATACTTGGATTTGTGGAACGAGGATGTATTAATGTCGATTTTCAAGGGTCGAAAATCTCGATCGTTACATTTGGTAACAGAGCTTAGTTAAAGTGTACATCCAGGCTTGGTGGGGTAACACTCATTAGAGATAGGGTTAGTAACACCCTAGAATGAGTTTGAGAGTATTATATATATGAGCGCGTGTTTATTATTTGATATAAAAATGTTTTGTATTGATTTATTTATTGAGTGGTTTATAGATTTTGGTCGGTACGTGGGACACCACAATATCGATAAGGGTTTCTAAACCCTTAAACAAGGCAAATCGATACACCATTTTAATATATATATATAAGTATAAATATTTATGTGATATGGAAAACTTAGAAGATGTTACCCTTTGGAAAGTTCCAAGAATAAGGTCTTGATCTACGTAGTGATGGTGGGAATAATCTTCTAAGTATCGATCATATGTTGGCTTGGGTGAATAGCATCGAACACTTGGTAAATTATTTCTTCTTATCATTGTACAATTAAGGCAAGTTCAAATCTGAACAAGTATGAATCAAGTAATTTGGATAAGTCAGGATGTCTTATTTTATGCCGGGTGATGAGTTATGGGCTAATCCAAAACAAGCACAAAGAATATGTTCACAGAAAGAGGCGGAAGAGAAATTAAAACCAAGATATAATGCCAGCATCTTCTGTTATAGATACAGTAAAGAAGAGCATTATGCAATTCTGTATAAGGACAGGAAAATAAAAGGAAAGCAAAGAAAAAGGAAAAAAAAGTTTAGGGTTGATATATTCTATTTCAATTGTAAAAGATATACGTTTAATTAAGAGAAATTTAAAGAACTCCAATCCTAATCTTTTGATAATTAAAAGGATTATACATAAAGAAATATCTTTTGAAAGATATAGATATTCAGGTATGTCAGTTTACGGTTAAGGGAATAATAATATTCAGTTATTACCATTTGTTTATTGAACGAACATCTTGTGAATTAACTTTCACAATTTGACTATAAGATGTTTGATAATAATGTTAGGTTAAAATTAATGAATTTATATAAAATAATAAAATAAGCATGTAGTATAAAAATGTATTTTATAGAAAAAAAATGATGGATACAAAAGATATGTCATAAAGTTTAAACAAAAATTTGGGTATTTTGGAAAAGAATTAAGAAATTTTAAGAGGAAGTCGGTTAATATAAGATGATTTTATGAAAGAAATTTATAAAATGGGTTTTATAAAATAAATAATCTCTAACGAACTTTTCGAAAAGAAATTTCAAATAAGAAATTTGAAAAGTAAGAGTCTCAAATGACAATTAGTTTGAGTGGCTCGAAAATAACTAAAACGGGAAAGAGATACGTTCAGATGGTAAATACTTCTTTTAAGCATTACTCTTCTTGTTAAGGGATATAAAATACTATTGGCAGTACACAGTTCCTTGGTATTATTTTAAGTACTCGATCTATATAATTTTTCTTAAGTTAAAAGGATAATTTTGAATTATTTCTTGATAGGTTAAATATATTATAATGAGAGAAGTTGGTTATAATTTTGAAAAATAGAAGGTGAATTATCTTTTAAAATTGAAATGATTCCTTTGGGATGAAATGATTTCCTTTAAGAAAAATATTTGGAAATAAATATTTAGAGTGATTACATATAAAGAAGCTTTTTTGGAATATAAAAGTTTTATGAAAAGTTTTTATAAAGATTTTTTTTAAATGTTAATAAGTACATATGAGGTGCGTAGATTATTTTGTCGCACAATTCTGATATAAGATTCGTGTACAGAACTTTAAGGTGTTCTTCCCTATCCAAAAGAGGATTTATCACTCGATTCTTAATGATGAATATTGATGAGAGTTTATAATTGGGTACTTAAGTTTTCCATCATAGTTGAGAGCTATGTAAGGGAAACGAAAGTTTTTGATCAAAGAGCCTGATCAGAGTCCGCGGTAGATAATTGGGGGATCAATACTAGTTCAGAAGAAAAGTTGTATATTCGAATCAAAGATCAAATCAGATATCGTGTATGGATGATCTGTGTATATTATAGAGAATTATGTTTAAAGCTTGTTTTGAATAAGTATTACAGGGCTTTGGGTTTTGGTTTAATTTCGAGGACGAAATTCTTTTAAGGGGGGGTATTTAATGACCTGTAATTTTACCACTTTGAAAATGGAATATATAATTTCTTTTAAATCTTCAAATATAGAATTTTCAAATCATGTTTCGTGTGATAAAAAAGAATGATAGACTTATTTTTAGAATTTGATTACAAAATCAAGAAGTTTGGATTTCGTCGAAAAGTGACAAAAGCCAGTTTTCGATAAAACTGGATATTCATTCAATTTTTGTTTTTATGATAAATATTTATTTTTAAATTGTTATAAAAGGATAATAAGTGGTTAACAAAAGTTTTATAAACATATATATTTGTTTTATAAAAATTGGCAAACTTTGTCGCATGCAGACAAATCAATGTCGTATTTTATAATTGGATTTTAATATAATTTAATATGGTTTTATAACTCAAATGAACTTGTTTTACTTATTTAAGAATGATAAGAAACTTATTTTAAAGTTTTGTTTATATAAATAAATAGTTTAACAAAAACGTCAAACTGTGACCGTAATATGTTTTGTCGAAAATCAACGTTTTGTTCAATATAAGTTGTCGCAACGTTGTTGCACATTTGTTAACATGTTTTAGCATATATATACACACATATTTTAATAACAAAACATGCTTACTTTTTCTAAGCACCATTAGAAAACTCCAAAATATTATTAATAAAAGTAAGTACGGTAATTAATAAAAATAAAAAAGCAAACATCAAATCAATCACGTCCAAATCCAACAAAATCATTACTTTATTTTTTAACGTTTAAGTGATTAAGACATAAAGCTGTGAAGTAAAAGGTAATGTTAAGTGTTGAAAAAAATTGAGTTTACTTAATGGTTAAGGAAGTGGTATTTTGGTCTTTTTACCTAAAGATATTATAAACTTTTTCTTCCTAGAAATATGCATCCATACCCTCTTCATTTTCATTCATTCAAAACTCATCTCCTTCTTCATTTTCTTCTTCGTCTTCCATGCTCTCTAATGGTTTCTTCCTCTCTTCTTCCTCCTCTCTAACTTTTAGAAAACTATGTAAATCATGTCCAATCTCTAACAAACTCTATAAAAGTTCTTATATCGCTTAGAGAACATGGTTTAGCACCTCAAAAGGGAAGAAATGATAAAGGAACGGGGAGATAAGGCTTGGGCCATAAGCACTATGATAGAGAAGATGGAGGATGGCTGTGAGCTAAAGTATGGTGATGGAGGATGGTAGTGTGGTTTAGAGGAGAGAAGCATGGTTCTAGTTGATATTTAAGTGAAGAAGAAATTGATTTAATGGAGTAGAAGTTGATTAGTTGAAGTTAACAATGGTCAAGTGAAATGTTTTGATGATACGAATGTTGGTAGGAAGTTGGTTGATTTAAGGTGGGTACTCAACTCAAAAAATAATTATATGAATGTTTAAATTATAAATTTAAACGTTTGGTTGATAACTTGGTTGATTATATAGTTGATTATATGGATGTTGACATGGTTGATAACTTGGTTGTGATAAGTTATGAGAAATCATAATTAAAAATGGTTAAGTAACTAAAATGATCAATTAATGGAAAAAAAATTCATATGGATGTGTATAAGAAGTTATTAGCTTCTTAATGGTTTGAAATTATAAATAGGTGAAAAGGAATATTATAATATATTATTATAAGATGATTTAAAAGTGGAAAAGAGATTTAGAATGGAAAAAATTGGCCTAAATGTTTGAAAATGGGTTCGTAAATATTTTATAAACATTAAAATTCAATTTGGAGAAATTTTGACAAATAATGAATTTGAGGTTAAAAATAGGCGCATCGCGTAACGACGTTCACGATTTCATGCTGTAAAAGAAAACGATCAAGATTTCATTGCGATAAGAATTTTCGAACTCTTATGACTATGGTTTTTAAATAAAAGAAAAGGACCAAGATTTCATTTAGTAAATTTTGAAATATGAGCAAATCAAGTTTTCAAGAAAATCGCGCTTTGGCAGTTGGGTGGCCAAAATCGTAAATGTTTTAAACAAATATTTTTAAATGTTTAAAAATATAGCATAAATCCTTTAAGATATTCTAAAAGAGATTTGAGTTATAAAAATGGATTTCTAAATGATCGGAAAATTATTTTAATCAAATAAGCTTTGAAAACACTATTTGCAGCACTATTCGCAGCATTTTTTGCGGCACTTTGATAACTTTTGAAATATGCCTTTAAACTTAAGTATTCTTTCCCAAATACTTTACAAATATTTTTGAATAAATAATTTAGTGTTCTAAGTAATGATTTGGAGTTTTATAAATCATTTCAAAAAGTGAAAGAATTATCCGGAAACGACTAGTACATTTGTCCTACTTTTAAGATCTAGAAAGGTAAAATAAGGTGTGTAACTAAGTTAGGGATGGAGCAACTAGTGCCCTGAACTTACCTGGCCTCTGTTTTCTCTTTTTAGGCGAGGGGCGAAACAGATCGAAAGGAAAGCCCGGATGCTCTAAAATAATGTTTTCCAGTATGAGATTTAAATAAATAATTTGAAAATATTTTCATAAGTAAAAGGTGAATTGATTTGGAATTATTCCAAGATTAAAAAGATTTAAATTTACCAAATGATTTGATAAACAAGGCTTAATGATTCCATATATTATTAAGACGAGAAATGGAATAATTTAAAAGAAATATGTCTCTTTGAGATAATTATGAATGGATAAAAGTGAAGTAGATTAATTGATGATTGATGATCACATATGAACTTAACATCTTTCTAATCAATGATTGGTGCAAAGGAACCGTGTCGGATTTAGGTAACTCCTATCCGAAAACCATTTGAACCAATATATATGTTCGGAAGTAAAAACCTGATGAAGATAATGATTATTGAAGACCGAAGATCTTGAGATTATAGAATTGTTGTCACGAGTCCTAGGGGTATACCACCACATTACATTTATATGGCAGTGGTGTCTGCATTCTGAAAATCTTCGTTGTATTAAAGGCCGAAGATCTTCATAGCAGAAGGACTTCTTCCTAACATTCTCTGGGTCGCTTCCAATATAGAGATATTCATTACAGAAGTGGTCCTGTCGTGTTTTGAAATCTTCGTAATGCAAGGACTACTCACTATTAATTCTATGGGCGATTCTTAAAAAAGAATGTGGTAGGAGGGGCATCTTTGGTTTCGTTCAGTCCTAGAACGAACTTTTACAGGCGAGTCTTTGACATTGCTTTTCTAAGATCACAACGTTGACTTTTACAAACGTACAGCTGCTTGGTGGGGGAGAAGGTAACTTCTCTTGGCTTAACGTCCTTCTTTGAGACGTATGAGCTCAAAGTTTGTATACTTATGTAAGTCAATAGTGATCGAAGGAATGTCACTATGGCATTCTAAGCGGAATGTGCTTTGTGGAAGAATAAAGCATGACTGTGAATAGCAAAGCCTGGTTTTGTTAAAATTGAGCGTAGCCTCGCGAGTCTCACATCCCAGAGATGATACAGGTAATTATGCGGTCTGTAGGACATATATTTAAAGCTATCGGTTGTATGAGTATGGAGGAGTCCAGTGGAATCTGGATCCTCAAGGAATTTATTTTAATTGAAACGATCCTGACTCGACCTTCGAAAATTGGCACCAAATACATCACCTAAATTCAAATGCCGCAGATTCAATCATCGAATCTGGTTCGTCAGAGCTTATAACACATTAAGTATAACAACACAGCGGAAAAAAATGAATATATCAATATATGACATTGATACAATATCTGATACAACTAAATATCAAATACAAACGACTATCAATATATCCAAGATAGATACAAGATAATAACAGAGACAACAGAAGTGGAAAGAAAATTTCTTCAAAGCCAAACTCCAAAAACTCCAAATACTCGAAGACTTTCATATCCAAAAACGAAAGCTTAAAGAACTCCAATCCAACAAGCTTGATCCAACAACGATGCTGAAGTGAAGCGACCCGATCCAAACGTGATTGCCAAAATCCCAAGATTGAATGCCATCGAATCCTACACCTATTATTTGATTATCTGAAAAACCCAACCCTAGACTGCCCGTCTGGAAAATTGTGAGCACCCAGAGTTTAGGAAGAGAACAATAAACTCCATGTCAGTCATGAGACTGGTATGAGCAAACAAAACAATTTATCTTTAAAACGAACAACAAAAGAATTTAAAAATTGAAATCTGCAATGCTTTTTGAAAAATGAAACTACCATAAGGCCTCCCGCCGCACACACAATGCAAACGCAGAATTGGAGGAGATTTCTCCTTATGATAGTCAAACATGCTTGATACAGAAATCATTTTGATATTATTATTAGTGCATAGTGTAGAAAACATTTCGAAAGTATAATATTAATCTTAGCCAGCATACAACCATTAATGTATGCCTACTATAGCTACCATCTAAATAGTGGGGCGCCACCATAAGTAAATGGCAGGTTATAAAACTAAAACCGTACAAGGCGCGTATTGGGTGATTGGATTTCCAACAAATGATCAGGCTAAGGAACTTCCTACTTCCATATGGGTACACCTGTGGAGGGATGTCCCGAGAACCTACCTGCCTCTGTAACTCGGTAACTACTACTTGAGCATGCCATCCGCCGGTCGTTTGCGACCTTGATCCGAGGTACCTCTACACCAACAACGACAAAGCAATCACAAAGTAATATATTTGCAGTGACCACATGAGTTAAGTTTCTAGGCTCCATACCATGATACCACCCTTTTTCAGAAGGGAATGACACACCCTAATGGGAGCGACCCTCATAACCTTGCCGCATCTTTCCTATTTTGACCATTTCCGGTGTGTGAGGTCCTGATGCAGTCTCGTCCAAAAAGATACGCTTTATTAAAAAGTCATGCTTTGATTAAGAAATGATCACACATCAGCACTCAGCATGCCAAACTACCAAATTGGGAGTATGTCACTGATAGCTATCAACTACATAACCTATGAGCTCGTATGTCTTAGAGAAGGGTGTTAAGCTAAGATAATAAATTCTCCGCCACCAAACAGAAATGTATTTTATAGAATCAGTTTTATATCTCAAAGTGTAATGTCAGACATACAGCCATACAAGTCCGTTCCGGGTTCGAACAAAACCAAAGGGACTTCATCCAATAAAGGAAGAAGCCCTTGCAATCTGGGTATCCACAATCCCGATCGGACTCTCCACCACATATGGAGATCTATATACCGGAGCAACTCAGTGCAGAGTCATTCGAAAGGTTATCCTATCTTTCTCGAAGACCCCCGGTCTTCACCATCGGCCTTCAATTGCAATCCATAACGTCGTATCACTATCCGGAATGGGTTATACACAATGTCCTCTCCTGGCTAGACCGAATAGTGAGCGTAATATTTAAAAGCATATGGATATGGGATTTCAGTTAAGTCACAACATTTAAAAACCCAAAACCCAAATGGTTTAAAAAAATTACCATTTCAAATCTTTAAACAAAAGGATTCATTTCACAAAGTTCACCCAGTTTCACAAAGATCTATTCACATATTTCAAAACAATTTCCATTTCAATAAGGATTAACTCCTCCAACCTTTAAATCAAAGATTTAACTTATAGCTTTCAAACCCGTTACCAAAGATTTATTCATAACCTGGAAAACCATTTTCATTTTAAACTTGAAATCCCTTTAACACAAATTGGAAATTCATTTCTTATATGAAAGCTTTCATTATTTGAAAACAAATAGTTTTCATTTCGGAAAAATCCGATTTCATTTATACAAGTTAAAATCTTTGGGTTAAATTCAAATTCCCAGAAAAACACTTTAAAAATGGTTTAAAACCCACATAAACTTGTATCACCTTTTTAAATCATAAAGAATTCAATTTCAAAATTTTGAATTCAAATTTAAATCAAATTTCAAAACTAAATCAAGTTATTCAAAAATAACTATTATCTTTGAAATAGCTTTTCAAAAGCTTTTCACTTTAAACCCAATCCATTTCCAAAACCATTTGGATTCAAGATTCAATTTTAAAACCATTTCAAAAATCTGTGACTTAACCAGTTTCCTCGTGCAATCCATATTTGTGTGTGTATAAGTGTGATCCAGGGTTTTACACAATAAAAGTGCAACATCATCAATCAACACAGATTCAAATACAACGATATGTTTGATAAGTGGTATAAACTATAACGCTTATCTTTATTCACAGATCACAAATAAATAACGTAGGTACATCACAGATAAATAAATTACATTCATCATAGATAATAAGTTACATTTCACAGCTTAATCATATCACATAACATCCTGATATCACACAATTCAAAGCATCCAATTCAATCCAAACATTCATAAGTAAGATCAGTTAATTGTCTGATTAACTCAAATCAGATTAATTACTTATGAATTACTAATCCTGGTTAATTAACATTAATAAATTACAAATCATTTTGATTAAATATTCTTTAATTATTTATTAATTAACCATTAATAATAAATTAATTAACCTTTAGTTATAATTCATCAACCTTTAATTATTAAATAATTAACCTTTAACTATTTAATACACCATTTAATAAATTATCTTTAATTAATTAATTAACCCTTAATTAATTAATTACCATTAAATTAATTATCCTTAATTAGTTATGATAAGTGACTATCCCTAATCTTAAATCAATGTTAATCACTTGATTAATCCACCTTTAATCATTAATTAATTACTTTTAATTAAGTAATTACCTTTAAGAAATTATTTACCTTTAATTGCTTTTATTAATTAATTTTCATTAATTAGTTACATTAATTAATTAATCCTTAATTATAAATTAATTAACCTAACATTAATAATTAATTATCTTTAATTAATTACAATAATTAATTAATTAATCCTTATTTCATAATCATCCTTTAATCACTTTCATAAATAAATTAACTTTTAATTAATTAATTATTATCAAATTAATTACCTTAATTAATTAATCACATTAATTAATTATTCTTTAAATTAATTCATCTTTAAACACTTGATTTATCAATCTTTAATCATAAATTATTCATCCTTAATTACTTTCATTAAGTACTTACCTTTTAAGTAATTAATTATCCTTTGATTAATTATGAATTAATTAACCTTTAATTAATTAAGCTTTAAATACTTGATAAATCAAACTTAAATCATTAACAATTTACCCTGATTAATTAAAGATAAACCTTTTTATCTTAATTCATTACTTAATTACATCATCTAAATTAAATGCTTGAAATCATTTTTATACAAAAATATTGATTAATTAAAGTTCAATACACTTACCATAATCACCTTTCAAAATCAATAAATTTTTGAAAACAATTTTAAACATTTAGCATTAACATTTTTTTTCTTCGAAATTTGTTTGGAAGCTTGTTAACATTTCCATTTTATTAAAAACTTATTAATACTTGAAACTTGATCATACTTCTTATTTGAAAGCCTGGTTACTTAAACGCAACTTAAAACTCGAGGCAGATGATCACAAACCCGAACACATTCCCGAGCCAGCTACCAGTCTTTCCAAGAAAATCACGAAACAACTTCGAGCAATGACTCGAGCATCCTCCTTTCTTCCCCAACCCAACAAAACAACCCAGATAGACTCAAACACCTCGTGAATGTGCACCGTTGACCGAAGCTTCTCCGATCAATCCCAACAACCTCGCCACATCATCAGCAACACACACGACTAACCCGACCATCCATCATCGTCGATTTCCTCAGAAATCAAAATCGAGCATATCAACTAGACCTGTAACAGCATAGTTTAACCCAAATCGTTTCACCTCGCCAATCCCCGTCATCGGTGATTTCTCCGCTCCACCAAAATCTCTGCCATGGTCCCCTACTTCTTTCCCCTGGTCGCGATTCCACTCGACGCAACGATGTTGGCGAATTTCAGCTCCAATCTTCGACGAGCAAATTTGGTTTAAAACCCTATATAGGCATCGTTCAGCCACCACAGTAGCTTATAATTCAAACGAGTATTTTTCCTAGAATCATCAACCTTCAAGCTATCTTTGATACAAAACACAACCCTAGAACTGTCGGCGATCATCAGAGATTGACGAAAATGTCAATCCCGTTCATCCCATATTTTCTCATAAATTAATAAATCAAAAATCTTGAAACAATATTCAAAAATCATTATTTTGAAATGCGAATCCGTTCATATAATTAAAAATCGAAATTAATCATTTGATTTTTCACTTTATATTGATCATTACTGTAAATTATTATTTCCAAAATATTTACTTAATAATTTTTCTCTAATAATATTTTTAGAGATAACTTTACATTGTTATAAACAATTTTCTTTCAGATATTATAATCAAATTTTTATTATACGAAGAGATATACGTTTTTTCTTGAATTTTTGAGGACCTGTTACTTAACAGAGCCATATAGATATACATCCATTGGCATGCACACTTATTAACAAACATATATATACCCATATTCAACATGCAAGCACAAATTTTATCACATATTAACATATCATCACATGAAATCATGTTGTGAACCAGATTTAAAGATTTGGGGTGTAATTTGCTCACCTGATCTCAGAAGGCAGAGACAGTGAAGCCTGGAAATGCTCTGAGAAACTTGGAACTTAGCATTTTGATTTAACTGGATTTTCTTTTAAACTTGCCTGATCTTTGCATTTCTTGATTGTTTTCCAGATTTTAGTTTTTCTTTGAACTTAATTTACTTGTTGATTGAGATGCACCCGAGCTTTGAATTCTTTTGTTTTCCAAGTTGAAACTTTTGATTTTGCCTTACTTTTAAACTGGGCTTTGGATTGCTTATAGTTTGATTTCTAACTTGCTTGTTTTTTTTCCCAGACTTGATTTCTCTCTGAATTTCAGGTTGAAGGTGTTTGAATTCCAGATTTTTCTCTTTAATGATGAGATGGTCTTTGTTTTTCAGGTTTGTCATTTCAGTTTGATTTATTTTTTTTCTGTTTACTTCTCAGGTTTTGAAAAACTGAAATGTGTAAAAGAAATTTGGAGGGCAAAAGTGTAGGTATACATAATCTTGTAATACTTTTTATTAAATTTTTTGAAATGAAGGTGACACTTGTTAACCAAAACTATTACACTTATTTATTTACTTGTTAAATTTTTGAACACTTGTCATTTTATATTTCTCTTTATTATACACTTGTATTTGTATGATTTAATTCCTTTACACTTGTAAATATTTGTATTTTTATGTTTAAATCCCTTGGTTTAAAATTTATGTTTATAGTTTACAACTTATACTTATTTTCAAATATATAAGAAAAGCATTTTAAATCGTAAATTAAATCTCATTGTATAAATTTACAAATTTATAAGAAAATGAGTTTGAATTCTAATTATACAAAAGAAATAAACACATACAAATTGCGTTTAGTTATATATAAATTTAAACTTTAATTGAAGTTATTATACTAAAAATAATACTAGTGTTGAAAATGTTCAATTTTAATCTTTTAGAAAATTATTATATTTTTAAATCCAAATCATTTTACTAAGTCGTTTATTTAAAGTTTCAAATTAAAATTCAAAGTCAATATTCAAATTCAAATTTACTCATATATCCATATACATATATATTTTGAATTCAAATAATTCTAAAACATGTATTATTTTGAATTCTTAAACTCAAATGAAATTTACAACATATATATAGAAATCAATACTTTATTTATTTTGAAAAATTCAAATTAATTCCAAACTTTATCCCAAAATTTTTATATTAATTACCAAATATTCCAAAGTTTAATTCCCAAGGTTAAATTAATTATCAAATTAGTTTTAGCTAAAATCCAGGAATGTTACAGATTCCCCCCTTAAGAAAATTTTGTCCTCGAAATTTTGCAGGGAGACAACAAAGAAAAGATGAAAGATAGAGAAATATCTTTTCAGATCAAACTGAGTATCTATTCTGCATTTGGGTTACCAAATCAGAATATCATCAATAAATATGAGAACAAACTCATACAATATTTCACAAGATACTCGGGTCATCTGGTTTACGAAATATGCAAGAACATTGGCTAGTTCGAAGAGATAACTAATCATTCGTAGAATATATCGGACCCCAGAGAATAGATAGATAGATTCAATCTTCTACAATTTCTCAAACACTAGGTATGGATTCCAAATTCAAGTCGAAATACCCCAAAGTATATATTAACTTGTCCCTCTTCGGACTTTGATACTCACAAGAAATCATAATAAAATTTCAAATTTGGTTTAATCGAAATCGTTTTATTGATACAATTCAAATTTAGCCTTATATTTGTTAACCAATTTATTCCAAATAAATTTTAAAATTCATTAGAGTTTAAAACAAAAAGTTGATAACGAGAATACGAGGTAGGAACTTATCTACACGATTAGCAGGGCCACCATCACACCGAAACTTCTCCTTGCAGCTGCCACGAAGATATCAAAGAATTTTGAAATTGGATGATCAACAAAGGAGATTGATAGAGAAAGTTATTTCCTTGTAGTTACAGGGTATTGACCATTTGTACTGGTACTCCCCTGTCCCCTATCTCGTCCTCTTCTTGCACTCATACTCACTATCAGTGGATAGTAAGAGAATTTACTGAGGCACACGAACGGATATCTTAGGGATATACTCATTCTAGGGTATACTTCACCCTATCTCTAATGAGTTACCTAATGTGTTATACTCCTGAGCTAAAGTATCAACCTTCAGCTCTGATACCAAATGAAACGATCTGACTCGACCTTCGAAAATCGACACCGAATACATCACCTATATTCAAATGCCGCAGATTCAAACGTCGAATTTGGTTCGCCGGAGCTTATAACACATTAAGTATAACGACACAGCGGAAGAAAATGAATATATCAATATATGACATTGATACAATATGTGATACAACTGAATATCAAATACAAATGACTATCAATATATCCAAGATAGATACAAGGCAATAACAGAGACAACAGCAGTGGAAAGACAATGTCTTCAAAGCCAAACTCCAAAAACTCCAAATACTCCAAATACTCGAAGACTTTCATATTCAAAACCGAAAGCTTAAAGAACTCCAATCCAACAAGCTTGATCCAACAACGATGCTGAAGTGAAGCGACTCAATCCAAATGTGATTGCCAAAATCCCAAGATTGAATGCTATCGAATCATACACCTATTATTTGATTATCTGAAAAACCCAACTCTAGACTGCCCATGTGGAAAATTGTGGGCACCCAGAGTTTAGGAAGGGAACAATAAATTCCAGGTCAGCCTTGGGACTGGTATGAGCAAACAAAACAGTTTATCTTTAAAACGAACAACAAAAGAATCTAAAAATTGAAATCCGCAATGCTTTTTCAAAAATGAAACTACCATAAGGCCTCCTGCCGCACACACAATGCCAACGCAGAATTGGAGGAGATTTCTTCTTATGATAGTCAAATATGCTTGATACGTAAAATCATTTTGATATTATTATTAGTGCATAGTGCAGAAAACATTTCGAAAGTATAATATTAATCTTAGCCAGCATACAACCATTATTGTATGCCTACTATAGCTACCATCTAACAGTGGGGCACCACCATAAGTAAATGGAAGGTTATACAACTAAAACTGTACAAGGCGCGTATTGGGTGATTGGATTTCCAACAAATGGTTAGGCTAAGGAACTTCCTACTGCCACATGGGTACGCCTCTGGAGGGATGTCCCGAGAACCTACCTGGCTCTCTGCCAACACAAGGCCGGGTTACCTCTGTAACTAGGTAACTACTACTCGAGCATGTCATCCCCCAGTCGTTTGCGACCTTGATCCGAGGTACCTCTACACCAACAACCACAAAGCAATCACAAAGTAATAGATTTGCAGTGACCACATGGGTTAAGTATCTGGGCTCCATACCATGATACCACCCTTTTCCAGAAGGGAATGTGTAACGACCTGAATTTTCGAAGCCGAAAAATTCCAAATAGTTATGAAAAAGAAGAAAGAGATAGAAGAATAAGAAGAAGATCAGAAACACCAACACCTCACATTCATAGCGGATAATATATAATAACAAATAATAACAGTTTACATAAGCATTCTGTATCTGTCAATTACATCTATAATACATCAGAGTTACACATATAACAAACATTGAATATTCACAATTATCATGTCACAGATATACAACAATATAATACAGCGGAAACACTCCATACGTTCTTGCCATCCAGCTCACCTCCTGAGCTCCAGAACGTCCTTACCTGAAAATTTGCAATACTCGGTCTGACCGAGCATTACACCAAAGTAACACCTAGGTCAGGCTGGAAACCAGCGTGAGTAAACCCTTCTAATATGGAATACAAACATACAACTTTTATAGAACCCGGGGTAACTCAAACCAATTTTACAAGTTCACAATATGTTATAGACATAACTTATTTCACACATAAGTTTCTAAGGATCAAAATTTAGATCAAATAGTCCGATTCATTTAAATCGATTCATTCCAACCTATTAATCTCACATATCAATTTATAAGAATTCGAAGTGGTTTTGGGTATTTCCTAATACCCGAACCCATTCTCTTCGAGTCTCATGTCATCCTAAACCAAGTTATCCAAATGAAATACACAATATTCTATATCAGAGATAACTACTCATTCAAAGCATGCAATACAATTCAATCATCCATAAGCAAATTTGATCACTTCCAAATTAACTCAATTGATTCTAATTGAACTTCTAACATCAATCACTTAGATTCTCTCATTTAACATTCATTAATTCCAAATCAATTAATTAGTCAACCCTTCATTATTCAGCTTAATTAATCACCCTGGATTATTTATTTTCAATTACATTCAAGTATTTATTTTTAACTAATTTCATAATATTAATTATTCTTAACCAAAATCAATAAGTCATCTTAATTACTTCATAAATTAATTAACTATATTAATTACATTAATTCTTAATTACTTATATTAATTAATTTTCCATAAGTCGCTTATTATCGATTAATTAATCAATCGTTAATTACAACATTAATTATATGAATTAAGGATTTCCAATTATATTTAATTTATCCTAATCAAAATTTAATTACATTAATTAAAACATAGTCTTAATCATTTCCGATTAATCCCGAACTGTACTTAACTAACTCTTTTTATTTACTTCATTAAATAAATCAATTACTCCTTAATTAACCATCTTAATTAATCTCTCGATTAATTTCACAAAGTAATTATATTTTATTAATTACATTAAGTAATTATCTATCAAACCATCCATTGATTATTTTAAATTAATCAAACTTAATCAATTAACTTAAACCTTTATTAATTAATTCAAAAACCTTAATTACTAAATTAATCAACCCAAATCATAAATTAATTGAATTAATTAATTATACATTTTAATTACCCTTCTAATTTGATGAATCACAAATCATTAAGTCCTTATTAACAATGAAAACATTTTCGTATTTATGACGTAAGTTTTAAAATAATTTTAAAAACCCAAATACTTCGAGTCAAACCATAATTAACTCAAGAAACAACCAAAACGAAAATCACCAGATCATCAGTACACATCCAAACAATTCAATTATTCATCCAATTATTTAAATTTTGACTGTTTAAATTTAAATAGAAATCCAACAGAGTGAGATTTGCTCACCTTTGAATTTGGTTTGCAATCCACTTCAATTCAATTTTGTCTTCACAGTTTTGACCTTGTATAAACAATTTATATGGTTCCTATTAACATTTGAAATGATCTAAAATGATTTACCACCAAACAAATGCAATCAACTAATTTGTTCGATTTAAAATTGATTCTTAAATTTTAAAGTGTTTTAACCAACTAAATTTTTCTTTTGAAGTCTCCTACGCTTACAAAAATCATTCATACCTAATTTCCAAACCGAGACAATTTTTTTTTAACTGCATATTTTTACTCAATTAACTTGTTAAATTGAAATTTAACATACCAAAATTTTAAGCTATCTCACCTAAATCGTCGTAGAAGCCACCTTATCTGCTCAAACTTTGAAGAGCTCCCCTTTGCCACTGCTCAGACCCTCACACACGCGCAACACCAAAAAAAACCCAAACTCGATTTCGCCAAACCCCATCGCGCCTCCATCATACAGGCGATTCTGCTTCCCTCGTGGCTGCATGCACAAGAAAATACCCAAATCGAAGTCCAGAATCGCCTCACGACCTTCTCTATGGCGACTTCTTCTATCGTGGCTCCCCTTCACACGGTTGTGCTCGAGCTCGCGACACAATCTATCCATGCCTGCCCCACGAACGAATCCAAACCCCCAAAATGGAAAGACGATCCTCCAATCAAGAACTCCTCACATGTGTGTGGGGTCGCGCGTCCTTCCCTTCGCTCAATCGAACGCGGCAGCGTTCGCCTTCCATGGCGATTTCCAGATGCATGAATTTCTCAATCTGACGAACGTCTTCGCCCCTCTTCTTTTTTTAGAGAACGAATTCGTGGATTCAACTGGAAGGAGCGGCCATTTGTTTTTTTTTTAAACTTTGAATGATTTTTGGTCTCGACCATAAAGGAAAGGCACGGTTCTATATAGATTTGGACCAAGAAGAGAAACAAATATCTACCTTTGTTTATTTATTTTATCAACGAAGAAGTGTATGAGGGAAGCTAAGGAAACGTATTAAAAATTTAGAATGGCTTCTTGAGTATGATTGTTTATTTTAATTTTATTGTATTATCGGTTTTAATTTCAATGCGTTTCTCACCCGTACGAGAAAACAGTATATCCAAACGCTACGAAAATTGAAATCCGATAATAACTAACCATTATGGATCTAATGGAACTGGTTTCATCGAATTCCGATACTGTGTCTCAGAAGGCTTATTTTTAAATATCGATTTAAACGATAAATTTTCAAAACTGAACATATCGCCTTCAAATTAAATTCCAACCATTCTATTATCTTCAGTAACATCATCATAAATTTTATAAGCCTTCAAATTATTTTTAACAAGCTTAAAACTCCAAATTCAACATTTTACCCAATTCTCAGTTTATTAAATCTAATAACTTAATTGTTATTAATAATAATATTTGAATTCAAGTTAAAAATTAACCTTTAAATATTTAAAATAATTAATTATTCCAATTTAAATTGTTAAAAATTCCGGGTCGTCACATTCCTCCCCCTTAAAAGAATTTCGTCCCCGAAATTACTAGTTAGGAAGAATGGTCCAATACCCGTTTACTTTTCCTAAAACTACAACTTAATATCCTACCAACTATCTTTTATTAAAGACCCACTATCACCTCATCCAACTTCCCAAAACCTCTATAGTTTCCAACAACATTATTTACTTCTACTAATTCAAATTTAAATTAAAAATTCAAATTTAAACTATCACAACTTTCTCAAAAAATTTCTAACTCTCTAATTTTCGAAAATTTTTACCAGTGTCTCCTTTGCGCGGCTAGCTCGGTACAACTACAAAAGGCCTCTACGGGCTCCCGAATTCCAAAAGAAAACAAAAGCCAAGTGGCTAGACAAAAATCCCAATCAATTTCATACATAAATTAAAATACATACCTTTTAGTCGGACAATCCAAATTATCTCCTGAAATAAAATCCAATTTTCTTTTCCCTTTATAATACCTGCATATCTTACTAAACAATAATATTCAATAGTAATTTTTCAAATCATTTTATACATTTCCTTACAGAAGTTTTCACATCTACTTCTATTCAACTTAGTTTTCCCATTTCCATATGAATTCAATTTGTTTTCAATTTTTAATATTGAATTTTATCTTTCATTTATAACTGATTCATATTAGTTTCATCTACTAATTTACTTTAATTTCCAATTTGAATTCGTTTTGTCGTTAAAAAAATCCTTCTCCAAAAATTTCAAAAAAAATTTCTAACTCCCAAAATTTTTGAAATTTTTTGGCTGAGTCTCCTTTATACGGAGGAGCTTTTGCAATTTGACAAGAGATATAAATACATATACATCGACCCGCCCGGTCGGAAAAAGCAAAAACAATTCATATTTCCAATTTGTATTGCGTAGGCGTACCTTTATTTAGCATTTTAAGCAAGCGGCTTTTTTATTTTAGCATATATCGCGTCCAAATCCAGCCAAACGGCCTTCGGGTACCTGTACTTACTCAATTTAAATATGTAAGTGCCATATATAGAGAATCTATTAGCATTTCACTTATTTTCAATGGCTAAACACAAGCATTTCAAAAGCAACAAACATCAAACGCTTACCATAAGCGATTTATATGATTTAAAGTGTAAGATCCCGGAATTTTTAACAATACCAATTTAATAATCTGTAGTAAAAATTAAATTGATATTGATATTCTGATGATAATTATTCAGATAAATTTAATAATATTCTTCAATAAATATTTAAATTCGTTATTTTATCTTTTAAATGATATAAATTGATTTCTATTTACAATACAAATATTTGGTTTATATTTTAAATAAATTGATATTGTTTTAAATTTAGAATAAATTCAATAAAATGTTTTATGACTTAATAAAATGAATATTTTGTAAAATGATTTTTATTTAATAAAAGAGATTTATAAAAGCAATATTAACATTGTATTGACTTTATAAATAAGTTTTGAATAAGATTTGTAATTTTTATTTCAAATTGAATTTTTATTTATAACTTGATTTGAAAAATATTTGATTTTGAATTTAGGTGAGTTTAAATTTAAAAGTATAAAATTTTATATTGTTTGATTGTCTTAATTTTTTATATATATAAGTTCATTTATTAACATGATTTGTTTTATTTCCATTTGTGAATTTATACATATGTTAAATATAAATTAACAAATTCAATTTAAGCAAATACACACTTTAGTTGAAAATCAAATACTAATTATCTTTAAAGGATAACATGTGTTAAATTAATATGCATTTATATTGACATGTGTGTAAAAATTAGCATAACCATTTGACAAGTGTTAATTTTAGTTTTTCATTTTCTTTTCTTTTATTAAAATCTGAGAATACATTTACAATCTTCATTCATATTATATTTTCATATCCACAATCAAAATTCTACATATAACAATCCACAAATTCATCAAGAACAAATCTGCATATTCAAATACAGAAATCTGCGTTTACAATCAAAGATCAAATCTGCATAATCATAAACATATTCAAATCTGCAAATTCCTCTGCATATTCAAATCTAAACTTGCATACTTCCCTCATAAAAGATCAAAAAAATACTGCATTTCCTCTTCAAATTCAAAGATGAAGCCTACACATGCTTGTTTCTGCATGAGTGAGCAACAGAGTCAAGCCTGCATGCAAGCCTTTGGGTCAGTGAAATCAAATAGGCAAACTGCATATCAAATCAAAGGAAGTCAAGCCTGCATTTGTTCTCTGCAAATTCAAATGATCAGTGGTCTGCATTTTTTTTAAATGTGAGTAACATTTAAAACTTTAAACTGTAATCAGGTTGCTTGAGTAAAATTTTGTTTGTGTGTTTGATTGTGATTATGTATGCATGTTTATTATATACTGCAGTATACCCAGGTCATCTTCCAATTAAAGAATCCCCTATAATTGATCTAGTTTGAGATAGTATTTGGGTGCTAGAATAATCAAAAGAAGTTTGCTTCTTAGAAATTAGAATTCAAATTTGTAAAGTAATGTGTTTTTATTTTATTTTTAAAGTTAAATTTTAAGTTTTAAGGTGAGTTAATTACAGGGTATTATCCCTGTAAACACATGAAATCCCATTATATGTTGATCTTGATCAAAAACAAATCATATTAATTCTTATATCCAGTTTCAGAAATTAAAAAGCATTTACTGAAAAATGTTTTTAAATCAAGTATTAATATTCTTAGGTGTTTGATAGAGTAACAGATTGTTCTTAAACCAAAAATATGAATTTGAGCAATACTTGCAATCTGATACATGAGAAATCATAAAATTCTTCTGTGTTGTAGTAAAAGGAACATAGATCCATAGAAAAATCTGAAATGAGTATTATAATTACTAGATTGATTGCAGTTGGGCAGTTTTTGTTTTAAACCCTAATTTTATTTGGTTTAAAGAATTTGGTCATTTCGATTCATACATTGGATCGAGTGTCAAGATGTTTTGAGGATTTATGGTTTGGCCGTAGTTGAGTTCATGGCTGGAGGGGTCGATCTGCAAGTGGTCGGAGGTGAGGGATATGGCCGTTGACAGGTTTTGGACATAGAACCTGTTTTCTGTTTACAGGTTTTGGAAATTAGGGGAATTTTTGAATTCTTGTTCTTTTGTTCGAACTGAAAGCTTATGTGGGTATACTTGGGTTTAAGGTAGTTGTTGGATCATCACTGGAGGTCTCCAGAGGTGGTGGTCGCCGTGCATATGCATAGCGACATGTTTACTGGTGAGTTGTTTTGGTTTGGGGGTGTTTCAGGGGAGGGTTCTGTTTACTCGAAGTGGATGGGAGATTGACTCGAAGTGGCGAAGCATAAAACCCGAAGTAAAGTCTAGGTTCTCTCGAGATGAACCTGTAAGTTTACAGGTTACAGAAACCTGTTTTTCTTTTTAAAATCTGGGTTTTAAAATTGAAATCTGTAATATATGTTTAAAGCAAAGTTTAAATTCAAATGAAATTCAAGTTTGCATTACTGATTTGAATTCAAATTCCAGGTTTTTAAACTTGTTTTCTGTTTTTTTCAAAATCTGGGTTTGAACTGTTTAAATCTGCAGTTTTATGTTTTGATTAAAATTTAAGAGTAAATTCAAATGCAAGTTTGAAATTTTAATTCAAATTTAAATCCCAGGTTTTGAAATAAAAGTTTAAATTCTTAACTTAATTAACTATTTCAATTTGGTAAATAGTTGAAATTTTAAATAATGAAGTTTTAAAACATGAAGCAAGATTTAAAGATAAATTTTAAATCTGGAAATCTAAGTTAAAATGAACTTTAGTTTCAAATTTAAAAAGAAGATTTAAATTTGAAAGTTGAAATTAAGAAAGAATTGAATTTCTAAAAGTTTGAAATGTATTTGACTTCAAATTCTTATGATTTGATCTCTAAGACAAACTTTTGTTTTGTCTTGAAATTTAAATAAGTTTTAAAATTTTCAAACTTTGATAAGTTTAAATTACTTTTAATTTAAACTTGTATTTAAAAATGGAAATTTTAAAGTAGTTTAAAAAGTACTTTATTTCAATTAAATTGTTATAAACATAATCAAGTTATGTTTTATTTTGAAAATTTGATTAAGATTTATGTTTTAAAAAAATTAATTAAATGGTAATTAAGGTTAATTAATTAATGTGATTAATTAATTAAATTTGGAATTAATAATTGATTAATGATTAATCAATTTTAAATTAAGATCATTAATTAAGTTATTAATTAATGATAAATGAATAATAGTTATGTAATTAAGTTTTTATTTAAGGTTAATTAATTTTACAATTAACTTTAATTAATAAATGAATAAAGATAATTTAAATGGTAATTAATTTAGGATAATTACTTTATAAAATAATTAAAGAATGGTTAATGAAGGTCATTAACCAGGATTATTTAACAATTAATTAATGTAGTTAATTTTTATAATTAATTAGATTAATTAATTTATTAATTAATCAATTGTGAAGGGTTTGAGTAATTACTTGATAAAGTAATTAGGAAATTAATTACTTAATGTAATTAATTTAATTTAATGAGATTGTTTATTTTAATTAATTAAGTTTAATTAATTATAAACACTTGAGTTTTATAAATAATTACTTTATGTAGTTAATGATTTGGAATTACTTAGTTAAGTAATTGTTTAATAATTACAGATTGTAATTAAGGAGATGTTTAAATATGAGATAAGTTGGATTAATTATTTAGTAATTAATCAAATAATTAACTAAGAAATTAATTTAAGGATAATTAATTTGGTTTAATGTGGTAATTAAGTTAGTTAATTATTTAGAGTAATTAATTTAAGGATTAATTAGGATCATTAATTATTTTAATTAATGATGTAATTAAAGTTGATTAATTATGATTAATTAATCAATAATAGGTAATTAAAGGTAATTAATTAATGTAATTAATTAAGGATTAATGGAATTAATTATGATTAATTAATTAATTGAAGTAATTAAAGGTTAATTACTGTTTAGTTGAGAATAATTAATTTGTGAAATTAATTAAGGATAATTACATGAATGTAATTAAGTATAATTGATCAAGAGTGATTAATTAAAGTAATTTATGATTGATTAATTGATTGTAATCAATTAAATGGTTGAGTAAGCAAGATCTTTATTGTGAAGTAATTAATTTTATTTTAAATTAATTATAGATGAAGTAATTAATTTAATTCATTTTAAATTAATTAGAGATAGTTAATTTAATTCATTTTAAATTAATTATAGAATAATGAGTAAATCATTTCTTATGGATGAATGGTTGAACTTGATTGTCTTGGATGCTATGTGGTCTAAGTAACGAGACAAATAATTTTGTGTGGTATGGATGTTTGATTGTGTGGTGATGATAACATAGGTTATCTATTGTGCTGATGATATATGGTATATCTATTGGATATTGATGATATGAATTACCTGTTATGTGATAATGTTGATTATCAGTTATGACTTATGAATTATCTATCCGTGTGTATATAGATACTGCAATTGAATTGTTTTAAACCTTTAAAACAAGTTGGACCTTAAAAGACACGCTTTGGTTTTCGATGAGACCGGGATCGGGTTTCCATATTTGGATATCCGAAAACCACATCGATTCCAAATAACGTTAGGTCGTGAATCAAAATGGAGCTGTGTGAAGACTCGAGGTGTAAGGACTATGAGTCATTATAACTCTGTGGGTGATTCCGTAATGAGTTGACGGAATTAGTTCTTATAGATTCGAGATGGTGGTTCAGAGTGCAAGGGTTATTGTCGTTAACTCTGAGGGTGATTCCAAAATGAGTGTAACGAGATAATGCCTTCGGTCTCGTTCGAACCCGGAACGAACTTGTATGGATCGAATGCTTTCAGAACATCGTCAGGTGGACGATGAGCATTCTAAGTGATATGTCCTATAAAGGTAATCGTAGCCTCAAGCCTCATCAACCGGGAATGGCTAAAACAGGGGAGGTGCAGCAAAGCTTCGTGGGTCGCACCCACTGGAGAGCAAGATTGATCCCTATCTAGAAGTCCCTTTATATTCGGGTGTGTGGGTGGTTGCTAGCTACAACCACGGGGTTGTCTTGTTCGGAACTATTCAGTAAGGAATGGGTCCGGCTTTGTGTTGCAGGGGGTCGGGAGTGATCCTCGGTATGTTGATCTAGGCCACGTACTGTGACGGGCGTTACCCCAGTAGCCCTGCCATTGTATGGAATCCAAAATCCAATAAGTGCCAACGGTTTTGATTGTATTACCCACTTTTGTGGCTAGTAGCTGGAATTTAATCATGTAACAATTTCGGCTATTTCTTATTTACTTGAAAACCATAGACACTATTATAATATCATCGGATTTCCTAACAAATGTTTTGGTTAGCGTAAGGTAAAAACTTTTCCATGTTTATGTGTGGGAAGTCTTACGTGATACCTTTCTTTTCAAAAGGTTTTTAAAAGTTAAGCAACTTTAACCTGTTACTCACACCAGAGCCATGTCTGACCCGGAGTTTATTTTTGTTTTTCATAAACTCTTGGGTACTCAAATTTTTATGAGTAGTCAAGGGAATTCAGGTTAGGATTCAGGATTAGCTTTGACAAATTGTGGAGGAGCAATGGAGCAGGAGGCTTCTGCGAGTATAGATATATAGAGTTTTCCGCTGTGTGTTCTCTGAGTTGATGTATTGAGTTGTAACTAGACAGGTGTTTATAACTGTCTAGTATGAGTTGTATATCTGTGTACTCTGATGATGGATGTAAACTGTGTAATATTTATGTTATTAATATAAATTATTCGTTTCGTTGTGTAAGATTCTGATGTTGTTTCTTTCTTCTCTTATTTCTTTTCTCTTTTCTATCCCTTTCTTTCTTAATTCATGACGCGATTTTCCGGGAGTGGAAAGTCGGGTCGTGACAGTTGGTATCAGAGCATTAGGCTGAGTGAATACCTAGGCACTGAAGTGTATCTTTCTTTAGGGAGCATTAGGTTGAGTGAATACCTAGGCTCTGTAGTGGTGTCTTTCTTGAGAGAGCGTATTTGAAATTTTTAATATATATATATATATATATATATATATATATATATATATATATATATATATATATATATATCTACTTGTCTGTTGGGTTACCTATTCAGGTTTTCCAATATAAGTTATAAAGGTAGATGGGGTAGTAGTGTGTGTTACACGATTACTACCATTGGTTGGAGTTTGAATGTTTGAGGTTGGAAGTCTTTTTGTCGAGACTGTACACCTAATACCGTCTCGAATGAGTTCTGTAGTGATGAAGAACTTCATTAATCTTTGAAGGAAACCTGTTAAGGTTCAGAGTTTATTTCTGAAGTTGGATGAGTAGAATTTGGATCTGTTGGCTCGGTAGAAGTGAGCGATGGTATTTTGAATACCTCAGGAAGTAGTAGCTGCGTGATGAAATGCAGTAACTATGGATGTTCCCGAAGATGTTTTCTTCGAAACAAGTTAAGGAAGTGAGTCTGCTTCAGTAGTGTGGCTGTGGTCAGCTTGAGTTTCTGTTTGCTTTGAAGTCCGAGTTTCTCAGAGAGCTTTGTTTCGGAATTCTTTGGCATCTGTGGCAGCAGTGTAGTTTGGGGTGTTCTCAGTGTTGGCAAGAGATCTTCTGGCTTAGTAGTATTTCTGAAGTGAAATTCAGAAGCAGTTGAGTGGACCCGTTTCTTCGATGGGTTGGCTGGTTAAGTTTAAGCTGTTCAATTTGGTTAAGGAAGAACAGTTTTTCCTTGGATTTGGTTTGGGTGTTCGCAAAAGTGACTTGCGATTATTTGAGTGTTCCCTTGGGTTATCTGAGTTTTTTTGGATGTCTTCAGGAAGTCAGAGTTGGGTTCGCATCTGGAAATTAAGCTTTTTTATCATCTGGAATTCCAAGAATGGCATCGGTGGTTCATCTTTATAGTAGAATGATTCCAGGAGATTGAGTTGGTGTAGCAGCTCGGAGTTTTGGAGGAACTCCTGAATTATTCTTATGGATTTGTTGAATCATATCTCTGGGGTGTGTTGCCTAGTTTGTGCTTGTGTTCTTCTTCAGCATTCTTTTCTATGTTGGATCAGAGTTGAGTAGCGGAAGCAGTTTGGAAGTGTATCTGCTTTTCTTTTCCAGATAGAAGAAGTTGCTGTCTTCTGAAGTTGAGAAGTTGAGTTTGGGTTGTTGATTTTGGTTGATCTTGAGGAGATCATTTTGTTGCGTTGATTGGTCTAGTTTGTTTCTAGAAGCATCAGCGAAGGTTGAGCTGATCAGTAAGGCTGTGGATAGCCCAGGATCGTCTGAAGAGATTTTGTGGATAAGAATCGAAGGATTTGGACTATGAAGTCGGAGATTTAATTTTGGATAAGTTTTCTCCGATCAAAAGTGAGCTATAAGATTTGGTAAGTCTGAGAAGTTGCTCCGAAGTGTTTTGGATCTTTTTGTGATCTTGGAGAATAAGTGATTGATCTACAGGATTGAATTGCCAGTTTGGATAACTGGGATTCGACGAGTTTCACGTATCTTTGAGGGAGTACGTGTATGATCTATCTCTGGTTGTGGAACCAGCAGTTTTGGAGTTTTGGTTGTTGAGTCAGACTCGTTTGTAGTCTGATATCTTGTCTAGTGTCATAGATATAGCTGTATAGGAGCTTTGTAGCTTCATAGTATTGGTTGTTTGGAATTTCTAGAGCGAGTATCCCGGTAGATATATATATACACCTGGGGGAAACTCGATAGCATTTCATCCAGATTTTGTCTGGATAATTAGATTTGTTTGATTGGTGGAATTGGTTGTTTTGGTTGTTAGCATATGTTTGATATATGCTTGTGTTTATAATTTATAATTTAATGAGATTATTAAATTACCTTTGTTTTAAATTTCGAGGACGAAATTCTTTTAAGGGGGAAGGATTGTAACATCCCGGAATTTTTAACAATATCAATTTATGTGAAGACCCGTAAATCTGTACTCCTTGAATATACACTAATATCCATAGATTAACTCAAGATGAACAGAAATACGAATTATCAATGTTTAAGAAAAAGAAAAAGAGAGAGGAGAGGGAGATAAGAAGATAGAAAATAGAGAATAGAGAAAATAGAAAATAGAACGGAACAGAACACAACACAACAATAACAGAATCTCACAATTCGCAGCGGAACAATCATATAATAATAAATGAATAATCTTTAAACAAAGAACTATATCAGTTATTACATTACATTACATCATATCATAAGAGTGTACAACAACATACAACAACAAACAGCGGAAAAGAAATACTATATAAACTAGTAATACGCCATGCCATCCAGCTTGCCTCCAGCAACTCCAGAAAATATCCTGATAAACCTAACTCTTGACTGCCCGTGTGGAAATTGGTGGGCACCCAGAGTTTAGGAAGGAAAACAATAAACTCCGAGTCAGTCATGTGACTGGTGTGAGAACTCAAAACAGTTTAATTATCTTTAAAATCAAAATAGAGGAATATTTTTAAAGTCAATTCGCAATGCTTTTAAAAATGAGACTACCATAAGGCCTCCCGCACACACACACAATGCAAACGCAGAATCGGAGGAGATTTCTCCTTATGATAGTCAAAGATGCTTGATACGCATTTAAAAAGAACATTTTTTATTATTACTAGTGCATAGTGTAGGAAAAATTCATTTCGAAAGTAGAATATAAATCTTAGCCAACATACGACCATTATCGTATGCCTACTATAGCTAACTATGTTCAATAGCAGGTTACCGCCACATTCCATAGCAGGTTATACAACTAAAACCGTACAAGTCTCGTATTGTTTCTTTGAATTTCCAACGAATGATCAGGCCAAGGAACTTCCCATTGCCACATGAGAATGCCTCTGGATGGACATCCCCGAGAACCAAACCGGATCTCTACCAACACAAGGCCGGGTTACCCCTAACTGAGTAACAACTGACCGAATATGCCATCCCCCGGTCCTTTGGGACCTTTCACCGAGCGCTCGCAATCAATTCACACAATCATAACAAAGTGTTTTCAACATGAGTAAGTATCTGGGCTCCATACCATGATACCACCCTTTTCCAGAAGGAAATGCACACATCCTAAAGGGCGCTACCCCTCATAACCTTGCTGCTTCTTTTCTGTTTTGACCATTCACGGGGTGTGAGGCTCGACGAAGTCACGTCCACAAAAACATACTTTATACAACAGCCATGCTTTGGGTCAACAAATGATCATAGAAATGATCACAAAGATAGACGATCAAATAAACGATCCTATCACAAATAATCAACACAATGATCATTTACAGCAACACTCAGCATGTCATATTACCAAATTGGGAATATATCGCTGATAACCTCCAACTACATAACCTCTGAGCTCGTACGTCTCAGAGAAGGGTGTTAAGCTAAAAGAATAAATTCTTCGCCACCAACAGAAATATATTTGAAAGAAATCGGCTTTATATCTCAATTTGTAATGTCAGACATACAATCCATACAAGTCTGTTCCGGGCTTGAACAAAACCGAAGGCACTTACAAAGAAGTCCTTGCAATCCGAATATCCACAATCCTGATCGGATTCACCATCACATATGGAGAACTCAATACCGTAGCTACTCGGTGCAGAGTCAATCGACAGGTCATCCTATCGCTCTCGCAAATACCGGGTCTTCAACACCGATCTTCAAATGCAATTCATAACGACGTATCACATATTCGGAATGGGTTATACGACCCCATGGTCCTTTCCCGGTTAACCCGAATAGTGAGCGCTTATTCAAAAATAAGTGTGGCATTCAAATTCAAACAAATCACATCAATTACCCATTCAAAGGGAAATATTGATAGTCAGTTATTGAACTATCAATGGATATGCACACATCACCAGTTTCCAAATAATTTTCCAAATTATTTACTTTCCAAAATATCTTTACAAGATATATAATTTTCACACTTCAAAAATAAATCAATATTTATTTTTAAACAAATTCCACTTTCTTTTATAAATTCCATAGTGAATTTATATTCACAATATCTACTGATATACGATTTTCAATAGGTTTCAATATTCCTTTTCAATTTATCTTCTAAAAGATAAATTCTCAAAATATTCACTTTATATTGGAAAACATTTCCATACTTATTAAATAAGTAATTCACGAACCTATTTATTTTCAACACTTGAAAAATATTCAATATACTTAAATCGAGATTAAGTATATATTTCATTCTTTAAGGAAATCATTCTCTTAAACATATTTATTTGGGCCAAAACGAATGTTACGTAAAACATCGTTACGACAGCCCAAAATCAATAGTATAGGGATTCAAATTTAAAATAGATATATAAATCCCAATACTACACAAAACATTTCCTTTCGGAAATCATTTACTATAACAACAGTGTTATAGTCCACCATTTCCTTTTACTCCTCGAAAACGTCTATTTCAACAATAGATGTTGAAATCTATGGTTTCGATTCTCAACATATTTTAAAACATCGTTAGATCGTTTTAATTTTATTTAAAACATCAAATCTAAAATAATTTCTTTAACATATTATTCACTATTCAAAAACGTGAATATACTACGTTGATCAATTTCATCATTTCTATACATTTCATTTTAAAGGATTATTCACAGTCAAAAATGTGAATATAACTCCATTAATAGGTTTCAACAATTTACTTATCAAAATAAGTCGTTTGCGAATTTATAAAACAACGTTTATAAATCCCTTTTCTATTTATTTTATAACAACTTTCTTTTATAAATTCCTTTATTAATCTATTCGATTTATAACTCAATTATAAACTAAAGGTTCATATTATAAGTTAAACACTTATAAAACGATTATTTTACAAAATCGTTTCTTTGAACTTCATAATTATAAATCTTATAACTTATAAGATTGTTTATTTATCCAAAATTCATTCTTTCTATAACTTTATAAATTTTATAAACCTACTGTTTATAAAGTTTCATTTATAACTTCACCGTTTATAATTTTATAAATTTCATTCATTTATGAAATTCATTTTCACTTCATTCCAACACTTATAAAAACTCGTTTTATAATGTCAATATTTCAATTTATAAATATCCATTTATAAATCTCTTATATAAATCAATTCATATTAATCTTTAAAACGTTTTTAAACTCCTTTATTATTTCACCATTTTGATTCATAAAATAATTAAATTTTATAAATCCTATATTTAAACTTTTCACAATAATTCTAAAATCCCAATTAAACTATTTTATAAAATCATTAGCATCATATTCTCAAAAATCAACTTTTAACTATATTTCTCAAAAATCATAATTTTTATAACATTAAAAATTATAACGTTTATTTATTTAAAATGAATCAATTTCCAAACATATAGTATATTTTCAAAAATCACTTTAAAATCATTTTAAAATCCCAAAATCTGGGTCCAATGATGCTACACACCAAATAGTCAATCACGACAACAACGGTATCATATATCGATATGATAATCCATCAAATATCAAAATATCTGAAATCAAATAAATACTGTTGAGGAATCCAGTTGGATCCCTCCAACCTGTTTTCCTGCATCCACAAACATTAGCACAATACCAATTTCGCTCCAGTACGAAATTATCGCGGTATATGGGATTTAAAATATTATCCGCTTAATAGACGGCGCAATAGGGTCTCATCCGCTAAACAAAAAAATGCGGGAAATCAATAACTCCAATATATACATATGCCAATATGTATATATTGCTATTATGTATAATACCAATTTCACTGTTTATGAAATATTCGCGGTATATGTTTTTAATAAATAACATCCGCTTACTAACGGCGCATAATGTCTATTTTAACAATCAATAGATATCAATCAACATTCAAACATGCATTCAAATATTTTAAATCTAACTATTTAAAATAAAATCGAAACTGATTCGATTGAGTGAGAAGTTCTCACCTTGATTTCAATTTCGTTTTAGCGATTTATTTCGAATAAAATTAAACGCGCGTTTAATTTTACACGAAATTTTCACTAAATCCAAACGACTCCAATCCAATTTCATCGCGTAGTGCTCGTCCATACGATTCCAACGCAACTGGTTTCGCGCGTTTTCGACCTCGTATGAAAAAATATGAATATTTGAAGTTACACGATTTTATAAAGCATATAAATTACAATTTTTATTTTCTTTTATAACCTAGAATGCATCAGGGCCCTTGATCTCAAACCCCTTGCATCAGAACCGTAGGACGCAACCCCCCTCCCTCTCTTCTTCACGCGCACGCATCATGTACAGGCCGAACAAAAGAACCCATCACGTTGAACTAGGGTTTTGATTTGCAACCTCAAACGACGACTATACTCGATCACATCACCGCCATGTCGAAGCCCATTGCAAGAGCTACCTCCACCACCCCCAGCATGAAGCTCGGCTGCCCCATGAGCCTACGGTTGCGTGCGCAACATGCCACAAACGGCCCCCTCCTGCTCCTCCTCTAATGCTCCAAACACGATCTCAACCGTATGGATTGAAAGCTTTCGCCAAGATCTTCATCTTTGTAGTTGATCACTTCGCTTGATTGTGAATGGATTGAGAAAGATTGAGGGAGGAAGGAGATTGTTTTCTGGCCGTTTATCAGGGAGGTGGCGGCTAGGGTTTAGAAAATTAGGTTTTTTTTTTAATTTTATGAAGAGAAGGGTGCTATTTATAGAGTTTTGAACGACACTATTCATCCGGGAATTCCGAACTCCGATTTACGCGCCGTAACCAGCGTTTCTAGGGTTTACCCCGCGTTCCGGACACAATGGAACAGGTTTCGAAAGCTAATTCGGACATCTGTGCGAGTTATGGCAACAAACGATCGATTTAAATTAAACCGATTTAAACGATTTTCTAGGCGTTTTAATTTGTACCGGACAAACGGTAAATCCAATTGACTTGAAATTTGAAACCTTACAATAATATCACATTACGGATCCGATGAAACTGGTTTCGTCGAAATCCGAGACTTTTTGGAAAATGGCTATTTTAACTCGCCAAATAAAAATTAAAAATAATTCGATGCGTTTCGAGCTGCCACGATCAAACGGTAACTCCGATTGACACGAAATTTGAAATCCGGTAATAACTAACTATTACGAATCCAATGGAACTGGTTTCGTTCAATTCTGAGACTGTTCAAAAATTGACTATTTTCACTAGTCGATTTTAATATTAAAATATTCAATTTTCACAAATTAACTTTTAATTCGATTTTAAAAGTTTTAAAATATCATTCTAACTCCAACATGATAAAATAAAATTTTACAAATCATTTTCAATCATATTTAACGCAATTTTCAATTATTTCCATAATTTAACATATTAAATTATTGATTTAATTATCCCATTAAATCCAATTATTCAAAATAAAATTTATTTGACTCATAAATTCACTTATTAATATTTAAAATTAATTAAATATTCAAATTTTAATTTCTAAAAATTCTGGTTCGTTATAATCTTCCCCCCTTAAAAGAATTTCGTCCTCGAAATTAAAAAGTAAGAAAAGTTACAGAATTTATTAATTTTCCCAAAATTCATAATTAAACTTCTTACAATATTTTACTAAGTTTTCAAATCATACTTAGTTATCTTTTCAAAAGCAATTACTATTGTTTAACTTTCAATTTCAAAAATCAAAGTTAAAGTTTTCAAAATTTTCCAAATTTTCTCAAATTTTTTCTAACGCCTTAAATTTTCGGAAAAATTCGCCATAGTCTCCTTTGCGTGGCTCGATCCGAAAAAAAAATGACAGTATATATATCACAAATATACATCTCATCAAGTAATGAGGCATCCCGAAGGGAAAAAATGTAAAAGTACGGTATGTAATCCAAGATATGTACCTTATATTTTATTAGCGAGCATATACGGCTAATATAGCGCGAAAGCGAGCTCCAAATGCGAAGCAAACGCGATCCGCACCTACTAATCACTCAACAAACAACATGAGAACATGTATATATGAAAATAGTATCGATATACAACATATAGCAAAATAATAACTATATATGTCAACATAGCAAATGCAACTAAACAACAAATGCAATATATATTCAACCATCAACCAACTATAATCCATAACCAATAAATATTCATTCATATACTCATTAATATTCAATGAAATGGTTTTCAGTTTAAATCATATTTGATTCATTAACAGTGGATGTTTTTACTAACATTCATTTTCAATTAGTTTATATTCACTAATTCATATTCAAGTTGGTTCACTTCCAAATTAAATTCAATTCTATTTAAGATTCACTTAACTTCCAATTGAATTTTAATTACTTTAGCTTTCAATTTCATTAACTCAATTTCATTAACACTTAATGAATTATATACAATCAACTAACAATAATCATATAACAACCAAAGTATATTCACTTTACATTTAATCTCATTGGTTTAATTAAATTGATTTTCATTCAATTATTCAACTTCCAATAACATTAGATTTTAATGAATTACACTTACATTCATTATTTCATATCAACTAAATTCACATTCAATTGATTAACATTTAATCCATTCATTCAATTCAATTATAAAAGTTGAATTTCATTTACATAACTTAAGTTCACATTTATCACTTCACTTTATTAATTTACTTTGATACTAATATCAACTTCATTCAACTTCTCTTAAGTTATATTTCCATTTAACTTTAATTTCATTTTTATTTCAACTCACATTCATAAATATATCCATATAGTTTCACTTCTTATATATATAATTTTATTTCACAATTGTAAATCACTTTAATTTTAATTCAATTCTTATAATCCTTTTTACTTATACAATTATTCTTTTGTTTAGATTATTCAAACAACTAAACAATCAACTTATATACACTTTAATAATTTTGAAAAATTATTTCTTTATATATAAAAATATAATCAAGGTAAAATTATTTCATTTACCCAATTTAAAATTAATATTGTGTCGAATTGTTCTATTCAAGTGTTTAGAAACCCCTTCGGCATAGTTGTACAGACCGTGCTGACGAAAGTTCATATGCCACTCAATAAACCAATCATCACAATATAAAACAATTTATATTCACTAACAAATACGCTCTTATAGCTATTATTACACTCAACTCATTTTAGAGCACTACTGACTCTATCTCTAATGAGTAGTACCCAACAGAACCATGGTTGTCGCTTAACCATATGCTTTGATACCACCTGTGAAGACCCGTAAATCCGTACTCCTTGAATATACACTAATCTCCATAGATTAACTCAAGATGAACAGAAATACGAATTATCAATGTTTAAGAAAAAGAAAAAGAGAGAGGAGAGGGAGATAAGAAGATAGAAAATAGAGAATAGAGAAAATAGAAAATAGAACGGAACAGAACACAACACAACAATAACAGAATCTCACAATTCGCAGCGGAACAATCATATAATAATAAATGAATAATCTTTAAACAAAGAACTATATCAGTTATTACATTACATTACATCATATCATCAGAGTGTACAACAACATACAACAACAAACAGCGGAAAAGAAATACTATATAAACTAGTAATACGCCATGCCATCCAGCTTGCCTCCAGCAACTCCAGAAAATATCCTGATAAACCTAACTCTTGGCTGCCCGTGTGGAAATTGGTGGGCACCCAGAGTTTAGGAAGGAAAACAATAAACTCCGAGTCAGTCATGTGACTGGTGTGAGAACTCAAAACAGTTTAATTATCTTTAAAATCAAAATAGAGGAATATTTTTAAAGTCAATTCGCAATGCTTTTAAAAATGAGACTACCATAAGGCCTCCCGCACACACACACAACGCAAACGCAGAATCGGAGGAGATTTCTCCTTATGATAGTCAAAGATGCTTGATACGCATTTAAAAAGAACATTTTTTATTATTACTAGTGCATAGTGTAGGAAAAATTCATTTCGAAAGTAGAATATAAATCTTAGCCAACATACGACCATTATCGTATGCCTACTATAGCTAACTATGTTCAATAGCAGAGTACTACAGACTCTATTAAATGAGTAATCCCCACCAGAGCCAAGGTTCTCTCTTAACCTTTCAGCTCTGATACCAAATGTAACGACTCGAAATTTTTGAAGCCGAAATATTCCAGATAATTATGAAAAAGAAGAAAGAGATAGAAGAAGAAGAAGATCAGAAATACCAACACCTCACATTCGCAGCGGATAATATATAATAACAAATAATAATAGTTTACAAAAGCATTCTGTATCTGTCAATTACATCTATAATACATCAGAGTTACACATATAACAGACATTGAATATTCACAATTATCATGTCATAGATATACAACAATATAATACAGCGGAAACACTCCATACGTTCTTGCCATCCAGCTCGCCTCCTGAGCTCCAGAACGTCCTTACCTGAAAATCTGCAATACTCGGTCTGACCCGAGCATTACACCAAAGTAACACTCGGGTCGGGCTGGAAACCAGCGTGAGTAAACCCATCTAATATGGAATACAAACATACAACTTTTATAGAACCCGGGGTCACTCAAACCAATTTTACAAGTTCACAATATGTTATAGACATAACTTATTTCACACATAAGTTTCTAAGGACCAAAATTTAGATCAAATAGTCCGATTCATTTAAATCGATTCATTCCAACCTATTAATCTCACATATCAATTTGTAAGAATTCGAAGTGGTTTCGGGTATTTCCGAATACCCGAACCTGGTCTCTTCGAGTCTCATGTCATCCTAATCCAAGTTATCCAAATGAAATACACAACATTTCATATCAGAGATAACCACTCAATTGAAGCATCCAATGCAATTCAATCATCCATAAGCAAACTTGATCACTTCCAAATTAATTCAATTGATTCTAATTGAATTTCTAACATCAATCACTTAGATTCTCTCATTTAACATTCATTAATTCCAAATCAATTAATTAGCCAACCCTTCATTATTCGTCTTAATTAATCACCCTGGATTAATTATTTTCAATTACATTCAAGTATTATCTTTAACTAATTTCACAATATTAATTATTCTTAACCAAAATCAATAAGTAATCTTAATTACTTCATAAATTAATTAACTATATTAATTACATTAATTCTTAACTACTTATATTAATTAATTTTCCATAAGTCGCTTATTATTGATTAATTAATCAATCGTTAATTACGTCATTAATTATATGAATTAAGGATTTCCAATTATATTTAATTTATCCTAATCAAAATTTAATTACATTAATTAAAACACAGTATTAATCATTTCCGATTAATCCCAAACTTTACTTAACTAACTCTTTTTATTTACTTCATTAAATAAATCAATTACTCCTTAATTAACCATCTTAATTAATCTCTCGATTAATTTCACAAAGTAATTATATTTTATTAATTACATTAAGTAATTATCTATCAAACCATCCATTGATTATTTTAAATTAATCAAACTTAATTAATTAACTTAAACCTTCATTAATTAATTCAAAACCCTTAATTACTAAATTAATCAACCCAAATCATAAATTAATTGAATTAATTAATTATACATTTTAATTACCCTTCTAATTTGATGAATCACGTATCATTAAGCCCTTATTAACAAAGAAAACATTTTCGTATTTATGACGTAAGTTTAAAAATAATTTTAAAAACCCAAATACTTCAAGTCAAACCACAATTAACTCAAGAAATAACCAAAACTAAAATCAACAGATCATCAGTACACATTCAAATAATTCAATCATTCATCCAATTATTTAAATTTAACTGTTTAAATTTAAATAAAAATCCAACAGAGTGAGATTTACTCACCTTTCAATTTGGCTTGCAATCCACTTCAATTCAATTTTGTCTTCACAGTTTTGAGCTTGTATAAACAATTTATATGGTTCTTATTAACATTTGAAATGATCTAAAATGATTTACCACCAAATAAATTCAATCAAATAATTTGTTCGATTTAAAATTGATTTTTAAATTTTAAAGTGTTTTAACCAACTAAAATTTTCTTTTGAAGTCTCCTACGTTTACAAAAATCATTCATACCTAATTTCCAAACTGAGGCATTTTTTTTTAACAGCATATTTTTACTCAATTAACTTGTTAAATTGAAATTTAACATACCAAAAGTTTAAGTTATCTCACCTAAATCGCCGTAGAAGCTACCTTATCTGTTCGAACTTTGAAGAGCTCCCCTTTGCCACTGCTCAGACCCTCACACACACGCAACACCCAAAAAAACCCCAAACTCGATTTCGTCATACCCCATCACGCCTCCATCATATAGGCGAATCTGCTTCCCTCGTGGCTGCATGCACGAGAAAATACCCAAATCGAAGTCAAGAATCGCCTCATGACCTTCTCTATGGTGACTTCTTCTATCGTGACTCCCCTTCACACGGTCGTGTTCGAGCTCGTGACACAATCTATCCATGCCTGCCCCACGAACGAACCCAAACCCCCAAACTGGAAAGAGGATCCTCCAATTGAGAACTCCTCACACGTGTGTGGGGTTGCACGTCCTTCCCTTCGCTCATTCGAACGCGGCATCCATGCCGATTTCCAGATGCATGAATTTCTCGATCTGACGAACGACTTCGCCCCCCTCTTTTTTTAGAGAACGAATTCGTGGATTCAACTGGAGGGAGCGGCCATTTGTTGTTTTTTTTTTAAACTTTGAATGATTTTTGATCTCGACCATAAAGGAAAGGCACGGTTCTTTATAGATTTGGACCAAGAAGAGAAACAAATATCTACTTTTTTTTATTTATTTTATCAACGAAGAAGTATATGAGGGAAGCTAAGGAAACGTATTAAAAATTTAGAATGGCTTCACGAGTATGATTGTTTATTTTAATTTTATTGTATTATCGGTTTTAATTTCAATGTGTTTCTCAACCATACGATCGAACGGTAAATCCAAATGCTACGAAAATTGAAATCCGATAATGACTAACCATTACGGCAAATGGAACTGTTCGTCGAGTTCCGAGACTATGCCTCAGAAGGCTTATTTTTAAATATCGATTTAAACGATAAATTTTCAAAACTGAACATATCGCCTTCAAATTAAATTCCAACCATTCTATTATCTTCAGTAACATCATTAAAAATTTTATAATCCTTTAAATTATTTTTAACAGGCTTAAAACTTCAAATTCAACATTTTACCCAATTCTCAGTTTATTAAATCTAATAACTTAATTGTTATTAATAATAATATTTGAATTCAAGTTAAAAATTAACTTTTAAATATTTAAAATCAATTAATTATTCCAATTTAAATTGTTAAAAATTCCGGGTCGTCACAGAATGACACACCCTAAAGGGCGCGACCCTCATAACCTTACCACATCTTTCCTGTTTTGACCATTTCCGGGGTGTAAGGTCCTGATGCAGTCTCGTCCACAAAACTACGCTTTATACAAAAGCCATGCTTTGATCAAAAAATGTTCACACAGCAGCACTCAGCTTGCCACACTACCAAATTGGAAGTATATCACTGATAACTACCAACTACATAACCTCCGAGCTCGTACCTCTCAGAGAAGGGTGTTAAGCTAAGATAATAAATTCTCCACCACCAAATAGAAATGTATTTGATAGAGATCAGTTTTATATCTCAAAGTGTAATGTCAGATATACGACCATACAATTCCGTTCTGGGTTCGAACAGAACTGAAGGCACTTCGTCCAATAAAGGAAGAAGCCCTTGCAATCCGGGTATCCACAATCCCGATCAGACTCCCCATCACATATGGAGATCTCTATACTGGAGCAACTCAGTGTAGAGTCATTCGACAGGTTATCCTATCGTTCTCGAAGACACCTAGCCTTCACCACCGGTCTTCAATTGCAATCCATAACGTCGTATCACTATTCGGAATGGGTTATATGACACAAAGTCCTCTCCTGGCTAAACCGATAGTGAGCGCAATATTTAAAAGCATATGGATATGGGATTTCAATTAATTCACAACTTTTAAAAACCGAAAACCTTTCTTCAAATGGTTTAAACAAATTATCATTTCAAATCTTTAAACAAAAAGATTCATTTCATAAAGTTCACCCAGTTTCACAAAGATCCATTCACATATTTCAAAACAATTTCCATTTCAATTAGGATTAACTCATCCAATCTTTAAATCAAAGATTTAACTTATAGCTTTCAAACTCGTTTCCAAAGATTTATTCATAACCTGAAAACCATTTTCATTTCAAACTTGAAATCCCTTTAACACAAATTGGAAATTCATTTCTTATACGAAAGATTTTATTATTTGAAAACAAATAGTTTTCATTTCGAAAAAATTCGATTTCATTTATACAAGTTAAAATCTTTGGGTTAAATTCAAATTCCCAGAACAACACTTTAAAAATGGTTTTAAACCTATATAAACTTGTAGCACCTTTTTAAATCATAAATAGAATTCAATTTTAAAATTTTAAATTCAAATTCAAATCAAATTTCAAAACGAAATCAAGTTATTCAAAAATAACTTTTATCTTTGAAATTCCTTTTCAAAAGCTTTTCACTTTAAACCCAATCCATTTCCAAAATCATTTGGATTGAAGATTCAATTTTAAAACCATTTCAAAAATCTGTGACTTAACCAATTTCCTCGTCCAATCCATATTTATGTGTGTATAAGTGCGGTCCAGGGTTTTACACAATAAAATTGCAACATCATCAATCAACACAGATTCAAATACAGCGATATATTTGATAAGCGGTATAAACTATCACGCTTATCTTTATTCACAAATCACAGATAAATAACATAGGTACATCGTAGATAAAAAAATTACATTCATCACAGATAATAAGTTACATTTCGCATCTTAATCATATCACTGAACATCATATATCAGGGATAATAAGTTACATTTCACAGCTTAATCATATCACAGAACATCATATATCAAGGATATCACACAATTCAAAGCATCCAATTCAATCCAATCATTCATAAGTAAGATCAGTTAATTTTCTAATTAATTCAAATCAGATTAATTACTTATGAATTACTAATCCTGGTTAATTAACATTAATAATTACAAATCATTTTGATTAATTATTCTTTAAACATTTATTAATCAACCATTAATAATAAATTAATTAACCTTTAATTATAATTCATCAATCTTTAATTATTAAATAATTAACCTTTAACTATTTAATTAACCATTTAATTAATTATCTTTAATTAATTAATTAACCCTTAATTAATTAATTACCATTAAATTAATTATCCTTAATTAGTTACGATAAGTGAATATCCCTAATCTTAAATCAATGTTAATCACTTGATTAATCCACCTTTAATCATTAATTAATTACTTTTAATTAAGTAATTATCTTTAAGCAATTAGTTACCTTTAATTGCTTTCATTAATTAATTTTCATTAATTAATTACATTAATTAATTAATTAATCCTTAATTATAAATTAATTAACCTTATATTAATAATTAATTATCTTTAATTAATTGCAATAATTAATTAATTAATCTTTACTTAATAATCATCTCTTAATCATTTTCATAAATAAATTAACTTTTAATTAATTAATTACTTTCAAATTAATTACCTTAATGAATTAATCACATTAATTAATTATTCTTTAAATTAATTAATCTTTAAACACCTGATTTCTCAATCTTTAATCATAAATTACCCATCCTTAATTACTTTCATTAAGTACTTACCTTTTAAGTAATTAATTATGAATTGATTAACCTTTAATTAATTAAGCTTTAATTACTTGATAAATCAAACTTAAATCATTAACAATTTACCTTAATTAATTAAAGATAAACCTTTTTATCTTAATTCATTACTTAATTACATCATCTAAATTAAATGCTTGAAATCATTTTTATACAAAAATATTGATTAATTAAAGTTCAATACACTTACCATAATCACCTTTTAAAATCAATAAATTTTTCAAAACAATTTAAAACATTTAGCCTTAACATTTTTTTTCTTCGAAATTTGTTTGAAAGCTTGTTAACATTTACATTTTATTAAAAACTCATTAATACTTGAAACTTGATTATACTTCTTATTTGAAAGCCTGGTTACTTAAAACGCAACTCAAAACTCGAGCCAAATGATCACAAACCCGAACACATTCCCGAGCCAGCTACCAATCTTCCTGAGAAAATCACAAACAACTTCGAGCAATGATCCGAGCATCCTCCTTTCTTCCCCAACCCAACAAAACAACCCAGATGCACTCAAACACCTCGTGCATGTGCATCGTTGACTGAAGCTTATTCGATCAATCCCAACCACCTCGCCACATCATTGGCAACACACACGACTAGCCCGACCATCCATCATCATCGATTTCCTCAGAAATCAAAATCGAGCATATCAACTAGACCTATAACAGCATAGTTCAATCCAAATCGTTCTGCCTCGCCAACCCCCGTCACCAGTGACTTCGCCGCTCCACTAAAATCTTTGCCATAGTCCCCTACTTCTTTCCGCCGGCCACGATTCCACTCGATGCAACAATGTTGGCGAATTTCAGCTCCAAACTTCGACGAGCAAATTTGGTTTAAAACCCTGTATAGACAACGTTCAGCCATCACAGTAGCTTATAATTCAAACAAGTATTTTTCCTAGATTCATCAACCTTGATGCTATCTTTGATCCAAAACACAACCCTAGAACTATCGACGATCATTAGAGATTGACGAAAATGTCAATCCCGTTCATCCTATATTTTCTCACAAATTAATAAATTAAAATCTTGAAATGATATTCAAAAGTCGTTATTACGAAATGCGAATCCGTTCATATAATTGAAACTCGAAATTAAATCATTTGATTTTTCACTTTATATTGATCATTACTGTAAATTATTATTTCCAAAATATTTGCTTAATAATTTTTCTCTAATAATATTTTTAGATATAACTTTACATTGTTATAAACAATTTTCTTTCATACATTATAATCAAATTTTTATTATACGAAGAGATATACATTTTTTTCTTGAACTTTTAAGGACCTGTTACTTAACAGAGCCGTATAGATATACATATATAGGCATGCACACTTATTCAGACATATATATATATATATATATATATATATACCCATATTCAACATGCAAGCATAAATTTAATCATATATTAATAGATCATCACATGAAATCAAGGTGTGAACCAGATTTAAAGATTTAGGGTGTAATTTGCTCATCTAATCTCAGAAGGCAGGGACAGTGAAGCCTGGAAATGCTCTGAGAAACTTGGAACTTAGCATTTTGATTTAACTGGATTTGCTTTTAAACTTGCCTGATCTTTGCATTGCTTGATTGTTTTCTAGATTTCAGTTTTGCTTTGAACTTAATTTACTTGTTGATTGACATGCACCCGAGCTTTGAATTCTTTTGTTTTCTAGGTTGAAACTTTTGATTTTTCCTTGCTTTTAAACTGGGCTTTGGATTGCTTATAGTTTGATTTCTAACTTGCTTGTTTTTTTTCCCAGATTTGGTTTTGCTTTGAATTTCAGGTTGAAGGTGTTTGAATCCTAGATTTTTCTCTTAAATGATGAGATGATCTTTGTTTTTCAAGTTTGTAATTTTAGTTTGATTTATTTATTTTTTCTTTTTAGTTCTCTGGTTTTGAAAAATAGAAATGTGTAAAAGAAATTTGGAGAGCAAAAGTGTAGGTATACATAATCTTGTAATTCTTTTACTAAAAATTTTAAAATGAAGGTGACACTTGTAATTTTGTTAACCAAAACTATTACACTTGTTTACTTACTTGCTAAATTTTTGAACACTTGTCATTTTATATTTCTCTTTAATATACACTTGTATTTGTATGATTTAATTCCTTTACTGTTGTAAATATTTGTATTTTTATGTTTAAATCCCTTGGTTTAAAATTTATGTTTATATGTTTACAAATTATACTTGTTTTCAAATATATAAGAAATCATTTTAAATCTTAAATTAAATATCATTTTATAAATTTACAACTTTATAAGAAAATGAGTTTGAATTCTAATTATACTAAATAAACAAACATATACAAATTACATTTAGTTATATATGAATTTAAACTTTAACTTAAGTTATTATACTCAAAATAATACTAGTGTTGAAAATGTTCAATTTTAATCTTTTAGAAAATTATTATATTTTTAAATCCAAATCATTTTACTAAGTCATATATTTAAAGTTTTAAATTCAAAGTCAATATTCAAATTCAAATTTACTCATATATCCATATACATATATATTTCAAATTCAAATAATTCTAAAACATGTATTATTTTGAATTCTTAAACTCAAATGAGATTTACAATATATATATATATACACACACAAATCAATACTTATTTTATTTATTTTGAAAATTTCAAATTAATTCCAAAATTTATCCCATAATTTTTATATTAATTACCAAATATTCCAAAGTTTAATTCCAAAGGTTAAATTACTTATCAAATTATTTTAGCTAAAATCCAGGAATATATAGTGGCTTGCTTGTGAGAAGCGATAAGGCTACCGAATATTAGTAGTATAGAAGGTGTAGTTCCTAGCGACTAGCTTGAGAAAAGTGATAAAGGCATTGCGGGAACTATGCTTGCTATGTGTGGGTCGAAGGAAAAGGCCACTAGTTCCCTATCATGTTGGAAATCCAATTATAATACGAGCTTTACGGTTTTGATTGTATTCCCAAAATAGTTGTAATGCTTTGCAAACATTTTAGTTACCCCTTTTGGTATCATATATTCCATCCAGGTATATTCCGTTGACCTAGTTCAGATATATTACCATAGTCTTAGTCCTTGTATTGATACTTTCATTGTGTATATATTTATTTAAAAAGTGCTTTCAAACCAATGTCATTAAGAATAATATCAAATGTTTTGATATATGGTATTTTGGTTATCGTAAGATAAAAAGCCGTCCATATTTATGTGTAGGGTAGTCTTATGAGATACCCTACTTTGCAAAGGATATTTAACCGGCATCAATTTTTTAATCGAGTATCTCACACTGGTTTATCAAGACCGATCCGAGTATTTTTAATACTCGAGTCAGACTCGAGTAATTTCAGATTTAGTTGAAGACGGTTGGAGTTTTAAGAGTAAAGTGGAGATCTTCATCTACATATGGACGTATTCTATTATCCGCTGCATCTATTGCATTTTTTTTTCTTTTTTCAGCATTTGTAAGGATAGAGGGTTCATAACTATCCAGGCTGAACCTAGGTTGGACTCTGATATTGTGTTCAAAATTTTCCGTTGTTAAGGCTATATATTGAAATAGTATATGTTATTCCATTTGTATGAGATTTTGTTCTATCCTTATTTTCTTTTTCCCTTAACAAAATGGGTTTTTCGATACTTGGATTTGCAGCATGAGGATATATTGATGTCAATTTTTAAGAGTCAAAAATCTCAGTGTTATAAAGTCTTTCTTAAGATTTGTGAACATACTTATAACATTGAGATAAGTACATGAGTACACTTCAAAGTATTGAAAAGGTAGTGTTTTGTGAATATACTTATATCGTTGATATAAGTATGTAGAAAAGTATGCTAAGTATTGAAAGTTAAAATGTTATGTGAGTATACTTGTACAGTTGGGATAAGTGTATCAATAAGTTCCAAGTATTGAAAATAGTAGAGAAGAGTTTATGACCATATCATTGTCAAAATATTTTAATACAAAAATTTACAAAGTGGTTTTAATTAATAAAAAGATTTATTAAAGAGGCTTAGTGGTTGCTTTGTGCTTAACTGTGCTTGGTTAAATCTCAAGTTCAATTGTTATTTTATTTGATAGTTAAATAATCGACTATTAAATCTTGGCCAGTTTTAAAACTTGGCCAGTTTTAAAACTTGTTATCGGTTCGGATAGACTAGGATCTGATGTATTATTCGAAAACCAATTTGAACCGGCATAAGCCTATGAATTGAAGACATATTGAAGATAATGGAATTGAAGACGGCGTTCTTTGAAGTGCAAGGGCTACTTGCTACTGATCCCGAGGGTGACTCCAAAAGGGATGTAGTAGAAGTAGTGTCTTCAGTTTGTGTATATCTTGAACAACTTGTTTGGATGAATACGGGTATTGCATCATTGCTTGGAGGGCAATGTTAGCATTCTAAACGGGATTTGCTAAAAAGATAAAATGTAGTCTTAAGCCTACACCCAAAAATGACAAAATTAGGGAAGATGCAGCAGAGCTATGTGGATCGCACCCATTAAGGTATGTCATCACCCTTCAAGATCACTGTTGATGGATTTATAGACTTGATATGTGCATTAGAGCTATTGAAGAAAAAGGTTGCAAGCCAACCGAAGCCATGACATATACGACACTGTCCAGTGAGGGTTAAGCCGGTCTGTGTTAGTAGAGGGTCTAGATGAGGCCCATGGTACATTTTCTAGAGGTGTATTATGATAGGTGGTACCCCGGTGCCTTGTCATTGTATGAAATCCATTTTCCAATAAATGCCTTCGTACTTAGTTTTATACCTATTATGCTGGAATTTAATTAATGTAACAATTTTAGTTATGATTAAATATTTATTTAAACCTAGACCTTATTATAACATCACAAGATTTCTATGAAATGGTTTGGTTATCGTATGGTAAAAACCCATCTGTATTTATGTGTGGCGTGGTTTTACGAGATACCTTTATTTTTGAAATGTTTTTTACATTAAAATCCGTATGATTTATGTTTCTCACGCTGGTTTACCAGACCGATCCAGACGTTATCTTCTTATAATGCTCAGGTCAGCTCGAGCATATTTTCATATTTAGTTATGGATGCTTTGGAGCTTCAGGAGTCGAGCTGGATACCTCCAAGACTTATTTACATATATTTTATTTCTATTACATTGGTTGTTTATGTTTATCAGCATTTGTGAGGACAGGTTGTTATAACTATCCAGGATGATAATAAATAGTTACTCTATTGATGTATGTATGTTACAATTTAATTTTGTAAAGATACGTTATATATTATATATTACTCATCGCGTTATGAGATTCTATTCTTTCTTACCTTTTCTTTTCCATCAATAAGTTTTCTTTCAGGCATTTGGATGCTCGACATGTTAATACCGTGGATGTATTAGTGTCGACTTCTGAGAATCGAAAAATCTTGTTGTTTCAAGTGGTATTAGAGCTTTGGTTGAGTGAACACATAGGCTTTGGTGGGGTAAACTCATTGGAGATAGGGTTAGTAATACCCCATAATGAGTTTGAGTGCATAGATATGAGCTTGTATTTGTTAGTGCTATAAAAATGTTTTATATTGTGTTGATTTATCGGTTGAGTGGCTTATGAATTCTGATCGATACAATGGGTAAAACTGTATCGATAGGGGATTTTAAACACTTCAACTAGGAATACCAACATGGTATTGTTTTGAAATTTGGTAATGAAATAATTTTACCTATATTTATATTTTATGTATAAAAAGGATAATTTTCAGAAATTGATATAGTTATTTATGGTGTGATAGTTTGTTTGGGGATAATAATATTCAGTTATTATCATTTATTGTTTAATCATTTATGCTCGACCAGTTTATGAGCATTTATTATTTGATTGAATTAAATATGAACACCTTATGAATTCAATTTCACAGTTTAACTATAAGGCGTTCGGTGATAATGTTGCATTAAAATTTAATTTTAGTAAAAGTTGTTTATTTAATCTAAATAAAGATATACGTTGGTGAAGTGAAATTATATAGTATGATTGATATATAGAATTTATAAATAAGAAGGATTTAAACTGAGAATTTGAGAACTTAAATCTTGGTGTTTTGAAAATTGTTTTTCAAAGTTTTGGTGAAAAGAATAGTAGTTTTTTTAAAAGTAACGATGAATAAAAATATTTTTAAAGGATTTGAAATGAGATAGAAAGCACCGAATCACTTCTGTCACTGGAAAAAAACTACGACGACGACTGCAGCATCATCGGCGTTCATTTTCAAGTTTCTAAGTGATGGATGCTACCATAGTAATTTGCTATAGAATTATTTTGGTAAAACAAATTTTGTTTTAAATCCCAACGGTGTGATTTTGTACACCAAAGGAGATATGTATATTTTTATTTCAAATAGAGTTGAAATAAAACCCGTATGTTTGTTCTGCAGTTTTCAATTAAGTTATTATATGTACCCATATACCTTATGCATTACAGAAGTTTGGTTTGTGCATCTCATTTTGATTTTTTGTTTGGTAGTTTTCATTTATTGGAATGAAATGGAATTTTCAACGATTTTGGAGGTCAGAAACTTACAAGTTAATTGAGAACTTGAAGCTAAATGTTTTTGTGAAAATATAAGAAAATAAGTTTTTGTAACTTATAAATTTGAGAAGATGATAAGTTAAATACAAGTTTTAAATTTGTTGAATATCCTAGTTAAGTGAAGTAAATAAGATATTGTGTATTTACTCTTAGAATACAGAAGATTATTATGAACTTGAGTTATAAAATGTCAATAACTTAAGAAAAGCTTTATGAAATGGTTCATAAATGATTTAGTATTAAAAGAAATACACTAAGTAAAAATGAATTTGAATAAAAATAAATTAGTCTAGTTAAGAAACCAATGAAATATATACATAAGTTGTACGTAGATCTTTTATTTTCATAACTACTTTTGATCCAGATTCGAGTACGTGATTTCGAGGTGATTTACACCGGTTCGAACGAGGATTTTTCGCTTGATTCTTGACGGAGAACACTTGATACAGATTTTTTATAAGGTTCTGAAGTTATCTGTTATATTATATAACTATGCAAGGAGAACGAATTTTTCTAATCAAGGAACCTGATTCGAGTCCGCACTATGGAAGTCGAGTGGCCAATACTAGTTCAGAAGTGAAATTTGTGTAGTCAACCGAGTGATCGGAATTGATATTACGTATGGATGGGATATGTATATCATAAGGCCTCTAATATAATTATATGATTATGATATTATAAATGCAAGTTATATGATTTTAAGGCATTTATAAGTGAGATACAGGTTCATGGAATCAAAGGCTAGCTTGTTGCTTTTGGTTTCATGAGTAGAGTTTGCTTGCTTGACAAACAGGTGCATGTTTATTGCTTAACAGATGTGTTTGCTATGTGTCATACACACTCTATAAGAAATATAATAAGTATATTTTGTTGATAATGATTTTATGCCCCAGATATGGAAGGCCACTTTTGGGCTTTTGATTTCTTTTGTTGATTTAGGCTAGTTGTGGCGAGCTGTAGATTTTTTGGATCGACACGCGCAAAGGAGGAGTTGCCAAATATTTTCATAACATATGAGACTTCGAAAGTTTAATAACTCATTTTAGTTCATAGTTTTCAAAAGCTAAAGGTTCACACTTTTCTTCCTTTGGGAATTTTAGGTCGAAATTCTTTTAAAAGGCAAAGACTGTAATGATCCGGCATTTTTAAGGTTTCAAATGGAAATATTTAATTTATTTAAATACTCAAATTTGATTCATAGTTAATAAATAGTAAGAAACTAATTATTACTAATACGACTTGATTTTTTTATTTACATATTTTTATTTATTAGATTTTTCCATAATTTTTAATTTGATAAATATTTGAATTATCGTTTGACATATTTTATGGCAAATGATGGTATTTTTGATGTTTTACAGAATTAGATAACCAATGTGTATTATTATTATTATTTTGAGATCGTGTCGTATTTTTGTGCGTGATCGTAAATTGTTTTGTCGTTTGCAATTCGTACGCAAACGGAATTATGTGCAGCGAGATGCCGTAAAATTGCATAATATAACTAACTTAAACACATGGATTTTTTTAACAAGCTAGACTATTCCTCATTCCTTTTTCTTTTTTCATTTTCATTTCCTTATTAAAAAAAGAAAGAAAAGCAACCTTCAAAAATCAAAATGAAATTGTATGCTCAACAAAAGATATATAAAACAAGAATCTTTGGGCATAGATGGACTAGATCTACAGTTATATATGTGTTTGGATGGGTGCGGTCATGTTTATGTCGAAGCTAAACTATGGCAGTGAATCTAGGGTTAAGATTTTTTTTGAGCTCGGGGAGGGGATAGGTGGAACAGAGCTTGGATTTTCATTTGTCGTGTCTAGGAGCGTGGGTGGTGGTCATATGGAGGCGTGCGATCATAGGTAGAAAATTCTGACAATGGGAGCAATTACAGCTAGTGTTTGCTCGTGAATTGATTGATGAAGCTAGAGGTCAAATCGATGGCACAATGGAGCTCGTGGGAGCAAGAGAAGATGAACAGCGTTGGTTAGAGGTGCGGCGGTGCTCCGAGGTGATTTACGACTTTGGACAGGGTGGGATTGACTATAGGTCAGATTTGGGTAGAGGGGATCGAGTATTTCATTTTTAGGGTTGACGAGTCGAGCTTGCGAAGAGAGGATGGTTGCCGAAGTTTGTTCGCCAAATAGTCGCGTGTGTGTGTCAGTAGTCGTGTGTGCATGGTAATGGCGTGTGCGCACTATTCGTGTACATGTGATTGTATTTGGGGTTTTGGAGGGAAGAAAATGAGTGGATAATTAACTTTAACTAGTAATTAATTGGTTGTTTAGTTATTTAAATAATCTCAAATCTTATCAAATATATAACTTTTGCGTATGAGGTTCAATCAAGACGCGGTCTTTTGCTTTACACTCATTGGAGTAATATCTATGAGATAGAACTAGTTTCTTCGAACTTGGAGCAAGTGAAATTTTGAACTAAAATCAAACGTCATAGATCAAAGCAGAATGCTTAAGTGTCTGCTGGAATTTTGGTGAGTTATCTCATATTTGAATTAATACTATATGAAATATAGTATATAAAAATTTATTACTCTTGTGTTTGACCGATTTATTTGGTTAGTTTGATTAAAAAAATTCTTTAAAAATCTAATGTCATATAAAATGGAATAAAATGAATCTAATACAGAAATTCGGATTTCTTACCATTTTGATTTCAAATTTCGGTTATATACCTTTTGATTTTAGTTCCATTTATATATCTATTATATAAATTATTCAATGCTAAAAGTTGGTAGTTTGGCTATATTGGATATGACATTGATATGTTAAAAGTTTGAAACGTTTTTTAGCGATAAAGGTAGTAATAGCATTGGCTAAGTGCTATTGCAGCTATTGACCTCGCTGTATTATTTTGAGATACTGTTAATTGTTGTTTTTATTTGAAAATGGTTTTGATTCGGGTTTTAAAACTGAATCGTTTGGAATTTCTTGATATTTTATTTAAAATGGATTTTTGAACTTCTCTATTTTACTTCAACTTATTTTATTATTCTTTTCTAATATATGTACATATGCAAATGTTTTAAAATTATTTTGGAAAGTATTTATCTTAATAGAAAAGTTATTATATTAATGAATGCTTGTTTTAAAGGAAATAAAAAAGGCTTATCTTTTATTTTAAAATGATTTTGTATTTAAAAGGAGGTAGAAATATTTTGGAATAAATATATTTAAAACGTTTGATACAAGATGTTATATAAAAGGATAGATTTATAAATATTATTTTATAAGTAAAGGATAATCAAATGTATAGTATTTTACAAATGAAAATAATATATTCATAAATAATATTAATTTAGAAGGGAAACGTTACCATTTTGAGAAATTGGATAAGTAATCACGTTTGTCGATTTATACCAATATATGAAATGCTCATTTTATGCAACTATTTGGTTTTATTTTGAAAACAAAGATTTGTGTTAAGAATAAAAGGAGTTTTGTAAATATACATGGAGATTTATAAAAGAAGTTTATAATTATACTTTGAGATTTAATTATAAAAGAAGGTTTATAATTAGAGATGAGTTTTATAAAAGAAGTTTTATAAACAAATTTGAAGATATATAAAAGGAGTTATAGATGAATTTGGAGATTTATAAAATGAGTATTATTAACAGTATTTTTATAGAAAGAATTTTTAAATACAAAAGAGTTTATAAATAGAAAGGAGTTTTATAAAAGAATTTTATAAACGGATTTATAAAAATAATTTCTATAAAAAGAATGAGACCTGATTTCCATAAATGACTATTTTAAATTATGGTGGTATGGAAAGTATTCTTTTCGTACTTAACAGCAAATTCCAAGGTATGAAAACTCATCTTTATCTTAAGAATTAAAATTGTCTATCGGGCAAGGATAGTACGCTAACTTGTCCAAATACATTGTTAACAAAGGAGTAAGACTGTTGAAATCATGAAGTGGTGGTAAGTATATTTGGTCTAATTTCTATACAATCTGTTTACTTACACTGAAGGGAAAGTATTTTGAGTTTATTGTTATTAATGTTTTTAAATGACAATTTTTTTAACCTAATCGAGTATGCTCTTGGAAAATAAAATCTTTCTTAAGATTTGTGGGCATACTTATACCATTGGGATAAGTATATGAGTACATTTTCTAAGTATTGGAAATGTAGTTTTCTATGAATATACATATACCATTGATATAAGTATATGGAAAAGTTTGCTATGTTTTGAAAGTTAAATATTCTGTTAGTATAATTATACGGTTGAGAGAAGAATATCAATGTGTTTTAAGTATCGGAAAGAGTAGAGAAGTGTTTTTGAATATATCTTTGTAAAAGTATTTTAATACAAGAATTTACAAAATGATTTTAATTAATGAAAAGATTAATTAAAGAGGGTTAGTGGTTGCTTTGTGCTTAACCATGCTTGGTTAAATCTCAGGTTGATTTGTTTGTTTATTTGATTATTAAATAATCGACTATCAAATCTTGGCCAATTTTAAAATTATCGCTGTCGGTTCACAAAGACCGAAATCAGATATATTATCCAAAAATCGCTCTATACTAACTTATGCATTCTAATTGGAGACATCTTGAAGATGATGGAATCGAAGATGGCTTATTTTAGGTGCAAGGGCTACCCGTTACTAATCTCGAGGCGATTAAAAAAATGATGTAGTAGTAGAAGTGCATTCGGTTTGTTCATATCTTGAACAACTTGTATGGACGAATATTGAAATTACATTGTTGCTTGAAGGACAATGTTAGCATTTCAAGTGAGATTTGCTAAAAAGGTTAAACAAAGGCTTAAGCCTGACACCCTGGAATGATAATAATCAGGGGACATGCAGCAGGACAATGTGACACGCACCCATTAGGGTATGTCGTCACTCTTCTAGATCACTATTTATGCATTTATGGATTTTTTATATGGATGAGAGCTCTCAAGGAAAAAGGTTGCAAATGACATATATAGTACATCCAGCAAGGGGTAGGCCGATTCTGTGTTGGTGGGGGTCTAGGCGACGTTCTCGATACATTTTCTAGAGGTTTACTATGATAGGTGGTACATGGTGCCTTGTCATTATATGGAATCCATTCTACAATAAGTACCTTCAGACTTAGTTGATATTTATTATGCCAGAATTTAATTAATGTAACAATTTCGTCTATGATTAAATATTTATTTTAAACCCTAGACATTATTATAATATCATAAGATTTCCAACGAAATGGTTTGGTTATCATAAGGTTAAAACTCATCTGTGTTTATGTACGGTGTGGTATTACGAGATACCTTTATTTTTGAAAGGTTTTTTAACATTGAAATCCATATTATATAGGTTTCTTACATTGATTTACCAGACCATTCAGGGCATTATTTTCTTATAATGCTCGAATCAGCCTGAGCATATTTCTAGATTTAGTTATTAGTGCTTTGGAGCTTTAGGAGATGAACTGGACACCTTCAAGACGTATTCACATATATTATTTTCATTGCATCGGTTGTTTATATTTATCAGTATTTGTTAGGACAGATTGTTATAAATGTCCAGGCTAATGATAGATAGTTACTCTGATTGATGAATGTATATTACAGTTCTCTTTTGTAAATATCTGTTGTATATTATATATTACTCATTATGTTATAAGAATCTATTCTATATTTTATTTTATTTTCCCTCAACAATCTATCTTTCCTACATTTGGATGCTCGACACGTGAATAACGTGGATGTATTAGTGTTGACTTCTGAGAATCGAAAATGTGGGTCGTTACAACCACATGTCGTTACTAGAGTGCTTTGGTTCCTACTTTCCTATTTAAATAATAGATAAGCCATTAGTTGCTATTGTTAGAATACATGTTATGCTATTGATATACAAGAGAGATGAAAAGAAGGTCACCTTTGCATTCATAATGGTTGAGTTGACAACAATAGATGTAGCCAGTACATTATCAAAGAAAAGAGCATAAAGGTAATGATCTGGATATTCCCAATTCTTACTTTTGGAAAATTTTCTCATTCAGAAGGAAGGAGATAGTATGCAATGGTTATGCACATAGATATGTAATGGATCCCATTAGGAATTGTCTTTGCAGGCAACTGGCTTAGAAATGTGCTCCATTTCTTTAAACTCCGAAATTTGTTCACCCACGGATTGTAGCATGACCCTCCGCGTCTATGTAACTGTCTTGCAGTCCTGAAGTTCACACCTAACTTCTCCTTAAACCTTTCCCGTTAATTTAATCTTTTCTTGGGCACTAGTATTAGTGGTATTTTAATTAAAAAAATAAAGTTAGTTCAAATTTAGGACATAAACTTCTAAAAATGTGATGAAAAGAAAAAGGAGTATATTAACTATCATGGAGTTCATTAACAGAAGTTGCTTCTCCCGAAGATTGCCCATTTTCCTTAAGTCGGGTGAGTAGTTCTTGATTTAGTTTAAGCTTGTTTGATTTTGCAATATATGAATAGACCCTAGCTATATTCATTTGATCTCAAATTAAATGAACATTTCAAATTTTACTCATCCTGTAGAGTCAACGGTAGGATTAATTCTAGAACAGCAGAGTCAATGGCTTTCAAGCGCTTGATAGTAGCATTTTCAGGTTTGATTATCGCCTCCTCATCTTGCAAAATTAATTCCGGTGCTCTTTTTATCATCTCATCTCCCACAATTTCTATAATTACATGAATGTAAAGAAAATATAAAGATCGGAGTATTCCATTACCTAAACATACATAATATATAATGATAAGAATATTTTGATTTCTATAATTACATGGACATACAGAATATATAAAGATCGGAATATTTGGATTCAGTTATCTTACTATTTGCACGAACTTAAGTACCTGAGAAAAACAACTTTAGTCGAGTTACTTATGTCCCAACACACATCTCTTAACCCCAAGAATTTAGTATTCAGAATCTTAGATCGTATATATTCTAATGATTAAGATAATTAGACAACCATACTAATGAGTTTTGTAACACTAATTACACATTCATCGAAGAGTACATAAGTAGTAGGTCACATTCGAAAATACCTAAAAGATGTAACTTAACAAATATAGTATATTTTTATAGATTTGAAGCTTGATACTTATTTGAAGAAAATAATATTTTTAACAATTGAGCTTAAAACCCATCCCACTTTTAATGTTACTTACATGTTTCTCTTCATAAATTGTTAGGATGAAGCAACCTAGTAGCAGCAGTATTCTTTAGTAATGAAATTATTTCAAATACCTAAAGAAACAACAGAAAGACCTGAAATTCATTTTTTGTTCCGATTTAGGAAAAAGTCTAAAATATAAGTACTTACTATAGCTCTTTCAAAAAGAAAGCAAAGGAGGAAATAACAGCATGAAGCACTATGTAAGGAAATTTTAAATATAAAATTATGCAATTAAACTCATGACAAACTAAGATTAAATACTTGGGTAGTTCATGTGCATATATAACCTAGATAGGACTATGTTCTCTCTAATCGAATTTGAGAGAAAATATGAAAAATGAAAGATTCTTTATCGATGTTTAATGATACAAGATAACTGATGCTATCAGTTGTTGCGATATTTATACATGCTTGCAAAATAATGAAATGGATACGGGTATACTTGCCTATAATATTACAGCCCGCTATCCACTTTAGCTTTTACAAAACCCTAATATTAACAGAAGCGACTATCTTAATCTTCTGATACTTCCCCTCAATACAAACCGCGATTTTCATGTCTTCTGTGATGATTTAATGTCTTACTTAAATTTTTCAAAAAACTTCAGAAGTTCTTTCCAAATATTTGCTCAAGTCTTTAGTTTTCCGCTCGTAATCTGTGCAACGGTGAATGAAATCAGTTTAGGGTTTCATGAAAGATTAACTTCAAAGCTGATTTGATCTTCAAGGCTTTTAGTGATGACTTAGAGTAGCAAGTGTCAGTAGTGCAGCAGCAATTGAAGTCTGATTTGATCCTGAACTTGAAAACTATTTTCATGTTAGGGCTTTGATGAGATTGACTGCTGAAAGCTTCGACTTTGCCTATGTTTTCTTGATTTTGTTAAGCCATTGATGCTAGAACTGATCCTAGATTTGAGATTAATTTCAGATCTAGGTTTTGCTTGTTGATTACTGCAGTCTTCAACATTCAGTTCCTGCTTCAAACGCATGTAGTTCTTAGCAGAGAGCTTTGGTGAGTATATCTGCCCTTTGGTAAGTGCTCGGTAAGTGATTGATTTCGATGATTCCTTCTAGTACTTTCTCTCTAACAAAATACAAATGTAGTTCTATGTGCTTGGTTCTAGCATGTAGAATTGGGTTAGCAGTAAGAAAAACAGTGCTTAGATTATCACACCATACGGTGGCCTTTTTTGTGATGTTGATTCTTAGTTCACTTAGCAAGGATTTGATCCATAGTAGTTCTACCGTAGCGTTAGCTACACTCCTATACTCTACTTCTGTACTAGATCTTGGTATAGTAGTCTGCTTCTTTGAACACCATGATATGGGATTTTTGCCAATATAAATGCAGTAACCAGATGTTGATCTTCGATCATCTGGATCCGTGGCCCAATCAACATCTGGAAAACCAAATAAGTTTATATTAGTACAATTTTTTAATGTTAAACCATGATTCACTGTGCCCTTTAAGTATCTGAGAATCCTTTTCACTGCCTTCCAGTGTTCATCTAAAAGATTTTGCATAAATTGGCTAACTTTATTTACACTATAAGTGATTTCTGGCCTTGTGATTGTTACATATTGTAGTGCTCCAACAGTACTCCTGTAGTTTTTTGCATCAATAAATGGTTCTCCTCTGTTTTTTTTGTTAAATGCAAGTTAGTTATCATTGGAATAGGTAGACTATTTGTCTAATCAATCTTTGTTTTGAGTAGTATCTCAGATATGTATTTCCTCTGGCTTAATTGTATAGCAGAATTGGATAGTCTTTTGACCTCAATTCCTAAAAAATAGTGTAATCACCAAGATCCTTAATTGAGAACTCATTGTTTAGTTGCTGAATAAGATTGCTGATTTCACTTTAATTATTTCGTGTAACAATAAAATCATCAACATAGAACAGTACATATATAATAACACTTTTAGTAAATTTAGTAAATAAAGAGTTGTCAGATCTAGTATGATTGAAACCAAGTCTAATCAAAGTTTCTTTTAATTTCTCAAACCACACTCTTGGTGCTTATTTGAGTCCATATATAGCCTTATTGAGTTTACACACCAGTTTGCTTCCATTTTGTCTATAACCCTCAGCTTGCTCCATGTACACTTCGTCTTGGAGTGTTCCATCTAGAAATGCATTATTGACATTCAGTTGCTTTATCTTCCAGTTTTTAGACAAAGCTACTATAAGAATGATTTTGATAGATGTTGGTTTGACAACTGGTGAGAAAGTTTCATTGAAATCAAAGCATTGTTGCTATGAGTAGCCTTTTGCAACAAGTCTGGCTTTATACTTTGTTATAGACCCATCTGTATTTTTTTCAGTCGATAAGTCCATTTACGTCCGATGACACTTTTATTACTTGGTATAGTAACAAGGCTCCATGTTTTGTTTTTCATGAGTGCTGCATATTCTTCATCCATAGCTTCTTTCCACTTTTCACTTTGCATTGCTTGTTGATAGGTACATGGTTCTTCAGTGTCCAGACTAGTATTGTATAGTTTTGGTTTAAAAAATCCACTTTTTACTCTAGTGATCATATGATGACCAATTGTTGCAGGAATACAAGACTCATGATGATTTGATACTTCCTCAGATTCAGTTTGAACTAGACGTCTTCATTTGATCACCTCTTTGATGTTCACCAGATTGATAACTGATATCTGGATATGTTGCATGACAAGGGCTTATGGACAATCTGTCTGGCTAGTGACCCGACCCATCATTTGGTACAGTGTGTTGTGATCCAGTATTGTTAATTTGATCCTCTACATACATTTCATGTGGTAAGGGAGGTATAGAGAATTTTGAGTTATGAATCTTCTGAGTTGTCTTTATTTCCTTTTACTAAATGGAAATATGTCTTCATTGAACACAACATGTCTTGAAATGATGACTCTACCCTTGCTATATAGACATTTGTATCCTTTAATATTGTTTGCATATCCTAGAAATATACAGGGTGAGGATCTAAAACTTAATTTGTGATCGTTGTACTATCTTAAACATGCAAAGCATAAGCATCCGAAGACTTTGAGGCTTTTGTAGCCAGGTTGCACATTGAATAACATTTCAGTTCGACTCTTCCCCTGTAGAACCTTTGTTAGAAACTTTTTAATCAGACACACTGCTGTGCTAAAAGCATTTGGCCAGAACTTTAGGGGCAAGGTTGCTTGAGCTAGCATGGTGAGTCCTGTTTCAACCACATGCCTGTGTTTTCTTTCAGTTAATCCATTTGTTTCTGAAGTATAAGGACAAGTAGTTCTGTGTAATATTCCTTTCTTTTGAAAATAACCCTTGAGTGTCTTAATTCAGCACCATCATCAGTTTTGTATAGCCTTGACTTCATTGCCATTCTGTTTTTCAACCTGTGCAATAAACTATAAAACTGCAAAATATCCTTCAGATTTTTCTTTTAAGAAATATATCCATACATATCTTGAGTATGCATCTATGAATGATATATAATACTTAAAACCATATTCTGTATCAATGGGTGCTAGACCTCATAAGTCTGTAGCTACAAGCTCTAATGGTTTATTGTATTTGGTTTCAGAATTTTTGAATGGAAGTTTATGATTTTTCCCCAATTGAAAATATGTATAGATATATGGAGTTAATGCATTGTCAAAGGAAATTTTATTACTATGCAATATTTTCTTTACAACATCTACACTTGGATGACCAAGTTTACAGTGCCATAAGTCAAAAGTACTCATACTACTTTTAGTCTGAGATATTTCACAAGCATTACAACATCGATTTTGTTTTCCGCTACTTCTTGAATCAGCTAGAGTAAACTTGTATAAGCCCTACACTGTTTCACCATGCAAGAGAATTTTATTTGCTATATCTTTTACAAGACAGTAATTTGGATAGAATTCAAAATACAAATTATTATCATAAGCAAATTGATACACACTGAGTAAGTTTTTCTTTATTTGTGGAACTCTCAAAAGGTGATTAAGATATAGTATCTTTTCACCTTTTATGTAACCATTACCAGTGTGAGTGATTTTAGTTACCTCACCATTACCCATGTGTATACACTATTTACCTTTATACTCTTTGTTCCCCAAGTTTAGATTGCTCAGGTTGTTTGTAACATGATTTTTAGCTCCTGAGTCTGGATACCAAGTGTTATCTTGAATATCTTCCACTTTGGCTATTTTAGATTGTTGTTTGACATCTTGATGAATGTTGGCCATGTTAACACTTGGTTTCTGATTGTTTTGTTGCCCAGGTGTGTAGTGAACATCAAATCTGAAACAACACTTGTTTGCTGTGTGACCAAATCTTTCACAGATTTGACATCTTGGTCTTCCATTGTTGTTATTTTTCCGTCTACCACCTCTGCCCCTGCCTCTGTAGAATTGATTACCTTTCTGACTGTTATTATTTGATTAATTTCTTGATTGAGTCTTTTCTTGATTTTTCCCTTTATTTGAGATGTAATTAACTGAAAGTTCAGAAACTATTGGTTTTCTTTTCTTCAATCTGCCTTCTTGAGCAAGAAGAGTGGAGTTAACATATGACAGAGATGGTGTGATATCTCTAGATGATATCACTGCCATAATGGATTCTTACTCATCATCTAATCCACCTAAGATATACAAGATCTGTTTTGTGTCACTGACAGCATACCTACAACACCAAGTAAGTCACATAGTGTTTTGATTTAGATAGGTAGTCTCTCATAGGCATGCCATTCTTCTTTAAATTTTGTAGTTGCCTTTTGTACTGCATTACTTCTGCTGATTGAGAACTAAACATCTGTTCAACGACCATATTTCATTTGCATTCTTGCATCCTATGAGTTGTGGCAGTAAACTTGCACTTGTTGTTGATAAGATCCAAGAACATAGTAGGCTATCTTGCCTTTGATAGATGGTATATTCTATTTTCAATGTTGAATTTCATTCATTATTTGTGATGAACTGCTGTGGCACTTCTTTAGTACCAAGAATATAATCTTCTAACCCACAACCTCTTACTGTTGTCTGGACTTGAAATTTCCATAGTAGATAATTTGTTTCATCCAGATGAGTTTGAATTAACTGTGGCTGTGGACTAACTATGATTTTTGATATATTTTCAGTGATGGTTGATGGTCTAGTATCCAATCTTGGAATTGCAGAGGTTGATGAGTTATTATCTAAATCTCCTTTGGCCATGATCAGAAATCAAGAAATATTCAATACAAGATGTACACAGAAAAAAAAAAGAATCAAGAACCTGAGTTGCAGACGGAGAATTAAGAAAAATGAATGAAAACCTATTTTTAGGTGACTTTAATCAATTTTTTTTGCAATGAATCTGAGTGCAGCCAGTGATCAAGAGTACTCACAAGGTTTGATGCTGATTCTTGTTTTAGTTCTTCTTGATTTTCAAAAAAAAAACTGAAAGCAGCCATTGAGTTGAATGATGAAAGTTTTTCTGACAACTCTTCTTAGCAAGGCTTGATGATGACTTTTGTGATTTTTATTGAAATCTGATTACTAAAACACCAGCATTTTCAGATGATGAAATCAGAACTCTGATGAACTGCTATTGATCCAAATGATGAGATAATCTCTGATGGATTTTAGCAGAAAATTAATCTATGGTTAGACGGTTTTTGATTTCTCTGATACCATAATCATAATTGAGAGGAAATATGAAAAGATGAAAGATTCTTTGTTGATGTTTAGTGATACAAGATAATTGATGTTATCAGTTGTTGCAGTATTTATACATGCTTGCAAAACAATGAAATGGATACGGGTATACATGCCTATAATATTACAGCCCGCTATCCCCTTTAACTTTTACAAAACCCTAATATTAACAGAAGCGGCTATCTTATTCGTCTGATACTCTTTATGCTATATCCGGTTAAAGAAAATTACATTTTGGCCCAATGAAAAATAGTATGCCTTGTAGCTAATAAATATAAGATTGTGCATGAAAGATTATCGCAGAAGGCATAAGATTGTCCATTAACGACGGCACTCAAAATGCTACACAAATTTACAATATTTTAATTTAGATACCCATATTGTACATTGGTAAGTAATGTTGGTTGACTTTTATATTTAAACTTCCTTATTTTTATGCAGTTACATATAATGCTTATTTATATTTTTCAGGTTATTTACTTGGATTGGCAAAGATAATTGCTGGTGAGTAATAATTCTTTTTCTTCAAAATGTATGACCTATCCAATATCAACCTGAAAATGAAATCTAAACGAACTAGATGAATGAAATAACTTTAGGGATTCTACTATTAATTTGTTATCGATGAAACAAAACAAATTAAAGGCCAGATGTCAAAGAAGAAGAAAGTCACATTCCTTGTAATCACTTAAATAACTAACATGAAAATGAAATGTAAGGAAACTGGCAAAGCTAAGTAATTTAGAATGACCAACTCACCTTAAGAATAATAATGTGACACACTGAGATAACAACATAAGGTGAAAAGAAAGTGGGCAAACTCGTTAAAACATCAAAAACGCAACAAGAAAAGCAACATAATGATCTAAGCATAATGTGAGAAAGGCCCAAGTTGATGAAATAAATTCTTTTGCATTTAAAATTCTTTCTCGGTATCAGAACTTTTGAAATTGCTTAATAGCAAAAAAAAGAAAATAGAAAACACGAAGTGCCATTAATCTCTTAAAGCAATTGCATCACAGAGATTAGGCTACGCTCATAAGATCATCAGAGAACTGACATTCTCTTCATCTGATCATGATTAATCGGTCATACCTATGGTTTTTCAAAGTTTCCACCTCACTGATCAGTATTCCTAATCATTTACCCACTGTGCCTCGCCAAGAAATCAGTTTCAGCGTCAGTTTCGTCATTTAATTGATCTCTACAACACTTTTCATCAAGTCTGTTGATTCTTGCAGTTTTTCCAGCATCATTTCTTTAGATCTCACAAGTTCTTAATATGGCTGAAGGAGATATTAACAACTCAGCTACTTCTAAAGCAAGAACCACCAATTAAACATCTTAGATAGCCAATACCCAAGATCTCATCAAAGCCATAATAAAGCCCCAAATCCAACCAGTCAGTGTTCAACTAGATGAAGGAAATTATCTGCTCTGGAAATTCTAGATAGAGACAGTAATAAGTGGTTATGGTCTTGAGGATCATGTTCTTGGAACATTAATTACACCATCAAAATATACTGCAGATAAAGATGGTGAATTAGTATGCAATCAAGATTATGTTACTCACCCAAGGCAAGACGGTTTAATTAGTGCATGGCTACTATCATCCCTAAGTGCAAATGTTCTACCATAGCTAATTGGGTGCAAAACTGCACATGAGATATGGTCAATAGTGGAGAAGACTTTTAACACACAATCTGCAGCGAAAATCATGTATTACAAAAGACAACTACAAAGCACAAGAAAAGAAAACATGCCAATGACAGAGTAATTGACCAAGATCAACACAACCGTGTGATCAACTTGCATTTGTATATCATAAAATTTCTGACACAGAGCAAGTTTTATGTATATTACGTGGACTAAATGAAGAATATGAGGCAGTGGTAACAGTGATATCCTCAAAGGAAACAACACCAAATATACAATATGTTCACTCCACTCTACATGCCCATGAAGGGAGAACATAGCAAAGAAGATCAACAGTTTCAGATCTTACTGTAAACTTCACCAGGAACAATAAGATGAAGAATCAAGAAAGAAATAGCAATAACTGAAATCAATCTAATTCTCAAATGGGTGGTCAATTCTCCAGATCCAGAGGGATAAATGGAAGATACAATAACAATAACAACAGATTAAGATGTCAAATTTGTGAAAAAATTGGCCATGCAGCCAACAAATGCTATTTTAGATTTGATGCGAACTGCATACCATCTCAACAAAGCAGCAACAATTCAAAAAATCACAATCTCAGTGCAAACATGATAAATACTTATCCAGATTCTAAAGAACAAACAGATACCAAAAGCATGGAGACTGCAAAGGTTGATGACATTCAGGATGAAAGCTGGTACCCAGACTCTGAAGCTACCAATCATGTAACAAATAATCTCAGTAATCTAAACCTGGGAAACAGGGAGTACAAAGGTAATCAATTAATTCATATGGGTAATGGCGAGTCAGTTAAAATTACACATACTAGAATGCAAGTTTTGTTGGTAGAAAATAACTCTTTCTAAAAAAATTGTTAAGAGTTCCATCTATTAGAAAATATTTATTAAGTGTGTCACAATTTGCATAAGACAGTGATGTGTATTTTGAATTTTATCCAAAGCACTATTTAACTAAAGATATTCTAACTAAAGAAATAATTTTGCAGGGTAAGGATTTTAAAGGGTTGTACAAATTCAATGTTGCCAAACCAAGAAATTATGAATTTCAAAGAAAATGGTGTAATGTTACTGAAATTGAACAAGAAGATAAATGTAAAGATTTTAATATTTGGCATTCCAAGCTTAGACATCCATGTGTAAGCATTGTAATGAAAGTATTAAGTAATGATAGTATTTCTTTTAAAGATGTTTCAATGCCTTATGTATGTACATATTGTCAGATGGACAAAAGTCACAAACTTACATTTCCAGTCTCAAAAACAAATTGCACTAAATCCTTAGAATTGTTCCTAGTGACTTATGGGGTCCATATCCTGTTAACACAGATTATGGCTACAAATATTACATATTATTTGTTGATGCGTAGTCTAGATATATATGGATTTACTTTTTGAAATAAAAGTCTGAAACTTATGATGCAATCTTACAGCAAACAAATTCCAATTAAAAGTCCTGTAGACTGATGGTGGAACTGAGTTCCAACCACTTAAAGAATATTTCAAAATAAACTTATAATTCATAGAACAACCTGTCCATGCACATCAGAACAAAATGGACTGGTTGAAAGAAAGCATAGACATATTTTTGAGACTGGGCTTACTTTACTGGCTCAGGCATCTCTTCCTCTAAAGTTTTGGCCTGATGCCTTTACCACCACTATGTTCTTAGTAAATAGATTTCCTATAAAAGTTTTACAGTTTAAAAGTCCAGTAGAAATTCTATATAAAATTAAGCCTGAATATCACAATTTAAAAGTATTTGGTTGTGTATACTTTTGCTACTTAAGGCTATATAACACACACAAATTGAGCTTTAGATCATCACCATGTACCTTCTTAGGCTATGCAGTCAACAAGAAGGGATACAAATGCTTGGATAGCAATGGAAAGTTTTTTATATCTAGACATGTGGTGTTTAATGAAAGGATATTTCCTGTAACGACCCGTAAATTTTCGATAATTAAAATAGCTAATTTAATAAGATTTCGTGATTTAGTGTTAGAAAAAAATTTGTAAGTCGTTTGGAATAATAATAAATATTGAATTCATTGGGTATAATAGAGTAATTGATTGATAAGTAAAATCTATTCAAATCAAATATCGAATATTGAACAGGTAAATTGTTTAAATTAAATATTTAAAACTTATTGAATAATTGAATAACTGTAAAATGAAAATAGTGTTCTAAATTGTGGATTGGTTTTAAAAGTTGAATCTTAAAAGTTCAATTTCAATATTTCAAAAGATAATGAATTATTGGATAATCGAAATTGTTTAAATTTAATATTTGGAATTTATTGAATAATTTAATAATGGGAATTGAATAACCGTATAATGGAAATGGTTGTTCTATAATTTTAATTCGTTTCAAAAGTTAAATTTTTAAGTTCGTTTTTGAATATCTCAAAAGATAGTGATTCAAGAATAATAAAAAAATTGTTTAAATTTAATATGACAAATGTTTGAATAATTAAATTCCGAATTTGATATGATTAATTTGATGTTGAAATTTAATATATGAAAATAGAGTGAATAATTGAAATTTGATTTAATATCAAATTGATTTCCAAAGTGAACGTAAGTTATATTGGGATTATAATAGAGTTAATAAGATTTTAAAAAATGGAATTTATTGGATAATTGAATAACGGGTTTAATATGATTAAAAATGATTTGTAAAATTTTATTTTATCATATTAAAGTTAGAATGAGGTTGTAGAACTTTTAAAATCGAATTAAAAGTAAATTTGTGAAAATTGAATATTTTAATATTTAATTGACGAGTTAAAATAGCCATTTTTCAAACAGTCTTGGATTTCAACGAAGCCAGTTTCATCGGATCCGTAACATGATATTATTGTAATATTTCAAATTTCGTGTCAATCGGATTTACCGTTTGTCCGGGGCGAGCCAAAACACCTAGAAATTCGTTTAATCGGTTGAATTTAAATTTGATCGTCTATTGCCGTAACTCGCACAGATGATCGAATTAGCTTCCGAAACCTATTCCATTGTGTCCGGAACGTGGGGTAAACCTTAGAAACACCAGTCACCGCGCGAGATTTGGAGTTCGAAAATTCCGGGATGAATAGTGTTCGTTGTTTTCTATATAAGCACCCCATCTCTTCATTTTTGCAAAAGAAAAATAAACTAGGGTTTGAAGCTTAGCCGGCCGCCATTTTCAAAACCAAAGGCCAGAAATCATTCGCCTTTCTTCCTTAATTGCTTCAAATCCTTAAACATTTACACGAAGTTTTCAACACGAAAGTTGTAGAGTGGAGCAGGGTCTTTGCATCCATACGGTTGATTGCGTGCATCGTTGTCGTTTGGAGGCGCTAGGGGGCCGCGTATGGCTACAGGTCGCGCACGGAAATCGTGGTGTGTGTGGTGCTATGAGGGTGCGGTCGGAGGCTGGGTGTAGCTCAGGCGAAGGCGCACGCGGTGGAGCATCCTGATCGAGCTAGATGTCGACGGAGTTGGTGCGTGTATTAGGGTTTTTTGGGCGTGTTTGGGTTCATGTCGCACGCGTTGTTCACCTGGAACGAAGATGGAAGAAAGGGGAGCGACCGTGATTCATCAAAGGGGATGGACGGATAGATTTCATCTAAGTTTAAAATATTTAAAGGATTTGTAAATTTATTTATATTATAATGTGTACAAACTTTGAAAAATCGTATCTTTGTCATACGAGGTCCGTATTCGACGAAACGAATTGCATTAGGTTCGTATTGACGAATACTACGCTATGGAGCTGGATTGGAATTGGTTGAAGCTAGTGAAAATTTCGGGTAAAATTAAACGCTCGTTTAATTTTATTCGAAATAAAACGCTGGAACTACATTGAAATCAAGATGAGTGTTTTATAACGCTCACAACGTACTAAATATCTTTATGCTAGTTAAATTCGACATTACGAAGTGTTATGATTTTATTTGTCATTGTTTGATAAAAATTTAATTGTCATATAGATTGTCATTTGAATTAACCGTTGAAAATTTAATTGACAGTTAAATTGAAATTGAAATTGAATTGCGATTAAATTACCTGACATTGATAACCATGAAATTGCCATGAATTGTATTGTCTATTGGATGATGTATTTTGATGGATGTTATTGGTTGATATTTAAATGTTTGGATGTTTATTTGCTTATATATATCCTGCTATGCATACATATGAAACTATGATTTGATTTAAGTGATATATATTCATCGCTGACATTTAATTGAAATAAATAATTACTTGGCCATAGGATAGAAAATTATATACGGACACCGAATTGGCTAAATTAATAATTTTTAAAATCGTCAATTTGAAATTTATTTAAATGTTTTGATTTAAAAGTTATAAATAGAAATCAATTTATAGAAATCAAATTTATCGAAAAATTGAGTTTGGAATGTTGAAATAAATTTTGGTTAAAAGAAATTGTTAAATAATTAAAGTGGAGACTTTTGAATTTAAAATTGGGATATGATTGAATTTCGAAAATTGATTTGTTTAAAGATTTAACCTTAATTCGAGCTTTGAATATTACTAAGTGAAAGTGATATAAAAATGATATTTTGAAATCGAGCTTGGAATTGAATCATATTTGAAATTTGGATTTAAATTTGAATATTGAAGGATAATTTGGTAAGTGTTATAAATTGATATTTCGAAAAATCAAGCTCTAAATCGATATAAATTGAAATTGAATTAATTGAAGGTGAATGTAGAATTGAATTAATTTGAAGTCAAAGTTGACATTGATTTGAATTGAAATCGAAATTGAATCGGTAGAGTGGAAATTGAAATTGTTTTAAATTGGGAAGTTATAATTGAAATGGTTTGGTTTTGAAGCTATTTTGTTTTTCAAATTACTCAGTTATATAAACCATTTTTGAATACCTAAACTATTTTAACCTATTTTAAATCTACTTAACCCAATTTAAATTATTTTAAACTAATTTATCTATTTGAAATCCATTTAAAGATTTTAAGTATTTTTAGCTATTTTAGTTATTTAAACTACTTTTAAACTACTTAAAACTATTTACTAAATTTCTAGCTAGTTAATAAGGTAAAATGTTTATGTTTAAATCTCGAATGTAAATACGAATTGGGTTAAATGAAGTTGCAACCTAAATTGAAATTCGAAATGATTTGGAAATCGAAATGAGATATTGAGGCGAAAAATGTTTTTGAAACGGAACCTTACATTTTGAATAGATACAGTGATATTTGAAATGGACTTGATTTTGAAGCGAATATGATATTTTGATATCAACTATGAATCGATTTGAAATGTAAAAGATCCATCGGTGTAATAATACGTAATTATTAAAGAGACCGGGATCGGATATGGACATACTCTCTGTCGATACCGAAAACCACTTTAATAACTATTATACGTGGAGTGTTGATCCAGAATGAAGTGGATGGTTTGGTGAACGCGTTGACTGAAGAAAGAGAACGATATTGGATGACCCATGACATGACTAAAACAGGAGCCGTGCCGGGCCATTGAGGTTCGCCATCTCTAGCGGGCACACTTCTTCGATACCATATCTATTACATTTGTGATTCGATTTGGGTGCACCCCTTGATTTGGGAGTGTTGTTTCGCGGTGTTGGGGTAGCTTCTGGCTATGCTCAACATCAGTCCGGATCACGCAACTACTAGTATCCTAGTTGGTATCGCCTCATGTACCTTGTCATACTGATTATCCTATTCGCGACCACTACGTTATGTTTTGTGTTATACCTATGGGGTACCCTCTGATAACCACCAGTTTACGGTGGGGCTTACGGTGCTGTATAGACTATGGCATTATAAAAATGTGTTAAGGGGGATTATGGTAACGCCTTAACGCTATTTTGATACTTTATATTACTGATAGGCATTATCTACTTAGCGTACATTACTACATAGTAGATAGTTTAACGGATCCTTAAGAGATAGAAAATCCCGTAACATCTCTTGAGTTATTGCACGCACGTTTACACTGGATATGAGATGTCAAACTCTGTAAACATCTCTGACGCCGTTACACTCATATTTATTTACGATTGATTTAAATTTCATAAGGATATTTTAGTCCTGACTCGAGTGTTCTGTCTTTTCATTACGCTCGGGTCAGTCCTGAGTTTTTCAGATTTTTGAAGATCTATTTTGGAGGATGAAGACGAAGATTTGGTATACTATTACTATTATTACCCTTGCATCATGCTATCTGCTGCATTATTTTAATTGTTCTGTTGTATATGTATAACTCTGATAAATGTTGTATAAATAATTGTCAAAGTATAGTAAACAGCTTCATGAACTATTTATTTGACTATTATATTTAATCGTTCCGCTGCGAGATTCTGTGTTGTTTCATTTCCTTTATTCCTTTTCTTTTCTTTACTTATTTACCCCAATAACCTTCTGCCCTTTTGAATGGTTTGGAATCGGCATGTGTATTCGATCGTCGGTTTAAACTATCCAAAAAGGCGGGTCGTTACAGTTGGTATCAGAGCTTTGGTTTAGCGATAACCTTAACTTTGTGGGGTCCGACTCTTTATAAATAGGGTAGTTATACCCTATGATGAGTCGCTGAGTGTATACATATGAGAGAGCGTATTTGTTAGTGATATAAAATGTTTTATATTGTGTCGGTTGATTTGTTGAGTGGCTTATGGATTCTGGTCAATACGAGTAATTAACGTCATTGATAGGGATCTCTAAACACTCGAACAGGACAATTCGACATAGTATTGTTTTGAAATTGGGTAAATGAAATAATTTTGCCCTAATTATATTTTGTATATAAAGGATTTATTTTCAGAAATTATTGTGACTTATCTAGCTTACTTGGTAGTTAGGAATGATAATATTGGTTGTTATCATTAATTGGGTATTGTAATTTAATAAATAAGGTTTATTACAAAATAAACAATGATAAAACAACTTGTGGAGTATTTCAAGAAAGTAAAATCGTATAAGAATATTTTATAAAGGTGACTTATAAATTAAAATAGATTTAAAGTGAAAAATATTGGATTTAAGACTGGAGATTTTGGAAAATGGTTCTCAAAGTTTTGAAGACATATATAGTAATATTAGTTGGAAATTGTTTATGGAAATATTTGAAAGGGTTTTTAAAAGAAGGAATGAATTTAGTACTCCTCTCTCATGTCGCTGGAAAATAATTTCGGTGATGACTGCGCAGCATCATCGACGTTCATTTTCGAGTCTCAAAGTGGAGAAACTTCTAAGAAGCTTTGCTTTCTTCGAAATTATTTTGGGTAAATGGGTTTTGGTTTAAACTCCAAAGGTATGATTTGATATATTAAAGATATAAGTGTATATGTTTATTTCAAATGATTTGAAAAGAACCGGGCATTTAAATTTCTAAGTTCTGTCAATTAATAATTTTTTTCAAATTATTTGAATGAAATGTGAATAACCAGAATTTATAAAATAAGAGGATTAAGATATCTAAGCTATTGTTTGGGAAAACTTTAAAGTTGAAAGGTAAAGAGGATTTAAACAAATTAAATTTGTGAACATTCTAATTAAGTAAAATGAAATTCAATAAATTTGTAAAATACCAAAATTACATTCTGATAACATATAACAAGACTTACCAAATGTTAAAAGTTAAATGATGTTTTGGATATGTAATGAGATATTGTATAGATAAACAGAACCTGAAAGAAATTGAAATATACAAGTAAGGAAAACTTGAAGGGAATTAAATGTATACAAATGGAAAATTTGGTTGTGAATTTTTTTTATATATACTTAAATATAGCATGAAATGATGAATGTATAAATGGAACAAGTAAGTGAACTTAAAAAAGAAGACAAATGAATTATATAATATCTTTTGTAAATTGGTTATAGAAAATAAATATAAATTGCATAGAATTTTTTTTTTGAATTTCTAACTTTGAGATAACCGTAAACTAAGAAAAGTCATATATAAGAAGTTAGACTTTTATGGAATGACAATAAACTAAAGTGCTGGTTAATAAAATGTTCCATAAATAAATTTGTTATCAACTAAAATTATGAAATTGAAGTAAATGTAAACAAAAGAATCTGGTATAGCTAAGAATCAATTGGAAAATGAAATTGAATTTAATTAAATTATATAGAATGTTTAAAATGAACTTGAGTAAGCAAATTCTATGATATGATGTTTAAGAAAAGATAATGTTAAAGAACATGCTATGTAAAGAAATGAATATACTAACTGAATAATGGATTGTGAATAATTAATTGTAAATAAAAAAAAGCCAATAAAATAATTTAGTATAGATAAATTGGATAGAAATCCATTGGAAGGTAATACGTGAGAATGTACGTATATTATTTTATTCGCATAATGATTTGATCCAAATTCGAGCACAAAATTTCGAGATGATTTATACTGATCCAAGTTAGGATTTTTCACTCGATTTTCGACGGCGAACCCTGGATATGGATTTTTAATTTGATTCTAGGATTCTCTATCATAGTATATGGCTATGCAAGGAGAGTAACAGTTTCCAATCAAGGAACCAAATCTGAGTCCGCACTAGAGAGTCGTGTGAACGATACTAGTTTGGAAGTGAAATTGTATGATCGAATAAGCGATTAGATTGATATTGCTCACGGATGATATATGTACGGCTTACGGACTTAATTAAATTTAATATTGGAAATTTATGATGCCAAATATAAAATGATTCTTTTAAAATTATATGATTTGGTCGTTATATGATTGTTAGTTGATTGTATATAATTCATTAAGTATTAATGAAATTGAAAGCTATAAATCATTGAAATCAAATTGGATGTTAAATGAATTTAAATAAAATTTAATTTGATTCAAATTGGAAGTGAACTAATGTAAATATAAATTAGTGAATGTTAACTAATTGAATTGAGAATGAATGTTAGTAAAATCCAACGTTAATGAATCAGCTGTGATTAAAATTGAAAACCAAGTCAATAAATATTAATGAGAAGTGAATTTATATTGATTGGTTATGGATTTGTTGGATGATAGTTGGATGATAATTGATTTGGTGGATGCATTTTTTGTTTTGTTGCATTTGCTATGTTGGCACATGTAGTTGTTATGTTGCTATATTGTGTATATTGATATTATTTTCTATATGCATGTTTCTCATGGTTTGTTGAGTGTTTAGTAGGTGCGGATTGCGCTTGCTTCGCATTTGGAGCTCGCTTTCCCGCTATATTAGCGTATATGCTCGCTAATAATATATAAGGTACATATCTCGGATTACATACTGTACTTTTACACTTTTTCCCTACGGGATGCCTCATCACATGATGAGATGTATATTTGTGATATATATACTGTCATCTTTTTTTTTCCGATCGAGCCGCGCAAAGGATACTCTGCCGAAATTTTCCGTAAATCCGGGTGTTAGAAAATTTTTCAAGTTTTGAATTTTTTTTGTAACTTGTTTTGATAACTGACTTTTAAAGTTAGAAATCCATTCGGAGTAACTTAGTGGAAGCGTAGTTATGACTTTATAAATGGAATTTCATTGTTTTATAAGTGGATAATTTTGAATAAAATATATCAAATGTTGAATTCTTTACTTAGTTCCTTTTCCCTTCATTTTCCTTTTCGGGGACGAAAAGTTTTGAGTGAGGGAGAGTGTAACGACCCGTAAATTTTCGATAATTAAAATAGCTAATTTAATAAGATTTCGTGATTTAGTGTTAGAAAAAAATTTGTAAGTCGTTTGGAATAATAATAAATGTTGAATTCATTGGGTATAATAGAGTAATTGATTGATAAGTAAAATCTATTCAAATCGAATATCGAATATTGAACAGGTAAATTGTTTAAATTAAATATTTAAAACTTATTGAATAATTGAATAACTGTAAAATGAAAATAGTGTTCTAAATTGTGGGTTGGTTTTAAAAGTTGAATCTTAAAAGTTCAATTTCAATATTTCAAAAGATAATGAATTATTGGATAACCGAAATTGTTTAAATTTAATATTTGGAATTTATTGAATAATTTAATAATGGGAATTGAATAACCGTATAATGGAAATGGTTGTTCTATAATTTTAACTGGTTTCAAAAGTTAAATTTTTAAGTTCGTTTTTGAATATCTCAAAAGATAGTGATTCAAGAATAATAAAAAATTGTTTAAATTTAATATTACAAATGTTTGAATAATTGAATTTTGAATTTGACATGATTAATTTGATGTTGAAATTTAATATATCAAAATAGAGTGAATAATTGAAATTTGATTTAATATGATTCAAATTGGTTTCCAAAGTGAATGTAAGTTATATCGGGATTATAACGGAGTCAATAAGATTTTAAAAATTGGAATTTATTGGATAATTGAATAACGGGTTTAATATGATTAAAAATGATTTGTAAAATTTTATTTTATCATATTAAAGTTAGAATGAGGTTGTAGAACTTTTAAAATCGAATTAAAAGTAAATTTGTGAAAATTGAATATTTTAATATTTAAGTGACGAGTTAAAATAGCCATTTTTCAAACAGTCTCGGATTTCGACGAAACCAGTTTCATCGGATCCGTAACGTGATATTATTGTAATATTTCAAATTTTGTGTCAATCGGATTTACCGTTTGTCTGGGGCGAGCCAAAACGCCTAGAAATTCATTTAATCGGTTTAATTTAAATTTGATCGTTTATTACCATAACTCGCACAGATGATCAAATTAGCTTCCGAAACCTATTCCATTGTGTCCGGAACGTGGGGTAAACCTTAGAAACACCAGTCATCGCGCGAGATTTGGAGTTCGGAAATTCCGGAATGAATAGTGTTCGTCGTTTTCTATATAAGCACCCCATCTCTTCATTTTTGCAAAAGAAAAATAAACTAGGGTTTGAAGCTTAGCCGGCTGCCATTTTCAAAACCACAGGCCAGAAATTGTTCGTCTTTCTTCCTTAATTGCTTCAAATCCGTAAACATTTACACGAAGTGTTCAACACGAAAGTTGTAGAGTGGAGCAGGGTCTTTGCATCCATACGGTTGATTGCGTGCATCGTTGTCGTTTAGAGGCGCTAGGGGGCCGCGTATGGCTACAGGTCGTGCACGGAAATCGAGGTATGGGTGGCGCTATGGGGGTGCGGTCGGAGGCTGGGGGTAGCTCAGGCGAAGGCGCACGCGGTGGAGCATCCTGATCGAGCTAGATGTCGACGGAGTTGGTGCGTGTATTAGGGTTTTTTGGGCGTGTTTGGGTTCATGTCGCATGCGTTGTTCACCTGGAACGAAGATGGAAGAAAGGGGAGCGGCCATGATTCATCAACGGGGATGGATGGCCAGATTTCATCTAGGTTTAAAATATTTAAAGAATTTGTAAATTTATTTATATTATAATGTGTACAAACTTTGAAAAATCGTATCTTTGTCATACGAGGTCCGTTTTGGACGAAACGAATTGCGTTAGGTTCGTATTGACGAATACTACGCTATGGAGCTGGATTGGAATCGGTTGAAGCTAGTGAATATTTTGGATAAAATTAAACGCTCGTTTAATTTTATTCGAAATAAAACGCTGGAACTACATTGAAATCAAGGTAAGTGTTTTATAACGCTCACAACGTACTAGATATCTTTATGCTAGTTAAATTCGACATTATAAAGTGTTATGATTTTATTTGTCGTTGTTTGATAAAAATTTAATCGTCATATAGATTGTCATTTGAATTAACCGTTGAAAATTTAATTGACAGTTAAATTGAAATTGAAATTGAATTACGATTAAATTACCTGACATTGATAACCATGAAATTGCCATGAATTGTATTGTCTATTGGATGATGTATTTTGATGGATGTTATTGGTTGATATTTAAATGTTTGGATGTTTATTTTCTTATATATATATATATATATATCCTGTTATGCATACATATGAAACTATGATTTGATTTAAGTGATATATATTCATCCCTGACATTTAATTGAAATAAATAATTACTTGGCCATGGGATAGAAAATTATATACGGACACCGAATTGGCTAAATTAATAATTTTTAAAATCGTCAATTTGAAATTTATTTAAATGTTTTGATTTAAAAGTTATAAATAGAAATCAATTTATAGAAATCGAATTTATCGAAAAATTGAGCTTGGAATGTTGAAATAAATTTTGGTTAAAAGAAATTGTTAAATAATTAAAGTGGAGACTTTGGAATTTAAAATCGGGATATGATTGAATTTCGAAAATTGATTTGTTTAAAGATTTAACCTTAATTCGAGCTTTGAATATTACTAAGTAAAAGTGATATAAAAATGATATTTTGAAATCGAGCTTGGAATTGAATCATATTTGAAATTTGGATTTAAATTTGAATATTGAAGGATAATTTGGTAAGTGTTATAAATTGATATTTTGGAAAATCAAGCTCTAAATCGATATAAATTGAAATTGAATTAATTGAAGGTAAATGTAGAATTGAATTAATTTGAAGTCAAAGTTGACATTGATTTGAATTGAAATCGAAATTGAATCGGTAGAGTGGAAATTGAAATTGTTTTGAATTGGAAAGTTATAATTGAAATGGTTTGGTTTTGAAGCTGTTTTATTTTATTTTCCAAATTACTCAGTTATATAAACCATTTTTGAATACTTAAACTATTTTAAATCTACTTAACCCAATTTAAATTATTTTAAACTAATTTATCTATTTGAAATCCATTTAAAGATTTTAAGTATTTTTAACTATTTTAATTATTTAAACTACTTTTAAACTACTTAAAACTATTTTCTAAAATTTCAAGCTAGTTAATAAGGTGAAATGTTTATGTTTAAATCTTGAATATAAATACGAATTGGGTTAAATGAAGTTGCAACCTAAATTGAAATTCGAAATGATTTGGAAATCGAAATGAGATATTGAGGTGAAAAATGTTTTTGAAATGGAACCTTACATTTTGAATAGATACGATGATATTTGAAATGGACTTGATTTTGAAGCGAATATGATATTTTGATATCAACCATGAATTGATTTGAAATGTAAAAGAGCCATCGGTGTAATAATACGTAGTTATTAAAGAGACCGGGATCAGATATGGACATACTCTCTGTCGATACCGAAAACCACTTTAATAACTATTATACGTGGAGTGTTGATCCACAATGAAGTGGATGGTTTGGTGAACGCGTTGACTGAAGAAAGAGAACGATATTGGATGACCCCTGACATGACTAAAACAGGAGCCGCGCCGGGCCATTGAGGTTCTCCATCTCTAGCGGACACACTTCTTCGATACCATATCTATTACATTTGTGATTCGATTTGGGTGCACCCCTTGATTTGGGAGTGTTGTTTCACGGTGTTGGGGTAGCTACTGGCTATGCTCAACATCAGTCCGGATCACGCAACTACTAGTATCCTAGTTGGTATCGCCTCATGTACCTTGTCACACTGATTATCCTATTCGCGACCACTACGTTATGTTTTGTGTTATACCTATGGGGTACCCTCTGATAACCACCAGTTTACGGTGGGCTTACGGTGCTGTATAGACTATGACATTATAAAAATGTGTTAAGGAGGATTATGGTAGCGCCTTAACGCTATTTTGATACTTTATATTACTGATAGGCATTATCTATTTAGCGTACATTACTACATAGTAGATAGTTTAACAGATCCTTAAGAGATGGAAAATCCCGTGACATCTCTTGAGTTATTGCACGCACGTTGACACTGGATATGAGATGTCAAACCCCGTAAACATCTCTGACGCCATTACACTCATATTTATTTACGATCGATTTAACTTTCATAGGGATATTTTAGTCCTGGCTCAAGTGTTTTGTCTTTTCATTACGCTCGGGTCAGTCCTGAGTTTTTAAAATTTTTGAAGATCTATTCTGGAGGATGAAGACGAAGATTTGGTATACTATTACTATTATTACCCTTGCATCATGCTATCTGCTGCATTATTTTAATTGTTCTGTTGTATATGTATAACTCTGATAAATGTTGTATAAATATTTGTCAAAGTATAGTAAACAGCTTCATGAACTGTTTAGTTGACTATTATATTTTATCGTTCCGCTGCGAGATTCTGTGTTGTTTCATTTCTTTTATTCCTTTTCTTTTCTTTTCTTATTTACCCCAGTAACCTTCTACCCTTTTGAATGGTTTGGAATCGGCATGTGTATTCGATCGTCGGTTTAAACAGTCCAAAAAGGTGGGTCGTTACATTTCCCTTTAGTCAATCAAATATAAAAACTTCACATAAAGTATATAATTCAAAACTTTCTATACCGCCAATACCTGAGCAACTTGATGTCATAACTCAAGTTGAAGGTGGAGAGTGCATAATGACACAAACTTAGAGTCATTTGCCAGATCTACTTCACAACACACTATGCCCAGACCTGAGCTTAGTCATGAAGAATTTGAGAAAACTGGAAGTACAAGTCAGGCACCCCATTAGTGCCCTACCAATAAGTTTGACTGCAGTCAACCATTAGATGATTTACAATCATCTAATAATCAACAGGAAGTCATAACCGATGAGCCAAATCAACCACCTGCATAAACTAGACACCACATGATAACAAGAGCCAAAAGTGCTATATTCAAACCAAAAATATATAGTGTTGTTATGGATACAGAAGAACCAAATACCTACTATCAAGCTATGCAGAATGAAAATTGGAAGCTGCTATGGAAGAAGAATATAATGGATTGATTGAAGAAAAAAACCTAAAATCTAACTTCATTACCAAGCAATAAAAATGTTATAGGCTGCAGATGGACATATAGAATAAAAAGAAATGCTGATGGTTCAATTTCTAAATGTAAGGCAAGGGTAGTTGCTAAAGGGTATTCACAGCAAAGTGGCTTTGACTTTACCGAAACTTTCTCACTAGTTGTGAAGCCCTCTACTCTTAGAATTATTCTTACTATTTCCTTACATAGAAACTGGAACATCAAGCAACCAGATGTAAATAATGCTTTTTTGAATGGCATTTTACATGAGGAAGTGTATATGGACAGCCACCAGGTTTTAAACAAGAAGGTAATGACAGGCTTGTATGCAGATTGAACAAGGCAATTTATGGGCTCAAATAAGCACCAAGGGTCTGGTTTGAAAAGCTAAAGTCAACACTAGTCAGATTTGACTACAGCTCAGCAAAATCAAACAATTCCTTATTCACAAAATTTAATAACAATGTAACTATATATGTACTGATATATGTTGATGATTTTATTATTACATGTAGCAGTGAATCAGAGATCAACAAACTTACAGAACTCGTAAATAAGGAATTTTCAATCAAAAACTTCGGAAACTTGAATTATTTTTTTGATATTGAGGTTAAAAGGATCTCTGACACAGAAATAAATTTAAATCAAAGAAAATACATCTCATAAATTCTACAAAAAGCAAGAATGGATCAAGCAATAGCACTGTCTACCCCTATGTCAAGCAGTTCACATTTGTCAAAGTATAAAGGAGAATCTATATCAAATTATAAACAGTTGAAGCATTGTAGGAGCATTACAATATGTGATAATCACCAGGCCTGAGATTTCATTCAGTGTTAATAAAGTGGGTCAATATATGCAAAATCCACTTGGTGAATACAGGAAAGCTGTTAAGAGAATTCTAAGATATCTCAAGGGAACCATAAATCATGGACTAAAACTACAATCATGTGAATCTATCAATATAAAAGGATGTGCAGATGCAGATTGGGCTACAGACATGGATGACAGAAGATCTACCACTGGCACTGTATATTTTTAGGCAATAACCCAATTTCATGGTGCTCGAAAATGCAACCTACAGTATCTAGATCTAGTACAAAAGCCGAGTACAGAAGTGTTGCTAATGCAACTACTGAGGTAATATGGATAAAGTCTTTACTCAGTGAACTTCAAGTCAAGATCACAGACAAACCAACAATTTGGTGCGATCTGAGTATTGTTCTGCTCTCATCAAATCTAGTTCTACATGCTAGAACTAAGCATATAGAACTGGATCTCTATTTTGTAAGAGAACCGGTAATAGAAGGAAAAATCAACAGAAATCACTTACCATCATCCTACCAAGTTGCCGATATTATGACAAAGCCTCTATCGAAAAAGAATTTCATTCGCTTCAAACAAGAGTTGAAGGTGATTGAATCTAACAGCAACAAGAAAGGAAGATCTACAGCAACTCAAACAAAATCGAAGCGTAACAACATAAATTGCTTCAGTCAAAGTGAAATTCCACTTGACGAAGAAAGCTTCTGCAGAAAAAGATTAACTACATGTTGCTGAGTGGTCAAGATCTACAAATTATTGACGATTGACACTCTCATTTCTATAGCCTCTCAAATATCGAAGAATAAAGAGAATTGAAGTCCTTATTTTTATGGTGCGGCTGAATTTCAAAAGGAAACGCAAACCATAACCCTAAGTTAGGTTTGAGGGGAGCTATCGACTGAAATAAGAAATGAACCGGTGTACAAATAGGCTATACAACAGAGTGAAGTCGGGTTCTTGCATCATGGGCCAATCCAAAGCCCAATAGGCTATAAATAGTTTTTCTTTATAAATATTGAGTGTACACAATATATCTATATATTGAAATACATTGTAATTCATCTCTTTCTCTCTGATTTGTAAAACTCAAGTTGATGAAATAAATTCTTTTGCATTCCAAATCCTGTCTCTAACATCATCAAATTTCAAAAGCACCTCTTATCTTCCTACTTTTTCTATTTTTTTTATTGCAAATTTCAATAATTTCTTATGCAATAATGTTTGACTAGCATGACCCTTACATTTATGAAAAATATAATAAGTGCCACACTGAAGCACGATCCAGATGAAAAAGACTACTTTCACTAGCATAGAATGCCTTGCACTTGAATTTAGAAGAATTATTTATTTCATAAGCAACCCTACAGTTTGAAATCACCCCCAACACTAACCAATTCAATTAGTAGAAGAAGATTGAACTAATTAAATGGATAACTGTTAAAGGAAGTAATAAATTGGATAGGTGAATGGCTGGTTAAAGAGAAAATAAGAAAAATCAAATTTTTCGTAAGAGAAAACTGGTAAGTTGGTTATGTCTACATTATTTATCGACCAAAATATCTTTACCACTTCCTTTATATAATTCAACCAAAATAGTTATGTTTAAATGTGCATGTGTGTCAAATACTATGTTTTAGAAATATTTTAAAAGTAAAATCTGAAGTAAAAAACAATTTATTTTACTATTTTATAAGCTAAATTTAAAATATTTCGATAAAAATAATTTTAATTCGTTTACAACTTAAAGAAAATAAATTTCTAATATTTGAAGCTTTCTAAAATTGTATAAACTTGTATATATAAGATCTCCTTTATCACTTAAAATATACATCTTTTACGTATTTTCTAAAAGTGTAAAATTTTAGTAGTTGTATTTTCAATTTTGGGGGGAGGGGGGTGGGGGGCATGTATTATTCATTCTCTTATTATTTCATTTAAAATAAAACTTTAATACTTGCCCTTATCCAAAACGCTTCAGCATATGGCCTATTCAACTATATTTATTCTATTCTTTTCTAGGTTTGCAAGAAAGGCAGTAAAAGCAATGATAGTTTCATGCCATTAAAAACAGAATATAATGCATTAATTTTCCATACAAAAAACACAACATCACATCACTCAAACTATAACAATGCATATTTTGAATTCAACTCTTTTCTTTATAATTTGGATAGTCATATCGCAGAGCCAATAGAATAAAACCTTTTCATATAATGCAACGATGTAGCCAAAGATAGTTTGAAATTGAGGGAAGAAATACCTACAATCAGAAGGGATATTTGGCGATCAATAGAGTACGGATGCGAGGATTTGGACCAATGAGAGTTTAAATCGGTAAAGAAATGGGAAGATCGATGATCTGGAGGAAGAGAGTTAATATTCATATAATTCTTGGGTTTTTTAGGTAAATTCTTCCTAACTTCGGCAATTAAAGGATTTAGACAATTTGTGTGTAGGGTTTTTGCGGTAGGAATGCACGACTGCATATCTTAGTCAACCAATTTAGTATGGAAGTGAATTTTTAGGGGAAAATTTGGAGTATATGGAAGGAGAGGGAGGCCAAATTTTTTGCCACTCTTTGTTTATTTTACTAGTGAGGGGTAAATTATGGCGTGTATCATTTACATAATAAACCGTATAAATAGCCAAAGATTACTTGTCCAGTTCCCAGGCTAGTGTGTTTTGCGGTAATGCTTTAAGCAAATAAAGAGACACCAAGCCACACCTCCCGAACTTTCAAAGTCTACTGACGAGGAGGACTTGTACTTATATCTTATGGTGATTGACTATACGATCAGTGTTTCCTGGATTTGCAACTAAATGAAAGTCCAACACCCTCATCTACTAAGCGAGCTAGGGGTAAACTGGACTTGAAACAAGATATTCTAAGTTGGAGAAGATGGCCTACTTCCTACCGATGACCTCACTGCTCCTATGGCCTTATTTCCAAGCACATCATATTAAGGTTCTCACCGATCAGCCATTGAAGCAAGTACTGAACCGGCTTGACAGAGCGGATCAACTGTTGAAATGGTCTATAGAGCTCGGACATCCTTACATCATATTCCACTCTTTCACCTCAATCAAATGCCAAGTTGTGATTGACTTTATAGCAGATTGTTCTAGCTCGAGCAGCACAAATAAGGGGGAAATAGCCAACTTGCCCTCTTAGGAACTCTACGTTAATGGTACATCTAGCGAGAAGGGCGTGAGACTAGGAATGCTTTTGATCGTGCCAGTGGAAAGCACCTTTTCTTTTCTATTCACCTCGGCTTCAAGGCCATGAACAATGAAACGAAATATGAAGCCATCCTGGTTGGTCTCAGGATGGCTGGGGAATTACGAGTGTAATCAATGCTTATGTTTGACGACCCTTTGCTAGTTGTCAATTGGACTGAAAAGCATTTCCAGGTTAAGGGTAAGACATTGGCCCTTTATGTGGTAGAAGCCAAGAAACTCATTTACACCTTTGCACATTTCAAGATAGAGTAGGTCCCCCGTGAGAGAAATGCCAAAACCGATCAACTGGCCAAGGTAGCCAGCAATCCTTAAAAGGGCATCCCATGGGTCCTGATGGAGGTGCAACTGGCCCCTTGCTTTGAATTGGGGACAATTTCCATGGAAACAAATGAAGGCTATCCCGGCTCTTAGATGACTCCATTGATGAAGTACCTCATAAGTGGCGATCTGCCCTTTGAAAGGAAAGAGGCCCAAAGAATTCTATATTGGGCACCCCCATTACACCATGGATGCAAATCTATATTAAAGGGGAAACTCAATTACCCTCCAAAGGTGCATGACTAACAAAGAGGCTAAGCACATTTTAGAGGAATTGCAGGAAGATTTCTAAAGGCACCAGGCTAGTGACAGAGCCTGGCAAAAGAAAGCTACTTGTCAATGCTATTACTGACCAACCATGATCAAGGATGCAATGAGTTATGTTAAGAGCATGAGTACTATCAGAGATTCACCAAAATTTTGGGGGCTTCACTAAATCCCTTGACCTTTATAAACCTGGACATTTGAAACTTGGGGTATAAACTTGATCTACAAACTCCCAAATACAAAAGGTACGTACAACCATGCAATAGTCGTTATTAATTATTTCACGAAATGGGTTAAGGCAGAACCTCTCACTAAGGTCATTGTGCCCAAAGTCCTTAATTTCATGATCAAGAACATCATATGCCAATTCAAACTCCTGAATATGATTATAACCAGTAATGGAACCCGGTTTGAGTGTGGACTGTTCTAAGGATTTTTGTGAGTGGAACAGAATAGAGAAGCTGTTCTCCTTAATCGCTCATCCATATGAAAATCAAAAGGTTGAGACCATAAAAAATATGGCAATGTTGAATAAGTGTCTCACAAAGGCAAAGGGAAACATGGACGAAAGCCGACCATTCCACTCTGGTCATACTGTACTACCAGCCCCACATCTATCAGACGCTCTCCTTTCTCTTTGTCCTATGGGTATGAAACTATGCTACCCATCGTGGTCGACATACCATCTTTAAGTTATCTCACTCATGACCTGGACAGAATGGCGAGTTTCTAGAGCTCATACTCGATAGTCTAGAAGAGAAAAGAGTGGAGGCCGAACTATGTATAGAAGCATACAAAAGAAAGATAGTCAAGAACTACAATGGAAGGTTAAAGCTTTGCCAGTAAAGGTCTGACTTAATGCTGCATTATGTCTTTGCCAACATCAACAACTCGGTTAAGGGAATTCTGGGAGCCAAACTAGGAAGGATCGTATATAATCGTCGCATCACTCACCAATGGTGCCTATAGTATCTCACATCCCGACGACACCAATATGTCCTGCGCATGGAACCTAGAATACCTCTAGGTACATTATGTGTGAAAATTGTATGAGCTACTGCTATAAAGCTAAGAAATGTTACCATAATTATAAGGTATTGAAATTATATCAACTCTTTTGGTATAAGGAATGTAAAACAAGATGTCCTTGAAACCTTCTAGATCTGAACAACAACAAGGCTAATTGATTGGAAATAGAACCTCGACCATCGCCGGAGGGCCTCATAACCATGGCGATCCGAAGGGTCGGGCCGAAAACCCACCTTTAAAATCGAGGAATGCCCAAGGAAATGCTCCATGGGGATGTGCAAGTTGCTCAACTCTTCCTTCCACATCGAAGGCATCAATGGAGTGATGGCGAAACCATCCCCATAGTAGTCCTAATTCGTTCACCCATGACATTACTCGTCCCGCTAGTGGGACGTGGCACCATTGCCCTGATGGTGCAGTTATCAACGTTGTAACTCCAAGGCATCTGTATTACTGTTCCATAAGGATGCGCAAGCCACTAATGCTTCCTTCCTCGTCCAAGGCATCGACAAACAGATTGTAGGTTTACCCCTACAGTGTTCCGATTCGTTCTCTTATGATGCTACCTATCCCATTTGTTGAATGAGGCATAGGTACCCTGGTGGTGAAATTAGCTATTTCGTAACTCCAAACCAGATATCTGTAGTGTTGTCTATGTGGATGCATAATCCACTCACTACTTCCTTCCTCATCAGGGTTATCGATGAACTGATGGCAAGACTACCCCATGGTGGTCCCGATTCATTCGTCTGTGATGATGCCCGTCCCTTAGTGGAATGAGGCATTAGTGCTCTGGAAGCATAGCTAATCACGTCGTAATTTTGAACCAAGCATCTGTAGTACTGCTCTGTTGGGATGCACAAGCCACTTAATGCATCCTTACTCACTAGAGTATCGATGAGCCGATGGTGAGATCACCCCCATTGTAGTCCCAATTCGTTCGTCCATGATGCTGCTCGTCCCTTTAGTGAGACATGTTACTAGTGCCCAAGCGAGGTACTTGCCCACATCATAACTCCAAACAAGGCATCCGTATTGATGCTCTATGAGAATGTGCAAGCCGATCAACTGTTCCTTCCCACCAGAAGCACAAGAAGATTACCCAATAGTGCCTCGATAATAGCTTATAGTCGCTGTATAAAGATGAAAATTGGGAACTTCATCGAAAGATAAGTTTTCCTTTGGTTTGAGTAGTCTTTTCTTTCATCCTATTCACTTATGTTATCTTGTGCATAAAAAGCTATTTAAGTTTTTACTTAAGAAAAACATCGAAGACATCAAAGCCACCCAACTTTGAATTGTAAGAAGAAAGCATGAGGGTTATACAAGTATACATTCATACGTGCATAGTGTTAGTAATGGGAATGCGAGACAAACATAGAAAATCCAAATAGATAAACTAATAAATATTGATAATTTTCAACATGAAAGAAAGATTTGTAATATTCAACATCAACAAACACTGGTAATACTCCAAAAAAAAGAAGACCAACTCAACCACTTATAGAGGCAAGAGAAACCTTGTGACCTGTCATTCATTACCATCAACTAACTCCTTGTCCACCTGCGAGGGGTCAGAAGCATTGGCACTTGGTCCTCCCATTAGGGAGGTAGTCTACTTGGGATTAGGATTGTCGAGGGAACTACCTCGCCCGTCACCATATCCACTGCAACCTCGGGATGGACCTCTACACACTATTTCGGAGTAATGAAGGAGACCGATATTGAAAGGTGGTAGTTTGCCTTGAAAATAAACAATAACATCTTGGTCACCCTACCATCCCACTAGACGTCCAAGGTGCTTCTCTGCTTTATGATCTTCTCTCAAGTCGTGCAGTTTACATGCAAGTACAACTTCTCTCTTAGCTCTTCTACTTCATTACGGCTCGTTTCCAAGTTCGCCATCACCTATTGGAGCTCCTCCTCCAATTTCCTCCTCTCCTTGGTCTGTTTATTAGTGGCATTGCCTTTGGCCTGCTTGGCTTGTCGGCTTCTCTTATAAGCCTTTAAAATTCTAGTAGATTGTATGAATGGCCAAGCTAAAAGAACATACACATACATAAACAAATTAAACTAGCTAGTAGTAATGCAACAAAGTAAATAAGAACCGGTACACTTGGATTTTATATTGGTTCATAGTATCACCCTACGTCTACTCCTAGAATCATTATTCCGGCTTTTCACTAGCTAACACCCTTGCTGCACCTAAGGAGATGGGTTTACATAGAGCCTGAGCCATCGAATAGGTCTTTTCACTAACTCAAAATAAAACTATCTTCGATAATAGTTGTGTCTCAATACACTAATTTGCTGGCTTAAGTACACGAAATCTATAACTCATAAGAATCTTTATGGAGTTGAATGTGCAAGAGTTTTAAGACGAGTATAAACCAGAGAATTAATTTTATAATTGAAAAATCGTTGATTGTTGGATGCTATTAGAAATTAAGAGATTTAGAAACTAAAGAATAAAAGCAGAAAAAAGTTGTTCATTCCTGTGAAATCAATATGTATATATGGATGTTGAACGGTTTTGTCGAAGAGAGATGTCTGTCACCTTGAGAATCGGTGAGGAGATCATGGTTGATTGAATAATATATTGGTTGTTTAAAAAATTTCATGGCTTTCTGATTCTTGAAAATATGTCGTGCATTGGTGCACCGGTTGGTCCCACCGATGAACCAGTGTATTAGTTTTTTTTAAGAATTTTAAAGCAATAAAAGTGGCTTTTAAAATATAAAAATTTTGAAAAAAAATATTTTTTGCAATTTTAAAGCCTTGGAATATTAATGAGATTTTCGGAGTTTTAAAAAGATAAATCTAGAACAACAGACTCACGTTGTTAAAGTCTTTAGAGAATCTTCCTTCATCGGTACTTGATCAACATAGCAAGCAATCTCCATATCAGTACGAGCTCTGTTAGGTTGCATTACCTTTTTTCTACTATGACTAATATTTGATGTTTTCATCATCAAAATCTGAGAAATCTTGCTCTAACATTCTCCCTCTTTTGATGATGACAACTCTTTTATGCATTCATGCAAAATAGTACTAATGTGATACTCCCCTTGGATATATATATATATATATATATATATATATATATATATATGTATGTATATGTATATGTATATGTATATGTATATGTATTCTCTTTGAATGCATGCATATAAATATTTCTCCCCCTTTTTCATCACAAGAGGGAGAAAATAGACTACCACACTCCAGAATGCATATCACATAATCACATAACATGGTCATAGAATGAATAACACAATGTCATAGAATATTACGAAATGCATAGTATCACAATGTGTAGAATGTAACAACATGCAAATACACAACAAAACAAAATGTTGATCCAAATCCATAACATAATGCGAATGAAAAGAAATGACTAAGGATGCCATTTCTGGAGTAAACAACGGTCTAAGGAAAATCATAGTTGCCCTCAAGTGCAGTGGGATCGGATCCTATAAAGGTAGTATGCTATTGGGCTGATGCTAAAGGTCGAGCGTGAGATCTAGAGGCATGACTAAGTCTAGCCAATGGTCTAGTCCTCGACCAGCAACATCCATCATAGTAGGGCCAATGGGCTGTTGAAAAAGACGTTCTGAGTGCATCACTACCCTAGGCTCCTGCTTGATGATCATGAATGGAAGCTTGAGAGTACAACATTTCATCTGAAACAAGAGGAGGCTATAGAGAACTACTCATACTACTGGTCCTAACTCCACTCTCCCAAATGCGTTCAAAATCACAAAGTCGTGTCAGTAAAGATCTAATATAACCCAGTTCCTTTTTCTATCTTTCTGCTCCTCAATGATTGACTAAATAAGTTGCTCTTGCCTCTCAAGCATAGAAATGATCCAATCTTCTCTTCAGGGAGAAGAGGTTGTGGGGAGGCCTGGCACTATGAAAAGGAAGGGATAACTAACTGTTAAGGCAAATAAATAGGAGTCACAACGTGAATATCATCCAATGCAGCTTGAAGTTTCATGGCTCTAAGGGCTTTCCCATCAAAATCGGAACTATAGTGATGCTCAGTGTATGTCTCGTCCAATAGAGGAACATGGAAATGCTAAAGAATAGTGGTGATAAGGTTCCCATATGGGTTGTATCCTATTCTTTTCCCTATTCTGGTCTCAATCAAACTATCCATAACAGAGTGATCCCGGTTAGCTCTAATGTCACCAAGAATAACATAGGTGGCTTTACGGACTAAGGGTAAATTTCATCAAAACTGCCGGTCTTAGGAATCAAGTTATGTTAGAGAATGTGAATAATAATTTAGGCTACACTATTAAGATTAGATGCAGAACGAATTCCATTCTTCCTTTCTAATATTATTTGCATTATATTTTCATCATCCATAATTGACACCGTCCAAAGAGATACTCAATATAGCGCACAAAATTCCTTTACCAATTGGATATTTATCCCATTAACACTTTTATAAATTACAATTCCATTTTCATCTCCCTTTACTTCCATATTAGCATTAAAAAGGGTGGCACAATGGGGATAAGCTTTGACTTCAAAGTTTTCCATATCAATTATATTTACCAACCGAGCTTTGGTAAATAAAATTTGAATATTGTAAAGGGAAAGAGAATCATGGTTTACTGGCCTTCCTATATAGAATCATTCATCACCACGGCTTTGAAACTCTTAATGTTGTCCTTTTCATTTTTAATCCATTGTTGTACTTGAGTGATCATAATTTCGTCGATAGAACCAAAGGATGTAGAAGAGATGGGCCTTTTTCCTCTAGCCATTGAGAAAAGATGTAATATTTGATGAAAAATTAAGTGGAGCTCATGAATATGGGGGTTAGACTTTTAGGAAATGGGGTTAGAAATCAAAGTGGAAGAGTAAAAATGAAGGTGTGGTTGAAAAATATAATGGTGAATGTGTAACAACCCGCATTTTAGTGACTCGTTATTTAAATAATTAATTTAAATATGGAATCGTTGATTAATGGCACACCATTGTACTTGAATTTTAGAGTCTAGTGAGTTGAGACTTGAGGTATAAGCCATTGAAACCTCAATCCATCGCAAGAAGAATGAGTATAAACTTGGCTATGTTTGAAGCCGGAAAGTTTTAAGTGGCGAATAGTTTTTTTTGGATGAAATGAATTTAGGCTAAGCCCATTAGCGTTTCTGTTAGTTAGCTTATAAGAGCTAGCCCTCCACTCGCTTTTCATTATACGTTACTTTTCATTATCATTCCCCAACCTTTTCCTATTCCCTTCTTAATCTCTTAAGCCCTAATCGCTTAACCCATGCTCAAATATATTCCAATAAATCCTCAAAAATCACCGTATTTCCTCTCAACCAATTCCTTACATAAACCATCATGAACTAGTTTTAAGTTGAGTTTGGAGCTTCATTCAAGATTTCAAGAGAGCAAAACGATGAATTTGGGTGATTTGAGCTTGAATTTGTGAAAGTTAAGTTGAGTGGGATGATTCTCTACTAATGTTTACTTGTTATACTTCATTAATTTTTTTTTTTATGGTTATGAAGTGATATGACATGATTTAGAGAATGTTAGGAATGTAATTAGGCTTTTTTATGCTTTAAATATGTTTATATCATCGCATTATTTATTAGAAACCTTTAAGATCATTGTATGAAAAGTTGGTAAGTTTTGGGTTTGGTTTTGAGTTGATTAAGTGATTGTGAATGATTATTTGGACTTAATAATGTGTTATAGACATGATGTGGTAATTAAAAAATTGTATTAAAAGATGTGAACATTTTGAGAAATTAAGCAAGTTAATTAAGTGATTTAGGAGCTCTACAGTTACTTTAAATTGATTAGAGGTCTAATGAAGCTTAATTAGTATTTATAGAATGGTTAAATGATTCTATAAATGAAGTATATATTTTATAAAGTAGATATGAGATTTATAAAATAGCAATATGATGTATACCTAATTTTAATAAGGTAATTAACTAATAAAGGGCTTAGAAGTAAATGATTAATAAGCTTATGTCATATTTTATAAAACGATGATAAGATTTTACAACATAGTATAAATACGATATTTTATAAAAGAGTATGAGAATTTATAAAATAATACAAAGAATAAATTTTATAAAGTGGTTATAAGATTTTATAAAATATCTATGAAATGAATACTTAATTTTAAATAAAGAAACCAAGTGTTATAAAGGCTTATACTGATCTACATGCCACTACTGTGTTTTATAAAACAATGTGAGATCTTATAAAATAGTATGAAGAGTATTTACATTTATTGAAATGGGTTAGTAAATAAGAGTAAGGTATGATTAAGTAATTGAAATACTTATTTAAATATACTCGTATGTATATGTACATGAGTGGGCAAATGTATCCGTGTATTTGAAATTATATAATAATCAAGATAATTCTTATGTTGTGACTTGAATTGTTGTATGTAGAGGTGTGCACATATATAAGTTTATTTGTGTGAATAATTATATATATATATATGTATGTGTGTGTGTATAGGAATACCTGTATTTGCATACAAGCATGTTACAAGAATTTCATATAGCCATAGTGGCTATCATATGCCCTAAGTTGCATGGGAAGAACATTGGGTCGAATAGTCGCTCAAGTGAAGCTCGAAACATGATTTGGTTAAGTGAATGGGTGTTTGAGTTCACATTTTTGCATAGGCATGCACAAGTAGGTACATTGACACAAGTAAGTTTAACATATAAGGCAAGAAGGATGATTGAGTTTATTTTGGCATGTTAGAGGAGGTCGGGTCACTGGAGTCGTCCATTAAACTCTATGTGTGCAAAGAGTAGTTTTTTGTATCAACGTTGATTTTCGAATATATAAAGAACTAGTTCTAAAATATCAACCATGAGCTTTGGATAAGTCCGATGGTGTAAAGGCAAGCTTGAGGAGCTGGGCGACTCCTTGGGTAAAGCTACAGAGCAAACGGGGCACGAATCAACGTTCGAAGTTGCACCTACCTAGATTACTGCCTGGGTCAGGCTACCACTGGTCTGCTAATGGCTATACCATTGGTGCACTAGTGGTGTATAGGTTGGGCAATAAGCATGGGCAATGTGCAAATAGACCGGGGGAGGGGGGGTTCTTCCATTGGTTCCGAATGCAAGTCAATGCAAGGCTTCGCAGTGACTTCGCGAAGTCTTTGGGCTACTTGGGGAGGTGGAATGCAGGGTGAAGCTTGGGATTCAGATGCTTATATAAGTGATGCTTATGTGATCAATAGTGATCCATAATGTTTGGGCATGGATTGGTACAGTGATTGGTTGCACGACCACGTCCGACGAGCATATACAATCGAGGGAAATAAGTCTGTACCTCCTGGCTTCGACCTTAGGGTATATATGGTTTTGCGAATTGTATTAATCTTATATTGGTGATCGTTCCTGGTAATGGTCATATACTAGTGGCCATACATTGTATTAGTTTTATATTAGTGATCATACATGTTGATAGATGATGACAGTCATCTACGGTGGGTCATGTATCACTTATGCTCGATATGCGATACGGTTATAGATGATGAGTACAACTACAAGTGGGTAAAATATCACTTTTGCTCAATATGGGGTACGGTGAGATCTACATAGGTCTCAAATATGTAGAGTAGGTCATATATAACTTATGCTCAATATGAGGTACAGTGAGATCTACACGATTTCGATCACACTGGATGCGACTCAAGGTCTATGGTATTATTAAGTACTTAATCTAGTCATTTTGGACCATTGACTTCAAATATATAAAGTGGGTTAGATATCACCTATGCTCGATGAGAGAAACGGTGAGATCGACAAGTGGGTTAGATATCAATTATGCCTGATGGGGGATACGGTGAGAGCCACAAGTGGGTTAGATGTCACCTATGCTCGATGTGGGATGCAGTGAGACCCGTAAGTGGATTAAATATCTTCCATGCTGGATTAGGGACAAGTTAAGACCCATTTAGGTTACAAGTATATTGAGTACGTCATATATCACTTATGATCTATATGAGGTATGGTGAGATCTACACAAGTTCAACTACTCTAGGTCGACTTGAGTCTATGGTACAATTAGTACAAACTCTGTTTACTTCGGATCCTTGGCAATGATCATCGAATCACGTTAGATGTTTGTAGTGGACTCCACCCATTAGCAATGCTTAGTATCAATTTGTATTCTCTATTTGTCATTTATTGTTAAGATTGTGTATTTTATTAATTAGTTAATATTATTGCGTATTTCCTGTTAGACATATATTACGATACATATATTACCATCTTCAACTCTATATTAGGTTACCTTTATCACTGTATATTGTTATGTGGCAGTCACATCATATTAGTTATGCCGAATCGTTAATTATAGGAGAAGAGCAGGTCATGATACGATTACCTATCTCTAGGATAGGTTTACATTACTTGTTTATGGACAATCCAAATTACCCCGAGCTACAATTGTAAAGAGAACTGATCGTGCCTTAGTTGTTTCATATTATTTGTATATAGTTTTGATATACAATATTTTGAGATAGTTCCTTAAACACCAAACTTTAAGTCTGATTTGCATTTTGTCTTTATCTGTTTATGTCATAACAACTCTTGGGTACTCTATTGAGTACTTACAAGTCTGGTGCTTTTGGGGATATGCAATTTAAGTAGCGCCGCTAGAGTGCTTTGGAGGGAAGGTTGATACTTTTGATATGTATACTTGATATTGTAGTTATCTATGACAAATATATTATTGTGAATAATTAATATATATGAGACATATTGTATCAAATATTATATTCAAAACCTATACCGTAAGGAGTTGATGTATTCTGACTTTCTGTATTGATACTCAATTGTCAGTTATTTCTGCTAGTGCAGTCTCTTATATATATAAGTATATTGTTTTCCTATTTTGCTTATGTATATTAAGTAAATTATATGTTAACACAGTAAGATTCTATCAATATGCCTCAGCATAGTGTTTTATTCTGATTTACCCCGACAAGCTGTTCTTTGTGGTATTTCTAAGTCAAGCATTTTCATGTAGCGCTGATTTCAGGGTAACACAAAGGATGGGTTGTTGCATTTGTTATCAGAGCCTAGATTCAATATATAGGATAAAGTATATTAGTTTGAGTTATACAAACCACTGAAAGGAAATATATTAAGAGAGCGTACTTGTATTTTTCTGGTATATAATACTACACACGCCAATTGCCCTTTAGACTTTGATTTATTTCTATCATTGATGACTAAGGTGCCTTCGTCAGACTATCGGTATGAGAAGATTCGGTATGTAAGTGAATACGGATGGGCAATCTAAGATGTTCAATTTGATTTAGAGACTATTTGGTTATCACACAGAATATTTCGTTGCCTGCGAACATTTACAGCAATTGCCATTAGCAGTAGAGGAAGTGTAGCCTTTAGGGCACCAGTATCTCTTACTCTACCAGCTTTAAACTTTCTAAAGCTATACCTGGATTTCCTTAGCTATGGTGGAAGGCCATATCTGGGTTCTAAGACCGTTTATGAGACACATGCTTGAATGATACATATGAGTGGGTTTTTGTTGGTATGGGCTTTGAGAATGTTCTTATAAGGAAAACTGCTTTGCTGCATCCTGAGTGGGGAGACTTTAGCTTGGTAGAACATAGTGGTAGCAGAGATTGATGAGCAGGCCATGACTTGTATTGAATTTAGACATTGCTTTGGGTCTCGATTCATTTGTTTAGATTGAGATTTGCATGCAACTTGAGCGTTTTATCCATTTTGAGTAGGTTAGCTTATCATTAAAGGAGTGCGTCGATCCATTTCAATATCTGGCTTAATTCAGGATTGAGATGGTCAATACTCTATTGATGAGGGAAAAAGAGTTTGCTAAGGGTCTTAAGGAATCAGTTGAAGAATCATTTCTAAGTCTTACACCTATTAAGGGCCACTTTTTGGAGTCCTGTTGAGATGTCTTTTCTCTACGAGAGCACCTGTGGGGAACCATTGGAGGTAGAAGAAGTGGAAAGCAAACCGATGTTCCAACCGAAACACAAAGACCATGATAATAGGAAAGACCAAACTTATGAAAAGAAGAGGGTTGTCCTAGTATGTCACTCTTATGGCATATTAGGGGCATTCCGCTATGAAATGTCATCCAACAAAAGTGTAAGTGTTTCCATTGCGATTAACATGATCCCTTGAGGAAGAATTGTCCTACATTCCATAGAGGTGGGCAAGTGATGTTGATTTTTGCCTTACAGGCATTACCGGTTCCTAGCAGCCTTACTCTTGAGAAAAAGGGAAGAAGTTTATGTAGTGAGGTATGCTTTCTATTTGAGGTACTCACTTATGTTATTTTTGATAGTTGAGCTGTGCATTCATCCGTTGTTAGTTATTTGATAGATAGGCTAAACTTGACACCTTTCATAGTTGGTAAATTCTTTTGTAAATACGAACCTTCTATGAGTAACCTTAGTGTCAAGCTAAGGTATAACAACCAAGGGTACTTCCATTTTAATTTGATGCTAGAGCTTTCGAGTTTAGTGGAGTTAATTGATAAAGCTTGACTTGTATTTACATCCACGTAAGGTTCGGTGTATGCCCAGTAATGAGCAAAGAATGAGTGGATGATTTATTAATGCTTTGTAAGGAGTCATTCATGTTTGAAGTGTCTATCCTTGTATGAATAAAGCCTTAGGTGATGGGAATAATCCCATGTGCTAAAGAGGTATTTTCTAGGGATCTACCCATTAATGTGCCAGTTCATAATCCATCGTTTGAGCATAGAGTTTCTAGGTGATTTGCACTAGTTAAGCAAGGGTTTTTCACTCTATTCTTACAGGCGAGCACTTGAGTCGGATTTTTAGGGTGACCTAGTGATTTCTAAATTGCGACTTTAGTTGTGCGAGGAGATTTCAATAGTCTGATCAAGGAACTGGATCGGGGTTTGCATGAGAAGAGTCAAGTGGCCAATCCTAATTTAATAAACAAATATCACGAGTAGATGAAGGATTGGATTAGGCATTCTATCATTATGAATGATCTTTAGTCATTATAAAATTATAATATAGCTAAGATTGCTTGCGATAATTCAGGAAAAGACTTTTCGACTAGTTTTGTGACAACTAGAAAAATCTCCTAAGTGGTAATATGATACTTGCCTAGGCGAGCGTCATGGTACACTTTGTATATTACATATAAGACATTATGCGATTGAAGTAGATTTGAACCCAAATGAACCCACGCATTTGTAGATTGTCATTTAATGATGATTTAATCAGTAAAAATTTCACCTTTGGAGAATGAGTTTTGTTAGGAAGAGAAGGGAAATTAAGGCTTAGGTTCCTTGATTTATTCAAGAGTTTTGAGACTTAATGATCTAGCATATCGTTTAAGTATTACTTTTCATGACAAGAGTTGTAATAGTTTTTTCGTGTATTGTATTCATGAAAGAAGTTACGCCACACAGGCATTATGTTAATCTTAGATGTCAAATAGGCTCATGGAGTTTATATCTTGACATGCATGTTTTTATTATTTTGATCACCATACGTGTTCTTATAGAATCTTTTTGTATAATGAGTTGTTTGTATGTTAATTGTATATTGATTGATGTTGATTTTTATTGCTTGTTGTTTTTTATTGTTGATTTTTGTTGCTTGTTGTTGTTCATTGTTGCTTGTAGTTGCTTGTTGTTGTTTAATGTTGTTTGTTGTTATTTATTATTGATTGATTTTGATTATTGTTGCTTGTTTTGTATGGTTGGTAGTTTGTATGCTAGTTATTATTGCTTGTTGATTGTTTGTTATTGCTTATTGTTAATTGCTTATTATTGCTTGCCGTTCTTCATCATTGTTTATGTTGCTTGTTATTGTTTGATGTTGTTTGTTGCTATTCATTATTAATTGATTTTGGTTGTCATTGGTTATTGCTACCATGGTTTTAAATCTCCTATATGTCGCCCAAGATCTCCTTCGAGATCTCCTTTTCACACTTAAACGAGACGAGACATCAAATTTCCTCCATATTTCCCTTGACACTCATCTCGTCCGAGTAATTCAAATATCACCCAAAATGTGGATCAAAATCTCAATCCGAGATCTCACCCAAAATTATAGATCTTTCTTATTTTGTTAATATTTTTTATTTTCGTATTGATTCAAAAGAAACTACTCAATTAAATTATAATTCCCCAACTTCTTGAACATATTCTTTACATTTTATCTTAATGAGTCATAGCGAAAGGTTTCGCTTCTTTATTATGTTCAAATAAAAGTATATTATTCAATCATTACCAAATCAATTAAGCTAATCAAGCTACTACTCTTCTAAAAGTATTTCTTTTCCATGTAAATCAAGCATGTTACCATTTTTATTTTTACTAAGAAAATTATAACCGTTAAATACATTTTTGACACATCAACATTAGACACATAAGTACGCCCGAAATATTCCGGTGATGCATTATAAGACCCGAGGTGTCAATCCGAGATGTACATCCAATATATACTCATCTCGTCCGAGATCTCCCCCAATACGAGATAACTTGCGTAAAAATTACGAGACGAAACGTGGCCGAAATCCAATATTTAAAACCTTGGTTGCTACTTGTTGTGTGTTTGGTTTCTTGTATGCTAATTATAATTACCTGTTAGAGCATGTTGGGAGAGGGCTAACAATGACTATCTAGTATAGATTACATACCATCCACGCCCATTGTGGGAGTCAAGATAGGATCTAGTGAGTCTATTGCCTTTTGATGGGACTCAGAGTTTATGGTATATTTAGATACTGAATTATTTGAGCTTACTCTCTAATTGATAATCATGTATGATTGTGGTAGTATTGGTTACTAAATTGAAATTATGTACGTTCAAGTTTTTTTTTTGTGTTGGTGCATAATCCTCTTTATATCGAACAATCGAGTACTTGAGAGCTGCAGTATAGCTATTTAGATGCCTATTTGCTTAGAATTGCATTTAAATGATGGAAGCTTTCTTAAAGGGGTATGTACATTTGGAAATATGGGATAATTCATGTTATCACATGTTTCCAAGATCCATAGTGCAGTTTAATTTTGGGAGTTTTTGTAACGATGATCGTGTGAAAGAGTATTGCTGAGAATTTTGGACGTTGACGTTTAGAAATTTCGGTCAATCATGTTACTATGTCTTACTCATAGAAATTTCAAGGATGAAGTTTTTTGGAGTGGAGAACGTAACAACCCACATTTTAGCGACTCGGTATTTAAATAATTAGTTTAAATATTGAATCGTTAATTAACAGAATTACCATTGTACTCAACTTTTAAAGATGAGTAAATTGGGACCCAAGGCACTAGCCATTAAGATTGCAATCCCATCATGGGAAGAATGGGTATAAACTTATCTATGTTTGGAGCTAGAAAGTTTTAGGGGCAAATATAGTTTTCATTTAGATGAAATGAATTTAGGCTATGCCCATTAGCTTGCCCATAAGTTAGCTTATAAGAAGAAAACCCTCCACTCACTTTTTATTCTACATTACTTTCGATTCTCATTCCCTAATCTTTTCTTAATCCACACTTAATCTCTTTAGCCCCAATCTCTTAATCCGTGCTTAAATGAATTCTAAAAAGTTCATTATAATTCCTCTCATTCAAACGCTCCCATGACTTATCAAGGAATTAGCATGAAGTTGAGTTTAGGGCTTCATCGAAGATTTCAAAAGAGCAAAAGATGGGTTTTTGTGATTTGAGCTTGATTTGGAGAAAGGGAAGGTTAGTGGGATGATTCTCTACTCATATTTACCTGTTACACTTTATTAATTTGTTTATTTATGGTTATGAAGTGATATGAGGTGATTTGAAGAACGTTAGGAATGTAATTAGCTTATGTTTATGCTTTAAACACGCTTATATCATCGCATTATTTATTAGAAACCTCTATGACCATTTTATGAAAAGTTCGTAAGCTTTGGATTAGGTTTTGGGTTGATTAAGTGATTATGAATAATTGTTTGGATCTAATTATGTGTTATAGATATGATTTGGTAATTATAAAACTGTACTGAAATTAGATATAAACATTTTTAGAAAGTTGGTGAGTTAATTAAGTGGTTTAGGAGCTTTACACTTATTATTAAAGTGATCAGAGATTTAATGAAGCTTAATTAGTATTTATAAAGTGGTTATATGATTTTATAAATGAAGTATATATTTTATAAAATATATATGAGATTTATATAATAGCAATATTATGCATACTTAATTTTAATGAGGTAATTAAGTATTAAAAGTATTAGAAATGATTAATAAGCTTATGTAGTATTTTATAAAATGATGACAACATTTTATAAAACGGTATAAATAATATATTTTATAAAAAATATGTAGTTTAATAAAATAATATGAAGAAGATACTTCATAAAATGGTGATAAGGTTTTATAAAATATTTATGAAATGAATACTTTGTTTTAAAAAATAATTTAAGAGATATAAAGGCTTAAATTGATTTATAAACTACTGATGCGTTTTATAAAATAATATAAGATTTTTTTTAAAATAGTATGAAGAAATATTTAACTTCTATTGAAATGATTTAATAAATAAGAGTAAGATATGATTAAGTAATTGAAATACTTATTTAGACATATATGTATGTATATGTGCATGAGTGGGCATACATATACGTGTATTTGAAGTTATATAATAATCAAGACAATTCTTAAATTGTAATCGGAATTGTTTTATATAGTAATGTGTATATAGATAAGTTTATCTATGTGAATATATATATATATATGTGTGTGTGTGTGTGTGTTTTTATGTGTGTGTGTGAATATTCATATTTGCATACAAGCATGTTACGAGCATTTCATGTAGCTATAGTGACTATTGTGTATGCTAAGTTGCATAGAAAGAATACCGAGTCGAGTAATCACTCCGGTGAAGCTCGAAACGTGATTTAGTGAAGTGAATGGATGTTTGCATATATGTGTAGGCATAGGCACGCACAAGTAAGTGCATCAACACATATGTGGGCAACACATAAGGGAAGAAGGCCGATTGAGTTCATTTTGGCGTGTTAGAGGAGGCCAGGTCACCAGAGTCGCCCATTAACTCTATTCATGCAAAAAGTGGATTTCATATCAGAATCCTTTTTCAATACATAAGAAACCAATTTCAAAATATTAACCAACGGGCTCCAGAAGAAGTTTGATGTGTAAAGGTAGGCTGGAGGAGCTAAGTGACTCATTAGGTGAAGCTATGGAGCAAACGAAGTGTGAATCAATGACCAAAGTGGCACCTACCCAGGCATATTGCCTGGATTAGACTACCACCGTTTCACTAATGGCGATACCATTGGTGCATTGGTGGTGTACTGTCCTGGTCAGTAAGCCTGGGTAGTGTGCAAATCGACGGTCTCTCGGTTCCAGACGCGAGTCGACATAAGGATTTGGCATGACTTCAGGGAGACTTCGGGCTATTTAAGGAAGTGGAATGCATGGAAAATTTTGGGATTTAGATGCTTATATAGGTGATGTTTATCTGATCAATAACAATCCATAACAATTGGGTAGGAGATCAGTACTGTGATTGGTTGCGTGATCATGTCCGACAACATGTATGGTCGAATAAAGTAAATCCATACCTCTTAGATTGAACCTTGTGGTATATATGTTTCGGTGATGGTACTAATCTTATATTGGTGATCGTACCTGGTATTGGTCCTATATTAGTGATCGTATATCATATTGGTCTTATGTTAGTGACTATACATGTTGGTAGATGTTGACAATCATCTTCGAGTAGGTCATATATCACTTATGCTCGATGTGGGGTACGATGATAGATGACGATCATCTGTGGGTGGATCATGTATCACTTATGATCAATATGGGATATGGTGAGATCTATATATGTCTCAAATATGTAGAGTAGGTTATATATCACTTGTGCTCGATATGGGATACAGTGAGATCTACCTGAATTCGATCACACTGGATGCGACTCAAGGTCTTTAGTATGATTATGTGCTAACTCTAGTTATTTTGGACCATTGGCTCCAAATATATAAAATGGGATAGATATCACCTATGCTTGATGAGGGACATGGTGAGATCCACAAGTGGGTTAGATATCACCTCTACTCAATGAGGAATATTGTGAGATCCACATAGGTTTTAAGTGTATATAGTAGGTCATATATCACATATGCTCAATATGGAGTACGATGAGATCTACATGAGTTCGACCGTTCTAGGTGCGACTCGGGCCTATGGTATGATTAGGTACTAACTTTATTTACTTTGGACTCTTAATGGCGATCATTGAATCTTGATTAGATGTCCATGTCGGACTCCAACTAGCAGCAATGACGGGTATCAATTTGTATTATTTGTTTTTCATTTGTTGATAGGATTGTGCATGTTATTAGTTAGTTAGTATTATTGTGTATTTCGTGTTAGACTTACATTATGATATCTATTTTACCCCCTTTAACTGTATATTGGGGTTACCTTTATCATAGTATATTCTTATGTGGCAGTCACATCATATTAGTTCTTCCAACTTGTTGATTACAAGAGAAGAGCGAGTTATGGTAGGATACCAATCTTTGGAATAGGTTTGCTTTACTTGTTTATGGACAGTTTGGATTACGCCTGAGCCACGCTCGTGGAGAGGACCAGTTGTGCTTAGTTGTTTCAGTTTTGACATAAACTATTTTGAGATATTTCCCTCACATCAGACTGTAGGTCTGGCCCGCATTTTGTATTTATCTGTTTATGTTATGACAACTCTTGGGTACTCGACTGCGGAGATTGTAAGTCAGGTGCTGTTGGGATCTGCTATCAGAATAGCACAGCCGAAGCGCTTTGGTGGCAAGGTCTATACTTCTGATATGTATACTTAATATTGTAGTAATTCATAGCAAACAGATTATTGTGAATAACTATATATATGAGACATTTTGTAATGGACATTATATTCAGAATCCGTAATGTGGAGAGTTTATGTATTCTGACTTTCTGTTTTGATATTCATTTATTAGTTATTTACGATGGTGCAATCTCTTATATAAATAAATAAATAAATATATATATATATCCTTTTTTGTTCAAGTATATTCAATATATTAAATTTTATCATTCCTTTTTGACATTCTATTAATATGCCTCAGTACAGTGTTTTGTTTTGATTTAACCTTATAAGCTATCATTTATGGTATTTCAAAGTCAAACATTCTCATGAGATGCTAATTTCAGGGGTATTAAAGGGCGGGTTATTACATGAGTTAAATCGACTCTTAGGTTTGATAGTAAACCCCTTCATCGGTGTACCGATGGGCACTCGCACCAGTGCACCTGTGCACTATATTTTTACATAATGAAAAATAATTAAAAAGTTATTTCTATTATTTTTTAAGCTTTTTACTATTTTTATTAATATAATATTGCTATAATTATATTTATCTCAAAAATTTATTATTCTTAAACTTTTATTTTTTACTGACAATAATAATGGATGAACCAGATATGAATTCTATAATTGATGTTTTATTAGTGTAAAACCATTTTATATCTTATTTTTATTATCTAATATGATTGAATTTTAGTAATTCAATATAACCTAAATTTTATGATTATGTAAAGCCCTTTAAAAAGAATTATTATATAATTACTAAATAGAATATGGTACTAAGCAAAAATGAAATTCAATATTATTATAGAAAACTCTTTTAAAGTTAAAGTTAATTTATACATAAAATTTATTTGTTAAATTATATGAATTTCTATATTTTAAAATGAATTCGATAGTATGTATTGTGTGTTTATAATATAAATTAATTTAGAAATTTATTATAAATAATGTGAGCTTAACAAAACTATTTTTCATAACATAAATGAATTTAATTCCAAAATGCACTCAATAATATGAAAATTATGTTTATGGCATAAATTATTTGTAAAAAAATTCTTTTAAAGAAATTATTTATAAATTTTGTTAAAATTCTTTAATTAAAGTTCATTATATACAAATATATATGTTTTATATTTTGATAAATTTGTTTTAATATTCAAAATTAACTTTATTATAAAAAGTTTATGTATTAAAAAGGTTTACTAGAGAAACTAGATAAAATCTATTACAGAAAAAATTCCAAGCTCTCTATGCAATCTAATATATGTATTTTCATTTAATGGCTTAATAAAAATATATGCATTCTGATTTTCAGTATATAAAAATTCTAAAGAATTTTTTTCCAATGTGATCTCGTAAAAATTATGTTTTTTATCAATGTGTTTAGTTCTTGAGTAAATAATTGGTTTTATTTTGCTAAATTTATTACATTTGTGTCATCATAATATATAGGTGAATTTCATAAATTTAAACCAAAATCTATAAGTATTTATTGCATATAAATTATTTGAGCATAAGATAAAGCGGTTAATATATATTTTACTTCACAGGTAGATAAAGATACATAGTTTGTTTTTTTACTAAACCAAGACACTAGAGATTGTCCTATAAAGTGGCATGTGCCACTGAAGTTTTTCCTATATATTCAACATCCAACAAAATCAGCATCACTGTATGACACCAATTCAAATATACATTCTTTTGGATACGATCATAACCTTTAGTTGAAATTAAATATCTTAGAATTTTTTTAACATCACATAGGTGTGATTCTTTAGGATTATGTTGTAATCTAGCACATACACAAACACACATTATTATATCCAAAAGACCGTCTATTAAATATAGTAAAGATCTAATCGTACTTCTAAATAGTATCTAATCAATATCTTTGCCATTTTAATCTTTATCTAATTAAACAGTTGTAACAGTCAGAGTTGGCTTACTACTCTTTTTTTTAAGACAAATCTTTTAATTAAATCTCTGCAATACTATTTTTGTGAAATAAAAGTACCATTGTCTAATTGTTTAATTTGTAAACCAAGAAAATAATTTAATTCTCCCATATATGACATTTCAAATTCTTTTCTCGTTATATTTGAAAATTTTGTGTAGTATTTTTCATTATTTAATCCAAAAATAATGTCATCAACATAAATTTGGACAACTAGTAAATCATTTTTATTATGTTTTATAAAATGAGTTGAGTCAACTTTACATTTCAAAACCAAAGTTAAGTAAATAATTTTTAGGTCTATCATAAAGTGTCCTTTCAAGTTTAAAGACATGTTTAGGATATTTCTCATGTATAAATAAATGTGGTTGTGCTACATATACATTTTCTTTAATAAAACCATTTAAGAATGTACTTTTTACATCCGTTTGACATAATTTAATATCATGGTACAAACAAAAGCTAATAATGTTCTAATTGCTTCAAGACGTGCAACATAAGGAAAAGTTTCATCATAGTCAATTCCTTCCTTTTGATGTATCCTTGGGCAACTAGTCTAGCTTTGTTTTTTGTTACTTTTCCATTTTCACCACTTTCTTTCTTTTTACACCTATTTAGTTCCTATTACGGATTGATTATTACGTCTATGTACTAATTCTCATACATTTTCTTTCAAAATGATTAATTCTTCTTGAATTTCTAAAATCCAATATTCATCTTTACCAGCTTCTTTATAGTTTTTAGGCTCTATATTTGAAATACAAGCTACATGCCCTATTCTATTTAATTACTTTATAGTTGAAACTTTTGCACTTACTTCTCTTAAAATATTTTAAATAGGGTGATATTTTAAAATATGATGGGGATCTTAAGTTATATTTCGTTCTAAAGGTTCGTTAGTCTCTTGGAAATTTTCATTAAGTTTATTTTGTTCTGTATTCTGAGTGACATTTGTATATTGATTCATATTTGATAGTTTAGAATCATCTTTAGAGTTGTGAAAATTCACGTCAAAGGAAACGTGTAAAGTTTCTTCAATGACATTAGTTCTTTTATTAAAAAATTTAAAAGTTCTACTCCATTCGGAATAACCAACAAAATACCTTCATCAGTTTTAGAATGAAATTTAACTTATCTTTAATATTTAAAATATAAAAAATTTCAACATAAATACTAAAATGAGATATTTTAGAATTTCTTTGATTATAAAGTGATAGATTCAGGGGTATGCCTAAGTTGCATTTATGTAATTTGTTATATATATCTAACTTCGATAACCAACCTTGTTCGAAATAAAAGGTGTTTTCTTTCTATTATATACTTGATATTATGTGTTAATCAATCTAATTAAAAGTATGTTTAATAGAAAATCCATAAATGGTGTGTAGTGTGATAGTAGTCACAAAGTGTTCTAACCATGAGAAATTTACCACAATGAAAATGACATGTTCTTTTTAATATTCCTAGTCAAGATGCATCGAGACTGGATATCAAGACATCCATTGAGACTATAGTACATAACCATCTCCAAATTTGGGCAGTGTATTACTCATGAGTGCTGGGGGTGCCAAGGAGTTATGTACTGATGGTTATTGGATAACTATGAAATAAATTACTCGATAGCTTTCTTTTGGTCAGTATCACTAAGTTCAAACATAAAATATTGGTTTTACAAAATTACATAGCTTCTCTTGACTTGAGAATACTTTTAATCTTCAATGTGAAAGCTCCACTTAATTAAAGTTATATCATGGCACAACATCCATCAAACGACTATAGTGTGCTTGAGTTGGAAGCATTAGAAGTGAAATACAATTCAAAAGATGATTCGTCTTGACGTTTATATGATGTTAGTATCATGGTCAACTGAAGTCAACTTAAAGTCAAAGTCTTTGGCTAGAGCAGTTCAGTTAATAATAATTGTTATTATAGAATCAAGGACTTTGTGTTTGGACTACAGAGTCGAATACAGACAATATTGGAATTTTTACCATTGCCAAATTCCATAAGCCCAATGTGACATAGTTTTGATGAAGAGAATTAGTATAAATTGTTTTCATTACCAGGTAACGGTTAAATAAGTAAAATTGGATTTTACTAAAAAATGTGTAAGCGATAAATTTAGTAAAAACGCAACATCAGTAGCTAAGGTTTTGTGTGAACATTTATTCGAATTGTTTGATATCAATCACTAATCAAATCTAAACCTTTGAGTCGCACAACCACAATGATGAATTCTTCGAGTGAACCACACAATTTAATTACTTTATAACAGTTATAAATTAATTAGGTTAATTATGTTTTTGAAACATTGATTATTAAATATTATTTGATTTGTTTGTATACCATTATAATTTAATAAATTGCATATATAAAAGTTATAAACACGTGCATCGGTATACGATATCGATGGATTGTTTGAATTAGATTTAAATGAATTAAATGCTAAATGGGTACGTGATCATTTAAGGCCCATGTTGCCTCCATGTTTAGTTAGCCATAAAAGAAGAGGAGATGATAAGTTTTGCATTAATTAATAAAGGGAAAAGAATAATATAAAGAAGGAAAAATATCTCTCTTTAATTAGGCATTGATTGCCTTCTCTGTTTCATTCTTTTCATAACTTTTTGGCTATTCAATTTTCTTACTCTCTTCTCCATCTTTGATTATTGAAATTTAGAAGTCCCCATGGCTAAAAATATCCCAAAATAAATACAAATCAAATTAGTTCATTACAAGTGGTATATCCCACTTGATCCATACAAAATTTAGATGGTAATTTACGAATCTAGAAGCTTTGAATCATCGTTCAAGGTGTGATTTATTGGCCAAATGCAAAGGTAATTTTTAGATCTAAATTCACATGTGTATTTATATCGTTGATATAATTAAACTCTGTATGATTCACTCATGTTTTAACTGTTCATCTTACCACATGTAACTTAACCTCTCTTATGTCTATTTTGATTAAAATATGTTTATTGTATTGCTTTGGTTTAGGTCTATGCTTGTTCATTACCTCCATTTAATATATGTTCATAATAAATTGATATGTTTTGAATCCCATATTACTTTTGATAACTTGTTGTTACTATCTGTATTGTTTAGATCTGTAAGTTCTTATCATAAATTTACACATTCCTACTTTGTCTAAAATTCTTTGATTTTGTTTCAGAAATTTTGTGAAATTTAAAGCTAAGTTTGAAGGAGATTTATTGCTTAATTATATAAATTTACATACACAAATGCAATTGAATTACATATATAAAGTTATTTATTGTTCTTTTAATAGACCTTTAATTTTATATGGTAAATACTTGAATATAAATGTTTCCATCATTGTTTTTAAAAAAACTTGATTTAAAATTAATGAATGGATTTTAGTTTTCCCCTCGCTAGTATCTTAATCAACATATAAACCATATATTGTGTTCCTGCATCCATAATGGTTAAAACATAATAACATAATCATGTGCAAGTATGCAATGTGGGTAAGTCGGACTCATTTGTCAACATAGGGTTACATCTTCCCTAAGTTCACTCTTTTACAAGCTGACTATCTGTCTCAATCCATTGTTTTACTAGGATCACTATGAACCTATTATTTTTCATGGGCTGACTAATAACCCGTCAAAGCTCTTAAGGACTACCTGTCCTGAATCATAGTTGTCATATGATCATTAAGAACCTATTTGTTTATGCTAATAATAATTTCCAATCATAGTTTTCATGGAATCACCATGAACCTACTAGAACTCTCCAATACCATCTCTCTAATCATAGTTTGCACAAGATCATTATGAACATATTGGGTTCTTCCAATACCATACCTTCAAATCATATTTTTCATGGTATCACTAGAAATCTATTGGATATCCTCCAATAACACTAATCAAGAAATAGTTTTTATGGGATCACTATTAACCTATTGGATCCTTCTAATACCATATCTCATATCATAATATTTTGATCAGTTCTAAGTATCCTAACTCTTCTGATCTATCTGATCTCCTAGATGCAATTTTACTCACTCAGGAGTTAAATTTGATTATACCTACCAATGGGTCAACCTAGTTATTCTACTCTTTTATATCCCAAAATGTAGTTATTGGTCATAATGATGTGAGCACGACAATAATGATCATGTAGTAAAATAAAAATTAGAACATACAACATCCATCATTCACATATATTAAATCATTTGGCATTATATAATTACTTAACCTTAAATAATAACCCTCTTTGGTAATTTCATATAAAAAAATTGGGCTAAACAATAATTTATTCCTTGAAAACATCTATCATCATATATGATTAATCCCTTTAGTTCATATTTAAAATAAGGAAAATATAGTCCCTTTCTTTACCAATTTCACAGGCACTTTATAAACCATTTTAATACTTCCAGTATACGTTTGGAAATAATAAAAGGATGTCGTACCTCTTCATTATAGGGCTTAGCACCATAAATTAGAATATGTTCATCTTCAAAAACTAGCCAGTTGATATTCCTCTTTCACCCCAACCTTCTATTCCCTTCCAGTCTAAACCTTCCATATCTTCTTCCTTTCTTGTCAACCTACCTCTGCCTGACCCAATCTCTCCTCCACAATCAACCAAACCTTACAACTTCTAATCCTCCACCTGTAAATGCCTAGTCTGGGCTTTTCAAAACAAAACCACGCAATGTTGGAGCTTAGACCCCTGTTGATGTTCAACTCCAGTACCAACGAGAAGTCCTTGTGCCACCGTCTGATGTAATTGATGCTGGAAAAGCAGTGTGGAAGGACTATGTAGTTGGATACTTCCTTGACAAACCTCTATCCTATACTGTTGTTGTTGAACACCTCAAGAAGCTATGGAAACTTAAAGGATCCGTGAAGGTTAAGTTTGATGGGGTTGTGTGGTCAAGTCAAGTTAGTTGCAGTTTGGCTCCAATTATCTAATATCCCTATTTATGCCTGGGCTCACCTTGGAATCAACTGGTTTGCTACTAGAATTGGTAAACTCAAATGCATGGATGAATACACAGAAAAACTTGAAAGAATATCCTATGCAAAATGTATGGTAGGGATAAGGCCCAATCAAGCATTGGTTGATAGCTTCTTAGTCAATCATTTAAATGGAAGTGAGCAGCAAGTTTTTGTCAATTATTTGTGGAAACCTGATATATGTATGCATTGCAAATCTTTTGGGCATGATACTTCTGCTTGCTTATCAAATAATGAATCAATTAAAGATACCACTTGTAAGGAGTCTGGGGAGGTGAAGACACATTTGAATGACAAGAATGTGGAGGGAATTATAAAAAAAGGTAAGCATCTTGAAGAATAAAAAGTATGGAAAAGAGTTACTAGGAGAAGGGGAGCACAAAGGAAAGCGATTGAAGTTAATGTTGAAAGACAAACTCTAGACCAAGTTAACCTAGAAGAGAACAAAAAAAAAGGTGATACTCCATCATTTCCCAAGTTTCGGGCTGCTGTGATGCAGATGCTAATCAAGCTCATACTTTAGAAGAAGTGGTTAGGGTGGATAGAAACAAATTTCAAGTTCTATCAAATTTAGAAGATGAACATGGGGAGACGAAGGAAGATTGTATATCAAAAGAAATTGATGAAATAGTAGGAGTTGGAATGGAAACACATAGCTCACAAACTATAATATCCCATGATATACCTGTGCATCCATGCACACAACAATTAAATGTAACATAAGACCTACCTAATATCACACCCGTTTCTTTGACTTCAGTGCTAACCTATCCCACCAACCCGATCTATTCTAACTCCCCTGCTTTGAATGCTCAATATTCCCCTCTATCACATCCTCACCTTTCTCCACAAACAAATGCGTTGCAACAATCCAAGCATCATGGCATTGTACTTAATGTGCTATATACTCCACCATCTAATCCTCATTCCCACCTTAATTCTCCTCTAAGTTACACAAATTTTACCAGTTCACAATCCACTAACACACATTCTAAAAATACATCTACCATCAAAACTCCCTCTGATAAAAACAACAATACTAGCAAAGCTTCATACACAATACAACCAGAGCCAAAAGGAACAACGACAAACCGAAGAATAAGAATTTGGCTACCTTAAGTGAGGATAATATTTTGCCTTCTACAATTTTAGCTCCGGATGGAAGCAAGTCCCCAACCTCTACTACCAGAGGAAGCAAGGAAAATAAGCAAAACAACAAGTATCATTAATGACACACCCTATTGCTTTGTGGAACATAAGGGGTGCCAACCAAGACACAAAACTATTCCAAGTCATAAATCTAATCATCAAAAACAACCTTCATCTTGGTTCCATCCTTAAAACTAAGTTAGATTCTAATTTAACCTATAGAGCTGCAAAAATCATTCAACCAATTTGGATTGTTCATCACAATCTTATGGAAGCTCCATATGGCAGGATAATGCTGTTAAGTGACCCATCCATTTACACTCTTAACCCCATCCGATCGCATCAACAATTTTACCATTGTCACCTCATTCATATACCCTCCAACACTTCCCTCTACCTCACGGTTGTCTATTCTCATAATCAACAATCTTCAAGGCAATGCTTGCTTAACTATCTACCTCGTCTTGCTCAACATATACGTCCTTGGTTAATCTTTGGTGACTTCAACTGTCTGTATACAACTTCTGGTAGAATGGGTGGCAACCCTGTATCCTTGAAAGAGATCCTTCCTCTAAACAATACTATAACTAACTCCTTCCTCTTAAATCTCCCTTATTATTGCCCATCCTTCTCTTGGAATAACATGAGTAGAAATGGAAACAGAATTTTCTCAGAGATTGATCATGCTTTTTTAACTTTACAGCCTTGTCCTCCTGGCCATCAATTTCTTGTTACCTTCCCCCCTTTGCTCTCTGATCATTCACTACAAATTCTATCCTTTGGCATGGCAACTTCTAGAAAGAAGTCCTCCTTTAAATTTTTTAATTCTTTGTTACTTGACCATGATTTTTTGATATAGTTAAAAACTCATGGCAAACTAATCATTTTGGTATTTCAATGTATATTTTTCAGTAGAAGTGAAGCATCTTAAGACTAAGCTAAGTGAATGGGTTGCTAAGAAGTATGGAACAGGTGACCTTCTATCTAAGACACTGAAATGCAAGCTTGCCCAGGCTCAAATACATTGCATCAACAATCCCAATGATGTGCAAGCTACCAACCATGAATATGATATTCAACTGCAATATAAAAAGGCATTGGCTATAGAGGAGGATATAAAGAAGCAAAAACTAAGGCAGAAGTAGGATGCTATAGGATATAGAAACACCAAATATTATCATGATAGTTTGAAGATAAAGCAGGCCAAAGATCATGTGCACAATGTCCAAGATCAGCAAGATGACCTGGTTACATCTCCACATCAAATTGGACAAGTCTTTACAAATTACTTTTCCAGTTTTCTTGGCAACTGTGATGATTTTATCCCTGATTTAACCGTTATAAATAATCTCAACCTACCAATTCTATCTGACGAGCAAGTTTCCTAGCTTTCATCTGCTGTTAGTCTTACTAAAATCATAAAAAGTATATTTAGTACGAAAAGGAATTCATGTGGTGGGCTAGATGGATATAATGCAAACTTCTATGTTTCATGCTGGGATATAATCAAAGAGGATATTCATAAGGCTGTCACAAATTTCTTTGATAAGAGAAAAATATTTTCTGGAATCAATGCTACTAACTTGGCTCTTATAACATGGTGTATCAACCCTACTGCCCCATCTGATTACAGGGCAATTGCATGCTGCAACATAACCTCCAAATGCATCTCCAAAATTATTGCTATCAGGTTGAAACATGTTTTACCTTCCTTGATATCAAACAATCAAGTTTCCTTCCTCCAAGATTGAAGCATTTTAGACAATGTTATGATCACTCATGAGCTTCTTAAATATAACAACATGATCAATTCCTCACCTAGAGCAATGTTTCAACTAGACATTAGGAAAGCATATGATACCTTGTAGTAGACTACAATCTCCAGAGTCTTGGCTAGCATGAAATTTAACATTTTGCCTCATGGATTTACACTTGCCTATCAGCTGTTCACTTCTCCCTTATATATAATGGTTCCACTATAGGGTATTTCAAAAGTAGGCAAGGTATAAGGCAAGGAGACCCAAGTCATCATATATATTTATCTTGGTCATGGAGGTTTTGACACAAATGCTTAACCTGGCTGTTGCTTATAAGAGGATTGTTGTCCATCCTAAGTGCAAAGAACCATCAATCATTAGTCTTATGTATGATGATGATCTCCTTATATTTTCCAAGCCAACCACTGAATCAATCACAGCCATTCTAGATTTTCTGGATAGTTTCCACAAGTTTTCTAGCTTATACATAAATCGTTCAAAGTCTAGCATCATGATATCTAGTGTGCCACAAAACCATGCTGAACAAATAAGACAATTGTTTGGGCTTCAACATCCTATTAACACAGCCTCATATCTTGGAATACCACTTGCCTCCTCAAAAATCACCACAACCCAGTGCATTGGCCTTTATAACAAAATAACCTCTTCAATGAGCTCCTGGTCCAACAGATACCTATCACAAGCTGGTAGGCTTCTTTTGATTAATTCTATAATATTCTCATATACCACCTATTGGTGTAGAACATTTTTATTCCCAAAAAAACTCATCTTGATGATAAGGAAAGCAATGTGCAATTTTCTATGGACTAGTTCCATTCTCTCTAACAAACTCAAGCCTTTAAGTTTCGGCAAGGTTGAGATGGCTAAAAAAACATGGTGGTCTAGGTATCAAAAATCTTTACTTCTGGAATCATGCAGCCTTCGGTACGCATATTGATAATCTCTTGAATAGGAAACACATCATTTGGGTGGATTGAACAATCAAATACAACCTCAAAGATATGAGCTTCTAGGTCATGGATATTCCTCATGGTTCTAGCTAGATATGGAGGTCAGTTTTAAACCTCAGCCCCCTGTTGTTGCCTCACTTTAGAGTAGTTACAGGATATGGTGGCAAGGATAAATTTTGATATAACCCTTGGGCTAGGTAGGGGATGATTCTTGAAAACTTTCTAACTTCTAGCTAGATTATGCAAACCGAAATTCCATTACAAGCGAAAACAATGGATTATATTTCCAATGATGTCAACAACCTACCATATAGTAGCAATCGAACAATTAGAAGCTTATGGTATGATATCGAGTTGCAACAATATCCTGTTGTTCAGGTAGAAAGGGTATTACGGCAACATGATTTCAAAGGCCATTCCATATCGACTGTTTACAAATGCCTCATTGGTCATATTTCTAATAATCTGTTTCCATGGAATAAAAGAGTTTGCAGTAACCACTTTAGATAGTCTGAAAACTTCTTGCTATGGACGGTCCTAAGGAATGCTCTAAATACATCCTATAGTTTATGATGTTGGGTATGTAGCTTAATCATTTGTATGTTTTTTGCAATGATGAAATGGAGACAAACTTACATTTATTCTTCAATTGTCCCTACATTCATCTTATATGGAAATGACTAATGACTCGAGCAGGTAGAAATAACATAAGAAGACAAAACAATATTGAATGGTGTATTTTATATAAAGCAACAAGATGGAAGAGCGATTTTGGTATGCTGTGCCAACTTATTCTAAGGAAGTTCATTTATGTAATATGGAAGGAAAGATGTGATAGAATTTTCAAGGGTACTGGGGCAAGTGAAATTGCAATATGTAGGAAAGTTGGGCTTGCTATAGCATGTGGGATCAAATATGGCACCTACAACTTTGGTATGGATATTTTAGAGAAGTGGGGTTAGTCGTGGCTACTCCGTCTTTACTCTTCTTATGTACTATGTGCTGTATTTTTTCTTTTTTCTTTATTTTTACATTTCTTATGTGCTCCATTGCTTGTAATGGTTCACTATTTTTATTGTGTATGCAATTAAACTGGAAGGGGCCCAATAAAACCCCGCTTAGCTTTGCTAAAAAAACAAAAAAAACTAGCAGCATTGATGTAGCCATCATGGGAAGTCGCATCCCTCTATATCAAAGCCTTTAAAATAATTCTAAATTCATAAAAACATAAGGCTATAATGCCAAAATAAATGTTGTCGCAAACGTTTTGAATATAGCCTTTTATATATGAATATACTTTTAAGCCGACACTGATAACATGCGGCGTCAATATCGTAAAACATTGATATTAGGTGCCATAAAGACAACATCTACTATTCCATAATTAGGATTATCGAAACCATGATTTAGCAGTGTCATTGTCGTAAAACAATATTGAAAGTAAGGTTGGTGGCATTACCGCCTTAAAACCATAGTTGTTAATATAGACGACATGTGGCATTATAGAGACGTCGAAAAATAGCGGCAATAGCGTCGCAAATTGTTTAATATTGAAACTAAAGGGTTTTGGCATTACTATATCATGGCTTTAATGCTGTATATTATCAAAAAATGGAAATAAGGGCGGTTAACACTACCCACGTATATTATAAGATTATCAAGTTGACATTGATAGGATGTTGACATTGATCATATCAACATGAATTGAATCATTCATAACTACTTGAGTAACTATCATATGCTTCCCTCCACGTCGGTGTCGTCACTTATACTACAGCAATATTAAGGCATTGGCATTGGTATGTGTGGCACGATAACATCGTAATTACCACAAAAACTATTTTATTTTTATATAAGGGGATCACTTTCCACTAACTCTTGTTCTTTGTCAATTTTCTATTGGTTAAATACAAGCTTTTCCAAATTCTTTCCAAAAATCCGCTGCAACTCCATTTTCTTTCCCCAAACAATCTTGCACCCCTTAAATAATTTTAATTATTTAGTACTTATTTATAAGCTTTTCTAGCTTAATAAATTCATATAAAATCATAACCTTTTGTAAAAAAATCCCAAAAATTCACCGAAAATCAATACCAACACATTCTTCAGCATATAAAAATTTTGGGGCCAAAATCATTTTATAATTAATTTTAGTAATTAAAATCCAAAATAAATGCACTTTTCTCTCTTGGGAAATTCATAAAATATTTCGATTAATATAGAAAATTATGAATTTAAAAACCCATTTTCAAAATTATGTTTTATACAACATAACAGAAAATAGAATAGTTTGGAGATCAAAAACTTAGGTTTTACCCCTAAGACCTATTAAAATAATTTCATAAAATTTCAATAAGTCATTATTCTATCCAGACAACGAAAAAAATCAAACATGGCACATCATAGCATTATCATGATTCAAAATCCATCAAGATCCGAAATTTCACAAGTATAAAAATAAGATGATCTATTATTATTCACCTTATATTGGATAATGGAATTGAGACTTGATGGAGCATGTTTTTCCTTAGCTTTGCCTCCTAAATCTCCATAGATTTCCTCTTCTCTAGCTTGTTGACGACCGACCTTTTTCTTTGTTCTTACTTTGTGGGTTTTCAAAAAATAAGAACGAATAAGGGGTGAGGGTTTAAGGGATAAAAGGTAGATCTATTGCTACTTTTCCCCTCTCATACACTCTTTTATGTTTTGAAACATTCTTAACAATTAATTAATTAAGGCTAGACTTTGTTATTTATCAAATCTCATCCTCCTTATCTTACTACATATCATATTATTATATTTAATTTATCTAATTAAATCTTCCGACTAATTATAATTAAAACTAGGGGTGATACTGGCTCTCGTTCTTAAAGAATCTCATCCTCGAAATTCAGTAAGGACTACATAATAAGAATATCAATCATACAAACATCTTTAACATTATATAACAATTAATACTAGCCTACCTGACCCGCAAAAGGTCTATATACAATAAATATAGAACATACAATAATAATAGCTCAGGATAAGTATCCTAATTTTGTCATCTATCTCCCAAGTACAGTCTTTCTCGTGGCCACTCATTGGACTTTCACTAATATGACTATCTTGTTCCTTAACTTCTTCTTCTCTTGCCACAAATCACACTGGTTGTCTAACAAAAGTCATATCTGGTTCCACTACTAAATCTTCCAATGCAATTGGAGTAATAGTAGTCTCTGGATCGTGTACATACTTCTTGAGATAAGAAATATGAAACATATTATAGAATCCTGCCAAACTACTCAGTAACTTTACCAGATATGCAAGTTTTTCGATTCTCTCTATGATAGGAAATGGACCTACATATCTTGGTGCATACTTTCCTACCTTTCCAAGCCATACCACATCCTTCATTGGTGATATTTTAATAAAATTATGATCTCCAATTGAGAACTCTATATCCTTACACCTCTTATCTTTGTAACATTTCTGCCTAGACTGAGCTTCCCTCATCTAACTCGGATTAACTCAATCTTCTATATGGCTTCTCTTATCGTATTCGGACCAAAGACCAATTTATCTCGGTTTCTAACCAAATTGCTCGTGATTTGCATAGTCTTCTATACAAAGCTTAGAAAGGCGCCATTCTTATACTAGTCTGATAACTATTATTATAGGAAAACTCAACTAAGTCAAAATGGTCTTCCCATTACCCACCGAAATCCAGTACACAAATTCTTCACAAATCTTCAAGTATCTTATTGAGACTCTCTATCTTCCTATCCATCCGTGGGTGATAATTGGTACTCATCTTTAGCTTGGTACCTAATACTTCTTACAGATTCTTTCAAAATTCACTAGTGAATAAAGCATCTCTATCACTGACTATGCTTATGGGAATCCTATGCATTCTAACAATATTCTTTATAAATAACTTAGCTAATACAGGTGCTGTCTTTATCAACTTGATGGGACGAAGTGTGCACTCTTAGTCATTCTATCCACTATGACCCAAATACTCTCATTTCCCCCATTTGACCTTGATAACCCATCAGTGAAATCCATATATATGGAGTCTCATTTCCACACTGGTATATCTAAAGGCTGAACCAATCTACTTGGCTTTTTGATGTTTGGCTTTAACTTGCTGGAAATTCGCACATTGATTCACCCATAAGCCAACATCTCTCTTCATACCTTCCTAGAAGAAACTCCTCTTCATATCCTTATACATCTTAGTTCCTCTAGGATGTATTGTGAACTTCGATCGATGACACTCCCTGAGAACCTCTCTCCTTAAGTCACTAACATTTGCAACACATAACAGTCCCTTCTTTCTTAACCATCAATTCCGGTCAAGACTAAAATCTGTTAAATCATCAATCTTAGCTCCACCTACATCGATATACACTACTAAATCTTGACTCTCGTCTAGAAAAACTAACATGGACGCATTGGTCAACGAATGTTTTAACTTAAAGAATGTTTCCCCACATTTGTCAGACTAAATAAACTTCATATCCTTTCTAGTTAGTTTATTTAGGGGTGCTGCTATCCGAGGGAGATCCTTAATGAATATCTGGTAATAACTAGCTAGTCTAAGAAAACTCCTTATCTCGATCACCTTCTCGGGTCTCTTCCAATTATTAACAACTTCAATCGTAGGTGGATCCATGGATAACACTTTTTCTAAAACTACATGACCAAGAAACTTCACTTCTTTCTTCGAAAAATGACACTTTATAAAATTTCGCTTTTAGCCGATGCTGCCCCAATGTCTTAAGCATTGTTCTAAGATAAATCTCATGATCTCTTTCATCCTTAGAATATATCAAGATGTCATTAGTGATACCAACACAAACCTTTCCATGTGCCCTCGAAAATTTGGTTCAGTTTGTCCATAAAGAAAGCAGGCACATTGGTTAACTCGAGTGATATTACTAACCACTCATACGAACCATATCTTGTTCAAAATGATGTCAAAAGGAATAATATCCTCTATTACTCTCAATTAATGGGATCCTATCACCAAATCCAACTGGTAAAATACTTTGGCTACACTCAACTGATCAAATAAATCATTAATTCTTAACAAAGGATATCAATTATTTATTGTCTTCTCATTCAGCTATGATAATCGATACACAATCTTAACGTCCCATCCGGTTTCTTTATGAACACTACGACCGCTCCTTAAGGTGAACTACTTGGTCTAATAAAACTATTTCCTTCTAAGTATGCTGGCTACACCTTTAACTCTATCAATTTGGTAGGTGTCATTCTCCTAGGTGGTTTACTTACGGGTTCGGCTGTAGGCGTATATTTTATTCAAAAGTCAATAGCTCATTTCTGTGGTAGTTCTCTCACTGGCTCAAGAACATCTGCAAAATCTCTTACAACCAAATTCGGACTTATCTCATCTTCTACCTTTATTGCACCTAATAAATCATAATAATCTAAACTCGAATTCTCAACTGAATATATAATTCAGTCGCTATTATCAGGGTGTCTCAATGATATTTTCCTGTCTTAGCAAAATACCCTCTCATCGTACCTATCTAACCAATCCATATCCAAAATAATCCCAAGGACCACAAAATCGAATGCATACGGACTACATGCAAAAGCATGACCTAACAACTCAAATTCTAGATGGTCACATCTCATTCCCAAAGTTGCATACCCTCCTATTGGATTCACAACCCTTAAAGGAAGTAACAATGTATGATGGTTTTAGATCTAACTTATTTACAATGAGAGATAAAAGAATGTGATGCACCCGTGTTAAACAATACTCTAACTGGTATGCTATGAATCAAAAGTGTACCTTCCATCACAGACTTTTCTTTCTCAACAGCAGTCCGTTTAGAAGATTATGGTTCCAAAGCAAAGATCTTTTCTTTGTAAGCTTTGACCGCCTTTGGACAGTGATTCTTGTAGTACCCTATATGGTCGCAGTTGAACACTTCACACCTTTATTTTCCCTAACCTTCTTTCCCTTACCGGTTCGACACTCATGAGAAAAATGACCTTTCTTATCACACTTGAAGTAGACAACATCAGCTTTCCTTTTCTTGGCAACTCCACCCTACTGGACTCATTTCTTCTTAAAGAACTTCCTCTTCTTACTCTGAAAATCTTCAGTCTCCACGGATTTCTCTTTCCCAAAAGTGACAAGCACCTCCTCATTCTCTATAGCCATCTCCACTGCTGCATTACTCGGATCTCGAAGATGTGGCATAGTCGCTTTAGCAATCTGCAACTTCAAACCATAGATAAACTTCTCTTTCCGCTTAATCACGGTGTTAACGGTAGCATATCCATGTCTAGACAGCTCATCAAACTTCATATCATATTCTAACATTGCATTTCCCCTTGCTCCTATTCCATAAATTTCCTAAGCAAGGTTGACCTGGCCACTTTACACAAGAATCTCTCCTAAAATCTCCTTCGAAATTCATCCCAAGTCAATTTCTCTTCTGGCACATCAACGGTCACTCTGTTCCACTAGTACAAAGTAGCTCCTTACAACTTCCTCGATGCTAATCTCCTCTTTTGATCATCATCTAATCCTAGGCAGGGAGTTGATTCGGTCCTTTTGAGGTAAAAAATGTCAAACCGAATTAAAATCGAAAAACTCAAAACCGAACCAAACCGAATCGAATTAGTTCCTGTTAGTTTGGTCGGTAACCGAGTTAACCAAACTAAAAAAGCAAGTAAGTGAATTTACCATATGTTATTATTCAAATGATTGATTTAGTCAAAACATAAATTTATGGTTATTTAAACTCTTTTGAGTACTTTTTTTAAGTTTATAAGAAAAAATAACCTATTTTTGATAGGTAAGGTTTGTTTGTTATAACTAAACTGATTATGAACAGTATTATAATGCCATGAATTTGGATAAATATAATAAAGGTTTGGTTGATTCGGTTAAACCGATAACCAAAATAAAATTATTTTATAAACCGAATTCAAACCAATATAACATCATAACTGAATCAAACCGACCGAAATGAACCAGTATGGTCGGTTAATTCGGTTTTAATCAAATATTGCTCACCTCTAACCCTAAGTTAGCAAAGATTATTTCGCAGTGCAATAGCTAATTCTCCACTTCGATAACATCCTTAGTCCCAAGAAAAGGCTTTTCTCCAACACTAGTATAATTTCAGTGCAACTTAGCATAGTTATTATAAGTCGCGCCATGGGATTAACTCCTCCTGCATTAGTAGCATTTCCATCATCTACACCTGCAGCTGCTCTAGCTTGCATCATGTTGACAAAGAACTGATACATAATCCCCATATCTACTGGTGGTGTTCCAGCACTCACATTTACATTTCCATTTTGGTTAGCATTTGCCGGATTACCCAAATTCCTTTTAGTACTAGGCCTAATATTTCCATTGGTCGTGGTGCTTCCTCCACCTAGATTCACTCTTTAGTTTCTTGCTTCCCCATCTCATTTTCTTGTAATATGCATATGAGCCTTAATAAGATACATAAGAACGGTCTAATAGAGATGGGAGAATAATACTTATATATGTCAAATTCAGTACGTTAATATAGCGTTATCTCATACCCCAATCTTATCCTTCAATTCATTAGGATTATGTTCATAGAAATCTTTTAATCTTTTAAGTTTTATATAAACTTATGCTCTGATACTAACTTGAAATATCCCCCATTTGAGATCCGAAACTAAGCGCTACATATGCTGTAGTCATCCATGGTTAATAATTTCCAAGGATAAAATGCAGATATGCTAATCGTATTAATAACTAGAAGCACTTACACACGAAAATTTACAAACACAATTCAGTCATAACTTTAACATTTCTTTTCAAAATAAGATTTCAAATTCATTACATAATTCCCTTCGCAATCCCACATTTAGGGGAATTATAATTATTACAAAATACTCCAAGAGCGACATATGAAGATACCCCCTTAGTTGATCAGAGTCAATTAATTGAAAATTATATAACTTGCCATTACATCCATTCAAGCAAAATGAGCCACATAACGGATAAATAGAAACTCCGAATATAGTTAGATTGTTTCATGCACGTCTCTAGAAGCCTACTCATCTAACTGGAACTTGAAATCCTCTTACTTCCAACCTACTCAAATGAGCACCCGAGATTATAAGAGGAAAACAAAAACTTCGGGTCGGACAAAAATTCTGGTGTGAATAATAACCTACCATCTTGAATCAATAGATATCTAATGAGACCGTGCCATTGGACAGAACAGGTTTTCCCCTCACTAGTACCTTAACCAACATATCAACCATATATTATGATCCTACATCCACAATGGTTAAAACATAATAACATAATTATATGAAAGTATGCAATATGGGTAAGTCTGACTCATCTGTCAACATAGGGTTATAACTACCCTAAGTCACCCTTTTAAAAACCGACTATCTGTCTCAATCGTCAGTTTTCCTAGGATCACTATGAACCTATTAGCTTTCGTGGGCCAACTAATAACCTGTCAAAGCTCTTAAAGACTACCTATCCAGAACCACAGTTGTAATATACCCCTACTTGGAGGTCCAAAACTAATGACTATGGATGCTGCAGTCATCCATAGTTATTAATCTTCGATGACCAAATACGACGGTGCTAGATATATTGGTACACAGATCACAACAATATGAAAAAAAATTAATAACACAAAAACATGTTACCACATTCAAACCAAATCATGTCATGTTCATTACATAATCTCAAAATACGTTAACCACGTTCAGCAAAATATAATTATTGCAAATACACCAAGAGTGACATATGAAGATGCCCCCTTAGTTGATCGTAGTATATAGTAAGGCTAATAAATCTACCTTTACATCAAATACAGTGTAGAAAAGAAACTCTAAATAACTATCTGCCTTCTGCATGCCTCCGGAAGCTTTATTCGGCTAAGAAGAAAACATGAAAACCCTAAACCTTAAACTACTAAAAATCAATTGAGCATCCGAGAGTTTAAGGGGAAAACAAAAACTTCGAGTCAGGCATAAACCCTGGTATGAACAATAATCTAGCATCTCAATCCTTTTAGATACCTAGTGAGAGACCACGTCGCTTAGCGGAATGGGATTTCCCCTCATTGGTATACTTAAACCTTTATAAAACCATATTATCCGCTTCTTGCATCCACAATGGTTAACACATACATTTCAAAATAGTTATGATGATATGAATACTTGAAAACAATTAGGATTTCCCATCGCATATTAGTTAGTCTAACCATCTCAGTTTCGACGGACTATCTATCTTATATTTTCAAGGACTACCCATCCCATTTTAGACTTATTTAAATTAAGTAGGGACTATCCATCTCATAGCCATTTTACTTAAGTTGATGCAAACTATCCATCTCACATCTCATAGTTTTTCTAAGATGACTATGAACCCTTCTTTAATCATATCAAGACTATCATCTCTAACATGATGTTGACTACCCATCAAATATCCCATAGTTTTCCTAGGATGACTATGAACGCTTCTTCAATTATATGGAGACTATCCATCCCCGACATGATGTGGACTATCCATCAAACATCCCATAGTTTTCCTAGGATGACTATGAACCCTTCACTTGGCCATTAACTCATGTTATCCACATGATTACAGTTATCCTATACTATACATATGGTTAACCTATTTCCATTAGTATCCCTAACTTAGGTATGTCCAATTATCCCATGCTATCCACATGGTTAACCTATTTCCATTAGTATCCCTAATTTAGGTTATCTGTACTATAATATGAATACCCAGTTCAATTTCAAGAGTTTACAAGCCTCCTTGAATTTTGGCAACTGAATAGTCTTCAAATCTATGTTATCTACTACTATATATACTTTACTATTATTATTATTGAGTTGTATTTTAAGAGAACAAAAGACCCTTCCATGTTTTATTAAATGAACAGTCATGTTTTTCACTTTGCTACATGCGTACCTAACCATCCGCTTCTTCCTTTGTCCTCCAAACCCTAATTATTCATTCCCAAATTGCACCGCTTGATTGGCACGATATACACATTTCAACCTTGGTCGTTCCTCCTCACAATGTTGTTAATACCTTCGAATCTTATACTCCAGCTTCATCTATTCTGCCCCTAACCCTAATTTCAACTACACAGCCTAATTCGCCAGAGATACCCACTGCCCGCCTTCACGTTGCTACAACCAGCGCCTCGAATCCCCGTTGAATCCGAAACTCCGATGATGTTTTCCTGTAGCATGGATAAGTCCTATAGTTAAGGTATTCTACTTTACTCTGTTCACTTTTTTCAGTAAGGAGGAAAAAGATAAAAGAAACTGCTGCAAAATTTGTTAGTGGCTATACTTCCATAGCTCCTCACTAAAATCATTGCTTAATTCTCTGTTGCTTTACTTCCTAACCTAAATCTTCAAAGATTTCTACCGGCATGCTGTCACAATATCAACATCGTGCCTTCTTCGATTTCGTACTCCTAAGCCTTGGTTGTGGTCAATTTTGACCTACTATGATGTTGCCTTTCTGATACTATTACCCTCTATCGAACCATATAATTTGTTTTAGTTTGGTATTTTTATTGATAATCTCATTGATTTTTGTTTTCAGTTAATGGTTTGCAAACCACTCGATCCAATCTAGGGTATGATTAGGCTCCATGGAAAGAGGGAGACCATAGTTTTCATAAGAAAATACAACGCAGTGTACGTCAAAGGTCTGCTTGTGGTAAGCATATTGATTAATGGATTAAGATATGCAATTCGATTGACAGTAACTGCTATTTTTTACCCTTATTACATATTAGATGTACAGTGCCATTTCTTTATCAGCCATCAATATTCCACTAGTACTAATTCAAATCCCAACATGGTTACGTGATTGTAGAATGTAGCAGAGCAAGGGATAGGAAGGAGTAGCTTCGCATCATCTGAATCAAGGCCCGAGCTTGGCTTAGCATGTACTATTTGTGATGGAATTCAAAGTTTTATGTCTACTGATATAAGCCCACCTACTACAGCAATTTAATTGTAACCTTTCCTTTTTAGTTCGAATTATTCAAATAACATCTACTTACATGTTATGTATGCACATGCATTACTTGAGAACTTCTGTAAATAAAGATGAAAATGTTACATAGCTTAATAATTATACATTGAATTACTTTCCATAATAAGTAAAATAGTATGAATTTATATAGCCTAATTGACACATGACCTTTAGAATTCATAATTTCAATATAATTGATGTATTCATAGTTTGATTGGAAATTTATTGTTTTATTTTTCGAAATTAGCTGTATCTATTGGCCTAGAATATATTTTTTAATCTATTAACAGTTGGGTACATGTTAAATTGCAGGCTATGGCTAAAGGAGTTCAAAGATTTTTGATAGTTTTTAGCTGTGTTTGCATAGTACTATGCAAACATTAGTTGCTTTTTGGTACCTTGGTCAGAAAATAAAGGTATATAATATGTATCATATTCGAGAAACTCTAAAGCATTTTATTTCTCTTTCTTTGCCTTCTACTTTTAATTTGTTAGCTATTTTAAGTGAACTTATTTTCTCAGAGTTAGTTCCGTTGTGCATTACATTTTTCTGATTATGCTCTTAACAAGCAAATCCAAACTATAATTTCCTAGGCCAATTATGTTTAGTGATTTAATCTTTTTTGATGGTAGCAATGCTCATTTTATTTCCCTACGTCATTTATAAAAGAATATATGTACTTGTGTGGTAACTCCTTTTAAGATGCTTTGATATAACGAGCAGTAATTAGAACTGATTGAAGTTTGAAAATAGATTAAAGTGTCTAAAGATCATAGTTTCTAGAAGTAATAGGAGTGAATTTTTTTTCTTATATAGAAAAAGTTAATATCTTTTCTCATTTTTATTTGAAGTTAATTTGATGTCCCACTTTAAATTTGTCACTATGATCTTGCAATCTTTATCATGGGTGTTATAGTGAAATTGGGTAATGGATTAGTTTATGTTCATTTATTAGTTGTTACTAACCTGATTTTGAATACGGTAAACATGAGTTTTATTATGGATATACATATAAAGGATATTAGTTATTTTATGTTCCTATTCGGTCCTTTTATCAAGTCAATTCCATTATCTCTTTATTGATTATTATCATTTAATATCTTATTTTGTTCCATATGTACATTTGATTTGTAAAGATTTTGTTGTTTTGATTGTTAGGATTTACAAAAAAGTGAGTTAACACAATTAATAAACAAAAGGAAGAATTCATAGATAATTTTACCATATTTTTTCTTAATCCTTTTCAAATGAAAGAGTGGTTCTCATATTAAGGAGATCACTCATATCAGTTTATTAATATTTAAAATAGGAGTCTACTAAGAAGCATGATAGCCAATAATACAATGGAGATTAAATGTCTATGTTGTTCAAAGATGCGACGAAAACAAATGATTGTCAAAGTGATTGTCACCTGGATTAATAGGTAAATGAAAATATTTAGTTTACTTTAAGTTCAGTATTCTCCTTTTTGACCGTATAATTTGCATAATATTCATTTTATAAGATGTCTAAATCTTCACATATATAAATATCACTTTTAGGCATATAGGTTCATTCATAAAAATGTTAGATTACATTTACACAAATTTCAGAGATTTTAACCTCTCCTAACTTTGTTGACTAATTGATATTGCCAATTAGTTAATGCGATCGATATATCACAATATGAAACATGCTAGGTTTGTAATGTCGTTCATTTTTGTATACTAAATCCCAACAATTATTTAACGTTGATTGTAAATGGTCGTTCAATTCCTTTTTTGCTTGATAGCCTAACCTATTTTCATTCATGAGCCTCTCGACATTGAAACTGGTAAATATCAGTGTAGTCGATGTTGTTCGAAGATTAAGTGGGTCATTTAACCATTTTTCAAAGGTTAATAAGGTTTGCTTTTCATTTTGCCCTTTATGATTTAGGAAACTGTAAATTTTCCATGATTTATTTCCAATGTCAGCTTTTTTCAATTGTTATTTTTCTTAAATCACATGTGGTATTTTGTCGGACAGTGAATGGAAACTTTAAAATCAAAATATTTTTTTATATTGGGCATTCTTATATTTGGACAACTTCAAATAATTATTACAAAATGCGTTATGTTCCAAATGGTCATGTCATGGTTGTTTGAATTGTTTGGTTATTGACATATATATATATATATATATATATATATATATATATATATTCAAATAAAATCATCAAGGAAACTAAGCTTTATAAGCATATTAAAAAAATTAAACTCATCTAACCAACAATTTAATGTTTATGAATAATATAAAAGAGAAACTTCATTATTGATTACTTTGTGCGCCAAAATCCATGTGCATGGCATGGGTATTTTTTGTTAATCGTTAATTAGTTTTCTAACTTCTTAAACTCTTAACTATATACGTCATTAGGCCCCTTCCACATTGGTAAAGGTAGCGATTAGGTGCAATAAGCTACTTCCTGATCATTCATAAGAGACAATCGAGCAAAATAAAGGTATTTCTCTCTTCCCATGTACATAGTTTTTACATTTTCTCCCATATTGTAATTTAGTGGTAATGAAATGACATGATCCATGCTTCCTGATATATAAATTTAGATGCAACTATTGTTGTTCATCACTTCTTATACTTTTCCCTCATTTTTATGAAAAACACATGAGTTGATCAGTATTTGTTCATCTTTCTTCTACTCATGTTCAGCTTTACGTTTTCCTAAATCTTACATGTCTATCTATACGCAGTCTTCTCTAAACTAAAAGAACTAAATTAAAAGTGACCATACTGACCAAAGAGTTTTTTTTCCTTCCAATATACTTGAGATCAAAAAGATAATAAAGAAGACGAAAATTATAAAAATGGTTTTGTTCCATCTCAAATTGTTTTATAACTTACCATTATTATCATTTAAGTAATTTTAACGTATAATTATTATTATATCTGGAACAAATCAATAATTAGGAAATAAAATCATCAATGACCTTAAATACAGAATTGTTAACAATAGTCAAGTTGGAACAAGATTAGAAGTTGTTCACAAAGAAAATTAAAAGGATAAAGGGTTTACAAAGATGACGCTAATATGACAGTGATATCTTATCTTGAGATAGTTTGATTAAAATTCATGTGTTGTTAGGAGATTAAATCTATGTGAAAAAATGAAAGTGCTCCAAAAGTACACGACCCCACAATTTCAAAATGGGATTTAAATTGAAAAAAATAAAGTTCAAACTTTAAACCAAAGTAGGATTCAAATTGTAAATCAACAAATGATCCATAAAGTTTGTGCACATTTTAAAATTGATTTCGGTGTTTGAACTTACGCCACTAAAATTATGAATTTCCTCACTTACTTTATTTTCATTTTATTTCGAAAATATTGTAAATTAAATTAAGAATCCAAATAAGTAAATTCAATACGTTAATCTAAATTGAATGGTTTTGTAATAGTAGTTAGTGCTCAGTTTGAATCGAAATATTAATCGAATCGTAAAAGGAGAGATCCGATTTAAATTAGGATAAAAACATGATATTTTAAGATATTTGACAATAATGCACGACCCTCGGCATTTTGTAAATATCATGATTTTGACAAAGTTTGCTCTGTAAGTGGAAAAGTGTACTTGATTTGTAACTTTAACTTCTCATTAGTACCAATGCTAAATCTAATACAACCATTGGATTTAAAGGTTGAACGGGTAGGATGTAAGAGATGGTGATAATCGTATTTCTTTACCTCTTCTTCTTAATTACATTATATTTCTACCCTTTTCAAATTAACTTATGTTGCACCTGCTTTCCTTTTTTGCATATATATATATATATATATATATATATATATATATATCCAAATCTACAACAACTAAGTTGCAATTTGGGATAAGTCAAATCAGATTTATTGTTATTTTTGCATTACTTTATTCATAGAACATAAGGTGTGAAAAGTATTATGTTGCATACTTATTTTACTACGTATTAGGGTTCCTACTTTTTTGTAGTCAACAACAATTATTGTCTTATATTTTCATGAATTAGTTTACAATTATACCACATACTGATTTTGATTCACATTATCAATCTTCAATTGGAGAGTGAAGTTTATATTTCAAGAGAACAAAGTCATTTTCAAGTTTGTATGCATGAACTTAATTGATGAGTTTTTTTGTGCAACTTCTTACTCTCTTAAACCGATGCCAACTGAGTGGTTTACTTCATAATTTAATGTAACATGAAATTTATAAAGCATTCAAACTTTGTAAAGACATATAATGGTAGCATGGCTCTGCCACTAAGAAAGCAACAAATATATATTATGGAAGTGTACCAAATAGAATCTGTCAATGTTATTGTATGTATAAGCATTAATTAGTTAACATGTTTGAGACTTATACGATAATATATTTTACAGACTTGAATAAATAAAAATGTTAATGCTTTGAATTACTAAAATGAGATCATATATTTTTTACTGGCTAAGCCCATCAATTAGTTAATATGTTTGAGACTTATCAGATAATATATTGAAAACTTTATTAAATAGAAATGTTGATACTTTGAATTACTAAAATGAGATCATATATTGTTTATTGGCTAAGCCCATCAAATATATTGCTTTCAAATGCTTAAAGCCTGTTGGTAAGTAAGCCAACATCACAATAATAATGTACACAAGCATGATGTGATTTAGTATTATGGATATAGAAATGAAAAATAACATATGATATTTTGACAATAAATATGAGGCTCTTTTGGGGTTTTAACTAAGTGATGCTTGCAGCCTAACATGTATCGCAAAACATTTTAGTATTCCATTATACAAACAGAAGATCGGTGTAAAGTTTGATTTTAAGAGAAGGTTTCTTCTATAAATTAACTGGCAATAATATCTATAGTTTTTTATTTTTTATTTTTAGCTGAGCTCTGGAGCAACTGTCGAAGTAACCTAATAGATATCCTATCAGTGCATGGAGAGGTTGTTATACATAGTAACATTGATTCAAATCCTGACATGTTAAAAGTTTTCAATGCAAGCTCAGAATAAATGACTACCAAAAAATACAAATTAATATGTTAATACACGATTATTGAATTTAGTTTCTATTAAATGGGAAAATTTGTAATACTCTAATCTAATCCTGGAAGGGAAAACCTTTACGGAGCAATACAAACAACGGGTAAGGAAATATAACAAGTATTTAATGGAGACGGAAACAATACTCCCAATCCTCAGCCAAAAATAAATGTTTTATTTAATCTTTTTATTTGTTCAAACACCGTATCAAATTTAAATAGATTAAAACTTAGCTTTTAATCAAAGGCATGTTCATCGACGAAGTAACAAAATAGTACTTCATTGGTTCTTATAGTAACATGTTTTTTCAATTATTTTTTTAAATTTTCTTATTTACCTGACAATGATTTCACAGAATGTTATAAAAAGGTAAAAATGTGGGACAACCCTTAATTTTGGATGTGTGCCAGTACAATTTTCTTCCTTATGCACAAAATGAAGTAAATTATTTTGGTCACTGTAGCACTTTCCTTTTTTTAATTGAGTTCAGGTGTATGGCAAGAGTTAGCAGAGTTATTTTCAATTGTGTTGAATAATATGAATTCCACTCGATTTGTACAGTTTATTTTAGATGTTGAATTCCAAATGATCAAGGAAGATAAAGAACATGTATTTTTAGGCATGTTTTTTTTTGAAGTTTTGGGTTTTTAAATTCTTTTGTTATCTACACTATGTGATACTCCTTTTAATATTGATGTTTTCATTTTAAGCTTGAGTATTCACTCTTTTATGCATGAGGTAACTTTTAAATGGCAGCCTTATGTAAATAATTGATCGATCTCAGTTTATATATGGACTATCATAGTATAAACTACCAAATTGTTTCACTGTATCATTCATATTTTATCAGACTACAAAAATCTCAGCTTTAATAGTTGATTGATGTCAATATGTGAATATGATATTACTTTTTATCAAAATGCCATATTACTTATTTATAAATAAAATAACTACTGGTATGGCTTCATTGAATGATGCAGTCATATGACAAAATAATCTAACATTGAATACTTTTATTGTCCCTATTGGAGAATGAAAATGTATAAAATATGTCAGAATTAATAAGACAAAGGATTCTTCATGACAACAACATTTTGTGCTAGCATGTTGCTTTCATAAATTTTGTCAATTCGAATATAGATACAAGCATGGTTGCTCTTTACTATTATGATTGTTTTCTATTTTTATGCATTATTCCAATTGTGACAAATTGTTCTCCTGAAGGTATTGTTCCCATATTGTACTGCTGTGCTTGACATTTTTTTATCATTCCTGTTTTGTCACCTTTTACATGTACAGATTTCTGATAAATAGATTTTACTACACATTAAGTTATCTCCAGCTGCTAAGTGCTATATTTCAACTATTTCCTATCATGGTGTCTATTTGCAGTCGCACCAGTTTTAATATTAGTTCATAAATAGTTACACCATAAATTAATAGTACTGTTATACTACAAACTATTATAAATGTCCTTAACTGTTATTGATGACATACCTAGAGCTTTTTGTATATGGTATCTCTATTCAGTGCATTTTGAAGTATAAATGTTCCTAGCATGTCCTATTTGGTATCTCCATTCATTGCATCTTGAAGTATATGGTTTTATACAGATTTGTAATTCTTGCTTACCATATGTTTATTTATAGATCTTCGTTTATGACCGTCTTAAAGGTGTACCCATCAGGTGTGCCTTCTGTTGCAGCCTCAACTTCTTTTCATTAGTTTCCTCACAACAAAATAAAATGATTATGAACACTATATGAATTAAACGTGGCACATAATGTAAAGCACTCCTTTTGTATGCAGGCCAGTTATGAATCTTACTACCTCAAAGTCGAATACTGAATGAAAATCAGGATAAGCTTTGTGATCCATCAATCAGATTAAATTTACGTGTGCAAAAGGTTTCAATAGTCTTACCAAAAGATATGAGTCAATTACAATAGCTATCAACAGGAAAAATGAATGGAAAAAATACTATGATTTTGAACCAATTGTTATATGCATATTGCCAATTGAAAATAGTAGACAAATGATGTTTGTTTTAATAAATATTCTGTTATTTCTTCTATTTTGTCAATTTTAACGGTTTATTCTTCTATGAAATAATGATAGTCTTCGTAAATATGTATAAATGAAAATAATTTACAACCACTGATAGTTTTCATTGAAGCTTAACACATGTGTTAACTTCATTTTTTTCGTTCTCTTAAATTCTATTTACTTTAGTTTCATGCAATATAGGCCCAATTTACTCAATGAGATATAACTCCAACATATACATAACATGTACAAAGAATTACCGCAACTATCTACCGACCATCAACATGATAAAAGATTTGAAAACTTATGGTATAAAATAGTACCGTCTTCGCTAACTTATTGATTAAATTTCTTCAAGGATTGTTCAAACCAAGAATGCTTCCATATAAATATAAATACCAAGCTTTTCATGCAGAACTTTTTTATTATCATGTTTGAATACCTGACACTTATAATAACAGCCAGTTCTCCTAACAAACAAACAAAGGAGTGAAAGTTGCATCATATTTACAATGATAACGACCATTAATTATATTGATTTAAATGTGTATTCCCTCTTTCGGTCAATCCATTTGCGAATCACGGATTCGCACTAGTATTCATTTATAATTTACATTGCTATCCCCCAATTATTGAGTCATATAAGTGTTGGCATCCCCACCTATTGTATTAAACTCATTAAGCCCATCCTGGTATCCCTAAGGTTAAACGCCTTTATTATATAAGGTTATCCACCCAATGTATCCAAAAAGCAAGTATCCTCTTCGAAAGCTTTGCTTTCGACCCATTTGAAAACTTAAAACACATATTCTAAAGCAAAACGCTCTAGCCTTTATAATACTTTAAAACACTTCTTCGAAACCTTTCGACAATGTTAAAGCATTATTAAATAAGAGTAACATCATAGCTTCGAAACCACTTGAAAGTAGCCCTTTCGAAAGCTTTGAAGGTTACCCTTCGAAACCATTGAAAATCCACCCTTTCGAAAGCATTGGGTTTATACTTAAAAAACTAGTTTGGGTCAAAGAGAAAATAGGTGAAAGTATCTCTTTCGAAACCACTCTTTATATTGTAATGTATTGAAATTTGATGGTGTCTAAACCATCCTTTCGAAAGCATTGAAATATCTGAGAAAATAATTAAACCTTTCAACAACGTCGAAAGTTTTTGCTTTCGACCCCTTCGAAAGCTTTGGGAAGCGGCTTGTATTTATACAAATATTTGAATGTTTTGACAAAACATCGATGCCTTCGATGCCGTCGGAAGGTCACACATTGAAAAGGGTTTCGACCTGGTCGACAACTACCCCTTCAAAAGCTTTGAACAAAAACAAAGTTACTCCTTCGGAAGCTACTTCTTTAGACAAAGGCGGAAGCTCTCTTTTAAAAGCCACTTTGAAATGCCCTTTCGAAGACATAGATTTGGACTGTGTTGAAAGCTCTTTTAAAAACTAAATTTTCGAAGCCATAGCTTTCGACTGTGTCGAAAGCTCTTTAGAAACAACCTAGATTTCAACCTTATCAAAAGCATAGCTTTCAAATTGAAAGCTCTTTATAAACAACCATATTTAAACATATATAAATCATAAATCAAGCATGTCATCATTTATCATATCATAAAAATGTATTTACTCTTAAATCCGAAACCATATGATAATAAAATCAAAATAGCGATGTAGAAATTATTATTCACATTAGATTGGATAAGGAAATAGAAGTTTGATTGAGATTGATTCCTTCTAGCTTGCTCCTAAGCTTTAGATTGAATTTCTCTTCTTTCTTCCTAATGGTTGGCTTGATTTATCTCCTTACGTTTATAATTTTACTTGTAATAAAATGAACATGTATGGCCTAATGAAAATGGTATAATGGGAGAGTGTGGGCATTTACTCTAATGCTCTTGTTCAATTGTTTAATACTTAACCATTTGTAAGTTCCTTTGTTTTTAATAAGCATGCCACTTAGTTTATTAATCAACCTCAATCTCTTTATCTACATTATTCTATTTAATTTATCCAATTAAATGTCTTGAATAATGTTACATAAAAGTTATGGGTGTTACAGGATCCCCTCCTTAAAGAATTTCATCCTCGAAATTCAGTAAGGACTACAATTAAGCGTAACAACCATGCAAATAAAAGCTAGTATGTCCTATCAGCCAATAAGTCTATATAAAACAAATATAGAACATACCCTCATAACTGCCCAGGATAAGTATACCTTATCCTATCTTCCGTTTTTCAAGTACAGTCCTTCACATTGTCGCATCATGGAACTTTCACCATCTTGATTGTCTTAGTCCTCAATCTTTTCTCATCTCTCACTACAACCCGAACTAATTTTCTAACAAAAGTCAAATCAGGCTCTACTAACAAGTCCTCTAACTCTGTATGAGGAATAGTAGCCTTTAGATCATGCACATACATGCGAAGATGAGACAAATGGAATACATTATGGACACCTGCCATACTGCTCGGCAACATTACTCTGTAAGCAAGCTTTCCAATCGTTTCTAAAATCCGAAATGGTCTTACATATCTTAGGGCCAACTTTTCTAACTTTCCAAACCATACCACACCCTTCATTGATGATACTTTAATGAAAACCCTATCTCCCATTGAGAACTCTAGGTCCTTACGTCTCTTATCTGCATAGCTTTTCTGCCTGGATTGAGTTTCCTTTATCCGTCCTTGGATTAACTCAATCTTTTTTTATGCCACTCTAACCAAATCCGAACCTAAGACCAACATGTCTCCAGCCTCCAACTGACATGCTGGCGACCTATATGGCCTTGCATACAAAGCTTCAAAAGACGTCATTCCGATATGTGTCTAATAACTATTATTATAGGGAAATTGAATCATGTCGATGATCCTCCCAAGATCTACCAAATTCCAATACACAAGCTCTCAATAAATCTTCGAGTACCTTATTTACTCTCTCTATTTGTCCACCCGTTTGTGAGTGATATGTTGTACTCGTCTTGAGCTAGGTACATAATTCTCCTCCAAAATTCGCTAGGGAATAATGCATCTCTGTCACCGACTATGCTAACAGAAATCTCATGAAATCTAACTATGTTCTTCATAAACAACTTAGCTAAAACAGGTATCGTCCTGGCTGACTATACTGGAATGAAGTGGACACTCATGGTTAATTTTTTCATAATAACCCGTATGCTTTCATTTCCTTTACTTGACCTTAGCAACCCGTCTATAAAATACATCGATATCGAATCCCATTTCCAAACTGAAACATCTAAAGGCTGAAGTAACCCACTTGGCTTTTGATGTTCAGCCTTCACTTGTTGATAGTTAACACACTGCCTAACCCACAAGCCAACATCCCTCTTTATGCATTCCCAGTAGAAGCTTCTCTTCATATCTTGATACACCTTGGTTTCTCCAGGCTGAATAGTAAACTTCGATCGATGATATTCCTCTAAAACATTTTTTCTTAAGTTTTCTACATTCGGAATACATAATTGTCCCTTCCCTCCCAACCATCCTCTTTGGTCAAGACTAAAATCCTTTAGGTCATTGTGACGACCCATAATTTTTGAGTATTTAAAATTGGAATATTTAATTGATTTTAAGTATTAAATAGAGTAATTTTAACTTGAATAACGAACATTACAATTTATTTGATAATTAAATTATTAAATTAAATAAGTGAAGTTGGGTAAATTGTCGAATTTAGAATTTTAAGTCTATCAAAGATAATTTAAAGGCTTGTAAAATTTATATTGATAATATTGAAGATAATAGAAGTTGTAAAATTAAATTTAATAGTGATTTATTCGGTTTTAAAATTTCATCGTTTAAATTGAATTTAAAAATAGCCTTCCGAGGCGCAGTCTCGGAATTTGACGAAACCAGTTCCATTGGGTCCGTAATATTGAACTATTGTTGGATTTCAAATTCCGTGATTTTCCGAGCTACCGTGTGACCGTACGAGAGTAAAACGCGCTAGAAATTTATTTGATAATAACCTAGTTGCTCAAGCTTCCGGTATACGCCTCTTTTCCCTTTTATTTACTAGCCGAAGCCTTATTCATCAGATCGAAACCTCAAATTAATTATAGCCGAACATTTTAAGCTCTAAAAAAATGGAGGAACTCAAATTCTCGAAACCAAAGCGAGTTTTTCATTGTGGCGAATTGCGGCGTACGAGGAGCAACTCGAGCTCTTGTTCGGTTCACGAGGCCTAGAAATTGCTTGTCGTGATGGGGGCTCACGTGGGAAAGGGGGGGTGAAGATCTCAGTTTTGGAATCGCCTCTGAATCGAGCCACGTTCTTTCGAACTCGCGAATTCGTTCGGATCGAATTATGGTGAGAAGTCGCCGCAATATCTTCGACGATAGCTAGATCAGCTCAAATCGCCTGGGAGGCATGCCACGTTCTTCGTTCAGGCTTGAGTGGAATTTGGGTCACGAAGTGGTACCACGGTGATGAGGGTGAGCCTGGCAACTCGGCGGCGTCGTTAGATCGAGCTGCGCTTAGGGTTTATGGATCGTGTTTCCTGTTCAAGCTAGGATTGGGAAGCAAGGTATTCGAATTTTATTTCTTTCGATTAATTCTGATTTAATGCTCGTATAGATGGAAGATTAATATATATGGTTTAAACGGAAAATAAAATTTAAAGTGACATTCTACTCATATAATTGTAACAGTAGGATATTATGTAGTTGTTTTTATTTCTTCATGTTTTAATTTAAATTTAATAACTTATGTATATGAATGTTACAGAAAACAAAAGAAGAAGAAATAATAAGATATTTTATAATGAGAAATATATAACAATGCTGTTTTTAATTTGATATATAGGTTGAGGGGGAAATTTTATGTATTTAAAGTTTAATGTGTATATAAATGAGATTTTGAAGAAAAATAGGGATTTTTAATTTTGTGGGGTTATATAAAAATTCGATTTTTAAATCTATATAGATTATTTTAAGAATATATGTGGTTTCAGAAAAGCAAATATACATGCTTTAAAAACTTACCATTCAATTTTAAAATAATGTAAGGTGATTTAAATCATTAGCTAAATTTAAATTATTAGCTAAAAACAAAATTTAGGTTTAGATTAAATTAGTAAATGGCAATTGATTGTTCGATTAGTTTGAATATTAATAAAATCACATAATATTTATTCAAGGTCAAAATAATGAAGAAAACAAGCCGGGTTAGGGGGGATTGCAAATCAGAAATCAAAGGTGAGTTAATCTCACTTAGTTTAAATCTATATTTAAATGATTAAATTTAAATTGTTTGAATGGTTGAAATTGATGGATATGCTGTAGTATGTTATATTCTGAAATTGGTATATTATTGTGCTAACACCTTTGGATGCAGGGAAAACATGTTGGAGGGATCCAACTGGACCCCTCACATATATTTAAATTATTCAATATTCTCTGTTGTGATTATTTGATATCCTATGATGAGTTATCTTGGAATATTGAATATTGTGGTTTGATTGGATATTCGGTTATAATGAATTCCCAAAATATATGAATTGGATTGTTGGAAAGAAATTAAACGGAAGTAAATTTGTAAGCGAAATAATTATAGAAAGTTTGAATAAATTTAAGAATGAATTGGAGAAGAAATAATGTGATTTTAAATTTCTAATAAATAAATTGTGAAGTATAGAAAGGAAATTTGAATAAACAGGAAGTTATTGAATTACAATCTTCAACGATATTAATTAAAGAACAAAACATTTATTTAAAATGTAAGATTTTAAATTTTGAAAAAAATATATAATAATAAAGAAGAAGTTGGGAAAAGCTGAAATTTGTATATTTCAGTTAAAAGATTTAAAATCAAATGGAAAAGAATAACAATAATAATTAAGTGCATAATTAATTGAAATTTGAAATGAATTGAGTAATTTAAGAAACTTATTTCAAATGGAATAAATTGAAAATCAATATGGAAAATTGATTTAAATGTTTGAAGCTGGAATTCTTCCTGGATCACTAAGTACGCTTTCAAATAAATTTTAAATATAAGTTAATAGTTTTAAAATTGTTCTTAAAAGGTATGTTTTGAAAAATTTATTATTTCTAATATTTAAATTTTAAGGTAAGTATTTCCTCAAATCTATTATAGTAGTAATTATTTAAAAAGTGACTTAGTATTTTGTTTCAAAAGTTGAAATCTAGTTTTATATTTTATTAAGTAACTTTATTTTCAAATATTCATATAAGATGTATTTTTAACAAATTATTAAAGTAGTTTAATTTAAATGTTTTAAAAGTATATATTTCTATGTAAAATGTTTTAAATTATTTTTAAATCTAGTTTTGTACTTGGAGATTTCAGAGGAGATAGAAAATATTTGGGAAAGTTGATTCTGAAAAGAATGAGGGATTTGAAACTGTTTTCAAAGGATTGGAAATAGAAATATATCTTGTGAAGATATTTTTGGAGATTAATAAATAATTTGGGAAATTATTTATTTGTTGATGGTTGTTTGTGAATATTAATTTATAGTTAAATCACCGACTATCAATATTGGACAAATGCGTTGATCGTTTCGAAGAGACCGGGATCGTGATTAATTTCTCGAAAACCACTTCGATCCGGTTTGTACGTTTCGCGCGCAAAACGTGTTCGGAGTCGAAGATGGAGCAGTGAAGTGCAAGGGCTAGTCGCTACTAATTCTGAGGATATTTCCAAAATGGATGTAGTAGGAGTAGTTCCTTCGGTTCCGTTCGAACCCGGGACGGACTTGTATGGATGAATGCTTACGAAACATCGTCAGGTGGGCGATGGGCATTCTAAGTGAAACGTTCTAAAGGTAACGCTTAGCCTCAAGCCTCATCAACCAGGAATGACTGAAAATCAGGGGATATGCAGCAAGGTTAGGTGGGTCATGCCCAAGCAGGACAAGATATTTCCCCTGTCTAGATGTCCCTTTATTATTTCGGCTTAGTGGGTGGTTGGTCGCGCCAACCACGGGGTTTATCTTGTTCGAGACTGTTCAGTAAGGAATGGTTCCGGCCTTGTATTGCAGGGGATGAAGGGAGTAATCCTCGGTACGGTGATCTAGGCCCCGTACTGTGACAGGTGGTACCCCAGTGCCTAGTCATTGTTGGAAATCCATTTTCCCTACGAGCCTTGTACGAGTTTTGTTAGTATTACCCACTCTGTGGCTAGTAGTTGGAATTTAATAATGTAACAATTTCGGCTATTTTATAAGTAATTGTATATAGACCCTATTATAATATCAGAGGATTTCTATAAAAATTGTTTTAGCTATCGTAAGGTAAAAACCCGACATGCTAATTTGTGGCGTGGTCTTACGAGATGCTTTTGTTTTCAAAGAATTTTTGAAACTTTAATAATCAATTGGGTGTGATTTTCTCACGCTGGTATTCCAGACTGACTCGGGTGTTATTTAACTGTAATGCTCGGGTCAGACCGAGTATTATAGGATACAGGATATGATGCTGTGGAGCTCAGGAGACGAGCTGGATGACGATACGTATTCTCGTACTTGTATATATATATTTCCGCTGTGTTGAGTTGTTGTGTACCCATTGTATGTTATTGATGTGAGCTGTGACTGATGTACTCTGATGATGTAATATATGTAAACTTATATATTTGGTTTTGAGTAAAGATTATTTATTCTCTATTATATTTTATTCCGCTGCGATGGTTAGATCCGATGTTGATTTTGTTTTCTCTTCTTCTACCTCTTCTTCTTAAACCCAAATGGTTCGTATTTCTGTGCAATTTGAGTCGACTGTTGTAGAATAGTGTTGACTCAAGGGGTACGGATTTGCGGGCTGTTACACTTGGTATCAGAGCGTAGGTTGGTGATAACCTTGGCTCTGGTGGGAATTACTCATTTAAAATAGAGTCCGTAGTACTCTATAATGAGTTTGAGCGTATTAATAGATATGAGCGCGTATTTGTTAGTGAGTATAAATTGTTTTAATATTGTGTTGATTGATTTATTGAGTGGCATATGAACCTTCGTCGGCACAGTCTGCGCAACTGTATTGAAAGGGTTTCTAAACACTTGAATAGAACAATCGACATGGTATTGTTTTGAATGTGGGTGAATGAAATAATTTTGCCCAAAAAAATATATTTTGATATAAGAAAATTTTTTCTTAAACTATTTATCTAATATATGGTTGTTTGGATGTTAGAAAGAATAATATTGCATTATTATCATTGTTGAGTGAAAATTTGACTCAAAATTGAAAATACAACCAAAAAGGTTTAAGTAAATAAATTCATTAGAAAATGAAATTTATAAATATGAATTGTAAATGTGCATTATAAATTAAAATATAACCAAATAAGAATTTGTATGAGCTTAAGCTATGCAAATAAAATTATAGTAAAATTGATTTAAAGCAGGATTTGGAAATTTAAATCCCGGAAATTTGGAAGTGTTTGTCAAAAGTATTTGAAGATGAATAATAACACAATTGTTTTGGAGATACTTCCAAAAGGAAAATTGTTTTAAAATGGATTTTGGAAGTGAAATAGCATTGAAATCACTTGGATTATTGGAAAATAATTCTGATGATGACGGCCGCATCATCAGTATTCATTTTCGAATTTCTGAGTGACAGATTGCTACCAAATTGTTTTGTTCAGGAAAACTTGTTTGTTTCTGAAAATCTCAAAAGAGATTTGTTGGAAATAAAATCCAGGATTGGTTTAAAATTTTTGAGAAGTGTGATTTTGAGATGTTGGAGATTTCAAAATGATTTGAAACCAAAGTCGGGGATTTAAAAATCTTGATAAGATAAGTTGTAAGCTTATAAATGGAAATGATTTTTAAATCAGGAAGAAATTTAAGCTTTGGATAGTGGAATGTAAATCTAAAGTGAAGAGTTAAAATGAAATTAACTTGGATTGATGAAATAAAAATATAACTGGATTGAAATTAATTGGATAGGCTGAAATTAATATCCAGTTGTATTCGAAGTAAGTTGAAATCGAACTGAGTTAAATAAATTGGAGTAAACTTAAATTGAATTGGAATAAGCATTCAATTGAATTAATGAATGGAACTAAATTCTTACCTGAATAAATGGAAATAAGTTGGATAAGGATTGGATTGAAATAAATAAATCAGAATAACTTATAAGAGAAATAAATAAATAAATAAATAAAAAATCCATAGGAATAAAAATATGCTTAAGTTATAAATAAGCATAAGGCTTGAGTTAAAAATAAAAGCATAATATATTCAAGCCTATGAGGAATGAAGTTGTGTGAATAATAAGTTGTAACTTATAAAAATTTGAAAAGTGAGATACAAAACTCCAAAATAGATATTATTGATGAATTGGAGACTAAAATAAAATCCAAACTTGAATTGTAAAGTTTATTGAACTTAAGAGAATTAAATGGAGTGATATTCGGAATAAAAATTCAAGTGTTGGATTATGAATAAGGGGAGAACTAATTGGATAATAAATTAGTTAATGGAATTGAATTGTAAGTTTATGATGAAGTTGGAAATAAACTCAAGTTATAAATTAAAATTGATTCAAATTGTTGATGGAGTGAAAGTAATTGAGAATGAGGTTGAATTGTGAGTTAGTAAATTGGATGGTAAATTAAAAGTGAATAATAGAATCAGAACTTGAGTTATTAATAAAAATTAGACTTAGAAGTGTAAACAAAGTAAATATAATTAGGGAAGTATAGAATAAAAATGAAATGGATTAAAATAGTAATGGTATGAATTGCAAATAAAAATCCGAATAAGTGGAAATAAATTGGAAATAGCCATGTAATAAATTGGATGAACTGAATCTGGAAGGTAAATTTGATAATAACCAATCAAATGAAATTGCAAATTTAAAATGAGATTGGATTGAAATAAAATCAAGTGAAAATAAATTTTTAATCGAAATAAAATTCGGTGAGTTATGAATAATATTAATGGAAAGAAATTCCAGAATAAATAATTGTAAACCATTTAAAATTATTAAGGGATTGAAATAACTTGAGACAATAAGGAAAATAGAATGTTTCGAGTTTATTAGAATGGTTTAGGTGATGTGGATAAACTAATTATATTAAATAAATGATGGAATAAATAAGAATCAAATGAAATGTGGTTTAAATACGTTGAGAAATGGTTATGGAATGAAATAGCTTGGATTGTTTTTGAGCTAAATAAATAGTTCCGAATAAACAGATGTGAAATGAAATGTAAATGAATGGATTGTGGATGAAATGCAAATAGAGTGTGTCGAGCTAAATAAATGGTCGAGAATGAATTGAAATTAGAAGGAAATTTAATTGGCAATGAAGATGAACCAAAATTGTTAATGGTTTTGAATGAACTTGTTTGGATAATACAGTGAGATGCAATGTGAATGGATTCAAATCTGAAATGCAATGAAAATGAGAATATATGGATCGTGAATAAATTTAAAAATGGAATAGAATTGAGTTGAAATCCCTTTAAAATGGTTATAAACCATGAATGCTTATTTATTCACCTAGATCTTGTCAAATGCAAAGAATAAATTATCATTGGATGTAAATGGAAGTAATTAAAATTCTATGAGTCGATAGAAGTAAAATAAATTAATTTTGAAAGCAATTGAATTAAATATGAGTTCAGTTTGCTTAAGAATAAATTAAAAGTAAGCAAATGAGTTCTAAACCATTCAAATTGATGGAGTTGTATACGAATGAATCGAAAACCATCCGAATTGAGTGAAAATGGTTATAAATAAATTGGAACATGTTTGGTATGAGTTTCTTTTAGAATTCATATGTTTAAACTATTACAAATAAGTGATATGCTGTTAAACTTCATATATTTGGCACTTACATGTTTAAATTGAGTAAGTACAGGTACCTGGAAGCCGTATGGCTGGATTTGGGTTGGGCTATTTGCTAAAAATAATAAGCCGCTTGCTTAAAAATGCTAAATAAGGTACGCCTACGCAATTAAATAGGAAATATGAACTGTTTTTGGTTTTTTCGACCGTGTGGGTCGATGTATATATATTTATCTCTTTTGTCAAATTGCAAAAGCTCCTCCGTACAAAGGGGGCTCTGCCAAAAATTTTCAGAAATTTTGGGAGTTAGAAAATTTTGGAAAATTTTTCTAACGACAAAACTATTTTGGAAACTAAAATAAGTTAGTAAATGAAACTAATTAACGTAATGACTTAAATTAGTTATAAATGAAGGATAAAATTTAAAAATTCAAAGTTGAAAATAAATGAAATACATATGTAACGTGGAAATCGATTTGAATAGAAATAAGTATAAACTAAAAGAGGTAAAGAGAAATAAAGATAAGAAACATATAAAATGTTTATACTAACTTAAGAAAGGAATGGTAAATTCTAGATTGGAAATTGATAATACAAATATAATCTGAGATAATATTGAAATGAATAGATATTGGCATTTTGTGAGGAAGTCGATAAAATATTTTGGAATATTGTGTTTGGATATTGGTGCTAAGCAGGTATGCACACATTATAAAGGGGAAAAGAGAATTGGTTTTTGATTCAGATGATAAATTTTAATTGCCCGACAAAAAGGTATGTATGTAAATTTGGTATGAAATTTGATTGGGACTTGGATTTGGATTGAGCCACTTGGCCTTTTTGTTTTCTCTTTGGATTTGGGAGGCCATAGAGCCATTTTGTAGTTTTACCGAGCTAGCCACGCAAAGGAGACGCTGGCGAAATTTTTCGGGAATTTAGGGAGTTAGAAAATTTTGAGAAAATTTTAAGAATTCAAAATTTGGTTTTAAATTGAAACCTAAATGGTTAAACAAATAGTATAGTTTAAAACTAGGGAAGGGTTTGGAAAGTTAATAAGAATAATAAAGGGTCTTTTATAAAAGATAATTGGTAAAGATGTTGAATTGTTAGAAACTGTTTAGTTTTAGCGAAATAATAAACGGGTATTGAATCATTCTTCCTAACTAGTAATTTTGGGGATGAAATTCTTTTAAGGGGGGAGGAATGTGACGACCCATAATTTTTGAGCATTTAAAATTGGAATATTTAATTGATTTTAAGTATTAAATAGAGTAATTTTAACTTGAATAACGAATATTACAATTTATTTGATAATTAAATTATTAAATTAAATAAGTGAAGTTGGGTAAATTGTCGAATTTAGAATTTTAAGTCTATCAAAGATAATTTAAAGGCTTGTAAAATTTATATTGATAATATTGAAGATAATAGAAGTTGTAAAATTAAATTTAATAGTGATTTATTCGGTTTTAAAATTTCATCGTTTAAATTGAATTTAAAAATAGCCTTCCGAGGCGCAGTCTCGGAATTTGACGAAACCAGTTCCATTGGGTCCGTAATATTGAACTATTGTCGGATTTCAAATTCCGTGATTTTCCGAGCTACCGTGTGACCGTACGAGAGTAAAACGCGCTAGAAATTTGTTTAATAATAACCTAGTTGCTCAAGCTTCCGGTATACGCCTCTTTTCCCTTTTATTTACTAGCCGAAGCCTTATTCATCAGATCGAAACCTCAAATTAAAAATAGCCGAACATTTTAAGCTCTAAAAAAATGGAGGAACTCAAATTCTCGAAACCAAAGCGAGTTTTTCATTGTGGCGAATCGCGGCGTACGAGGAGCAACTCGAGCTCGAGTTCGGTTCACGAGGCCTAGAAATTGCTTGTCGTGATGGGGGCTCACGTGGGAAAGGGGGGGGGGGGTGACGATCTCAGTTTTGGAATCGCCTCTGAATCGAGCCACGTTCTTTCGAACTCGCGAATTCGTTCGAATCGAATTATGGAGAGAAGTCGCCGCAATATCTTCGACGACAGCTAGATTGGCTCAAATCGCCTACGAGGCATGCCACGTTCTTCGTTCAGGCTTGAGTGGAATTTGGGTCACGAAGTGGTACCACGGTGATGAGGGTGAGCCTGGCAACTCGGCGGCGTCGTTAGATCGAGCTGCGCTTAGGGTTTATGGATCGTGTTTCCTGTTCAAGCTAGGATTGGGAAGCGAGGTATTCGAATTTTATTTCTTTCGATTAATTCTGATTTAATGCTCGTATAGATGGAAGATTAATATATATTGTTTAAACGGAAAATAAAATTAAAGTGACATTCTACTCATATAAATGTAACAGTAGGATATTATGTAGTTCTTTTTATTTCTTCATGTTTTAATTTAAATTTAATAACTTATGTATATGAATGTTACAGAAAACAAAAGAAGAAGAAATAATAAGATATTTTATAATGAGAAATATATAACAATGCTGTTTTTAATTTGATATATAGGTTGAGGGGGAAATTTTATGTATTTAAAGTTTAATGTGTATATAAATGAGATTTTGAAGAAAAATAGGGAATTTTAATTTTGTGGGGTTATATAAAAATTCGATTTTTTAATCTATATAGATTATTTTAAGAATATATGTGGTTTCAGAAAAGCAAATATACATGCTTTAAAAACTTACCATTTAATTTTAAAACAATGTAAGGTGATTTAAATCATTAGCTAAATTTAAATTATTAGCTAAAAACAAAATTTAGGTTTAGATTAAATTAGTAAATGGCAATTGATTGTTCGATTAGTTTGAATATTAATAAAATCACATAATATTTATTCAAGGTCAAAATAATGAAGAAAACAAGCCGGATTAGGGTGGATTGCAAATCAGAAATCAAAGGTGAGTTAATCTCACTCAGTTTAAATCTAAATTTAAATGATTAAATTTAAATTGTTTGAATGGTTGAAATTGATGGATATGCTGTAGTATGTTATATTCTGAAATTGGTATATTATTGTGCTAACACTCTTTGGATGCAGGAAAAACAGGTTGGAGGGATCCAACTGGACCCCTCACATATATTTAAATTATTCAGTATTCTCTGTTGTGATTATTTAATATCCTATGATGAGTTATCTTGGAATATTGAATGTTGTGGTTTGATTGGATATTCGGTTATAATGAATTCCCAAAATATATGAATTGGATTTTTGGAAAGAAATTAAACGGAAGTAAATTTGTAAGCGAAATAATTATAGAAAGTTTGAATAAATTTAAGAATCAATTGGAGAAGAAATAATGTGACTTTAAATTTCTAATAAATAAATTGTGAAGTATAGAAAGGAAATTTGAATAAACAGGAAGTTATTGAATTACAATCTTCAACGATATTAATTAAAGAACAAAACATTTATTTAAAATGTAAGATTTTAAATTTTGAAAAAAATATATAATAATAAAGAAGATGTTGGGAAAAGCTGAAATTTGTATATTTCAGTTAAAAGATTTAAAATCAAATGGAAAAGAATAACAATAATAATTAAGTGCATAATTAAATGAAATTTGAAATGAATTGAGTAATTTAAGAAACTTATTTCAAATGGAATAAATTGAAAATCAATTTGGAAAATTGATTTAAATGTTTGAAGCTGGAATTCTTCCTGGATCACTAAGTACGCTTTCAAATAAATTTTAAATATAAGTTAATAGTTTTAAAATTGTTTTTAAAAGGTATGTTTTGAAAAATTTATTATTTCTAATATTTACATTTTAAGGTAAGTATTTCCTCAAATCTATTATAGTAGTAATTATTTAAAAAGTGACTTAGTATTTTGTTTCAAAAGTGGAAATCTAGTTTTATATTTTATTAAGTAACTTTATTTTCAAATATTCATATAAGATGTATTTTTAAAAAATTATTAAAGTAGTTTAATTTGAATGTTTTAAAATATATATTTCTAATTAAAGTGTTTTAAATTATTTTTAAATCTAGTTTTGTACTTGGAGATTTCAGAGGAGATAGAAAATATTTGGGAAAGTTGATTCTGAAAAGAATGAGGGATTTGAAACTGTTTTCAAAGGATTGGAAATAGAAATATATCTTGTGAAGATATTTTTGGAGATTAATAAATAATTTCGGAAATTATTTATTTGTTGATGGTTATTTGTGAATATTAATTGATAGTTAAATCACCGACTATCAATATTGGACAAATGCATTGATCGTTTCGAAGAGACCGGGATCGAGATTAATTTCTCGAAAACCACTTCGATCCGGTTTGTACGTTTCGTGCGGAAAACGTGTTCGGACTCGAAGATGGAGCAGTGAAGTGCAAGGGCTAGTCGCTACTAATTCTGAGGATATTTCCAAAATGGATATAGTAGGAGTAGTGCCTTCGGTTCCGTTCGAACCCGGGACGGACTTGTATGGATGAATGCTTGCGAAACATCGTCAGGTGGGCGATGGGCATTCTAAGTGAAACGTTCTAAAGGTAACGCTTAGCCTCAAGCCTCATCAACCAGGAATGACTAAAAATCAGGGGATATGCAGCAAGGTTAGGTGGGTCATGCCCAAGCAGGACAAGATATTTCCCCTTTCTAGATGTCCCTTTGTTATTTCGGCTTAGTGGGTGGTTGGTCGCGCCAACCACGGGGTTTATCTTGTTCGAGACTGTTCAGTAAGGAATGGTTCCGGCCTTGTGTTGTAGGGGATAAAGGGAGTAATCCTCGGTACGGTGATCTAGGCCCCGTACTGTGACAGGTGGTACCCCAGTGCCTAGTCATTGTTGGAAATCCATTTTCCCTACGAGCCTTGTACGAGTTTTTTTTGTATTACCCACTCTGTGGCTAGTAGTTGGAATTTAATAATGTAACAATTTCGGCTATTTTATAAGTAATTGTATACAGACCCTATTATAATATCAGAGGATTTCTATAAAAATTGTTTTAGCTATCGTAAGGTAAAAACCCGACATGTTTATTTGTGGCGTGGTCTTACGAGATGCTTTTGTTTTCAAAGAATTTTTGAAACTTTAATAATCAATTGGGTGTGATTTTATCACGCTGGTATTCCAGACTGACTCGGGTGTTATTTAACTGTAATGCTCGGGTCAGACCGAGTATTATAGGATACAGGATATGATGCTGTGGAGCTCAGGAGACGAGCTGGATGACGATACGTATTCTCGTACTTGTATATATATATTTCCGCTGTGTTGAGTTGTTGTGTACCCATTGTATGTTATTAATGTGAGCTATGACTGATGTACTCTGATGATGTAATATATGTAAACTGATATATTCGGTTTTGAGTAAAGATTATTTATTCTCTATTATATTTTATTCCGCTGCGATGGTTAGATTCCGATGTTGATTTTGTTTTCTCTTCTTCTACCTCTTCTTCTTAAACCCAAATGGTTCGTATTTCTGTGCAATTTGAGTTGATTGTTGTAGAATAGTGTTGACTCAAGGGGTACGGATTTGCGGGCTGTTACAGTCATCGACCTCAGATCCTACCTCAAGCCATCTAATTCTCTTGCCTAAAATTGGATCTTCTCTCTGCTTAGAAGCCATCCTCTCGATCAGCGCTGGTCGAACTTTTAAACAAGATAACATGGTGGTACCCTAACAATAGATCTCAACTGCACACCACAGCAGGCTAAAGCTCCTAGATCCTTCTATTCAGCCAACACCGCTAACACCATGTTCTAATGTTTTCTACTATGAGAATCTGCTACCTTACTTCCTTTTCAGGAGTATACTCTATACCGAAATCATAAGCCGCCAAAAACTACAGCTATCTCTACGGCCTCATATTCAACTCCTTCTGAGAGAATAAATACTTTAATGACTTATGATCGGCAAACAATTCAAATCTCTATCCTAAAATATAATGCCTCCAAATCTTCAAGGCAAAGATCACTGCAGCCAACTTCAAGTCATGAGTAGGATATCTAACTTTGTGCGGTCTAAGCTGCCTAGATGCATAAGCAATGACCTTGCCCCTCTACATTAATACTGCTCCCAATCCAGTTCCACATGCATCAGTGTATACTACCAACCCTTGGTTACCATCTGGAACTACCAGCACTGGCGCATTGGTTAGAAAATGCTTTAACTTAAGGAACCATTCCTCACATTTTTCAGACCAGACATACATCACATCCTTCCTTGTCTACTTAGTCAAAAGTGCTGCTATCTATAAGAAATCCTTAATGAATCTCCAGTAATAGCCAACAAGTCCAAGAAAACTCCTGATCTTGGTTACCGTCTCTAGTCTCTTCCAATTATTGACTGCGTCAATCTTATCTGGATCAATTGACAACCCTTCCTTGGAAATCACATGACCAGGTAACTTAACCTCTTTCCTCCAAAAATGACACTTGGAGAACTTCGCCTTTAGCTGATTCTGCCTCGGCGTCTTTAGCACTACTCTAACATGAATATTATGCTCCCTTTCATCTTTAGAGTATAGAAAAATGTCATCTATAAATACCAACATGAACCTATCCAAGTGCTCTCAGAAAACCTGGTTTATCAAGTTAACGAAGAAAGCAGGTGCATTTGTCAATCCAAATGGCATCACCAACCATTCATACAAACCATACCTAGTCCAAAATGCCGTCAAAGAAATGCTATCCTCTGCCACTATCTATTGATGGAACCCCGTTCCCAAATTCAATTGGGAAAATACTCTGGCTTCACTCAACCGATCAAACAGATCGTCTATCCTCGGCAGAGGGTACCTATTTTTGATCATCCTTTCATTTAACTTACGATAGTCGATGCACATCCTTAACAACCCATCTGGTTTCTTTACAAACACCGTGGCTTCTCCTCAAGGCGAACTGCTTAGTCTAATAACATTCCTTCCCTCAAGATCTACTAGCTGCACATTCAATTCTTTCATCTCTATCGGTGTCTACCTGCTAGGTGGTCTACTGACAAGTTCAGCTCCTGGCACAAGGTCTATCTGAAACTCAATAGCTTGTTTCGAGGGTAATCCAATAACCGACTCAAAAACATCCGCAAACTCTCTAGCCACATGAACCTGACTAAGGTCTTCTCCAACCTCCATAGCACTCAACAAGGCACAAACTCTTTTACAGGAATTTCCAATGAGAAAATGATTCGGTTATGACTATCTGGGTGCCTCAATGATATTTCTCGATCTTGGCAAAATATCCTAGCCTCATACATACCCAACCAATTCATACCCAAAATGATCTCGAAATCTACAAAATCGAAAACATATAAACTGCATGCAAACTTATGAACTAACAAATCAAGTTCTAACTGGTCACATCTCATTCCAAGAGCTGCATACCCTCCTATTGGATTCGCCCTTAAGGAAGTAACAAGGTATGCGGATTCTATACATAACCTCTCAAACAAATACTGTGATATAAATGAATGCGATGCTCCGGTATCAAACAATACCCTAGCTGGTATGCTATGAATCAAAAGCGTACCTTCCATCACAGACTTTCCTTTCTCAACAGCAGTTGGTTTAGAGGATAATGGTTCCAAAGCAAAGACCTTTCCTTTCTCTGCCTTGGCAGCTTCAGGACACTTGTTCTTGTAATGTCCCATCTTGTTACAATTATAGCATTTCACATTTTGCTTCCCCATAACCATCCTTTCACCATTCGAAATACACTCATTAGCATATGTCCTCTTCTTATCACACTTGTAGCAAACTATATCTGCTTTCCCTTTCTTGGTGGCTCCAATTTTCTGAGCTCCCTTCCTCTTGAAGAACTTCCTCTTCTTTACCTAAAGACCCTAGGATTCAACTGGCTTCTCCCTAGCCGAGACAGCAAGCATCTCCTCACGGTGGATGGTCATCATCACCACATGATGAGGTTCTAATATGAGTCATAACCATTCTGCCTAACTCTAGCCCCAATCCTCTAATCTACCTTTCATTCCTTCCGACATCAGTGTCAACTAAAGCATATCCATATCGATACAGCTCATCAAACTTAGCAGCGTACTCGATCACGGACATCCCTCCTTGGACAAGCTCCATGAACTTCATCATCGATGCCGATTTGGAAACCTCAAACAAGAACCTCTGTCGAACCTTCTCCTAAGATCTGCCCATGTTAGCTCTTTCTACAGAACTTCGGTTGTCACACTATTCCACCAATGAAGCGCCACCCCTTGCAACAGTCTAAAGGCTAGCTTTCTCTTCTCTCCATCATCCAAGCATAAATCTGTAAAGATCCTCTTACAACTCAGCGGCTAATTCTCTACTTCAACCGCATCTTCCCTCAACTAATGGTTTCCCATCAAGACTGATGTAGTCTTGGCTTAGCTTAGCATAGTTATATCCAACTGGAACTATAGGATTAGCTCCTCTAACATTTCCAACAGCTCCCGCTTGCAAAAGATTAGCCAACAACTGATACAATATCCCCGCATCTACTGACAGATTTCCAACATCTATATTGGCTTCAGCATTTTGGTTAGCATTAGACTATCGACCTTGGTTTCTCCAGGTATTAGGTCAAGCATTTCCATTAGTAGTGGTGCTTTCTCCATCTAGATTTCCTATTTCGTTTCCTGCTTTAATATCCTCTTTCTCGTAAATCTGCATATGAGCCTTAGTAAGATATAAAAGAACGGTCTATGAGAGAGGGGAATATGTACTAAGATATATAACTATATATCAAATACAAGTACGCTACTATAGCGTTAACCAAAACCCCAATCATATTTTCAAATTTATCGGATTATGTTTTAAAAAGCTTTTAGGTTTAACTTTTCTTTTAAAGTTTCAAAAACCAGGGCTATGATACCAACTTGTAACAACCCCCTACTTGGAGGCCCAAAACTAATAGTTACAGATGCTGTAGTCATCCATCGTTATTAATCTTTGGCAACCAAATATGGTGGTGCTAGATATATTGATACACATATCATAAGAATATGGAAAAAAATATTAACAATTCAAAAACATATTTCCACATCCAAATCAAAACATTTCATGTTTATTACATAATCCCAAAATACGTTAACCAAGTTAAGCAAAATAATTATTACAAATACTCTAAGAGCGACATAAGAAGTTGCCCCCTTGGTTGATCAGAGTACATAGTAAGGCTGATAAATCTGCCTTTACATCCAAATACACAGCGAAAAAGAAAATTCTAAATAACTATCTGCCTCCTGCATGCCTTCGAAAGCTTTATTCGTCTAAGAAGAAAAACCTGAAAATCCTAAACCTCAAACTACTCAAAATCATTGAGCACCCGAGAGTTTAAGGGAAAAACAAAAACTTCGAGTCAGACATAAAGCTTGGTATGAATAATAATATAAGAACTCAATCCTTTTGGATATCTAGTGAAACCACGCCTCTTACCGAAATGGGTTTTCCCTTCACTAATATCCTAAAACATTTATAAAACCATATTTTGTGCTTCCTGCATCCACAATGGTTAAAACGTACATTTCAAAATAGTTATGATGATATGCATACTTGAAAACAATTAGGATTTCCCATCTCACATTAGTTAGTTTAACCGTCTCAGTTTCGATGGACCATTCGTCTCATATTTTCAAGGACTACCCATCCCATTTTAGACTTTATTTACAGTAAATAGGGACTACCCATCCCACAGTCATTTTACTTAAGTTAATATGGACTGTATATCTCACATGTCATAGTTTTCCTAGGATGACTATGAACCCTTCTTTAATTATATCGAGATTATCCATCTCTAACATGATGTTGACTATCTATCAAACATCCCATAGTTTTACTAGGATGACTATGAACCCTTCTTTAATTATATGGAGGCTATCCATCCCCGACATGATGTGGACTATCCATCAAACATCCCATAGTTTTTCTAGGATGACTATGAACCCTTCACTTGGCCATTAACTCATGTTATCTACATGATTCCAATTATCTCATGTTATCCACATGGTTAACCTATTTCTATTAGTATCCCTAATTTAGGTTATGTCCCAATTATCCCATGCTATTCACACAGTAAATCTATTTCCATTAGTATCCCTAATTTAGGTTATATTCATTTATAATTTACATTGTTATCCCCTAATGACTGAGTCATATAAGTGTTGGTATCCCCAACTATTATATTAAACTCACTAAACCCAACCTTGTATCCCTAAGGTTGAACACATTTATTATATAATATTACCCACCCTACGTCTCCAAAAATCGAGTGTCATATAAACATACTCTTTCAAAAGTATCCCCTGCGAAAGTTTTTCTTTCGACCCCTTCGAAAACATAAAACACATATTCTAAAACAATACGCTCCGGCTTTTATAATACTTTAAAACACTTCTTTCAAAACCTTTCGACCATGTTAAAGCATTATTAAATAAGAGTAGAAGCATAGCTTCGAAATCACTTGAAAGTATGCCTTTCGAAAGCTTTGAAGGTTACCCTTCGAAACCATTGAAAATCCACCCTTTTGAAATCAATGGGTTTATACTTAAAACATTCATTTGGGTCAAAGAGAAAATAGGTGAAAGTATCTCTTTCGAAACCATTCTTTATTTTGAGGAAGTTTGATGGTGTTGAAACAATCCTTTCGAAAGCATTAAAATATCTAGGAAAACAATTAAACCTTTCAAAAACGTTGAAAACTTCTGCTTTTAACCCCTTTGAAAGCTTTGGGAAGTGGCTTGTATTTATACAAACAATTAAACCTTTCGACAACATCAATGCCTTCTATGCCATTGAAAGATCACACATTCAAAAGGGTTTCGACCCAATCGACAACTATCCCTTTGAAATCTTTACACAAAAACTAAGTAACTCCTTTAGAAGCTACTTCTTTAAACAAAGGCGGCAACTCTCTTTTGAAAGCCTCTTTGAAGTATTCTTTCAAAAACATAGCTTTCGACTGTGTTGAAAGCTCTTTTAAAAACTAACCTTTCGAAGCCATAGCTTTCGACTATTTCGAAAGCTCTTTAATAACAACCATAGTTTTCAACCATGTCGAAAGCACATTAAAAACAACCATATTTAAACATATATAAATCATATATCAAGCATATCATCTTTAAATATATTATAAATATAGTTTTACCCTTAAATCCAAAACCATATGATAATAAAATCAAAATAGAGATGTAGAAATTATAATTCACCTTATATTGGATAAGAAAATTGAAGTTTGATTGAGAATAATTCCTTATAGCTTGCTCCTAAGCTTTAGATTGATTTTTCTTCTCTTCTTTCTTCCTAATGGTCGGCCTTGATTTATCTCCTTACGTTTAAAATTTTACTTGTAATAAAATGAACATGTATAGCCTAATGAAAATGGTATGAGGGGAGAGTGTGGGCGGTAATTTACTCTAATGCCCTTGTTCAATTGCTTAATACTTAACCATTTATAAGATCGTTTGTTTTAAATAAGCACGGCCACTTAGTTTATTAATTGACCTCAACCTCCTTATCTACATTATTATGTTTAATTTATCCAATTAAATGTCCTGAATAATGTTACATAAAAATCAGGGGTGTTACAATAGTTTTTATGGGATCACTAAGAACCTATTGGTTTCTACAATAACAATTTATAATCATAGTTTTCATGGGATCATTATGAACCTTTTGGAACTCTCCAATACCATCTCTCTAATTAAATTTTTTATAGGATCATTATGAAACTATTGGATTCTTCCAGTACCATACTTTCAAATCATAGTTTTCATGGATCACTAGGAACCTATTGTATATCCTCTAATAACACTACTCAACCCATAGTTTTCATGGGATCACTATGAACTTATTGGATCCTTAAAATACCATATCTGGTATTATAATCTTTTGATCAGTTCTAAGTATCCTAACTCTTTTGATTTATCTGATATCCTGAAGGCAGTTCTACTAATTCAGGAGTTAAATAATTATACTCACTAATAGGTCAATCTAACTGACTATTCTTCCCTTTTATATCTCAAAATGTTGTTATGGGTCACGATGTTGTGAGTATGACAACAATATTTATGCAAATTAACGGATCAAAAAAATAAAAAACATATAGCATCCGTCATTCATATATGTTCAATTAATTGGCATTATATAATTACTTAACCTTAAGTAATAACTCTCTTTGGCAATTTCATATAAAAGGTGGACTAAACAGTAACTTATTCCTTGAAAACATTTATCATTATATATGATACGCCCTTCTAACTCATATTTAAAACCAAGAAAAAAAATAGCCCCTTACTTTGCCAATTTCTGATGCCACTTTACAAACCAATTTAATACTGCCATGTACATGTTTGGAAATAATAGGACGATGTCACATCTCTTCATTATAGGGCTAAATACCATAAATTAGAATACGTTCATCTTCATAAACTAGTGGTATTGATGTAGTCGTCATGGGACGTCGCATCCCTCCACATCAAAGCCTTAAAAATAATTTGGGTTTTATAAAACTTTTATAATGTCGAATTAAATGTTTTCGCAACATAGAAATTTATAGGTTGCCGAACCTATTGAATATAGCCTTTTATATATGAATATACTTGAAGACGACATTGATAACATGTAGCATCGATATCATAAGGCATTGATATTGGGTGTCATAAATACAACGGCTAATATGATGTAGTCAGGGTTATCAAAACCATGATATAATGGTGTCATTTTGTTAAATAATTAATATTGAAAGTAAGGTCGGGGGTTTCACATTCTTGAAACCATAGCTGTTAAAACGCATGCGGCATCACATCGAAAGTAATCGCATCGAAAATAGTTTAGTAACAAAAGTAACCGGTTGTGGTATTACTTAGTTGTGACATTAATGCCATATATTACGGAAACAAGGAAATAAGAGCGATCGACGTTGCCTAGGTATATCAAGAGATACCAAGTCTACATTGATAGGATGCCGACATTGATAACATCAACATGGAATGAATCATTCCACAACTACTTAAGTAGTTATCATTGCTTCCCTCCATGTCGGTGTTGCCACTCATAGCTGCGACATTATCAAGGCATCGACATTGATATGTGCGGTAAGCCAATATCGTAATTACCATAAAAAATATAAGAAAATCTCTTTTCAATAACTCTTATTCTTTGTCAATTTTCTACTAGTTGAAAACTTACTTTCCTAAATGCTTTTTAAAAATCCACTACACTCCATTTTCTTTCCCTAAATAATGTTGCACCCTTTAAATTATTTTAATTATTCAATACATATATAAGTTTTTCTAGCTTACTAAATTTATGTAAAATCATAATCTTTTGAGAAAAATCCCCAAAATTCATCAAAAATCAAAATTCACACATTCTTTTATATAAAAAAAATTGAGACCAAAATTATTATTTAATTATTATTTTAATAATTAAAACTCGAAATAAATGTCATTTTCTCTCTTAAGAAATTCTAAAATAGTTAATTTGAAATATTATGAAATTAAAACCCGTCTCAAAATTATGTTTTATACAACATAACAAAAAATCAAATTTTTTCAGATTGAAAACTTATGTTTTAACCTTAAAACTTATTAAACTAATTTCATAAAATTTATAATAAATCGTTATTTTATCCAAACAATGAAAAAATCAAACATGGCACATCATAGCATTGTTACGAACAGAAATCCTTAAAAAATCAACTAGTATAAAAATGAAATGGTCTTTAATTATTCACCTCAATTGGATAATGAGCTGGGATTTGATGGAGAATGTTTTTCCTTGGTTTATGCCTCCTAAATCCCCTTTAGATTTCCTCTTCTCTAGCTTGTTAATGGTCAACCTTGTTCTTGGTTCTTACTTAGTGGATCTTCAAAAAATAAGAATGAATGAGGGGTAAGGGTTTAAGGGATAAAAGGTAGATTTATTCCTACTTCGACCCTTTTATCCATTCTTTTATGTTTTAAGTTCTAAAACATGCTTGAAAATTAATTAGTTAAGGCTCAACCTTTTTATTTATCAAATCTTATCCTTCTTATCTTACTACACATCACATTATTCTATTTAATTTATCTAATTAGATCACCTGAATAATGTTAATCAAAATTAAGAGTGTTACATGTTAGGGTTTGGAGAAACATAGAAAACTAGTGGGAGCCTTATTAGAAAAATGAAATGGTACCACTTTACCTTTCTGATATTATAAGAACATCTACTATATAAAGTTACTATAATCTACATTAATAAATTTGTTCAATAATATAATTGATAAAACGTTTATCAATTAAAATATACAAATGAATTGAATTATTATTGACAAATAGAAATATAAAATATACTTATCAATGAATTTTTGTATGTCGACCCTTGCAAGCGCCTAATTATACAACTACTAAACATGTTTGTAACTTGATCACTTATGAATTTACCTGCCCGAGACTGTATATTGTCTTCATTGAATTTTGAACTCTAAAAGTAATATAACTCTATGGATATTTGATCCATATACGATCACAGATAAATATTATATGGTAAAAGTTCATAATCCGTAATGTATGGAACCTCAATGAAATTAGTTCATTGAACTAAGCAAGTAAACCGTAGTTGTAACGTTTCGGATTTTTCGATGCCGAAAAATCGAACCGTTATGGTTTTAAGAAAAAGGAAAAGATAGAAGAAGAGAGAAAAGATAGCAAATAGAACGGAACAGAAAACAACAGAACAATATCAGAATCTCACAATCGCAGCGGAACAACATATAATAAATAAATGAACAATCTTTAAACAAAGAACTATATCAGTTATTACATTACAATACATCTTCAGAGTGTACAACAACAAATAACAACAAACAGCGGAAAAGAAATACTATATACTAGTAACACGTCATGCCATCCAACTTGCCTCCAGCAACTCCTGAATTCCAGAATATCCTGATAAACCTTTACTCTTGACTGCCCGTGTGGAAATTGGTAGGCACCCAGAGTTTAGGAAGGAAAACAATAAACTCCGAGTCAGTCATGTGACTGGTGTGAGAACTCAAAACAATTTATTTTTCTTTGAAATCGAAATAAAGGAATAATTTTAAAGTCAATTCGCAATGTTTTTGAAAATGTAACTACCATAAGACCTCCCACCACACACACAATGCAAACGCAGACTTGGAGGAGATTTCTTCTTATGTTAGTCAAAGATGCTTACTGCGCAAAATCAAATCATTTTGATATTATTATTAGTGCATAGTGTAGAAAACATTTCGAAAGTAGAATATAAATCTTAGCCAGCATAGGTACCATTATATTATGCATACTATAGCTACCTCCTGAGGAAGCAGGTTCTACGACTAAAACCATACAAGATCATATTGTTTCTTTGGATTTCCAACAAATGGTCAGGCCAAGGAACTTCCCATTGCCACATGAGAATGGCTCTGCAAGGACGTCCCCGAGAAGCAAACCGGATCTCTGCCAACACAAGGCCGGGTTACCCCTAATTGGGTAACTACTGACACGAGTATGCCATCCCCCGGTCCTTTGGGACCTTTATCCGAGCGCTCGTAATCATCATCACACCAAAATAATAAGTGTTTCAACATGAGTAAGTATCTGGGCTCCATACCATGATACCACCCTTTTCCAGAAGGAAATGACATACCCTAAAGGGAGCTACCCCTCATAACCTTGCTGCATCTTTCCTGTTTTGACCATTCCGGGGTGTGAGGCTCGACGAAGTCTCGTCCACGAAGCCACGCTTTATACAAAAGCTGTGCTTTGGGTCAAAAAATGATCATAGAAATGATCACAAAGATAAGTGATCAAACAAATGATCATATCACAAATGATCAAACAATGATCATTTCACAGCAACACTCAGCATGTCACATTACCAAATTGGGAATATATCGCTAATGACCTTCAACTATATAGCCTCTGAGCTCGTACGTCTTAGAGAAGGGTGTTAAGCTAAGAGAATGAATTCTCCGCCACCAACAGAAATATATTTGAAAGAAATCGGCTTTATATCTCAATTTGTGATGTCAGACATACAATCCATACAAGTCTGTTCCGGGATCGAACAGAACCGAAGGCACTTACAAAGAAGTCCTTGCAATCCGGATAATTTCTAATCACGTCCAGATTTCCCATCACATATGAAGATCTCTATACCGGGGATCAGCCAGTGTAGAGACAATCGACAAGAAACCCTTTCGCTTTCGAAAATATCCGGTCTTCAACACCGGTCTTCAATTTCAATTCATAACGACGTATCACATATTCGGAATGGGTTATACGACCCCAAGGTCCTTTCCCGGTTAACCTGAATAGTGAGCGCTTATTTAAAATAAAAAAAATAAGTGTGGCATTCAAATTCAAGCAAATCACAACAAATACCCATTCAAAGGTAAATTTTGATAGTTGGTTATTGAACTATCAATGGATATGCACAACATCACCAGATTCCAAATAATTTATTTCCCAAAAATATCTTTACAAGATATAAATTTTCAATACTTCAAAAAATAAATCAATATTTATTTTTAAAACAAATTCCCCTTTCCTTTATAAATTCCATAGTGAATTTATATTCAAAATATCTATGAATATAGGATTTCAATTATTCATTTTCAATTTATCTTCAAAAAGATAAATTCTCAAAATGTTTCATTTCACATTGGAAAACATTTCCATACTTATTTATTAATAAGTAATTCACAAATCTATTTATTTTCAACCTTTGGAAAATATTCAACATACTTAAATCGAAATTAAGTATATATTTCATTCTTTAAGGAAATCATTCGCTTAAACCTATTTATTTGGGCCAAAACGAATGTTGCGTAAAACATCGTTACGACGTCCCAAAATCACTAGTATAGGGATTCAAAATTAAAATAGATATATAAATCCCAATACTAAACAAAACATTTCCTTTCGGAAATCATTTACTATAACAACAGAGTTATAGTCCACAATTTCCTTCTATTTCTCGAAAACGTCTATTTCAACAATGAATGTTGAAATCTATGGTTTCGAATCTTAATACATTTGAAAACATCGTTAGATCATTTTAATTTTATTTAAAACATCACATCCAAAACATTTTCTTTAACATATTATTCACTTGTTCAAAAACTTGAATATACTTCGTTAACCAATTTCAGCATTTCTATACATTTTATTTTAAAGGATTATTCACTGTCTAAAACGTGAATATAACTCCATCAATAAGTTACATAATTTACTTATCAAAATAAGTCGTTGCGGAATTATAAAACAATGTTTATAAACTCCATTTCTATTTATTTTATAACAACTTCCTTTTACATATTTCCTTTATTAATCTATTCGATTTCATATCTCAATGATATACTAAAAGTTCATATTATAAGTTAAATACTTAAAATTTATTTGTTTGCAAAAACGTTCTTTTAAACTTCCCAAATTTTAAATCTTATAACTTACAAGATTCATTTATTTATCCAAAATCTATTCTTTTAATAACTTTATAAATCTTATAAACCTACTGCTTACAAAATTCCATTTATAACTTTACCGTTTATAATTCTATAAATTTCATTCATTTACGAAATTCATTCACAATTCATTCTAACACTTATAAAAGCTCGTTTTATAATTCCAATATTTTTAATTTATAAATATCAATTTATAAATCTTTTATATGGATCAATTTATATTATTCTTTTAAAACATTTTTAAACTCCTTTATAACTTCATCATTTTGATTTATAAAATATCAATTTTATAAATCGTTTATAATAATTCGAAAATCCCAATTTAAATAAACCATTCCTTTTAATAATTTACAAGACGTTATTTTAAAGCTTATATAACTCCAAAATTTTTACTTAAGTATTATTTTCCAAAAATATAACTTTTATAACAATAATTTATAACATTTATTTATTTAAAATAAATGAAATTCAAAATTTTAATGAAACATATACTTTCGAAAATCACTTAAAAATCCTTTTATATTGGAAATCATTATCTTAACACTTTTAAAACTTTAAAATAGGTCCAGCGATGCAACATACCAAACAATCAATCACAACATTCAAACATCATATATCATCATATGATAAACAACCAATACCACAATATCTGTAAATAAATAAATACGGTTGAGGAATCCAGTTGGATCCCTACAACCTGTTTCCCTGCATCCAAAGATGTTAGCACAATACCAATCCCGTTTCAAGACGGGATATCGCGGTATATGGGTTTTATAAAATATTATCCGCTTACTAGGCGGCGCAATAGGGTCTCATCCGCTATATAATGCGGGAAATCAACAACTCCAATATAAACATATGCCAATATATATATATTGCTAATATATATAGATATGTCCTACTATATCTAATATCACAACCAAATAGCAATCAATCAACAACTGCAAATCCAACTTATAAAGTTTTGAGTGAGAAGTTCTCACCTTGATTTAATTTGCAATCCATTTCCATTCCAATTTGTTTTTCTCCATTTATAGGCCTTGTATAACAATTATTTAAATTTATTAACACTCGAAACAAATCGAATAAATCAATTTCATTTGATAAGTGTAAATTTCCCAGTGATTTTATTTTGAACAAATTTCCCTTTTAATACATGCATTTAACGATAATAATTTATATATTTCAAAAATCTAATTTTAAATAACTCCTTAACATTTTAAAATTCCTAGGTATTCTCCAAAATTATTCAATATAATATATAAAAATAAAATTCCTCTTCAGCCTATATTCTAATTGAAAAGCAGAAATTTTTATTTTTAACTTTACTGTTTATATTTTTCTTTACTGTAAGTATATAAAATTGAAACTGCATATATTTTTCTCAGATTTAAATCAAATTGAAAATTTCGAAAAGCTAATTACCATACTGCCTACCTTCTATGTTATTTTATCTTGAAAATATTATTGAATAAAACTTTGTAAAAAAAAATACTTACAATCGAGTTCGAACGAAACCCTAGCTTCATTCACGCGATCGACCACCCACGTACGTGCCAGTGCCCCAAATCTCATCGCGAAACCCAGCACCATGTCACCACCAAACCCATCGCAGAACCAGACGCGATCGAATCTGATGCCACCCAAATCGAATGCCTCGAACCCTAGCACTCGCGATCCTCCCTTTCCACGCGGTCCGCGCGCGCGTGTGCTCGCGCCCCCTCCTCTTCAATTGCTTGAACCGCCGCCACACCTCGCGAACATCGCCCAAAACCACTGCTCCGCCTCCACGAAATCGCGCTTCCCTGAGGTCGAAGCAATCGCGACGACGTTGCGGTTTATAACAATTCGCGAACCCCTTTCGCGTTTTTTTTTTCGAATCTGAGAAAATCGCAGCCACCATTTTTGTTTTGAACTATTGACTTCGAATTTGATTTAAGCAGGAAGAGAAGAGAGGAAACTCGTTTGAACGAGACAGAAGAAAAGGGAAGAACGAGATTTCGGCCATTTATTTTTTTCTCTGAATAAATTTTGAACGAGATGATTTCGATTTGAAGTTAAAATAGGGGAACGCGGCCATGCTTTGCACGATTAACTGCCGTGATCTTCTGCGTGATTTTAGGCACGATTTTAGGGAAGATAACGTGTATGTTAACTAATTAAATTTCAAATTTAATTTGAGTTTGATTTCATTTCAACACGTTTATTCGTCGTACGCTCGCATAACAACTCCGATCAACACGAAATTTGAAATCCGGCAATAATTCAATATTACGGACCCAATGGAACTGGTTTCGTCGAATTCCGAGACTGTGCCTCGCACGGCTATTTTTAAATATCGATTCAAACGATTTAATTTCAAAATTGAACAATTCAATTTGAATTTCAATTCTGAAGCTTCTATTATCTTCAATATTATCAATATGAAATTTACAAGCCCTTGAAATATTTTTAAATCAGCTTAAAATTGAAGATTCAAATTATTATTCAACTCTCAATAGATTAAACTCTATAATTTAATTGCCAAATTCATAGTTATATTGAGAATTCAACCTAAACCATCTTTCAAATATTTAAAATTAATTAAATATTTTAAATTTAAATAGTTTAAAATTCTGGGTTGTTACAATCTTCCCCCCTTAAAAGAATTTCGTCCCGAAATTACAAGTTAAGAAGAATGCCCTTATCCTGTTCGTTATCTTTCTAGACTAAACAGTTTTATCAACTTACTAACCTAAATCTTTTATTAAAGATCCATTATCATTTCAATTAATTTTCCAACTTCAATTTTTAAGATCCAAACAATATTGTTTCTCCACAATTCAAATTTAAATTTAAATTCAAATTTCAAACTTTCAAAATTTTCTCAAAAATTTTCTAACACTCTAAATTTTCGAAAAATTTCGCCAGCGTCTCCTTTGCGCGGCTAGCTCGGTACGACTACAAAATGGCACTACGGTCCCTCAGAATCAAAAAAGAAAAGAGAAAGCCAAGTGGCTGGAGAAGAAAATCATCAAATTTCATACTAAAATTGAAATACGTACCTTTTTGTCGAGCAATTCAATTTTATCTTTGAAATCAAAATCCCAATTCCATTTCCTTTAATACACCTGTATATCCTGCTGGCCATAATATCCAATTCCAACATTCAAACCATTTTGCCAATTCCATTACAAAATTTCCAATATATGCTTCTCATACATTTTTACTTCACTATTGAAGTTACACATTCATTCTCATTCAATTTTACATTTCAATTTCATTTGAATTCAATTCACAATTTCAATTCTATTTGAATTCAATCTATCATCTATTATGAATATTGAATTTTATCGATTAACTTTCATTTACTAATTTATATTACTACTTTAAATTAGTTTCATTCACTAATTCATTTCAATTTGCAAATTTCGAAATCTATTTATCGTTAACTAAAATTTTCCAACAATTTTCAAAAAAAATTCTAACTCCCAAAATTCACGGAAAATTTTGGCAGAGTCTCCCTTGTACGGAGGAGCTTTTGCAATTTTACAATATGTATAAATATGTATACATCAACCCACATGGTCGGAAAACAGAAAAACAGTTCATATTTCCTATTTTTATTGCGTAGGCGTACCTTATTTAGCATTTTTAAGCAAAGCGGCTTATTATTAGCATATTGCGCAACCCAAAATACAGCCAAACGGCTTCCAAAACCTGCACTTACTCAGTTTAAACACGTCAGTGACAAATATAAGAAATCTATTAACATTCCATTCATTTTCAATAACAAATATATAGATTTCATTAGCAATACATTCAAGATAAATTCCATTAGCAATTCATATGGTTTCAATTCATCTTTAGTCGCTTACGACCAATTCACATGACATTTCCATTAAATCAAGTGGTTTACAACTCATTTTCTTCATTCTATTCATTTCTAAGAAAAACGAATTCATACCATTTTAATTGATTCAAAAATCAATTTTATTTGCTTTCATTAACTCATATAATTTTATACAATCTTGTTTGTGTCAAACGACAATTATTTCTATGCAAATTTAATGATATTTACTTAATAGAATATCCATTCTAGTTTATAACCAATTTAAATTGATACCAATACAATTTATTTTAATTCCACTTCAGTTCAATTTGCATTTCATATTTTTGTTTGGTTTATTTTATTAACCAAACAAATTTCATTCAAATTTTTTCAAATCTATTCCATTCACTAATTTAATTCAATTAGTACATTCACTTATTCATTTTAAATTTCAATTTCCATATTCAATTCATCTCGAATTTACTTAATTACTAACAAAGGGAATTTCAATTTATTTCTTTTACTTACTTGAATTTATATACAAATTCAAATTTATCTTCAAATTTAGCTCACGACTAAACTTTAATTTAACCAATTCAAATTCCAATTCATTAGTCCATGAATTTATCAAGTTAGTTTACTTGAATTCAATCCATTTTATTTTATTTTCTCCAAGTTTTGATTTTTATTCAATTTGATCAAATCAAATCTCATTTCATCATTCAATTCCAATTCATTTATTTATAATTTATTTTACAAATCCCAATTGTATATGAATTCATTTTCTTATATTATTTTTTTTATTCATATTTATAAATTTCATTTGTTAAATGAATTTATCTCTAATCTTTGGTTATACATTTTATTTCTTATTTAATTTCATATAATAATGATAATAATTTAATATTATTACTTCCTAACAATCATGCAACCATATACTATAATAATTCATAGAAAATCATTTCTTTTCAATACAAAAATAGTTTTGGGCAAAATTATCTTATTTACCCGATTCAAAAACAATATTGTGTCGGTTTATCTTGTTTAAGAGTTTAGAAACTCCTATCTACGATAGTTAGCTAGACTACATCGACCAGAATCTATAAACAATCAACCAATAAGTCAACACAATACAAAACAATTTTATGTTCACTAACAAAAACGCGCTCATATCTATTATTACACTCAAACTCATTCTAGAGTACTGCTGACCCTATCTCTAATGAGTAACACCCAACAGAGCCATGGTTGTCGCTTAACCATATGCTCTGATACTAAATGTAACGTTTCGGATTTTTCGATGCCAAAAAACCGAACCGTTATGGTTTTAAGAAAAAGGAAAAGATAGAAGAAGAGAGAAAAGATAGAAAATAGAACGGAACAGAAAACAACAGAACAATATCAGAATCTCACAATCGCAGCGGAACAACATATAATAAATAAATGAACAATCTTTAAACAAAGAACTATATCAGTTATTACATTACATTACATCTTCAGAGTGTACAACAACAAATAACAACAAACAGCGGAAAAGAAATACTATATACTAGTAACACGTCATGCCATCCAACTTGCCTCCAACAACTCCTGAATTCCAGAATATCCTGATAAACCTTTACTCTTGACTGCCCGTGTGGAAATTGGTGGGCACCCAGAGTTTAGGAAGGAAAACAATAAACTCCGAGTAAGTCATGTGACTGGTGTGAGAACTCAAAACAGTTTATTTTTCTTTAAAATCGAAATAGAGGAATATTTTTAAAGTCAATTCGCAATGTTTTTGAAAATGTAACTACCATAAGACCTCCCACCACACACACAATGCAAACGCAGACTTGGAGGAGATTTCTTCTTATGTTAGTCAAAGATGCTTACTGCGCAAAATCAAATCATTTTGATATTATTATTAGTGCATAGTGTAGAAAACATTTCGAAAGTAGAATATAAATCTTAGCCAGCATAGGTACCATTATATTATGCCTACTATAGCTACCTCCTGAGGAAGCAAGTTCTACAACTAAAACCGTACAAGATCGTATTGTTTCTTTGGATTTCCAATAAATGGTCAGGCCAAGGAACTTCCCATTGCCACATGAGAACGCCTCTGGAAGGACGTCCCCGAGAACCAAACCGGATCTCTGCCAACACAAGGTCGGGTTACCCCTAACTAGGTAACTACTGACACGAGTATGCCATCCCCCGATCCTTTGGGACCTTTATCCGAGCGCTCGTAATCATCATCACACCAAAATAATAAGTGTTTCAACATGAGTAAGTATCTGGGCTCCATACCATGATACCACCCTTTTCCAGAAGGAAATGCACATACCCTAAAGGGAGCTACCCCTCATAACCTTGCTGCATCTTTCCTGTTTTGACCATTCCGGAGTGTGAGGCTCGACGAAGTCTCGTCCACAAAGCCACGCTTTATACAAAAGCTGTGCTTTGAGTCAACAAATGATCATAGAAATGATCACAAAGATAAGTGATCAAACAAATGATCATATCACAAATGATCAAACAATGATCATTTCACAGCAACACTCAGCATGTCACATTACCAAATTGGGAATATATCGCTAATGACCTTCAACTATATAACCTCTGAGCTCGTACGTCTCAGAGAAGGGTGTTAAGCTAAGAGAATGAATTCTCCGCCACCAACAGAAATATATTTGAAAGAAATCAGCTTTATATCTCAATTTGTGATGTCAGACACACAATCCATACAAGTCTGTTCCGGGATCGAACAGAACCGAAGGCATTTACAAAGAAGTCCTTGCAATCCAGATAATTTCTAATCACGTCCGGATTTGCCATCACATATGGAGATCTCTATACCGGGGATCAGCCAGTGTAGAGACAATCGACAAGAAACCCTTTCGTTTTCGAAAATATACGGTCTTCAACACCGGTCTTCAAATGCAATTCATAACGACGTATCACATATTCGGAATGGACTATACGACCCTAAGGTCCTTTCCCGGTTAACCCGAATAGTGAGCGCTTATTTTTTTAAAAAAAGTGTGGCATTCAAATTCAAGCAAATCACAACAAATACCCATTCAAAGGTAAATATTGATAGTTGGTTATTGAATTATCAATGGATATGCACAACATCACCAGATTCCAAATAATTTTCCAAATTATTTATTTCCCAAAAATATCTTTACAAGATATAAATTTTCAATACTTCAAAAAATAAATCAATATTTATTTTTAAAACAAATTCCCCTTTCCTTTATAAATTCCATAGTGAATTTATATTCAAACTATCTATGAATATAGGATTTCAATTATTCATTTTCAATTTATCTTCAAAAAGATAAATTCTCAAAACGTTTCATTTCACATTGGAAAACATTTCCATACTTATTTATTAATAAGTAATTCATAAATCTATTTATTTTCAACCTTTGGAAAATATTCAATATACTTAAATCGAAATTAAGTATATATTTCATTCTTTAAGGAAATCATTCGCTTAAACCTATTTATTTGGGCCAAAACGAATGTTGCGTAAAACATCGTTACGACGTCCCAAAATCACTAGTATAGGGATTCAAAATTAAAATAGATATATAAATCCCAATACTAAATAAAACATTTCCTTTCGGAAATCATTTACTATAACAACAGAGTTATAGTCTACCATTTCCTTCTATTTCTCGAAAATGTCTATTTCAACAATGAATGTTGAAATCTATGCTTTCGAATCTTAACACATTTTGAAAACATTGTTAGATCGTTTTAATTTTATTTAAAACATCACATCCAAAATATTTTCTTTAACATATTATTCACTTATTCAAAAACGTGAATATACTTCGTTAACCAATTTCAGCATTTCTATACATTTTATTTTAAAGGATTATTCACTGTCTAAAACGTGAAAATAACTCCATCAATAAGTTACACAATTTACTTATCAAAATAAGTCATTGCGGAATTATAAAACAATGTTTATAAACTCCATTTCTATTTATTTTATAACAACTTCCTTTTACAAATTTCCTGTATTAATCTATTCGATTTCATATCTCAATGATATACTAAAAGTTCATATTATAAGTTAAATACTTAAAATTTATTTGCTTGCAAAAACGTTCTTTTAAACTTCCCAAATTTTAAATCTTATAACTTACAAGATTCATTTATTTATCCAAAATCTATTCTTTTAATAACTTTATAAATCTTATAAACCTACTGCTTACAAAATTCCATTTATAACTTTACCGTTTATAATTCTATAAATTTCATTCATTTACGAAATTCATTCACAATTCATTCTATCACTTATAAAAGCTCGTTTTATAATTCCAATATTTTTAATTTATAAATATCAATTTATAAATCTTTTATATGGATCAATTTATATTATTCTTTTAAAACATCTTTAAACTCCTTTATAATTTCATCATTTTGATTTATAAAATATCAATTTTATAAATCGTTTATAATAATTCAAAAATCCCAATTTAAATAAACCATTCCTTTTAATAATTTACAAGACGTTATTTTAAAGCTTATATAACTCCAAAAAATTTACTTAAGTATTATTTTCCAAAAATATAACTTTTATAACAATAACTTATAACATTTATTTATTTAAAATAAATCAAATTCAAAATTTTAATGAAACATATATTGTAACATCCCGGAAATTTTGAATTTAAAAAAATTGGTAATTTATTGGAACTTTTAAATGTAAATTCGAGAAATTCAAAAGAAATAAAATATTGAAATAAAATTACATAGTTATTTAATGTTAATAGAAATAAAAAATAGTTAAAGTAAGTTATGATAAAATTATAAAAATTCAAATCACATAATTATAATCTAACATTTAAACAAATAAACAAATAAACTAAGATAACAAATTTTTATGAAGGAATATAAAACTGTAAAAGAAAACACACACTTTCATAAACCAATATGAAGACATAAGAAAGCAAAACACTTTCAATTAGCTGTGTAAACAAATAAGTAGACATAAGAAAAAAAAATATAAACAAAACAACACATACATATAAAATAAAAACAAAACATTAGCTAATAAAAATAAGAAAATCGAACAGCACAAGGCTGTAAGTATTCAAGACTAAGAAAAAATCTATGGACAAAATAAAGAAGTACTTTCACAACTATAAAATAAGAAGAAATATAAACTGTAAAAAGAAAACAAAACTCTTCCATTTAACAAAATAAAGTAAGTTTGTATTAAATAAAAATAAAAATGATAAAGTAACTTTACCTGTAGGTGTACAAGGAGGCATGAAGCATTTAATGCTATACACTTCAGCAAATTTAAAGTAAGATTTCCTGTATAAAACATACAAGGAAAACACTACATCACATACTTTCATTAAATGATTTCAAACACGCCTATACACAAAGTACAAAGCTAGTATAATATAATTATACAAAAGAAAGATGCTCAGTGCTGTCTAAAAACTGCACATCCCTTTATATATAAGTGTGTAGCCTCCAAGTTTGTTCAAAAATTTTTACTGAAGAAAGAAAAAAAATAGTAGCAAGGATCAGAAAATAAAAAAAGGAAGCCAACATCAACTTATATTACAAGTTGAAAGAAATTTACTGAAGGAAGATTCAACTACAGGTTTCAAAACAAAAAAAAAGTGTTCTCTGTTTTTAAGTATTGTCCAGGTGAGTAAACATGATTTGTAAAGGATATTAAGTTTATTTAAAACAGTTTAAACTTCCATTATAACTGCTTTGTTCATATTACAGTATGATGCTCTGTGTTCTTTGTAAACGTTCATGCAGGGATTACATGTGTTTTTAAAACTGAAGTCTATTTGTTTTAAATCACTAACAAGCTATGATTTTTCACATAATCAAGTTGGTTAAACCATGAAACAAGATTTTGCAAGTTTATTTAAATATACAGTGGATTATCAACACTGTAACTTTGGTTTACAGATCTTCACTAATATTGATAAAAATAAATTGTTGTAAAATATGAATTCAAGAATGTTTATTGAATATATACCGCAAGACATGAATTTTAAAACAAGAATTTAAATTTTTAGTTTGGTATTCTCATAGAAATTGGTTTATGAACAAAAGTTGTACTTTTATGAATTGCTGAAAATCAAATCAATTATAAATACTGAAATTCGCATGGAAGCATGTTTGAACACCTACGAATCCAGGAAAATTATTAATTAATTTTTCTATTGCGTGAAAGTTGGATTCAAATTCCCATTAGGGTTTTAGTTCCAGTTTTGAACGTGCTTAGCAAAAAGAGGATTGCGCCCTCTTGAGTTGACCGAGCTTCACGAGGACTTGAGGAATGATAGCTTGGGGTGTTGTCGAACTATGGACGGAGTTGCTGGGTTTCTGGCGGCGTCAGGCGGCGTGGCGAGGCGTTGACAGGGACGGGTGGTAGTTCCAGTGTATGTTACAGGTTTGGAGCTCGAACTCAAATTTCGAATTCGAGATGGTGAAGGAAATTAGGTGATCGGGGATTGGATTAGGGAGGATTATTGACTTGCTCGTCGATGCAGCGACGCCTGAAGATCATCAACGGCGTCGTAGGCACGTATACGTGCACAAATTGATAACCTGAAAATTTTGATTGCCTGAAGCGTTTCAGGTTTGTTTTCTTATGGGTTGTACTCGAAGTTTGACTCGGGGAAAACAGGGCAGAACTCGAAGGGAGACTCGGGAAGTTTTAGCGTTGTGTCGTGACAAATTTGGACTTAAACAAATTTTGAAAAAAAATTATTACACGGGTAGCATTGGGTTGAAACTCGAAGCAGGGAGCGTTCGAGCTCGGGCGTGACTCGGGGGAGCCTCGGGTTGGCCACCTGAAACAACATATTCAGTTTGAAATTTGTCGAAAACTTAAGTTTAAACAATTTTTATAAGCATTCTTTATAAAATGATGATTGTTTGTTAATGGACTGTGAAGTTAATTAAATAATGATTAAATAATTTATGATTTATAATTACTTTGTAATTAATAATAATAAATAAATAAAAGTAATTAAAATTGTAAATTAAGAATCGTTAATTTGATAATTTAAGTTGATTGATTCAAAATTGATAGTTACATTAAGATAATTTATTAAGGAATAATAAATTAATATAGTCAATTGAGATTTAATTAAATTGTAATTATAAATAATAAATCATCGTTTTAAAGTAATCAAGAAAAATAATAATATTTATATGGTTAATTTATTAAATCCCATTCACTTTGATTGGAAAACGGTTAACTATCGCTATGCACTATATTAATATTTCTATTCTGATTGTGATGCTGTGTTATATAAATTGCCATGTACTGCATTATGATTGTGATTCGTTCTGTATTGATGTGAAAACCCTGTTGCCCGTAAAACGGTATTTAAACTTCGATGCGACAGGGAATCGGATTTCATTTGGTTATCCGAAACCCACATCGAACCTGTGAATATTTGTGAATGACATCCACATGTTTTAAAATTTGGCACTCACTATTCGAATTAACCGGGAAAGGACCTTTGTGTCATATAACCCATTTCGAATATGTGATTCGACGTTATGGATAGCAATTGAAGTCCGGTGTTGAAGACCGGGTATTTGCGAGAGCGATAGGATGACCTATCGATTGTCTCTACACCGAGTAGCTACGGTATAGAGATTTCCTAAGTGATAGGAAGTCCGATCGGGATGGTGGATATCCGGATTGCAAGGACTTCTTTGGAAGTGCCTTCGGTTCTGTTCGAGCCCGGAACAGACTTGTATGGATTGTATGTCTGACATTACAAATTGAGATATAAAGTAGATTTCTTTCAAATATATTTCTGTTGGTGGCGGAGAATTTATTCTCTTAGCTTAACACCCTTCTCTGAGACGTACGAGCTCCGAGGTTATGTAGTTGAAGGTTATCAGCGATATATTCCCAATTTGGTAATGTGACATGCTGAGTGTTGCTGTGAAATGATCATTGTTTGATCACTTATCTTTGTGGTCATTTCTACGTTCATTTGTTGACCCAAAGCACAGCTTTTGTATAAAGCGTGGCTTTGTGGACGAGACTTCGTCGGACCTCACACCCCGAAATGGTCAAAACAGGAAAGATGCAGCAAGGTTATTGGGGGTAGCACTCCTTAGGGTATGTGCATTTCCTTCTAGATAGAAGTAGTGTCATGGTATGGAGCCCAGATACTTAAATTATGTTGATATCGCAGATATATATATATATTACTGTGTGATTTGTTGCTGGGGCCCCGGTTAAAGGTTGGTTACAACCGGGAGATGGCATACTCGTGTCAGTAGTTACCCAGTTAGGGGTAACCCGGCCTTGTGTTGGTAGAGATCCGGTTTGGTTCTCGGGGACGTCCTTCCAGAGGCGTTCTCATGTGGCAATGGGAAGTTCCTTGGCCTGACCATTTGTTGGAAATCCAAAGAAACAATACGAAACCCTGTACGGTTTTAGTTGTAAAACATGTCATGCAGCGTGGCGGTAACGTGCCACAAAACATGGTAGCTATAGTAGGCATACGATAATGGTCGTATGTTGGCTAAGATAAATATTCTACTTTTGAAATGTTTTTCCTCACTAAGAACTAATAATAATATCAATGAATTCTTTTCTCGTACCAAGCATATTTAACTATCATAAGAAGAAATCTCCTCCAATTCTGCATTTGCATTGTGTGTGTGGCGGGAGGTCTTATGGTAGTTCCATTTTTAAAAGCATACCGAAAATTCTTTTGTAAATCTTGTTTTATTTAAATGCAACTGTTTTTGTTTACTCATACCAGTCCCATGACTGATCCGGAGTTTATTGTTTTCTTTCCTAAACTCTGGGTGCCCATTATTTCCACACGGGCAGCCTAGTGCAGGTTTCCGTATTTTGGAGTAAGCTGTATTTTGGAGCTCTTATCTTGGAGATGTACTTGGGAGCTTTTGGAGATTTCGGGTGTTACTTTTTTGGGAGTTCGTTATCACCTCTCTCATCTGAGGACTTTTGGATATATGTTCACTGTTGTATTATCATGATGTTGTATTTGGAGTTGTGGTGTATGTATTATATACTCTGTTGTAGTATGGATATTTTGTTGATGTTGTAACTGTGATGATATTTATGATATTGATTCTGTTCCGCTGTTTTATATTCATCTAATTGTTGTTATAAGCTCCGGCGATGCGAATTTGATGTCGTTTATCGGACATCGAGTTTGGGTCGTCACAAGTGGTATCAGAGCTGTTGGTTGAGTAAGAAATTTAGCTACGGAGTATAACACATTAGATGGCTCATTTGAGATAGGGTGAAGTATACCCTAGAATGAGTATAACCAAGACTGAAACTTTAAATTTTCTTAGTCTATTTCTTTTTACTGCTGATATTCCTTAAGATATCTCGTATGTATATCTAAATCAATTTTCTTACTAATCTCACATAGTGAAAATGAGTGGACGCGGAGGAAGAGCTAGGGGTCAAGGCAATGTCGCAGCACCAAATCAAATTCCCCCAACCGCAGAAGCAGTAATAGAAATTCAGCAGCAGCCGGACTTGGCTGATTTATATAAGAAGTTCGAAAAGCTTGGTGGAAAACCGTTCATCGGCAAGGAGTCAATTATTGACGCTCAAGCTTGGGTAAGATCGTGTGAAAAGATTTTAAAGGGCTAAAACTGCAGGATGAGCAGAAAGGACTTATAGCTTCTTGGCAACTCCAAGGAGAAGCTTCAGCTTGGTGGGAAACCATCATTATAGATGAACCCGAGGAAGAATTTACTTGGGATCGTTTTAAGGAAGTGTTTGAGAAACGTTACATGCCGTCGGCGGGAGTTTCCAGAATGTATCAGGAATTTCTGGATTTGAAACAAGGAAGTTTGTCGTTTGAAGAATACTTGAATAAATTCAGTGAACTATCTCGGTTTGGCCCGAAATTGCTAAACACACCTCTTAAGAAAAACGAAAGGTTTATCCGGGGAATGAACCAGAAATATCATGAAAGAATGACGGGCCACGTTAAAGAATCTTTTTCAGATTTAGTAGATATGGGGTACAGATATGCTACCCTTGATATACAAGAAGCAACTGTGGAGAAAGGTAATTCAGGTAGTCAAAATTATAAAAAGCGAAAATTTGGAGGCAAGAAACCTTGGCAAGGCAACGAGAAGAAGAGGAGCATTCAAGGAAGCGCAACAGAAAATGTCACTTGTTACAACTGCAAAGAGAAGGGCCACTATTCAAATGACTGCCCAAAACCGAAGAAGCCAGCTAAAGAATGTTATAATTGTCACAAGCCGAGACATTTTGTTAAAGATTGCCCAGTGATGAAGCTAGCACAGGTGGCAAAAGTTTATACGATAAAGAAGGACCCCTCGTCTTCAAAAGCTGATAAAGGGAAAAGTGTTTTGGAAGGTAATCTTACTATTAATGATAGAACTGTTAGAGTTTTATTTGATACAGGAGCTTCACATAGCTTTATCTTCCAACAAACCGTAAATGAATTAGGACTTGAAACTAAATTTGCTAACGATCTTATTTGCATGAAAAATCCGGTAGGAGGTCCCGCAAATCTTTGTTCATATTGTAAGAGAGTTCCCATTTCATATGCTAGCTATAAATTTCCTATCAACCTTTTTGTCCTCGAATTTAATGAATTTGAAATCTTACTCGGTATGAACTGGTTATCGAGATACGAAGCTATATTGGATTGTAATAATCGGACAGTTTTAATCAAAACGAACCTTGGAAATTTTATTGAAATCTCTTGTGAGGATCCAAGTCCAAGGAGAGATAGGTTGATGTATACTTTGGGAAATCTTGAACCCACTTTGCAGTCTATACCTGTTGTTCGGGATTTTTCCGACGTATTTGAAGAAGTGAAATCTTTACCTCCTCACCGAGAAATAGCATTCCGAATTGACTTGGTACCCAACGCTCGTCCTGTTGTTCACGCAAGTCGTAGGATGGCACCCAGGGAAAAGATTGAATTGGTTCATCAAACTGATGAACTACGAGCAAAAGGATTAATTCGACCCAGTGTTTCTGAATGGGGTTCAGCCGTCGTATTTGTTGCTAAATCAGACGGATCTTTGAGATTGTGTGTAGATTACCGCGATCTAAATAAACAAACTCTCAAGAATAAATTCCCTCTACCAAGAATTGATGATCTATTCGACCAACTTCATGGCGCTCGTTTCTTTTCAAAGATGGATCTAGCCCAAGGATTCCATCAATTACGAATCGCCGAAGATTGTGTACATCTGACCGCTTTCAGAGTTCCTGATATGTTCTATGAATGGTTAGTTATGCCTTTCGGGATAACCAATGCTCCAGCACACTTTGTAGATCTCATGACTCGTGTGTTTCGGGAAGTTTTGAATAAATTTGTGTTCATATTCATTGATAATATTTTGATCTATTCTAAGACTAAAGAAGAGCATGCCGAACATCTTAAAATCATATTGGAAATATTGAGGAGAAATGTTCTATTTGCAAAATTTTCCAAATTCCACTTCTGGGTCAATGAAGTCAAATTCCTTGGCCATATTGTTAATGAAGAAGGAATTTCAGTAGATCCTAGCAAAATTTCCGCTATTCTTGATTGGAAACAACCCACTACTCCAAGAGAAGTTCGAAGCTTTTTGGGTTTAGCAGGCTATTACCAAAAATTCGTTCAAGATTTTTCTAAGTTGGCTAGCCCATTGACTAAGCTAACAATGAAAAATGCAAAGTTCATTTGGGGTCCAGAATGTGAAGAAGTTTTTCAAGAGTTGAAAAGGAGATTGACCACTGCTCCTGTTCTCACTATTGTTAATGGGAACCAAGGCTTATCTGTCTATACTGATTCATGTGGTGATGGGGTAGGTGCAGTATTGATGCAAAATGGAAAGGTGGTTGCCTACGCGAGTAGACAATTACGTCCGCATGAGAAAAACTACCCGACGCACGATTTGGAACTATTGGCTGTTGTTTTCGCTTTAAAAATATGGCGACACTATCTTCTGGGTAAGAATCTTTTCAGCTTTCCTAACAATTTATGAAACTAATTTGACTAAAGAAATATACCTAATAAACTCTCTTTGTTTTAGGTGAAACATTCGAATTATTCACCGATCATAAATCCTTGAAATATCTTTTCACCCAGAAAGATCTGAATTTGCGACAACAACGTTGGTTGGAATTTCTGGCATCATATGACCGAGATATCCAATATACGTTGGGAAAAGCCAACGTGGTTGCGGATGCCTTAAGTAGGAGACATGCTGTTCTCGCATATCTTATTATCACTCCTACTCTCCTTGAGAAGATCGCGAGCAAGCAAACTGAAGACAAGTTTCTTCGAGAAATGCGTAGAATAATAGATCGAGGAGAGAATACTACTTTTGAAATAGATAATAGAGAAGTTATAAGGATGAAGGGCAGAATTTGTGTCCCTGACATTCCAGAACTGAAACGTGAAGTATTAGATGAATGCCACAAGTCAAAATTCAACATCCATCCAGGAATCAACAAAATGTATCGTGATGTTAAAAGGACATTCTGGTGGAAAACAATGGAGAGAGACATATCTATTTATGTGAGTCGCTGTGCTACTTGTCAGCAAATCAAGAGCGATCAAATGAAAGTGGCCAGTTTACTTCAACCTTTGGAAGTACCGAAATGGAAGTGGGATCAGGTATCGACGGATTTCATCGACGGATTGCCACGAACCAAGAAAGGCAATGAAGCGATTTGGGTTATTATGGATCGTCTAACCAAAAATGCTCATTTCATTCCAGTTAAATCCACTCGGACTGCGGCAAGCTTGGCAGGTATATATATAAAGGAAATTGTTCGCCTCCATGGTATTCCCAGTAGTATAGTTAGTGATCGTGATCCGATCTTCACTAGTAGATTTTGGGAAGCATTTCAAGACGCTTTGGGAACGAAATAAAATTTCAGTACTGCTTATCACCCACAATCTGATGGGCAGACTGAGAGGGTCAACAGAATTCTAGAAGACCTACTGCGTGCTTGTGTTCATGATTTTGGTGGTTCTTGGGAGGACCATTTGCATCTGATTGAATTCTCTTATAACAACAGTTATCAGGCCAGTTTAGAAATGGCTCCTTTCGAAGCTTTATATGGTCGTCCGTGTCGATCACCTAAATGCTGGATCGAATCAGGTGATAGACTTATTCTTGGACCGGATATGATAAAAGAAGCCACTGAGAAGGTAGACTTTATTAGAAAGAAGTTATTAACTGCCCAAAGCCGTCAAAAGAGCTATTATGACCGTCGAAGGAGAAATCTGGAATTTCAAGTTGGAGATTCTGTATTTCTGAAAGTATCTCCGATGCGGGGTGTATTGAGATTCGGAAAAACTGGAAAGCTAGCACCGCGTTATATTGGTCCTTTTCCTATTCTGGAAAGGATTGGTTCTCTAGCATATAGAGTGCAGTTACGCAGCTGGTTGTCTGGCGTACATGATGTGTTCCATATTTCTAATCTTCGGAAGTATGTGCACGACCCAGATGATATTGTTGAAGAAGCTGCTCAGCATGATCTTGAAATCACTCCCAACTTGGCAGTTAGAAGGGAACCGATAAAAATTGTAGATCGTGATGAGAAGCGATTAAGAAACAAGATTGTGAAACTGGTCAAAGTTCAATGGAGTGGCGATCCAAAGGACTGTACTTGGGAGACCGAAGATAATATGAAGAAATCATATCCCAACTGCAGAATTGACATCTCGACTTAAAACTGTAAGTCATTTCCTTATTTATAAATTCATCTATTCTTTGTTTACGTTTCCCTCTCTATCAATTTCGAGGACGAAATTTTCCTAAGGAGGGGATATTGTAACATCTCGGAAATTTTGAATTTAAAAAAATTGGTAATTTATTGGAACTTTTAAATGTAAATTCGAGAAATTCAAAAGAAATAAAATATTGAAATAAAATTACATAGTTATTTAATGTTAATAGAAATAAAAAATTGTTAAAGTAAGTTATGATAAAATTATAAAAACTCAAATCACATAATTATAATCTAACATTTAAACAAATAAACAAATAAACTAAGATAACAAATTTTTATGAAGGAATATAAAACTGTAAAAGAAAACACACACTTTCATAAACCAATATGAAGACATAAGAAAGAAAAACACTTTCAATTAGCTATGTAAACAAATAAGTAGACATAAGAAAAACAAAATTTTTAAACAAAACAACACATACATATAAAATAAAAACAAAACATTAGCTAATAAAAATAAGAAAATCGAACAGCACAAGGCTGTAAGTATTCAAGACTAAGAAAAAATCAATGAACAAAATAAAGAAGTATTTCACAACTATAAAATAAGAAGAAATATAAACTGTAAAAAGAAAACAAAACTCTTCCATTTAACAAAATAAAGAAAGTTTGTATTATATAAAAATAAAAATGATAAAGTAACTTTACCTGTAGGTGTACACGGAGGCATGAAGCATTTAATGCTATACACTTCAGCAAATTTAAAGTAAGATTTCCTGTATAAAACATACAAGGAAAACACTACATCACATACTTTCATTAAATGATTTCAAACACGCCTATACACAAAGTACAAAGCTAGTATAATATAATTATACGAAAGAAAGATGCTCAGTGCTGTCAAAAACTGCACATCCCTTTATATATAAGTGTGTAGCCTCCAAGTTTGTTCAAAAAAAATTACTGAAGAAAGAAAAAAAATAGTAGCAACGATCAGAAAATAAAAAAAGGAAGCCAACATCAACTTATATTACAAGTTGAAAGAAATTTACTGAAGGAAGATTCAACTGCAGGTTTCAAAACAAAAACAAAAGTGTTCTCTATTTTTAAGTATTGTCCAGGTGAGTAAACATGATTTGTAATGGATATTAAGTTTATTTAAAACAGTTTAAACTTCCATTATAACTGCTTTGTTCATATTACAGTATGATGCTCTGTGTTCTCTGTAAACATTCATGCAGGGATTACATGTGTTTTTAAAACTGAAGTCTATTTGTTTTAAATCACTAACAAGCTATGATTTTTCACATAATCAAGTTGGTTAAACCATGAAACAAGATTTTGCAAGTTTATTTAAATATACAGTGGATTATCACCACTGTAACTTTGGTTTACAGATCTTCACTAATATTGATAAAAATAAATTGTTGTAAAATATGAATTCAAGAATATTTATTGAATATATACCGCAAGACATGGATTTTAAAACAAGAATTTAAATTTTTAGTTTAGTATTCTCAGAGAAATTGGTTTATGAACAAAAGTTGTACTTTTATGAATTGCTGAAAATCAAATCAATTATAAATACTGAAATTCGCATGGAAGCATGTTTGAACACCTATGAATCCAGGAAAATTATTAATTAATTATTCTATTGCGTGAAAGTTGGATTCAAAGTCCCATTAGGGTTTAAGTTCCAGTTTTGAACGTGCTTAGCAAAAAGAGGATTGCGCCCTCTTGAGTTGACCGAGCTTCACGAGGACTTGAGGAATGATAGCTTGGGGTGTTGTCGAATTATGGACGGAGTTGCTGGGTTTCTGGCGGCGTCAGGCGTCGTGGCGAGGCGTTGACAGGGACGGGTGGTAGTTCCAGTGTATGTTACAGGTTTGGAGCTCGAACTCAAATTTCGAATTCGAGATGGTTAAGGAAATTAGGTGATCGGGGATTGGATTAAGGAGGATTATTGACTTGTTCGTCGATGCAGCGATGCCTGAAGATCATCAACGGCGTCGTGCACGTATACGTGCACAAATTGATAACCTGCAAATTTTGATTGCCTGAAGCGTTTCAGGTTTGTTTTCTTATGGGTTGTACTCGAAGTTTGACTCGGGGAAAACAGGGCAGAACTCGAAGGGTGACTCGGGAAGTTTCAGCGTTGTGTCGTGACAAATTTGGACTTAAACAAATTTTGAAAAAAAATTTATTACACGGGTAGCATTGGGTTGAAACTCGAAGCAGGGAGCGTTTGAGCTCGGGCGTGACTCGGGGGAGCCTCGGGTTGGCCACCTGAAACAACATATTCAGTTTGAAATTTGTCGAAAACTTAAGTTTAAACAATTTTTATAAGCATTCTTTATAAAATGATGATTGTTTGTTAATGGAATGTGAAGTTAATTAAATAACGATTAAATAATTTATGATTTATAATTACTTTGTAATTAATAATAATAAATAAATAAAAGCAATTAAAATTAAAATTGTAAATTAAGAATCGTTAATTTGATAATTTAAGTTGATTGATTCAAAATTGATAGTTACATTAAGATAATTTATTAAGGAATAATAAATTAATATAGTCAATTGAGATTTAATTAAATTGTAATTATAAATAATAAATCATCGTTTTAAAGTAATCAAGAAAAAAAAATTTTTATATGGTTAATTTATTAAATCCCATTCACTTTGATTGGAAAACGGTTAACTATCGCTGTGCACTATATTGACATTTCTATTCTGATTGTGATGCTGTGTTATATAAATTGCCATGTACTGCATTGTGATTGTGATTCGTTCTGTATTGATGTGAAAACCCTGTTGCCCGTAAAACGGCATTTAAACTTCGATGCGACAGGGAATCGGATTTCATTTGGTTATCCGAAACCCACATCGAACCTGTGAATATTTGCGAATGACATCCACATGTTTTAAAATTTGACACTCACTATTCGAATTAGCCGGGAAAGGACCTTTGTGTCATATAACCCATTTTGAATATGTGATTCGACGTTACGGATAGCAATTGAAGACCGGTGTTGAAGACCGGGTATTTGCGAGTGCGATAGGATAACCTATCGATTGTCTCTGCACCGAGTAGCTATGGTATATAGATTTCCTAAGTGATAGGAAGTCCGATCGGGATGGTGGATATCCGGATTGCAAGGACTTCTTTGGAAGTGCCTTCGGTTCTGTTCGAGCCCGGAACAGACTTGTATGGATTGTATGTCTGACATTACAAATTGAGATATAAAGCAGATTTATTTCAAATATATTTCTGTTGGTGGCGGAGAATTTATTCTCTTAGCTTAACACCCTTCTCTGAGACGTACGAGCTCAGAGGTTATGTAGTTGAAGGTTATCTGCGATATATTCCCAATTTGGTAATGTGACTTGTTGAGTGTTGCTGTGAAATGATCATTGTTTGATCATTTGTGATATGATCATTTGTTTGATCACTTATCTTTGTGATCATTTCTATGATCATTTGTTGATCCAAAGCACAGCTTTTGTATAAAGCGTGGCTTTGTGGACGAGACTTCGTCGGAGCTCACACCCCGAAATGGTCAAAACAGGAAAGATGCAGCAAGGTTATTGGGGGTAGCACCCCTTAGGGTATGTGCATTTCCTTCTGGATAGAAGTGGTATCATGGTATGGAGCCCAGATACTTAACTTATGTTGATATCGCAGATATATATATATATGTATATATATATTACTTTGTGATTTGTTGCTGGGGCCCCGGTTAAAGGTTGATTACAACCGGGAGATGGCATACTTGTGTCAGTAGTTACCCAGTTAGGGGTAACCCGGCCTTGTGTTGGCAGAGATCTAGTTTGGTTCTCGGGGGCGTCCTTCCGGAGGCGTTCTCATGTGGCAATGGGAAGTTCCTTGGCCTGACCATTTGTTGGAAATCCAAAGAAACAATACGAAACCCTGTACGGTTTTAGTTGTGAAACCTGTCATGCAGCGTGGCGGTAACCTGCCACAAAACATGGTAGCTATAGTAGGCATACGATAATGGTCGTATGTTGGCTAAGATAAATATTCTACTTTTGAAATGTTTTTCCTCACTAAGAACTAATAATAATATCAAAGAATTCTTTTCTCGTATCAAGCATATTTAACTATCATAAGAAGAAATCTCCTCCAATTCTGCGTTTGCATTGTGTGTGTGGCGGGAGGTCTTATGGTAGTTCCATTTTTAAAAGCATACCGAAAATTATTTTATAAATCTTGTTTTATTTAAATGCAACTGTTTTTGTTTACTCATACCAGTCCCATGACTGATCCGGAGTTTATTGTTTTCTTTCCTAAACTCTGGGTGCCCATTATTTCCACACGGGCAGCCTAGTGGCAGGTTTCTGTATTTTGGAGTAAGCTTTATTTTGGAGCTCTTATCTTGGAGATGTACTTGGGAGCTTTTGGAGATTTCGGGTGTTAGTTTTTTGGGAGTTCGTTATCACCTCTCTCATCTGAGGACTTTTGGATATATGTTCACTGTTGTATTATCATGATGTAGTATTTGGAGTTGTGGTGTATGTATTATATACTCTGTTGTAGTATGGATATTTTGTTGATATTGTAACTGTGATGATATTTATGATATTGATTCTGTTCCGCTGTTTTATATTCATCTAATTGTTGTTATAAGCTCCGGCGATGCGAATTTGATGTCGTTTATCGGACATCGAGTTTGGGTCGTCACATATACTTTCGAAAATCACTTAAAAATCCTTTTATATTGGAAATCATTATCTTAACACTTTTAAAACTTTAAAATAGGTCCAGTGATGTAACATACCAAACAATCAATCACAACATTCAAACATCATATATCATCATATGATAAACAACAAATACCACAATATCTGTAAATAAATAAATACGATTGAGGAATCCAGTTGGATCCCTCTAACCTGTTTCCCTGCATCCAAAGATGTTAGCACAATACCAATCCCGTTTCAAGACGGGATATCGCGGTATATGGGTTTTATAAAATATTATCCGCTTAATAGGCGGCGCAATAGGGTCTCATCCACTATATAATGCGGGAAATCAACAACTCCAATATATACATATGCCAATATATATATATATATATATATATATATATATATTGCTAATATATATAGATATATCCTACTATATCTAATATCACAACCAAATAGCAATCAATCAATAACTGCAAATCCAACTTATAAAGTTTTGAGTGAGAAGTTCTCACCTTGATTTTGTTTGCAATCCATTTCCATTCCAATTTGTTTTTCTCCATCTATAGACCTTGTATAACAATTATATAAATTTATTAACACTCGAAACAAATCGAATAAATCAATTTCATTTGATAAGTGTAAATTTCCCAGTGATTTTATTTTGAACAAATTTCCCTTTTAATACATTCACTTAACTATAATAATTTATATATTTCAAAAATCTAATTTTGAATAACTCCTTAACATTTTAAAATTCCTAGGTATTCTCCAAAATTATTCAATATAATATATAAAAATAAAATTCCTCTTCAGCCTATATTCTAATTGAAAAGCAGAAATTTTTATTTTTAACTTTACTGTTTATATTTTTCTTTACTGTAAGTATATAAAATTGAAACTGCATATATTTTTCTCAGATTTAAATCAAATTGAAAATTTCGAAAAGCTAATTACCATACTGCCTACCTTCTATATTATTTTATCTTGAAAATATTATTGAATAAAACTTTGTAAAAAAAATACTTACAATCGAGTTCGAACGAAACCCTAGCTTCGTTCATGCAATCGACCACCCACGTACGTGCTAGTGCCCCAAATCTCATCGCGAAACCCAGCACCATGTCTCCGCCAAACCCATCGCAGAACCAGATGCGATCGAATCTGATGCCGCCCAAATCGAATGCCTCGAACCCTAGCACTCGCGATCCTCCCTCTCCACGCGGCCCACGAGCGCGTGTGCTTGCGCCCCCTCCTCTTCAGTTGCTTGAACCGCCGCCACACCTCGTGAACATCGCCCAAAACCACTGCTCTGCCTTCATGAAATCGCGCTTCCCTGAGGTTGAAGCAATCGCGACGATGTTCGCGTTTCTTTTTTTTCGAATCTGAGAAAATCGCAGCCACCATTTTTGTTTTGAACTATTGACTTCGAATTTGATTTAAGTAGGAAGAGAAGAGAGGAAACTCTTTTGAACGAGATAGAAGAAAAGGGAAGAACAAGACTTCGGCCATTTATTTTTTTCTCTGAATAAATTTTGAACGAGATGATTTCGATTTAATGTTAAAATAGGGGAACGCGGCCATGCTTTGCACGATTAACTGCCGTGATCTTCTGCGTGATTTTAGGCACGATTTTAGGGAAGATAACGTGTATGTTAACTAATTAAATTTAAAATTTAATTTGAGTTTGATTTCATTTCAATGCATTTATTCATTGTACGCTCGCATAACAACTCTGATCAACACGAAATTTGAAATCCGGTAATAATTCAATATTACGGACCCAATGGAACTGGTTTCGTCGAATTCCGAGACTGTGCCTCGGACGGCTATTTTTAAATATCGATTCAAACGATTTAATTTCAAAACTGAACAATTCAATTTGAATTTCAATTCTGAAGCTTCTGTTATCTTCAGTATTATCAATATGAAATTTACAAGCCTTTGAAATATTTTTAAATCAGCTTAAAATTGAAGATTCAAATTATTATTCAACTCTCAATAGATTAAACTCTATAATTTAATCGCCAAATTCATAGTTATATTGAGAATTCAACCTAAACCATCTTTCAAATATTTAAAATTAATTTAATATTTTAAATTTAAATTGTTCAAAATTCTGGGTCGTTACATTAGTTTGAGATGTGTATTCAATATGATTGATTACAATAATGATCTTATTATGTTAAATGTAAATCATGATCAAGGTTATAGGATAAATCTAAGAATTTGACCATGGAAATGTTAATCCAATTGGTTTATATAACGACTTGAAATTTCAAATACATCTCGAAATTATTTAAATATTTTAATCTTGGAATTAATGTAATTAAATTGATTTAATAACCTTAGTACCCCCATTTTAACAATAACTAATGGTAAGAAATTTGTTTTCAAAAAATGTTTGTAGCAATAAATAGTTCGAATAATATTAAAATGCATGAAATTATCATCGTAGTGCACTATCTCGATTTTAGCGAAACTGAATCTATAGGAGCCTGATAGTGAGGCAATGTGCACAGACGAGTTTTGTGGTGATTATACCTACTATACAATCATGTGAGCTCGGAACGCACAATGATTTAAAAGTCAAATTAAAATAATAATATAATTTTATTACATAAACAACACCCATACTGACTCTTCTTTCCTCCATCATTTCTCCTATATACCTCTCTTCTTTTTACTTTGCCCGTAAGGAGGAAAACACATGGCCACCATTTTCTTTGAATTAAATATAGAGCATCAGGCAGTGTTAGGAGCCGTCGTTGGATCTATTATGCTCGGATGGAGAGAGCTTCGAATCCATTTAGTAAGTGATGGGTGCGGTTGAATTTGGTCGAATGTAACATTAGAAGGTTAAAACCAGGGCTAGAATTTATAAGCGATGGAGGAGGTTTCAGGTGAAGGCGAGGTCAGCGTTGGACTCAGGGGATGAAGGAGCATGGGGTGGTATTGATTTGGTGGTGTCCAATCATCTACAAGAAATCACGACAATTTGAGGTGATTGGCACGACATCGGGTTATGATTTGATTCAGTTAACCGAGATGTTGAGTTTTGGTTCAGACCCGGAGCACTTGTGAAGGGGAGCGTGTTGGCAAAGACGGCAACCAATTTCATTGAGTAAGGAAGGAAAAAAGAGGAGAGAGATGATTGGTGGAAGTAGATTTATTGATGTATCACTACGTATTGTGCACGGTAATTTAATTTGAGGAAGGTGGATTAGGGTTACGTGATTAATTAATTAAGTAAATAGTTAATTAGTACTTTAATTAATCTCAAATCATATAAAATCAATATCTCTTGCATACAAGGTCCAATCAAGACGTCGTCTTCGCCATTGCACTCGTAGCTAGATTATCCACGCCTTAGTTTAGCTTGGGCTTAAGTGAGTTAACTCACCATTTAATTTGTATTTGTTAGGTATATAATGTTTGTTGTGTTAAATATAAATCAAAACTGATAACAATGCAAGTTATTACTTTTGTGCTCCTTTTTGCTTTTGAAATCAAGTGACAACATATATGTAATATATGTTCTGTTTTTAACCCATAAAAATATGTGATGTGGTCTAGACTTATTGACTTGTTGTTTTACCTATTTGATAGTGTGTTGTAAATGTTTGAAGCAAAATAGTCGCTATAAACGCACTATCAAATCCTTTGTATTTGAAATAAGTTAAATTGGTTAAAAATGTGATTGTATTGTGAAAAAATATAAATTTGGTTGGTTTAGAAAGTTATAAATATTATGATAGAACTTGTGAAAATTGGAAGCAAAAAGATCGTGATGGTTGCACTTTGAAAATGCCCTGTATTCGACGATTTTCGAAGTTAACTTTAAAAGACATCTTAAAGCTTCTTTGCATTTTTAATAAATATTATAAGTGTATTTATTATTGGAAAAATATCAAGGTTTAAATATATATTTTTAATAATTATTTATGAATTTTAAAAGTAAAGGGTTTTAAATTGTAGAAAGTGCTTTTTATGGGTTTTAAATGGATTATAAAATACTATTTTTAACTAATATTTAAATAGATGTTTTAAAAAGTAGTTTTATGTGTTTTAAAGTATTTTTAAGTATATATGGTTTTTTAGAAAAGTAGTTAAATATTTTATTAAAGTAAATATAAGCTTATGTAATATAATATCTATTTAAATATTTTTTATTATAGAATATTTTATAAATTAATTAATGTACATATAAATATATACATCAATTTAAAAGGGTTTTTTGTAAATATAAATAAATTTTAGAAAGTAAGTTCAGTAATTATAAATCTAGTAAATGAAGTTTGAAGTTTAACACTTAAGTTAAAATAAACTATTTTGAGAAGTTAAATTAAAAGTTTATTACATTGATTAATAAGTGTAGATATACTTTGATCTTTAAAATGAATATCTTAAAGTTAACGGTAAGTATAAGTAAATGGTTTTGGGTTATAGTAAACAATGTTTTAGTAACATCTGTTTTTAACCCATATTATTAATTATACTTAAGAATATAATTAGGTATTTAAAATGAATAGTTTAAAGATAATTATCAGTGAATAGTTTTGGGTTGTTATGATAATGTTTAAGTAACATTTGACTTAAACCGTTACAAAAGTAATTAGATCTTTTAAAGAGAGTATGAAGATAATGATTAAGTGGAAAAAGGTTTGGGTTTGTCATAAATAATTTTTAGCAACATTTTTTTTTAAACCGTTGAATTATATTTTAAAGTGGAAAAATATTATAAATATAATTAGATCTTAATAACGGAACAATACAGATAATAACAAGTATGGAACCTTTTGAAATAAAGGTACAAAAATTATATGTTTAATTTTTAAAGGAGAAGGGGTTTATAGTAACAATGTATTAGTAACATTTGCTTTTAACCTCTTCGATTATACTTTAAAGTATGTAAACCTTGTTAATGATTTATGAATATAATTATATCATTTGAGATAAGTATATAAGTAGTTTTAAAGTATTGAAAAGAGTATATGTAAATGGTAAATACATAAGTATTAAATAAATGAATAGTAAAATATAAGTATATATCTTTTAAAAGGGAGTTTAAGCTATACACAATTTTGTAACTTAAGTTTACTTAATAAGTGAAGTTTTAATTAATAAAGGAATAATAATCAAATAAAGGATTTTCTAATTAATAATGGAACATTAATTAGTAAAAGGTAGTTTTATTAGATAAAAGGAGTTTTACTAATAAAAGTGGTTTTAATTAATGAAATATTAAATAAATAAATAAATTAATTAAAAGTTTTTTATGTGATTTGATCGTGCTTTGTGTATGTTAATCGTACTTTATGTGCGTTAATCATGGTTTGTGTGCGTTAATCATGGTTTATGTGTTGTTATTTATGGAAGGTGTTTAGTCGTGTACTTAGCACGAAAGCCAATAAATTAGACTTATTTCTATCTTTGAAAGTTAAGAATGATCATTCGAGCAAGGTTTAGAATCTATTATGCTCTAACTTACAGAACTTCATTCTTGACCGAGGGATAGTGGAAGTTGAGAAGGTTGTAAACGTGATAAGTATATAAGACTTAGTTTCCATATGCGATCGTTCTCATTGTTGTTAAAATTATACTAAAATTAACTTAGGAAATGTTTAGAAGAAACATGGGATGATGTTATACTCTATGTATAAACTCATTTTGCCTTCTAGTTTAAATGATAAGGAAATCCTAGATAGGAGAGAATCTTCACTCTTATGTATTGTCTATATATTTCTAAAAAATCCATGGTTGAGTTAACTAGAGATCTATCGATTGGTTTTGGAGCGCACGGTAAGCGGGGAAGTGTACTCGTATGAGATGACTTGAGATCATAACCATTTCAGTACCATATATGTGTTCTATGATTTGGAAGAGGTTCGTGATTTGTTTGAGATGCTAGAATTTACGTGGAGATTCAAGAAATGTTAAAGGTACTTGAACCGATGTAGAGGTTCGTGATATATTCGGGATGTGGGAATCTATGTGTGGTTTCGAGATCTGTTGTGATATGGGAACCCATATATGGTTCTTCGACCTGTTCAAGTTATGGCTCGGTTGTTGGGATGCTGAATGCGAATTCACCATTCAAATAACAAAAACCATAGTAGGGTTGCATAGCTAAAGGGTTTAACAGATAGCCCATAGATACATGCAACTCCATATCTAGATACTTTTGGTTATACATGCGGGAGCGATGTGTTTCATATTCATGGCTTGCAAGCGTGAAACCGGTTATGTTAACCTAAGGTATATTTTACCTAGAGATGTACGCTGCTTCGGAACGATATCTCTAATCCTTATATAGGAGATCCGCCTAAGTGTACTGAGGGCGTCTCCATTGAAATCCTATACTATTTAGCAAATGCGCCTTAAGGGTTTTGATTATATAAGTATTGTTGTTGTGTTATACACACATGCAACACAACCATTTCTTCTTATTTTCATTACCGTAGACATTATATATTATGCTACATGATGTACTTATTAGATGGTTTGGCTCTTTTGAGGGGATAATCATTACGACAGTCTCAAAAGGTGTTGTTACATGCTGATCACATATTTCTTGAGTTTCTCACACCAGACGTATATCTAACACATGCCTTTAGTTTCATTAAATTCCTCATGTGCTCTTTCAAGCAGTCTGAGAAAAGTAGGTTTTCATTGATGTTCATTGAGCTTAGAGAGGATCTCCACCCTAATGTATTTTCTATTTATTTTTGAATGGGTTGAGTTATTCAAAAATCTATCGATTGATTTTGGGGTGCCTGATAAGCGAGGAGTGTACTTATATGAAATGACTCGAAACCATAACCACTTTAAAACTATATACATTTTTTTTGCTTTGGAAGAGGTTTGTGATCAGTTCAAGATGTTCGAATCTATGTGGAGATTCGAAATTTGTTTGAGATACTCAAATCCATGTAGAGGTTTGTGATATTCAAAATGTGGGAATCCATGTGCAGTTCCGAGATTTGTTGAGATATAAGAATCCATGTGTGGTTCTGAGATTTGTTTGAGTTATAGCTTGGGTATTTGGATGTTGAACGTGACTTCACCATCAGAATGACAAAAACCAGAATAAGGGTGCATAGCTAATGGATTTGAAAGAAAGCACGTAGATACATGCGACTCTATATTTAATGATACTTTCAGTTATGCACGTGGAAGCGATGTATTCCGTATTCATGATGTACAAGCATGAAACTAGTTATGTTTAACCTAAGGTATATTTTATCTAGAGATATACACTATTTCAAAAGGATATCTCTGATCCTTGTGCAGGAGATCAACCTTGGTGTACCGAGGGCGTCACCAAGGAAGTCCTACACTATTTAGCAAACGTGCCTTAGCGATTGTCACTGTATAACTATTATGGTTGTGTTGCACACATACGCATTATAGCTATTTTTTATTTATGTTCATCACTCTATGCATTATCTATTATATCGCAGTATGTACTTATTAGATGGTTTAGCTCTTTTGAGGGGATATCTGTTATGATGATCTCTAAGGGTGCTGCTATACGCTGATCACATATTTCTTGGGTGTCTCACACATACTTATATTTGATACGTGACTTTTTTTTCCTAAATTCCTCGTGTGCTCTTTCGAGCAGCATGAGAAAGAAGGTTTTCATTGATTTTATTGAGCTCTTGGAGAGGAGCTGGATGTTTACCTACTGTCGTATTCTTATTTCCACTGCATTACTTTATGTATATATATCGAAAAATGTAAGGGCAGGCTATTATAACAGTCTAAGCTGATGATTGCACTCTGATTAGTAACTCTGAAATGCTATGTACATTAGAGTGACTCTATGTATTATCTTTTGACATTATATGTTATTATTCCGTGTGTGAGATTCTTATGTTTTTTTTCTCTTCTTTCTTATTCGTTTTCTTTTCTTCTTTTTCTTTACCCTAATATTTTGTCTTTCCAGCACTTAGATGCTTGACATATGAGTACCATGGATGTATCAGTGTCGACATTCGAGGGTCGAAAAGACGTTCATTATAGTGTGGTATCAGAGTTGAAGGTTAAGCAAGAACCTTGAGATAGGGTAATGGAATTCCCTAGCATGAGTCGAATGCATTATATATATGAAAGCGTAATTGTATTTGTTATAAACATAGCCTTAAAGGTAATTCCAATAATGAAAATTAAAGATCTTATATAAGGTAAGTTATGTAAGTAAGTTGATAGTGTAGTTGATTAACGCAGAGATTAACGATAATCATTCTTTACCTTCATCAATTAGTTTTAACATGCTCGACCAGTTTATGAGCATTAATATCATTTGTAGAATTATTAGCTTAATACTGCTTAGCTAGTTTACAAGCATTATTAGCGGCGGTTGATCGATTAATTATGCTTAAACAGTTTATGAGCATCGACTATTGTTTGTTGATTTTTAATTTGTTCTTGATTAATTTATAAGCAATTTTATCTTTTAGTGCATGGGTTGGGTAGATAGTATTTGTGGGAACTTTGGAACGAACACCTGGTGGATTAAGTTTCACAGTTTGACTATAAGGCGTTCGATGAAGATGTTCGGTTAAAAAGTTAAGTTTAACAACAGATGTTTATTATAATCTAAAAAAAGTATGATATTTTGGAATAAATGTTTGTGAAATGATTTTATATAAGAGAGTACATTTTTGTAAATATGATTTATAAATGGAAAGGATGTAAACTGAGAATTTGAGAACTTAAATCCCAGTGTTTTGAAAATTGTTTTTCAAGGTTTTTGATAAAATAATAATAGTATTATTTGAAAGTATTTATGAATAGAAATATTTTTAAAAAGGATTTTAAAGGAGATAGAAAGCACTAAACTCACTTTTGTCGCTAGAAAATAATTTCGGTAATAAATGCACCATTATCGGCATCCTTTTTTGAGATTCTACATAGGGGACGCTACTATAGTTTTTATACAAGTTGTTTGGTAAAACAGATTTTTGTTTAATCCTAAAAATATGATTTGGTATACAAAAGTTATAAGTACATATTATTACTTCAAAATGATTTGAAAAAAAACCCTGTATTTAGTTTTGAAATTTTCCGTTAAATTACAACATGGGCTCATGTATCATATGCATTAGGACAGTTTGATTGTGAATCATGTTATAATAAGTTGTTTGGTAGTTTTAATTTGTTAAAATAAAATGAAATTTTCGATGATTTTGGACAGTCAAAACTTTAGAGTTGGTATAGAAATTTGAATCGAAGTGATTTTGTAAAAATATAAATGAAAATTTTATGTAATTCTTAAGTTGAGATCAAAGCAAGTTTAATTTTTTAGAACATCCTTCTTAAGTATAACAAATAAGAATGTTGTCATGTATACTCTTAGGATGTAGTAGAATATTATACAAGTATGATTTTACGTCCTGAAATGTTTTACAACGAAATTTTGTTTTAAATGAAAGTTTTTATAAGTAAAGATAAGTCTTTAAAAAATGTTTAAAAAAAATTAAGTAATGCTTTGTGAAATAGTCCATAATTAATTTTAGTATTAAATGAAAAAAGAATTTATGTGAAAAGAAATTAAAAAGGAAGTGGTGTAGTTAAAAAACCAATGGAATAAAGTATGTATGTTGTACTTGGATCATTTTAGCCGCATGGCAGTTCTCAATCTAGGATTCGAGGTGATTTACGCCGGTCCAAACAAGGATTTTCACTAGATTCTTAACAAAGAACACTTGATATAGATTTTTGATATGATTCAGAAGTTTTCTATCATAGTATATGTCTATTTAAGGAGATCAGAGGTTTCTAATCAAGGAACTAGATCGGAGTCCATACTACAGAGGTCGGACGTTTTATACTAGTTTGGAAGTGAAATTTATGTGATCGAGCAAGTGGTCAGAATTGGTATTGCATATGGATGGTCCATATGCATCATACATGCTTTAGTTTATTTGTATGTTATATTTGTTGGCTTATGGACAATTTATAGGAGGACATTTCGAATTGCTTGAGGTAGTATGACTAATCGACTAAGCAATAGCTCAGGCTGTTGAGCAAAAGTTACGCTTAATAAATTGTTCATCGTCCTTGTGCAATAAGAAGATTTTACATAAACCTGGGCAAACCATAAGCTATTTTGCTAGGATTGTAATACTATTAAGTGTTAGTGTGTGATTATTTCTTTAGTTGCTTGTGTTGGAATTTCGAGGATGAAATATTCTATGTGGGGGAGAATGTAATGACCCGAATTTCGATCACTTCATATTTCAATATCAGAATTATTTGAATATTTTAATCTTGGAATTAATGTGATTAAATTCATTTGATAACCTTGTTAACCCCCTTTTAAACAATAACTAATGACAAAAAAATTGCTTATGAAAAATATTTGTAGCAATAAATAATTCGAATAAGTATCAAAACCCATGAAATTATCAACTTGGGGCATTGTCTCGTATTTTGATGAAACTAGTGTCACGGAAACTGGAATAATTAGGCAATGTGTGTAGATGAGTTTCGTGGCGATTAGATGTGTTGTGTGATTGTGTGAGCTTGAAACATGCAATGATTTATGTGACGACCCGGAATTTTAGGCAATATCAATTTAATAATCTATATTAATAATTTAATTGGTTTTATAATTTTTCTTTACAATTTTAATTTAAATTGGTAAATCTAATCTTTTAAAGGTTAATGAATATTTAATCTGACAATATTGATCAATATCTTTTTAACAATTTAAAATTGATGAGATTTATTTTTCAAAGCTAATAAAATTTTATTCTATTTACAATATATATATTTGTTATATATTGTGAATAAAAGATCTTTTGTTTTAAATAAAAGATGAATTTTCAATTTGTATATATATGTATGTATATGTTATAATTTGGATTTGTTTTGAAATTTAATTTAATCCGTTGATAATTTATATATGTATGAATTATAATTTAAAGTTTTGTTTTAAAATTAATATTTTTCAAAAGATAATTAAGATTAATTCAATTTGTTTTCAAAATATAAGATAATTTTTTTTTTTAATATGATAGTTTAAAAAAGGATTTAATCATAATTTTGTTGTTGTTTTCTTTAAAGTGCTTAAATTTAAGTGGTTATAAATGTATATATATAAATGTTTTAGATTTTTAAAAATACATACATAAAAATTTATTTATATTATAGTTAGTTTTATAATATTTTCTTTAAATATTAAACATGTATATTTATCTAAATTCAAAAGATTATTATTTTAAAAATATTTCATAAATACATATAAATACAAGTGTCCATATTACATGGATATAAAATATAAAAAATTTTATATAAGGCTTTGGACACAATTATGCAAAGATCTTTAACACTTGTAACTTTTTTAAAATATGCTAATGACACTTGTTCAATTTATCAACAAGTGGCAGTATTTTTATTTTAATTTTTAATAAATGATTAAGATGAAGATTAGTTTTTCACAAACATTTTTATTTCTTTGTTTTCACTTCTTAAGCCAAATCAGAAAATTTCTTTTAAAATCTGAAATTAAAACTAGTAGCAAATTAAATTTGAAATGAAATATGCAATTATCAAATCCGCAACTTCAAAATTACTACAATTTCAAACTTGTTATTCTAATGAAGAGCAACAGCAAGTTTTAGAACATCAGTTTGTAAGCATGCATGGATTCACTTTAAATCAGCAAAACATTTTTTCAGATTAATATTTCAAAGGCCTGGAAGAATTCAAAAACCTGCTCTGCATAGAAAGTGGTGAGTAAATTTTGTTTTAAAAACAGTTTGATCTGGTTACCACGCATGTGATGATCTGTGATTTGAGTTTGGTGATTGCATGAAAATACTTCAGTATTTATATTATTGAATTTATGATAAGAATATATATGTATAATAGGTCTGTATGTATATGAAACTCTGTTTACTGTTCTTTTAGACCAGATTTCACTTCAAAAATTCTAATCTCCTAGTAACATCATTAATGGACTTCGATGATCAAATAAAAGTTGTATGTTAATGTTTGATGAAGATTATAAAAATGGTTTCTGTAAGTTTAAATTTATAAATAATGTTTAAAATAGAAAATACAGTGAAACTCTGTTGCATGTCAGAAATCAATAATCTTAATTTTTGTTTTGGATTGTATAGATGGATTAGTTGTTAGAAATGATGAATTTTAACATGCATTTCATAATTTTTAAGTTGATATCCAATTGGGGATTTGGGGATGAAGGGTTTCGGCAATTTGATCAATTGCTGATGATAAACTCCACGATTTGAGCTAGAATCTTGGTCGAAGCTTGCTTATGAGTTGTTGATGAGGGGAAAAATGTTGTTGGATTTTTCCAATGGCCGTGGTGATGGGATTGGATCGATTTAGGGTTTAGCAGTGAGTTTTTGCTTTCGATATTGCCGAGCTTCGTTCGTCGTTGACATGGGACTGGATTCGACCACGTTAGGGATAGTAGCTGCTAGTGGTCGAGGTGTTTCGAGGGCGAGGTCGATGGGGTTATCACCGTTGGGTTCATCGGCAATTGGGGGGTTTTCAATGGGAATGGTTCAGGGGCCTTTGAATCATGGGTCGAATTTCGTTTTGTGCTTGAATTTTTGGATCTGGGTTGGTTTTCATGTTTGCACGAGATCGAGTAGTTGTAGGGAATTGTCGCGACGCTCGCCAGAGGACGACGGCGTTGGAGCACGTGCACGGTGCACAGTTTGGATCAGGTAGAGTTTATGTTTTGGGGGAAGACGAGTTGAACCCGAAGAAGCTCTCGTGTTTTTCGTAGAGACGACTCGAAGTAGTGGAGACGAGTTTTTGGCTAGAGGCAGATGCGTGAGGTTGTCGTGTTTAACTCGGGTATTTAGAGTGTTGTTTTTTTAAGTTCTGTGTGGATTCCAAGTTGCAAATAAACTTGTAGTTGAAATAATTGAAGATCAAGCTTTAAAATTATAAACAAGTTTTATAAAAGAAAACAAATTTTCAAAGTTAAAACTTGTGTTTTGAAATAAAGTTAATCAAACTTTAAAAAAAATATTAATTGAATTTATTTTCAAAATTTAAATTGTTTAAATGATTTCTTTTAGAAATAATTAATTTAATTTAATTTTATATTTTTAATTTAAAAGAAGTGTTTCCAAATTAAAGAATTAATCAAAGTTTAAAGTAAATTTTTAAGTAATGGTTTAAAAACTAAGTTTCAATTTATATTGAAAATTAATAGGATTAAATTAGATAATTAAAGTATGTTAAATTTCAAATTGATTTCTAAATGCTTTATTTTCAAATAAAGTTTAAGTTATAATTTTGTAAACCAAATAGAATAATTTGTTTTTAGGTTATTAAAATTTGATTAATTTCAAATAATTTATTTATTTATGAAGATAAATAAGGTTAAAGTATATGGATATAAACTTAAGAATACTTAATATGATTTATTAATAAGTAAAGAATTAATTAAGATAAATGATTTTCTTAATTAATTAAGGATTTTGAAATATAAGAAGTTAATTTATTAATTAATTAATTAATTAATTTTAAATAATTATTTAATTGTTTATTTAATTTTTACTAATCACTTAATTATGAAATAATTAAGTGTGATTACTTAATGAAATAATGAATGGTTAATTATTGAATGTAATCAAGAATGATAATTACTTATGGAAGTAATTAATGGAAATTACTCATGGAAGTAATTAAACGGAAGTGATTAATGGATAATCACTTGGTGTTTAATATAAGGATTAATTAATATAATTGATTTGAAGTTAATTAATTATGGAGTAATTAATTAATTAAAGAATTAAAAATTATCTAATGATGGGATTAATTACTTGTTAAGTAATTAATTAAGAGAGTAATCATCTAATGGAAGTAATTAGAAGATAATTACTTATGTAAGTAATTAAGGGTTAATTACTTAGTTAAATTATAGTTAATTAATAAATGTGATTAATTTAAGATTAATTACTAAATGTAATTAATTAATAAAGTAATTAATTAAGAATTATCAATTAATAATTACTTAATGAAGTAATTAAAGATTAATTAATTAGATAATTAATCAAAGGGTTAATATAACTAATTAAGAAGTTAATTAATTAAGATAAAGTAATTACAAGTTATTAATTACTGTTTATGATTAATAAGATAATTAATTACAAGTTAATTATTTAATTAAAGGAATTATTAATTAATAAGGATCATTAGTTAATTAAATAATTTATCAAGGTTGATTAATAAAGTGATTAATTTAAGTGCGATTAGTTAATTGTAATTAATTGAGGTTTAATGCAATTAATCATACTTAATTAATTGATGGAAGTAAATGAAGGATCATTAATTATTGTAATTAATGATAGTAATTAAAGGTTAATTACTGTATATGGATAAGGATTGTTACTTGAATGTAATTCAAATATAATTAATCAAGGAAAATTAATTAAGCAAGATCTTTTAGAGATGATTAATTTATTTATTTGGAATAAATTAATGAAGAAGGATTAAAGTAATCCAATTGATTAAGAGTTGATCAATTCTGTTTATAGATGATTTATTGATATTGATTGATTTATATTGGATGTTGAATGATGTGGGTGATTTGGGTACGATATCTTTGTTATGTGATATGCTGCTTTGTGAGATGAATGTTTGATATGAATTATCTATTGTGATAATGTGATTCATCTATCTATTTATATCGTCCTGAATATAAGTTAAATGTTTAAAACCCTTAAACAATTTGGACATTAAAATGGCGTTTGGATTTCGGTGAGACCGGGATCGGGTTTCCCTATTTGGATATCCGAAAACCACATCGATCCAAATTAAACGCTAGGTCGTGAATCCAAGTGCAGCTTAGTGAAGACTCGAGGTGTAAGAACTATTCGTCAGTATAACTCTGGGGGTGATTCCGTGATGAGTTTGACGGAGATAGTACTTACAGGTTCGAGATGGTGATTCAGAGTGCAAGGGCTATGGTCGTTGACTCTAAGGGTGATTCCAAAATGAATGCAACGCGATAGTGCCTTCGGTTTCGTTCGAACCTGGAACGAACTTGTATGGATTGAATGCTTTCAGAACATCGTCAGGTGGACATGAGCATTCTAAGATAGATGTGTTCTATAAAGATAATCGCGGCCTCAAGCCTCATCAACCGGGAATGGCTAAAACAGGGGAGGTGCAGCAAGGCTAGGTGGGTAGCACCCATTTCAGGGTGAGGTCATTCATGTCTAGATGTCCCTTTTATTTCGGCTTTGTGGGTGGTTGGTCGTGCCAACCACGGGGTGATCTTACTCGGGACTATTCAGTAAGGAATGGTCCCGGCTTTGTGTTGCAGGGGATTGGGCGTAATCCTCGGTACTGTGATCTAGGCCACGTACTGTGACGGGCGGTACCCCGGTAGCCCTGTCATTGATGGAAACCCATTCTTCCTACAAGACCCTGCGGTTTTGTTTGTATTACCCACTTTTGTGGCTAGTAGCTGGAATTTAATCATGTAACAATTTCGGCTATTTCTTATTTACTTGAAAACCCTAGGCACTATTATAATATCACTGGATTTCCTATCAAATGTTTTGGTTAGTGTAAGGTAAAAACTTTTCCATGTTTATGTGTGGGAAATCTAACGTGATACCTTTTCTTTTCAAAGGATTTTCTAAAGTTAAGCAATTTTAACCAGTTTACTCACACCAGACCCCTGTCTGACCCGAATGTTTATTTTCTGTTTTATTAAACTCTTGGGTACTCATATTATGTATGAGTAGTCAAGTGATTCTGTAACGACCCAGAATTTTTATTAATTTAAATTTGAATATTTAATTAATTTTAAGTATTAATAAGTGAATTTATAAGTCGAATAAATTTTTATTTGAATTATTGGATTTAATTGAATAATTAAATCGATAATTTAATATGTTAAATTATGGAAATAATGGAAAATTGGGTTAAATATGATTGTAAATGATTTGTAAATTTTATTTTATCATGTTGGAGTTAGAACGATATTTTAGAACTTTTAAAATCGAATTAAAAGTTAATTTGTGAAAATTGAATATTTTAATATTTAAATCGACTAGTGAAAATAGCCAATTTTTGAACAGTCTCAGAATTGAATGAAACCAGTTCCATTGGATCCGTAATAGTTAGTTATTATCGGATTTCAATTTTCGTATCAATCGGAGCTATCGTTTGATCGTGGCAGCTCGAAACGCATCGAATTGTTTTTAATATTAATTTGGCGAGTTAAAATAGCCATTTTTCAAAAAGTCACGGATTTCGACGAAACCAGTTTCATCGGATCCGTAATGTGATATTATTGTAAGGTTTCAAATTTCAAGTCAATTGGATTTACCGTTTGTCCGGTACAAATTAAAACGCCTAGAAATCGATTTAAATCGGTTTAATTTAAATTGAACGTTTGTTGCCATATCTCGCACAGATGTCCGAATTAGCTTTCGAAACCTGTTCCATTGTGTCCGGAACGCGGGGTAAACCCTAGGAACGTCAGTTTCGGCGCGTAAATCGGAGTTCGGAATTTCCGAAATGAATAGTGTTTTCGTTTGAAAACTTATAAAAGGAACCCCCATCATCTTCATTAGCCCAAACCCTAATTTTTATTCATCAGCCGCCTCCCCCCCCAATGGATGGCCGAAATGTTCTCTTCTTCTCCCTCAATTATCTTTCAATTCATTGATTATTATCAACAACTTCCAACTACAAAAACGTGGAGCTTCGCGAGCTCTACGATGTGAACGGTGGAGATCGTCTGAAGTTCATTGGTTTGGCGGCAAATTGAGGTGGAAGGGGGCCGGCTGCGCACGCAACTCGAGGAAGATGGTGAGGCCGAACTCTATGCTATCTTGGCCGAGTATGGAGCTTGTCGTGCTCTTCAAAACGCAAGTCCCTGATCGTGTTTTCGTGCATCGCAAAGGTCGAATTAACTAACCCTAGTTAGGACATGAATGGGTTGTGTGCGTTCATGATACCTGGGGATGTTTGTGCGTGAGATGGAAGGAGGGTATGGACGGGCCTGGTGCAATGTCAATGGATCCAACGGCCTGTAAAAGTTTGGTATAAAATTTGTTAAATTATATTGTAATTAGTTTATAAAAAAATCGAGTAAACTTCAAATAATCATAACTTTTTCATACGAGGTCGAAAACGCGCGAAACCAGTTGCGTTGGAATCGTATGGACGAGCACTACGCGATGGAATTGGATTGGAGTCGTTTGGAGTTAGTGAGAATTTTGGGTAAAATTAAACGTCCGTTTAATTTTATTCGAAATAAATCGCTAAAACGGAATTTAAAATCAAGGTGAGAACTTCTCACTCAATCGAATCAGTTTCGATTTTATTTTAAATAGTTAGATTTAAAATATTTGAATGCATGTTTGAATGTTGATTGATATCTATTGATTGTTAAAATAGACATTATACGCCGTTAGTAAGCGGATGTTATTTAATAAAAACATATACCGCGAATATTTCATAAACAGTGAAATTGGTATTATATATAATAGCAATATATATATATTGGCATATGTATATATTGGAGTTATTGATTTCCCGCATTTATTTTTTTAGCGGATGAGACCCTATTACGCCGTCTATTAAGCGGATAATATTTAAATCCCATATACCGCGATAATTTCGTACTGGAGCGAAATTGGTATTGTGCTAATGTTTGTGGATGCAGGAAAACAGGTTGGAGGGATCCAACTGGATTCCTCAACAGTTTTTGTTTGATTTCAGATATTTTGATATTTGATGGATTATCATATCGATATATGATATCGTTGTAGTCGTGATTGACTATTTGGTGTGTAGCATCATTGGACCAAATTTGGAATTTTAAAATGATTTCAAAGTGATTTTTGAAAGTATACGTTATAAAATATTTTTGGAATTGATTCATTTTAAAATAAATAAACGTATAATTTTTAAAGTTATAAAAATTATGATTTTTGAGAAAAATAGTTAAAAACTGATTTTTGAGAATATGATGCTAACGATTTTATAAAATAGTTTAATCGGGATTTTAGAATTTATTGTGAAAAGTTTAAATATAGGATTTATAAAATTTAATTATTTTATGAATCAAAATGGTGAAATAATAAAGGAGATTAAAGACGTTTTAAAGAATAATATAAATTGATTTATATTAAGAGATTTATAAATGGATATTTATGAATTGAAATATTGAAATTTTAAAACAAGGTTTTATAAGTGTTTGAATGAAGTAAAAATCGATTGCAGGAGTGAATGGAATTTATAAAATTATAAATGGTGAAGTTATAAGTGAAATTTATAAATAATAAGATTTATAAATTTCGTGAAGTTATTAAAGAATGGTTTTGGATAAATAATTGAATCTTATAAGTTATAAGATTTATAATTATGAAGTTCAAAAGAACGATTCTTGTAAACAAATAAATTACAAGTGTTTAACTTATAATATGAATTTTGGTTTATAATTGAGTTATGAATTGAGATAGGTTAATAAAGGAATTTACAAAAGGAAGTAGTTATAAAACAAATAGAATTAGAATTTATAAACGTTGTTTTATAAATCCGTAAACGACTTATTTTGATAAGTAAATTGTTGAAACCTATTTATGGAATTATATTCACATTTTTGACTGTGAATAATCCTTTAAAATAAAAAGTATAAAAGAATGAAAATTTGTTAACGTAGTATATTCACGTTTTTGAATGGTGAACAATATGTTAAAGAAAATGTTTAGATTTGATGTTTAAATTGAATTAAAACGATCTAACGATGTTTTAAAATGTGTTGAGATTCGAAACCATAGATTTCAACATTCATTGTTGAAATAGACGTTTTCGAGAAATAAAAGGAAATGGTGGACTATAACATTGTTGTTATAGTAAATGATTTCCGAAAGGAAATGTTTTGTATAGTATTGGGATTTATATATCTATTTTAATTTCGAATCCCTATACTAGTGATTTTGAGTTGTCGTAACGATGTTCTACGCAACATTCGTTTTGGCCCAAATAAATATGTTAAAGTGAATGATTTTCTTAAAAGAATGAAATATATACTTAATTTTGATTGAAGTATATTGAATATTTTCCAAGTGTTGAAAATAAATAAAATTTGTGAATTACTTATGAATAAGTAAGTATGGAAATGTTTTCCAATATAAAGTGAATATTTTGAGAATTTATCTTTTTGAAGATAAATTGAAATGAATAATTAAAATCGATATGCATGGATATTTTGAAATGGAAAATTCACTAAGGAATTTATAAAGGAAAGTGGAATTTGTTTAAAAATAAATATTGATTTATTTTTGAAATGTGAAAATTATATATCTAGTGAAGATATTTTGGAAAATAAATAATTTGGAAAATTATTTGGAAACTGGTGATGTGTGCATATTAATTGATAGTTCAATAACCGACTATCAATATTTCCCTTTGAATGGGTAATTGATGTGATTTATTTGAATTTGAATGCCACACTTATTTTTGAATAAGCGCTCACTATTCGGGTTAACCGGGAAAGGACCATGGGGTCGTATAACCCATTCCGAATATGTGATACGTCGTTATGAATTGCATTTGAAGATCGGTGTTGAAGACCGAGTATTTGTGAAAGCGATAGGATGACCTATCGATTGTCTCTGCACTGGGTAGCTCCTGGTATAGAGATCTCCTAAGTGATGGGAAATTCGATCGGGATTGTGAATACCCGGATTGCAAGGGCTTCGTAAGAAGTGCCTTCGGTTTTGTTCGAGCCCGGAACAGACTTGTATGGATTGTATGTCTGACATTACAAGTTGAGATATAAAGCAGATTTCTTTCAAATATATTTCTGTTGGTGGCGGAGAATTTATTCTTTTAGCTTAACACCCTTTTCTGAGACGTACGAGCTCAGAGGTTATATAGTTGAAGTTATCAGCGATATATTCCCAATTTGGTAATGTGACATGCTGAGTGTAGCTGTAAATGATCATTGTGTTGATTATTTGTGATAGGATCGTTTATTTGATCGTCTATCTTTGTGATCATTTCTATGATCATTTGTTGACCCAAAGCATGGCTTTTGTATAAAGTATGTTTTTGTAGACGTGACTTCGTCGAGCCTCACACCCCGTGAATGGTCAAAACAGGAAAGATGCGGCAAGGTTATGAGGGGTAGCGCCCTTTAGGATGTGTGCATTTCCTTCTGGAAAAGGGTGGTATCATGGTATGGAGCCCAGATACTTACTCATGTTGAAAACACTTTGTTATGATTGTGTGAATTGATTACGAGCGCTCGGTAAAAGGTCCCAAAGGACCGGGGGATGGCATATTCGGTCAGTTGTTACTCAGTTAGGGGTAACCCGGCCTTGTGTTGGTAGAGATCCGGTTTGGTTCTCGGGGATGTCCATCCAGAGGCATTCTCATGTGGCAATGGGAAGTTCCTTGGCCTAATCATTCGTTGGAAATCCAAAGAAACAATACGAGACTTGTACGGTTTTAGTTGTATAACCTGCTATGGAATGTGGCAGTAACCTGCTGTTGAACATAGTTAGCTATAGTAGGCATAGTTCGGAATGTCTATGCTGGCTAATATTTATATTCTACTTTCGAAATGAATTTTTCTCTATACTATGCACTAGTAATAATATCAAATGTTCTTTTTAAATGCGTATCAAGCATCTTTGACTATCATAAGGAGAAATCTCCTCCGATTCTGCGTTTGCATTGTGTGTGTGTGCGGGAGGCCTTATGGCGGTCTCATTTTTAAAAGCATTGCGAATTAAATTTAAAAATATTCCTCTATTTTGTTTTCAAAGATAAATAAACTGTTTTGAGTTCTCACACCAGTCACATGACTGACTTGGAGTTTATTGTTTTCTTTCCTAAACTCTGGGTGCCCACCAATTTCCACACGGGCAGTTAAGAGTTAGGTTTATCAGGATATTCTGGATATTCTGGAGTTGCTGGAGGCAAGATGGATGGCATGGCGTATTACTAGCTATATAGTATTTCTTTTTCCTCTGCACTATTTGTTGTTGTTGTACACTCTGATGATGATATGATGTAATGAAATGTGATGTAATGTAATAACTGATATAGTTCTTTGTTTAAAGATTATTCATTTATTATTATATGTTGTTCCGCTGCGAATTGTGAGATTCTGATATTGTTCTGTTGTTTTTCTATTCCGTTCTATGTTTCTCTATTTTCTATTCTCTATTCTCTTTTTCTTCTATTTTAAAATTTTCTATTCTCTGTTTTCTTTTCCCTATCTTTTTCTATCTTCTTCTGTCCTTTTCTACTCTTTCTTCTTTCTTAAAACCCTCAGTGTTCGGTTTTCCGTCGTTCGATTATTCGGCAGTCGATAAAGTGAGTATCGATGTTGAATTTTCGAAAGTTGAAGAATCGAGTCCTGACATTTGGTATCAGAGCATATGGTTAAGCGACAACCATGTTATGTTGGGTATTACTCATTAGAGATAGAGTCAGTAGTACTCTAGAATGAGTTTGAGAGTAATAATAGCTATGAGAGCGTATTTGTTAGTGAATATATAAAAATTGTTTTATATTGTGATGATTGGTTTATTAAGTGGTATATGAACTTTCGTCAGCATGGTCCGCAAGACTATGCCGAAGGGGTTTCTAAACACTTGAATAGAACAATTCGACACAGTATTGATTTTTAAATTGGGTAAATGAAATAACGTTACCTTGATTATATTTTTATATATAAAGAAATAATTTTTCAGAATTATTAAAGTGTATATAAGTTGATTGTTTAGTTGTTTGAATAATCTAAATTAAAGAAAAATTGTATAAGTAAAGAATTATAAGATTTGAATTATAATTAAAGTGATTTACAATTGTGAAATAAACTTATATATAAGAAGTAAAACTATATGAATATATTTATGAATATGAGTTGTAAATAAAAAGTGAATTTAAAGTTAAATGGATATATTTAGGAATTTAAGTTATGAAAAAAACAAGTGATGTTTATAAATGGAGTATAACTTAAGAGATATTGAATGAAATTGAATTGAATGAATGGATTAAATGTTAATCAAATGAATGTGAATAAAGTTGATATGAAATAATGAGTTTAAGTGTTAATTCATTAAAATCTAAAGTTATTGGAAATTGAATAGTTGAAAGATTTAATGAAAACCAATTTAATTGAACCAATTGAAAGCGATGGTGTTAAACCAAATTGAATGAATATAAGTAAAGGAATTTGGTTGCAATTAATATACATTGATTGTTATTTGATTGATTAGTTGATTGTATATAATTCATTAAGTATTAATGAAACTGAAAGCTAAAGTAATTGGAATTCAATTGAAAGTTAAATGAATCTTAAATAGAATTGAATTTGATTTGGAAGTGAACCAACTTGAATATGAATTAGTGAATATAAACTAATTGAAAATGAATGTTAGTAAAAACATCCATTGTTAATAAAACAAATGTGATTAAATTAAAAACCATTTCATTGAATATTAATAAGAATATGAATGAATATTTATTGGTTATGAATTAGTTGGATGATAGTTGGTTGATGTTTGCATTTGTTGTTTTGTTTCATTTGCTATGTTGACATATATAGTTATTATGTTGCTATATGTTGTATATCGATACTATTATCCATATGCATGTTCTCATGTTGTTTGTTGAGTAATTAGTAGGTGCGGATCGCGTTTGCTTCGCATTTGGAGCTCGCTTTCGCGCTATATTAGCCGTATATGCTCGCTAATAAAATATAAGGTACATATCTCGGATTACATACCGTACTTTTATACTTTTTTCCCTACGGGATGCCTCATTACTTGATGAGATGTATATTTGTGATATATATACTGTCATTTTTTTTTGGATCGAGCCGCGCAAAGGAGACTATGGCGAATTTTTCCGAAAATTTAAGGCGTTAGAAAAAATTTGAGAAAATTGAAATTTTTTTTTTTAAAACTATAACTTTGTTTTGGAATTGAAAGTTAAACAATAATAGTTGTTTTTGAAAAGATAACTAAGTATGATTTGAAAACTTAGTAAAGTTTTGTAAGAAGTTTAAATTGTTTTGGGAAAATTAATAGATTCTGTAACTTTTCTTACTTGTTAATTTCGGGGACGAAATTCTTTTAAGGGGGGAAGATTGTAACGACCCAGAATTTTTATTAATTTAAATTTGAATATTTAATTAATTTTAAGTATTAATAAGTGAATTTATAAGTCGAATAAATTTTTATTTGAATTATTGGATTTAATTGAATAATTAAATCGATAATTTAATATGTTAAATTATGGAAATAATGGAAAATTGGGTTAAATATGATTGTAAATGATTTGTAAAATTTTATTTTATCATATTGGAGTTAGAACGATATTTTAGAACTTTTAAAATCGAATTAAAAGTTAATTTGTGAAAATTGAATATTTTAATATTTAAATCGACTAGTGAAAATAGCCAATTTTTGAACAGTCTCAGAATTGAACGAAACTAGTTCCATTGGATCCGTAATAGTTAGTTATTACCGGATTTCAATTTTCGTATCAATCGGAGCTATCGTTTGATCGTGGCAGCTCGAAACGCATCGAATTGTTTTTAATATTAGTTTGGCGAGTTAAAATAGCCATTTTTCAAAAAGTCTCGGATTTCGACGAAACCAGTTTCATCGGATCCGTAATGTGATATTATTGTAAGGTTTCAAATTTCCAGTCAATTGGATTTACCGTTTGTCCGGTACAAATTAAAACGCCTAGAAATCGATTTAAATCGGTTTAATTTAAATTGAACGTTTGTTGCCATATCTCGCACAGATGTCCGAATTAGCTTTCGAAACCTGTTCCATTGTGTCCGGAACGCGGGGTAAACCCTAGAAACGTCAGTTTCGGCGCGTAAATCGGAGTTCGGAATTTCCGAAATGAATAGTGTTTTCGTTTGAAAACTTATAAAAGGAACCCCCATCATCTGCATTAGCCCAAACCCTAATTTTTATTCATCAGCCGCCTCCCCCCCCCAATGGATGGCCGAAATGTTCTCTTCTTCTCCCTCAGTTATCTTTCAATTCATTGATTATTATCAACAACTTCCAACTACAAAAACGTGGAGCTTCGCGAGCTCTACGATGTGAACGGTGGAGATCGTCTGAAGTTCATTGGTTTGGCGGCAAATTGAGGTGGAAGGGGGCCGGCTGCGCACGCAACTCGAGGAAGATGGTGAGGCCGAACTCTATGCTATCTTGGCCGAGTATGGAGCTTGTCGTGCTCTCAAAACGCAAGTCCCTGATCGTGTTTTCGTGCATCGCAGAGGTCGAATTAACTAACCCTAGTTAGGACATGAATGGGTTGTGTGCGTTCATGATACCTGGGGATGTTTGTGCATGAGATGGGAGGAGGGTATGGACGGGCCTGGTGCAATGTCAATGGATCCAACGGCCTGTAAAAGTTTGGTATAAAATTTGTTAAATTATATTGTAATTAGTTTATAAAAAAATCGAGTAAACTTCAAATAATCATAACTTTTTCATACGAGCTCGAAAACGCGCGAAACCAGTTGCGTTGGAATCGTATGGACGAGCACTACACGATGGAACTGGATTGGAGTCGTTTGGAGTTAGTGAGAATTTTGGGTAAAATTAAACGTCCGTTTAATTTTATTCGAAATAAATCGCTAAAACGGAATTTAAAATCAAGGTGAGAACTTCTCACTCAATCGAATCAGTTTCGATTTTATTTTAAATAGTTAGATTTAAAATATTTGAATGCATGTTTGAATGTTGATTGATATCTATTGATTGTTAAAATAGACATTATACGCCGTTAGTAAGCGGATGTTATTTAATAAAAACATATACCGCGAATATTTCATAAACAGTGAAATTGGTATTATATATAATAGCAATATATATATATTGGCATATGTATATATTGGAGTTATTGATTTCCCGCATTTATTTGTTTAGCGGATGAGACCCTATTACGCCGTCTATTAAGCGGATAATATTTAAATCCCATATACCGCGATAATTTCGTACTGGAGCGAAATTGGTATTGTGCTAATGTTTGTGGATGCAGGAAAACAGGTTGGAGGGATCCAACTGGATTCCTCAACAGTTTTTGTTTGATTTCAGATATTTTGATATTTGATGGATTATCATATCGATATATGATATCGTTGTAGTCGTGATTGACTATTTGGTGTGTAGCATCATTGGACCAAATTTGGAATTTTAAAATGATTTCAAAGTGATTTTTGAAAGTATACGTTATAAAATATTTTTGGAATTGATTCATTTTAAAATAAATAAACGTATAATTTTTAAAGTTATAAAAATTATGATTTTTGAGAAAAATAGTTAAAAACTGATTTTTGAGAATATGATGCTAACGATTTTATAAAATAGTTTAATCGGGATTTTAGAATTTATTGTGAAAAGTTTAAATATAGGATTTATAAAATTTAATTATTTTATGAATCAAAATGGTGAAATAATAAAGGAGATTAAAGACGTTTTAAAGAATAATATAAATTGATTTATATTAAGAGATTTATAAATGGATATTTATGAATTGAAATATTGAAATTTTAAAACAAGGTTTTATAAGTGTTTGAATGAAGTAAAAATCGATTGCAGGAGTGAATGGAATTTATAAAATTATAAATGGTGAAGTTATAAGTGAAATTTATAAATAATAAGATTTATAAATTTCGTGAAGTTATTAAAGAATGGTTTTGGATAAATAATTGAATCTTATAAGTTATAAGATTTATAATTATGAAGTTCAAAAGAACGATTCTTGTAAACAAATAAATTACAAGTGTTTAACCTATAATATGAATTTTGGTTTATAATTGAGTTATGAATTGAGATAGGTTAATAAAGGAATTTACAAAAGGAAGTAGTTATAAAACAAATAGAATTAGAATTTATAAACGTTGTTTTATAAATTCGTAAACGACTTATTTTGATAAGTAAATTGTTGAAACCTATTTATGGAATTATATTCACATTTTTGACTGTGAATAATCCTTTAAAATGAAAAGTATAAAGGAATGAAAATTTGTTAACGTAGTATATTCACGTTTTTGAATGGTGAACAATATGTTAAAGAAAATGTTTAGATTTGATGTTTAAATTGAATTAAAACGATCTAACGATGTTTTAAAATGTGTTGAGATTCGAAACCATAGATTTCAACATTCATTGTTGAAATAGACGTTTTCGAGAAATAAAAGGAAATGGTGGACTATAACACTGTTGTTATAGTAAATGATTTCCGAAAGGAAATGTTTTGTATAGTATTGGGATTTATATATCTATTTTAATTTCGAATCCCTATACTAGTGATTTTGGGTTGTCGTAACGATGTTCTACGCAACATTCGTTTTGGCCCAAATAAATATGTTAAAGTGAATGGTTTTCTTAAAAGAATGAAATATATACTTAATTTTGATTGAAGTATATTGAATATTTTCCAAGTGTTGAAAATAAATAAAATTTGTGAATTACTTATGAATAAGTAAGTATGGAAATGTTTTCCAATATAAAGTGAATATTTTGAGAATTTATCTTTTTGAAGATAAATTGAAATGAATAATTAAAATCGATATGCATGGATATTTTGAAATGGAAAATTCACTAAGGAATTTATAAAGGAAAGTGGAATTTGTTTAAAAATAAATATTGATTTATTTTTGAAATGTGAGAATTATATATCTAGTGAAGATATTTTGGAAAATAAATAATTTGGAAAATTATTTGGAAACTGGTGATGTGTGCATATCAATTGATAGTTCAATAACCGACTATCAATATTTCCCTTTGAATGGGTAATTGATGTGATTTGTTTGAATTTGAATGCCACACTTATTTTTGAATAAGCGCTCACTATTCGGGTTAACCGGGAAAGGACGATGGGGTCGTATAACCCATTCCGAATATGTGATACGTCGTTATGAACTGCATTTGAAGATCGGTGTTGAAGACCGAGTATTTGTGAAAGCGATAGGATGACCTATCGATTGTCTCTGCACTGGGTAGCTCCTGGTATAGAGATCTCCTAAGTGATGGGAAATTCGATCGGGATTGTGAATACCCGGATTGCAAGGGCTTCGTAAGAAGTGCCTTCGGTTTTGTTCGAGCCCGGAACAGACTTGTATGGATTGTATGTCTGACATTACAAGTTGAGATATAAAGCAGATTTCTTTCAAATATATTTCTGTTGGTGGCGGAGAATTTATTCTTTTAGCTTAACACCCTTCTCTGAGACGTACGAGCTCAGAGGTTATATAGTTGAAGTTATCAGCGATATATTCCCAATTTGGTAATGTGACATGCTGAGTGTAGCTGTAAATGATCATTGTGTTGATTATTTGTGATAGGATCGTTTATTTGATTGTCTATCTTTGTGATCATTTCTATGATCATTTTTTGACCCAAAGCATGGCTTTTGTATAAAGTATGTTTTTGTGGACGTGACTTCGTCGAGCCTCACACCCCGTGAATGGTCAAAACAGGAAAGATGCGGCAAGGTTATGAGGGGTAGCGCCCTTTAGGATGTGTGCATTTCCTTTTGGAAAAGGGTGGTATCATGGTATGGAGCCCAGATACTTACTCATGTTGAAAACACTTTGTTATGATTGTGTGAATTGATTACGAGCGCTCGGTAAAAGGTCCCAAAGGACCGGGGGATGGCATATTCGGTCAGTTGTTACTCAGTTAGGGGTAACCCGGCCTTGTGTTGGTAGAGATCCGGTTTGGTTCTCGGGGATGTCCATCCAGAGGCATTCTCATGTGGCAATGGGAAGTTCCTTGGCCTGATCATTCGTTGGAAATCCAAAAAAACAATACGAGACTTGTACGGTTTTAGTTGTATAACCTGCTATGGAATGTGGCGGTAACCTGCTATTGAACATAGTTAGCTATAGTAGGCATAGTTCAGAATGTCTATGCTGGCTAAGATTTATATTCTACTTTCGAAATGAATTTTTCTCTACACTATGCACTAGTAATAATATCAAATGTTCTTTTTAAATGCGTATCAAGCATCTTTGACTATCATAAGGAGAAATCTCCTCCGATTCTGCGTTTGCATTGTGTGTGTGTGCGGGAGGCCTTATGGTAGTCTCATTTTTAAAAGCATTGCGAATTAAATTTAAAAATATTCCTCTATTTTGTTTTCAAAGATAAATAAACTGTTTTGAGTTCTCACACCAGTCACATGACTGACTTGGAGTTTATTGTTTTCCTTCCTAAACTCTGGGTGCCCATCAATTTCCACACGGGCAGTTAAGAGTTAGGTTTATCAGGATATTCTGGATATTCTGGAGTTGCTGGAGGCAAGATGGATGCATGGCGTATTACTAGCTATATGGTATTTCTTTTTCCGCTGCACTATTTGTTGTTGTTGTACACTCTGATGATGATATGATGTAATGAAATGTGATGTAATGTAATAACTGATATAGTTCTTTGTTTAAAGATTATTCATTTATTATTATATGTTGTTCCGCTGCGAATTGTGAGATTCTGATATTGTTCTGTTGTTTTTCTATTCCGTTCTATGTTTCTCTATTTTCTATTCTCTATTCTCTTTTTCTTCTATTTTAAAATTTTCTATTCTCTATTTTCTTTTCCCTATCTTTTTCTATCTTCTTCTGTCCTTTTCTACTCTTTCTTCTTTCTTAAAACCCTCAGTGTTCGGTTTTCCGTCGTTCGATTATTCGGCAGTCGATAAAGTGAGTATCGATGTTGAATTTTCGAAAGTCGAAGAATCGGGTCCTGACAGATTCAGATTAGCTTGATCAATTCTGGAGGAGATATGGAGCAGGAGGCTTCCACGTGTAGATATATTATGGTTCCGCTGTGTTTGTGTTGTATCTGTATCTTGTGATATCTTGAGTTGTATAGTTAGACAGATGTTTATAACTGTCTAATATGTGTTGTATAAGTTGTGTACTCTAATGTAATATGATACTATGTAATATTTTATGTGATATATTATATTTCATTCGTTCCGCTGTGAGTTATCTGATGTTGTTGTGTTTCGTCTTTCTTATCTTCCTTCTTCTATCCCTTTCTTTCTTAAATAGTGATGCGACTTTCTGGTCTTAGAAAGTTGGGTCACTACAACTGGTATCAGTGCGTTAGGTTGAGTGAATACCTAGGCTCTGGAGTGGTGCCTTTCTTGAGAGAGCGTACTTGTAATTTTTTATATATAACTAATATATATATATATATATATATATATATATCTGATCTGTTGGGTTATCTATACGGGTTTTCCAACATAAGTTTTAGAGGTAGTTGGAGTAGTGGTGTGTGTGTGTAACATGATTACCACTAATGGAAGAGGTCCATATGTTTGAGGTTGGAAGTATATTTGTCGAGGCTGTAGACCTAATACCTTCTCGAGTGAGATTTGTAGGTTGGAGTAAGGATTTTTCTGATATCCGAAGGAAATCTTTTTAAAAGATTCGGAGTTTATCTTAGAAGTGTAAATTTGGATTTGTCGGAAGTGTAGAAGTAAGTGATGATATCTTGATAACTACGTGATGAGATGCAGTATCTATGGACATTTCCGAAGTGTTTTCTCTTGAAGCAGTTTTAGAAGTAGCTGAGGAGCAGCCTTTACCTGCTGCAGGGAAGATTCGTCTGTGTAGAAGTTATCTGGATCTTTAGCAAGGAGGTTGGCTGTTTTGGAATATGAGACTAAGGTCTATGAGTTGTTTCGCTTCGGCATGGTCTCATTTTTCATTCCTTAAGGAGAGCGAGATGTTGATGTTAGGTTTGGAGCCTGAATTTCTTGGGAGGATGTCTGCCATCTCGAAGGTCTGTTGATGGTTCTGGTTTTCGAGAAGCCTTTGGATTAGAACTCTTTGGTTAGCTATGGTAGCAGTGCAACTCGAAGTGTTCGGAGTGCTGACAAGAAGGTCTTTTAGCTTTGCAGTATCATCGAGGTAGAGTTTGGATGCAGCAGTGTGGCTGTTTCTCCGATAGTTCAGGAATCTTGGTGGTTCTTCTATCAGCAGTCCGGGCAGATGGTGAAAGTTTTCTTGAAGGGTTAACCTTGTTTGGAGAAGCTTAAAGCTGTTCTAATTGGTAAAGCGAGGACAGTTTCTTTGGAATCCGAACTAGGTAGGATCGCAAAAGTGACTTGCGATTAATTTAGGAATTTTTCTTGGGTAATCTTTTGTTTGAGACTGAGAGTTCTCATGTGGAAGTAGGAGCTACTGGTGTAATCAGAAGTTTGTCAGCATCTGGAGTTGAGTCCCATATTGTTTTGGTTCCAGAAGCGATACTGGTAGTTAGCCTGGTAGTAGGATAGTTCCTGGAGAAGGAGAAGTTGGTGTAGCAGCTCGGGAAATTTATGGAATTTGGATTAGTCAGATCTAGTTTTTGAGTTAGATTCTGCTGTAAGGTAGTGTGACCATGTCAGATGGGTCACAAGATTATATGGATTTGATGAATAAAGTTCCCGGATATATTGGATAAGTTTGTACTCGTGTTCATCAACAGTATTCGCATCTATTCCAGAATCAGAGTTGTGCTGCGGAAGCAAGGTAGCAGCTGTGCAAGGAAGGAATAAAGTTCGGTTTGCTATTGCTTAGGTAGTAGAGCTTGTGTTCTGGATTTCGACGGATCTTGGAAAACTTTTCAGTTGGATAGAATCCAAAAACTGGTTTGCTTTGGTCTAGTTGTTTCTGGAAGCATCAGCATAGGTTGAGCTGATCAGGAAGAAGACCGGCATCCCAAGATTGTCTGTTGAGTTATGCTGATATGAGATAAGGAGGTTGGAATTCGAAGTTATAGTCTTCATTATTGTTAAGATTTCTCTGGTTAAGAGAGCAGTAAAGAATAAGATTGGATGGCTAGTTCTAAGATATTGGGGATTTCTTATCTGTGTTTTGATAGGATAAGATTGAATTGCCAGTTTGGATAACTGGAATTCATTGTATTTCACGTATCTCTAAGGGAGTACGTGTATGATTCATTGTTGGTTGTGGAATTTGCAGTTCAGTTGGATTTGGAAATTATGCTAGACTTGAGTATAGTCTGATGTTCTGTTCAGATTGATGGATTTAGAGATGAGAGGAGCTTTGGATTTTGGTGGTGTAGTTGTTTAACTTCTGTAGAGCGAGTCTCCCAGTGGTTTATACTTGGGAAACTCTAGATAGTATTTGAGATTTATTCTGATTTGTGTCAGGATAATTAGTTAGGTTTGTTTGTTTGATTGGTTGATTTGGTTGTTAGTAACTGGATGATAGGTATGCTTTGCTGTTTCAATTTGAAATCTTTGCTGGGTTATTAAATTACCTTTGCTTTTAAATTTCGGGGACGAAATTCTTTTAAGGGAGAGGAATGTGACGACCCGGAATTTTAGGCAATATCAATTTAATAATCTGTATTAATAATTTAATTGGTTTGATAATTTTTCTTTATAATTTTAATTTAAATTGGTAGATCTAATCTTTTAAAGCTTAATAAATATTTAATCTGACAATATTGATCAATATCTTTTTAACAATTTAAAATTGATGAGATTTATTTTTCAAAGCTAATAAAATTTTATTCTATTTATAATATATATATTTGTTATATATTTTGAATAGAAGATCTTTTTTTTTTTTTTTTTTTTTTTTTTTTTTTTTTTTTTTTTGGCAAGGCCAGCCGGTTTTATAGTGGACCGTCCACTTTTATTACGAACGTAATAAAAATTGAAGTACAGGAGCAAGGTAAAAGCACCTATGCTACTCAAAGCAGAAAATACAGCACAGGTACGTGACAGCTATGTCACAGTAACTAAAAGATACATATAAAAAAAAACTAACACACCCCCGAGGAGGTAGAATCACCAACAACCGTTGACACCAAAGAAGAGCTCAAAGGGGCAGACCCAGAAAGACCAGCAAACGGGCGGAAACGGAGAGCAAGACAAGGATCGTAAGCCACATCATCAGGGCAGTAAATAAAAGATCGATCCCAGCTAGGATCAGCTAGCATGACAGAATTCGAAGTCGCATCGAAACCGTCCATATCAAGGACTATAGAATCACCAGATTGTTTGTAGCGAAGGCATCGAAGGTCAAGTTGATCATCTGATACAAACCGGAAGAAGGATTCGTTACCTGGGTTATATCTCATATCAGAAATGGGATCAATCCAACACCCTTCCGCTTCATCCCAAGCTACAGGAGGCAACAAAGACGAAGGGTCAGAAGAGACAGGAGTAGCACCAGGAAATCCTGAAACAGGCGGTGAAAAAGGCATAACTAGGGGAGAAGGAACACCCAGATCAGGCATGGCAGGCTCAGGAGCAGGTAAAGAGGGAGAGGGAGGGGCAGTAACTTTGGGGACCCAGATCCTACGGCGGGGGCGCGGTAAAGGACACTTCGGAGCAGCGACGGAGGCTTCAGAAAGCTGGCAAACACTAGAAAGGTGACCAAAGGAGAGACAGTTTGTACAAATATCCGGAACCCAGCCATAGCGAACTCTGACCTCCACAATGTGACCGACAGCAATCTGAACAGGAATAGTAGAAGGCAGAGGCTTAGCGGGGGAAATCTCAATAAGCGCCTTCGCAAACATCAACTTATCACGCGCTACCGTATTAGAGTCAAAACATTTCAGCTTACCAACGTTACATGCTAGCCAATTCAGACCAATAAGAGGCTGAAGAACAGAGGGAATATGAGAAAAATATACCCAAACAGGAATGGAACAAACTTGTTCACGAGCACTTGCCACTGTAGGAGACCAGGGAGTAACTATAAACGGCCTTCCATCAACGATCGAAGGCTCAGCATCCAAAACAAGCCGACGATCCTCCGATGAGGAAAACTGTAAGTAATACATCGTATCAATCAGTTTCACATGCAAATTTCCACGAAGCTTCCAAACCCTCCGAAGAACCGAAACGACATTAGTAAGATGATGAAGTGGGTCCAGAAAAAAACCAACCAAATAGTCAGACCAAAAATCTTCACCGGCTTGCAACACACTAGGGGGAGGAATCATCACTCCATTTTCCTCAACCATATCAAATTCAATCGGGATGTAGGTTCCCGCATTACGGGGCAAGGACGTGAAAAGAGAAGACCACGTTTTAGCGGGTTGCTGCATATCGGCAGAGACACTACTATCAACAAATCTGGGGGCACTAGAGGCAGTGGGTTTAGCAGCTACAGAGCTAGAAACAATGAAAATTGGTTCAGCATTCTTAGGGGAATAATTACAAACATGTGTTGTGCCAAGTCCACAACAGGGAATATCAGCTGTATCACACCCATGGACATGGTCAGACTCACCAACTACCATTCCAGTACCAAGATCAACAGACAAGGACGCAGTTCCATCAATACAATTCATTTTACCCAGACCTTGCACACACGCAGTAGCTTGAGGCACAGTAACACGCATGTCTTCATTCGCAGCTAAAGAACAGGGCCGAACTGGGGAAGATAGCAAAGGGGGAAAATCAGAGGGCGAGAGGAGGGAAGTGGGACGCACAGACACTGGCATCGAAGGCTTGAAAACTCGACCAGATCGAGTCGCAGAGGGAGGAAGGTGGACGGAATCAGGAGGGGACAGGGAAGAATCGGACATAAGAGAGGAAGGAGCGACAGAAAGGGGAAACGCGTAACCAAAGAACAGCGAAAAAGAAGACGGCTGAAGACATTAATCGCGATCGCCAGTTGACATTAAACGCGTGCTTTGAAGTTTATTAGAAGATCTTTTGTTTTAAATAAAAGATGAATTTTCAATTTGTATATATATATGTATGTATATGTTATAATTTGGAGTTGTTTTGAAATTTAATTTAATCTGTTGATAATTTATATATGTATGAATTATAATTTAAAGTTTTGTTTTAAAATTAATATTTTTCAAAAGATAATTTAAGATTAATTCAATTTGTTTTCAACATATAAGATAATTGTTTATTTTTAATATGATAGTTTAAAAAAGGATTTAATCAAAGTTTTATTGTTGTTTTCTTTAAAGTGCTTAAATTTAAATGGTTATAAATGTATATATATAAATGTTTTAGATTTTTAAAAATACATATATAAGAATTTATTTATATTATAATTTGTTTTATAATATTTTCTTTAAAGATTAAACTTGTATATTTATCTAAATTCAAAAGATTATTATTTTGAAAACATTTCATAAATACATATAAATACAAGTGTCCATATTGTATGGATATAAGATATAATTTTTTTTTATGTAAGGTTTTAAACACAATTATGCAAAGATCTTTAACACTTGTAACTTTTTTTAAATATGCTAATGACACTTGTTCAATTTATCAACAAGTGACACTATTTTTATTTTAATTTTTAATAAATGATTGAGAAGAAGATTAGTTTTTCACAAACATTTTTGTTTTTTTGTTTTCACTTCTTAACCCAAATCAGAAAATTTCTTTTAAAATATGAAATTAAAACTAAAAGCAAATCAAAGTTGAAATGAAATCAGCAATTATCAAATCCGCAACTTCAAAATTACTGTAATTTCAAAATTGTGATTCTAATGAGAGCAACAAAAAGTTTTAGAACATCAGTTTGTAAGCATGCAAGGATTCACTTTTCATCAGCAAAACATTTTTTCAGGTTAATATTTCAAAGGCCTGGAAGAATTCAAAAACCTGCTCTACATAGAAAGTGGTGAGTAAATTTCGTTTTAAAAACAGTTTGATCTGGTTACCATGCATGTGATGATCTGTGATTTGAGTTTGGTGATTGCATGAAAATCCTTCAGTATTTATATTATTGAATTTATGATAAGAATATATATGTATAATAGGTCTGTATGTATATGAAACACTGTTTACTGTTTTTTTAGACCAGATTTCACTTCAAAAATTCTAATCTCCTAGTAACATCATTAATGGACTTTGATGATCAAATAAAAGTTGTATGTTAATGTTTGATGAAGATTATAAAAATAGTTTCTGTAAGTTTAAATTTATAAATAATGTTTAAAATAGAAAATACAGTGAAACTCTGTTGCATGTCAGAAATCAATAATCTTAATTTTTGTTTTGGATTGTATAGATGGATTAGTTGTTAGAAATGATGAATTTTAACATGCATTTCATAATTTTTAAGTTGATATCCAATTGGGGATTTGCGGATGAAGGGTTTCGGCAATTTGATCAATTCTCGATGATAAACTCCACGATTTGAGCTAGAATCTTGGTCGAAGCTTGCTTATGAGTTGTTGATGAGGGGAAAATGTTGTTGGATTTTTCCAATGGCCGTGGTGATGGGATTGGATCGATTTAGGGTTTAGCAGTGGGTTTTTGCTTTTGATATTGCCGAGGTTCGTTCGTCGTTGACATAGGACCGGATTCGACGGCGTTAGGGATAGTAGCTGCTAGTGATAAAGGTGTTCCGAGGGGAAGGTCGATGGGGTTTGTCACCATTTGGTTCAGCGGCAATTGGGGGGTTTCCGATGGGAATGGTTAAGGGGCCTTTGAATCAATCGTTTTGTACTTGAATTTTTGGATTTGGGTTGGTTTTCGTGTTCGCACGAGATCGAGTGGTTGTAGGGAATTGTCGGGACGCTCGCAAGAGGACGGCGGCGTTGGTGCATGTGCACCGTGCACAGTTTGGATCAGGTAGATTTTTTGTTTTGGGGGAAGACGAGTTGAACCCGAAGAAGCTCTCGTGTTTTTCGTAGAGACGACTCGAAGTAGTGGAGACGTGTTTTTTCTCGGGGCAGATGCGTGAGGTTGCCGTGTTTAACACGGATATTTAGGGTGTTTTTTTTAAGTTCTGTGTGGATTCTAAGTTGCAAATAAACTTGTAGTTGAAATAATTGAAGATCAAGCTTTAAAATTATAAACAAGTTTTACAAAAGAAAACAAATTTTCGAAGTTAAAACTTGTGTATTGAAATAAAGTTAATCAAACTTTAAAAAAATATTAATTGAATTTATTTTCAAAATTTAAATTGTTTAAATGATTTCTTTTGGAAGTAATTAATTTAATTAAATTTTGTAATTTTAATTTAAAAGAAGTGTTTTCAAATTAAAGAATTAACCAAAGTTTAAAGTAAATTTTTAAGTAATGATTTAAAAACTAAGTGTCAATTTATATTGAAAATTAATAATTTTAAATTAGATAATTAAAGTATGTTAAATTGCAAATTGATTTCTAAATGCTTTATTTTCAAATAAAGTTTAAGTTATAATTTTGTCAACTAAATAGAATAATTTGTTTTTAAGTTATTAAAATTTGATTAATTTCAAATAATTTATTTATTTATGAAGATAAATAAGGTTAAATTATTTGGATATGAACTTAAGAATACTTAATATGATTTACTAATAAGTAAAGAATTAATTAAGATAAATGATTTTCTTAATTAATTAAGGATTTTGAAATATAAAAAGTTAATTAATTATTTAATTAATTAATTTTAAATAATTAGTTAGTTGTTTATTTAATTTTTAATAATCACTTAATTATGAAATAATTCAGTGTAATTACATAATGAAATAATTAATGGTTAATTATTGAATGTAATTAAGAATAATAATTACTAATGGAAGTAAGTAATGGAAATTACTCATGGAAGTAATTAAATGGAAGTGATTAATGGATAATCACTTGGTGTTTAATCTAAGGATTGATTAGTATAATTGATTTGAAGTTAATTAATTATGGAGTAATTAATTAATTAAAGAATTAAAAATTATCTAATGATGGGATTAATTACTTGTTAAGTAATTAATCAATAGAGTAATCATCTAATGGAAGTAATTAGAAGATAATTACTTATGTAAGTAATTAAGGGTTAATTACTTAGTTAAATTTTAGTTAATTAATAAATGTGATTAAGTTAAGATTAATTACTAAGTAATTAATTAAAAATGTAATTAATTAATAAAGTAATTGATTAAGGATTATTAATTAATAATTACTTAATGAAGTAATTAAAGATTAATTAATTGGATAATTAATCAAAGGGTTAATATAATTAATTAAGAAGTTAATTAATTAAGATAAACTAATTACAAGTATTAATTACTGTTTATGATTAATAAGATAATTAATTACAAGTTAATTATTTAATTAAGGGAATTATTAATTAATAAGGATCATTAGTTAATTAATTAATTTATCAAGGTTGATTAATAAAGTGATTAATTTAAGTGTGATTAATTAATTGTAATTAATTGAGGTTTAATGCAATTAATCATAGTTAATTAATTGATGGAAGTAAATGAAGGATCATTAATTATTGTAATTAATGATAGTAATTAAAGGTTAATTACTGTATATGGATAAGGATTGTTACTTGAATGTAATTAAAGTATAATTAATCAAGGAAGATTAATTAAGTAAGATCTTTAAGAGATGATTAATTTATTTATTTGGAATAAATTAATGAAGAAGGATTAAAGTAATCCAATTTATTAAGAGTCTATCAATTCTGTTTATGGATGATTTATTGATATTGATTGATTTATATTGGATGTTGAATGATTTGGGTATGATATCTCTGTTATGCGATATGCTACTTTGTGAGATGAATGTTTGATATGAATTATCTCTTGTGATAATGTGATTCATCTATCTGTTTATATCATCCTGAATATAAGTTAAATGTTTAAAACCCTTAAACAACTTGGACATTAAAATGGCGTTTGGATTTCGGTGAGACCGGGATCGGGTTTCCATATTTGGATATCCGAAAAACCACATCGATCCAAATTAAACATTAGGTCGTGAATCCAAACGGAGCTTAGTGAAGACTCGAGGTGTAAGAACTATTCGTCAGTATAACTCTGGGGGTGATTCCGTGATGAGTTTGACAGAGATAGTACTTATAGGTTCGAGATGGTGACTCGGAGTGCAAGGGGTATGGTCGTTGACTCTGAGGGTGATTCCAAAATGAGTGCAACGAGATAGTGCCTTCGGTTTCGTTCGAACCCGGAACGAACTTGTATGGATTGAATGCTTTCAGAACATCGTCAGGTGGACGATGAGCATTCTAAGATAGATGTGTTCTATAAAGGTAATCGCCGCCTCAAGCCTCATCAACCGGGAATGGCTAAAACATGGGAGGTGCAGCAAGGCTAGGTGGTTAGCATCCTTTTCAGGGTGAGGTCATTCCTGTCTAGATGTCCCTTTTATTTCGGCTTTGTGGGTGGTTGGTCGCGCCAACCACGGGGTGATCTTACTCGGGACTGTTCAGTAAGGAATGGTCTCGACTTTGTGTTGAAGGGGATTGGGCGTAATCCTCGGTACTGTGATCTAGGCCACGTACTGTGACGGACGGTACCCCGGTAGCCCTGCCATTGATGGAAAACCATTCTTCCTACGAGACCCTACGGTTTTGTTTGTATTGCCCACTTTTGTGGCTAGTAGCTGGAATTTAATCATGTAACAATTTCGGCTATTTCTTATTTACTTGAAAACCCTAGACACTATTATGATATCACTGGATTTCCTATCAAATGTTTTGGTTAGCGTAAGGTAAAAACTTTTCCATGTTTATGTGTGGAAAGTCTTACGTGATACCTTTTCTTTTCAAAGGTTTTCTAAAGTTAAGCAATTTTGAGCCGTTTACTCACACCAGACCCCTGTCTGATCCGAGTGTTTATTTTCTATTTTATTAAAGTCTTGGGTACTCATATTATGTATGAGTAGTCAAGTGATTTAGGTTAGCTTGACGAATTCTGGAGGAGATAGGGAGCAGGAGGCTTCCACATGTAGATATATTATGGTTCCGCTGTGTTTGTGTTGTATCTGTATCTTGTGATATCTTGAGTTGTATAGTTAGACAGATGTTTATAACTGTCTAATATGTGTTGTATAAGTTGTGTACTCTGATGTAATATGATACCATGTAATATGTTATGTGATATATTATATTTCATTCGTTCCGCTGTGAGTTATCTGATGTTGTTGTGTTTCTTCTTTCTTATCTTTCTTCTTCTATCCCTTTCTTTCTTAAATAGTGATGCGACTTTCTGGTGTTAGAAAGTTGGGTCGCTACAATTTAAAAAGAGAAATAAAAATAAAAATATAACTTTATTATATACACAACACTCATTCTCACTCTTCTCTCCTCTATCACTTCTCATGTATCCCTCCCTTCTTTTTTCTACTTTTTCCTGTAAGGAGAAAAATACATGACTGCCATTTTCTATGAATTAAATAGAGAGCTTCGAGCTTCATTTGGAGCTGCCATTGGATCTGTAACGCTTCGGATGGAGAGTGCTTTGAATCCATATAGTCATTGATGAGTGTGATTGATCTTGGTCGAACGCGACATTAGGAGGCTGAAACTAGGGCTAAAAATTATAAGCAATGGAGGAGGTTTCAATTGAAAGCGAGGTCAGTGTTGGACTTAGGGGACAATGGAGCATGGTTATTGACGATTTGATGGCGTTCGGTCATCTACAAGAAATCAAGACAATTTGAGGCGATCGATATGACACCACGTTATGCTCTGATTAAGTTGACTGAGCATAGGGTTTTGGATTAGGTTCAGAGCACCTATGAAGGAGAGCACATTGGCGAAGATAGTGGTCGATTTCATTGAGTAAGAAGGGAGAGAAGAGGAGAGAGGTGACCGATGGAACTGGTTTTGTTCATGTGTCACAATGTATATATGCATGGTATTTTAATTTAAGGAAGTGAATTAAGGGTAAGTGATTAATTAATTAAGTAAATAGTTAATTTAATTATTTTAATTATCTCAAATATAATAAAATCAACATCTCTTGAATACGTGGTCCAATAGGGACACCATCTTCGTCGTTGCAATCATAGCAAGATTATCTACATCTTGGTTTGGCTTGGGCTTAGGTGAGTTAACTCACCATTTAATTTGTATTTGTTGGGTAAATAATGTTTATTGTGTTAAATATAAATTAAAATTGATAACAATGCAAGTTATTGCTTTTAGATCCTTCCTTGCTTTTGAAAGCAAGTGACAACATTATATATTGTACATATATTCTCTTTTAAACTGCTAAAATATGTAATGTAACCGGGACTTATTGTTTACATGTTTGGTAGTGTGTTGTAAATGTTTGAAGCGAAATAGTCACTATAAACGCACTTTGAAATCCCTTGTATTTGACATATGTTAAATTGGTCAAAAATATGATTATTTGTGAAAATATATAAGGTTGGTTTGGGAAGTTATAGATATTATGAATGGAAGTCGTAAAAACTAAAAGCTAAAAAGTCGCGATGGATGCACTTTGAAAATGCTTTATATTCGGCTATATAAATTTATCAACGTTTAAATATATAATTTTGTAATTATTTATGAATTTTGAAAGTAAATGATTTTAAACTATGAAACATGTTTTTTATGGATTTTAAATAAATTATCAAATATGTATTTTAAGTAATATTTAAATAAATCTTTTAAAAGGTAGTTTAAGCCATTTTAAAAAAAAATTTAAATATGCATAGTTTATCGAAAATCGGTTAAATATTTTATTAAAGTAAATATAAGCTTATGTAATATAATATCTTTTTAAATATTTTTTATTATTAAAATTTTTAGCTTATAAATAAATTAATATACATATAAATATATACATCATTTTAAAAGGTTTTTTAGTAAATACATATAAGTTTTAAAAGGCAAGTTATGTTTTTATAGATGTAGTAAAGGAAGTTTGAATTCTAACACTTAAGTTAAAATAAACTATTTTGAGAAGTTAAATTAAAAGCATATTACCGTAATTAATAATTATGGATATACTCTGATCTTTAAAATGAATATCTTAAATTTAATGGTAAGTATAAGTAAACAGTTTTGGGTTGTAGTAAAAAGTGTTTTAGCAACACTTGTTTTTAACCCATATTATTAATTATGCTAAAGAATATAATTAGGTATTTATAATGAATATTCTAAAGATAATTATAAGTGAATAGTTTTTGGTTTTTATGACAATGCTTAAGTAACACTTGCCTTAAACCTTTATAAAAGTAACTAGATCTTTAAAAGAGAACTTTGAAGATAATGATTGACTGGAAAGTGATTTCATTGTAAACAATATTTTGGTAACATTTTTTTTTAAAATCCTTGAATTGTATTTTAAAGTGAAAAAATAATATAGATATAGTTAGATATTTAATAATGAAATTTTAAAGATAAAAACAAGTATGGAATCTTTTGAAATAAAGATAGAAAAGCAAATGTTTAATAAAAGGGGTTTATAATGATAATATTTTAGTAACATTTGTTTTAACCTCTTTGAATATATTTTAAAGTAGGTAGATCTTGTTAATGATTTGTGAATAAACTTATACCATTTGAGATAAGTATATGAATGCTTTTGAAGTATTGAAAAGAGTATTTGTAAATAGTAATACATGAATAGTAAAATATAATATATATATATATATATATATATATATCTTTTAAAAGGGAAATTAAATTGTATACAAGTTTAATAAGGTAAATTTACTTAATCAGTGAAGTTATAATTAATAAAGGAATATTAATCAAATATAGGAAGTTTTAACTTATAAAGGAATACTAATTAATAAAAGGAAATTTTGTTAGATAAAAGTAATTTTAATAATAAAAGATTTTAATTAATGAAAGAATAATTGAATAAAAAAGATATTAAAAGTCGTTTATGTGACTTGATCATGCTCTGTGTGTGCTGATTGTGCTTTTTATGTTACTTGTTTATGGAAAGTATTTAGTCATGTACTTAGCACGAAAGCTAACAAAGTAGATTTGTTTCTATCATTGAGAGTTAGGAATGATGATTCGAGTATGGTGTAGAAATTTTGCTCTAACAAACCAGGCTTCTTTCTCGACCGAGGCATAGTGGAAGTTGAGAAGGTTGGAAACATGATGTATACGATACTTAGTTTTCAAATGCAATCATTTTCATTATTGTTGAAATAGCCAATATTAATTTAGGAAATATCTAGAAGGAATAAGGAATAATGCTATACCCTACGTATATACTCATCTTGCCTTCTAGATTAAATGATAAGGAAATCTTTCCTTATAGGAGAGGATCTCCACCCTTATGTACAGTTTGTTTAATTTTGAAAGAATCGGGGTTGAGTTATCCGAAAATTTATCGATTGGTTTCGGCGTGCCCGGTAAGCGGGGAAGTGTACTTATATGAGATGACTTAAAACCCTAAGCACTTCAGAACTATATATATGTATTTTATGCTTTGGAAGGGGTTCATGATCTATTCGAGATGCTAGAATCTATGCAAAGATTCGAGATCTATTTGAGATACTTGAACCCATGCAGAGGTTTGGGATATATTCAGGATGTAGGAATCCATGCGTGGTTCTGAGATTGAGATATGGGAATCCATATGTGATTCTGAGATCTGATCGAGTTGTGGCTCGGGTGTTGGGAAGCGAATGTCACTTCACCATCGGAATGACAAAAGCCAGAGTAGGGGTGCTTAGGGAAGGGTTTGAAAGAAAGCCAATGGATACATGTGACTCCATATCTAGTGATACTTTCAGCTATGCATGTGGGAGCCATGTATTCAGTATTTATGGCTTGCAAGCGTGAAACCAAGTATGTTACCTTTAGGTATATTTTATCTAGAGATATATGCTGCTTTAGAAGGATATCTCTAATCCTTGTGTTGAAGATCCGCCTCGGTATACTGAGGGCAAATTCATGGAAATCCTACACTATCTAGTGAATGCGCCTTAGTGGTTTTGATTGTAAACTATTATTGTTGTGTTGTACACACACGCAACACAACTATTTCTTTTTTATGTTCATCACTCTATACATTATATGTTATATCACGATATGTACTTATTAGATGGTTTGGCTCTTTTGAGTGATAACCATTACGACGGTCTCAAAAGGTGTTGTAATATGCTGATCGTATATTTCTTGAGTTTCTCACACCAGACCTATGTCTGACAGCAAATTCTTATTTCTGTTGCATTGTTTTATGTATATATATTAGCAACTGTATGGCTAGGCATTTATAACTGTAATGATCCCGAATTTTAATCAATTTTAAATTGATAATTAAATTCATTTTTGATTTAAAATTGTGAAATTAAATGATAAATTGATTCGAGTTTTTCCAAATTCAAATAAAAATATGTTATTTATTAAAATAAAGATAGTTTCTTTTATAAATTTTTTTAATTAAATAATGAGTTGTATTTAAACAATATTAATAGTATAATATTTTTACAAATGGATTTTTTTTAAATAGAAATGGTTATTTCAGATTTATTTATATATATGTATATTTTTAAAGAAAGCCATGATTTGTGAATTTAAAATAAAATAAATTACAAACAAATGTATGCATACAAACATAATTAAAATAGAAAATTATTTGCAATACAAAGTAAACTAAACAAAATAAGAAACAACGTTGTAAATAAAATATGCAGCCAATAGTGTAGACAAGATTAAAAAAAAAGAACATAAAACTAAAGCAAAGTAGAAGTAAGTATGCAGGCAAGGAAGAGATGTAGGCAAGTAAAAAGTAAAATAGGCAAACATAAACAAACTGTACAAACAAGTATATTAGCATATAAACAAGGAGATAAAACAATTCATCAACCTGGGCAAAGCAAGATACAAAGCAAGTAAAATATTAGTCAACAAAACAAAAAAAGAAGAAAATACAAAACAAAGCACCAAAAACAAGAAACAAAAGAAAGAAACAACAAAATAATGTAAGTTGCTGTAAGTATTTCAGGGCAAAGAAAAAAATCTATACATTAACAAAATAAAAAGTACTTGCACAAAATAAAATAAGATGCTATAACATACAAAGGGGAGCATGAACAATACATAGCATGCTTTCATTAAATGCCACATGCTCTGGTAACATCAAAACAAGACTATCAGCCCCCAAATAAAAGTATATTTCTGATAAAGGTACAAAGGAAGTTATGGCCTACCTGTAACAAATATAATTCTCCTCTAGCCTTCCTTTATATATCAACTTATTTAACTTCAGTCCATTCAAAACTAAGAAAAATATGAAGCAAGCATCACTTTAAAATCTGAAACAAAACTTCAACTAAAACAAACCTCAAATCAAATGCAAGCCAGAGGATCAAAAGAGGACTAAATAATATCAAGCTCTGTTCATTTCTAAACCAAGTGAGTAACCTATTCTTTTTAGATACTTTTAAAATATAAAACTGTTGCTTATATATATATAAATATAGGTATATCTGTGAGTAACTTCATATTTTAAATTAACCTAAGTTTTAATCTAGTTGCCTGATGAATATTAGAGATTTGGTTTGTGTGAAAAATATATGCATTGCACTGAATTTTGGTGAGATGAAGCCTGCATACTGTTATCTGGATATACCTCTGTTTATGGATTTTAAAACTCTGGGATAATTCAAAAATCATTACATCTTAATCTATTGATTGTTTGGACAAAGCATATAAACAAAAGATGTTTGGTTGAGTATAAAGTAGGTTTTGAAATTTAATTCATGTTAAATAAAGTTGGTCTGCTCTGGGAAAAACTCAAGAACAGTACAAAGTTTGTACAAGTGACATTTTCAAACATCTTGGATTATCGATTCAAGTTTACAAACTGATTTCTTAATCAAAATTAGGATTTTTAAAGCTTAAATCGAAATTTTCAGATGTGTGATGAGAGAGCAGTTCCTAGTTGAACTAAAATTGCTTTTTAACAAATTCCCAGTGATCGAGCGATTTTAAAATGTTGAAATTTTGTCTGAAGCTTGCTTGATCTTCGTAGAATCCAGGAAAAATGGATAAAAAATTATCGATTGCATGAATTTTTGGGTTGAATCGAAAATAAGGTTTAGCATAGGGTTTTGAGTCGCATTCGAAATTGCATGACTGGAAATTCTGTAGTGGACCGAGTGCAGTGGGATTTTTGGAGATGGTGGATGGGTCGTCGGTGAAGCTGGGGCCGGAGTTTGGTGGTGAACGGTGGTAGGAGCGACGAGCAGTTGGCGTTGACAGGGATGAGGTCGTATGGGTTCGAATGTTCCAGGTTTTGCTTTTCTCACGGATTTGCGTTCGAGTCGAACTGGAGTGGTTAGAATGGCTGTGGGATGATCTGGGGATGGCCTTCGACTTGCTCGAAGTATGGGTGGCGACCGGAAGTGGCGAACGATGCCGTGCACGTGCACGGTGGCGCAGTTATTTCACAGGAGTCGCGTGATGACTTGACTCGAGTGATACTCGAGAATTTTGGATGGTTGCTTCGAGTTGATTCCGCTGCGCGCGTGAATGTTTATTAATATTGCAGTTTTAATTTTTTTTAAGTGAAGCTTGTCTAAAAAAAAGAAGAAGAAGAGAAGTGAGAAAGGAGGGAACTCGGGAAAATAGGTAAATCACTCGGGTCTTAACTCGAGTTACCAAAGTTTTTGCTCAGGTATAGTTTTTGTTAAACTTGAAAATTTTAAAGTTATAACAGCTTTTGTTTAAATACAAAATTAAGTTTATTTATGGCAAAGTAATTAAGTGAAAGGGAATTTGAAACAGTGTTTCAAACATATTGTGAATAATACTTAAATTATAAATATGATTGCACTTTACTTTAAGCAGTGAAGTTAATAATTTCTATTTCATTAACGAATGAATTTTCTTTAGTAAATCGATTTATAATTAACAAGGGTTAATGTGAGAAATTTTCTTTAAAAAGGGAATTAAAGAAACTAAATAGTTAATGAAATCATTAGCTAAGATTATCTGAACAATTAATTAATGTGATAAAAATTTTAACCATAAATTAGATTAATAAATTTAATGATAATAAATTATGGAACTACTAAGTATAATTACTTAATGATAGAAATTATGGAATTGATTTATTTAGCATAATTAATTGAGTTAATTTTATTTATTCAAAAATCTAAATTTCTTAAGTTAATTAATTAAGAATAATCACTTGATAATTTTGAAAATATAATTACTTATAGAAGTAATTAATAGATAATTAGTGAATGTAATCAATTTAATGATGATTTGAAATTTTAGTAAATTATTTGTTAATAAATTTAAAGGATTAATTAATAATGTGATTTATTAAGATTAACTTAATAATTTAAAGATTAATTGATTCATTAATTAAGAATGATAGTTAAAAATTAAGGGTTAACTAATAAATTGTGAAAGGGAATTTATTTCAGATAATTTGTAATTAAATTATGATAATTAACCCGGATTAATAATTGATACATCCGATTTAAATTAATTATTTGATTAATAAATTCAATTGTGAATGTTTGGACTTGGATGAATAATTGTTTTGTTTGATACCCCTGATATGTGATACTTTGTTTTGAGCAGTGTGGCTTATTTATCTGTAATTTATTATCTTTGAATCTGTGAATAGACGTTAAGCGTTATAGTTTATATCGCTTATCAACTACATTTTTGTATTCTGATCTGTAATGATTGTATGATGTTGCACTATTGTGTTAAACCCCTGGACCACACTTATACACACACCAATATGGATTTCACGAGGAAATCGATTAAGTCATAGATTTTTGAAATAGTTTTAAATTTGAATATTTGAATTCAAATGTTTTGGAAATGGATTGGGTTTAAAGTGAAAAGTTTTTGAAATGGAATTTCATAGATGAAATTTATTTTGAATAACTCGATAAAATATGAAGTTGAATAATTTGATTTGAACTTAAATTCAAGATTTGAAATTGAATTCTATGATTTAAAACTAGGGATTAAAAATGTTATACCAGTTATATATGGGTTAAACTATTTTAAAAGTATTGATTTGGGATGTGAATAGAATTCAAGGGATTTAACTCGTGTAAATATAATTGGATTTTTCTGAAACGAAAAGTGTTTGTTTTCAAACAATAAAAGCTTTCACATGAGAAATCAACGTTCAATTTATGTTTAAAAGAATTTCAAGTTTGAAAATGAAGAAAATTTCCAAGTTATGAAAATGATTTAAAAGCTATAAGTTGAATCTTTGATTTAAAGATTCAACAAGTTAATCGAATTTTGAAAGCTATGAGTTAAATCTTTGATTTAAAGATTTAATGAGTTAATCCAACTTGAATTGAAATTGTATTTGAAAGGCTATGAATGAATCTTTAGAAAAGATTTTTAAAAGCTATAAGTTGAATCTTTGATTTAAAGATTCAACAAGTTAATCGAATTTTGAAAGCTATGAGTTAAATCTTTGATTTAATAAGTTAATCCAATTGGAATGGAAATTGTTTTAAAGTCTATAAATTGATCTTTGTGAAATAAATCTTTTTTGTAATATAAAGATTTGAAATGGTAATTGGTTTAAACCATTTGAAAAATGTTTTGGGTTTTAAGTTGTGACTTAATTGAAATCCCAATATCCATATGTTTTAAAATACTGCGCTCACTGTTCGGTTTAGCCGGGAGAGGACCTTTGTGTCATATATCCCATTCCGAATATGTGATATGTCGTTATGGATAGCATTTGAAGACCGGTGCTGAAGGTCGGATATTTTTGAAAGCGAAAGGACAACTCGTCGAATGTCTTTGCATCGACTGGTCCCCGGTATAGAGACTCCATATGTGATGGGAAGTCCGAACGTGATTAGTGAATATCCGGATTGCAAGGACTTCTTTGTAAGTGCCTTCGGTTCTGTTCGAGCCCGGAACAGACTTGTATGGATAGTATGTCTGACATTACAAATTGAGATATAAAGCTGATTTCTTTCAAATACATTTCTGTTGGTGGCGGAGAATTTATTCTTTTAGCTTAACACCCTTCTCTGAGACGTACGAGCTCAGAGGTTATGTAGTTGAAGGTTATCAGCGATATATTTCCAATTTGGTAATGTGACATGCTGAGTGTTGCTGTGAAATGATCATTGTGTTGATCATTTGTGATAGGATCATTTGTTTGATCGTTTATCTTTGTGATCATTTCTACGATCATTTGTTGACCCAAAGCACAGCTTTTGAGCGTGGCTTTGTGGAAGAGACTTCGTCGAGCCTCACACCCCAGAATGGTCAAAACAGGAAAGATGCGGCAAGGTTATGAGGGGTAGATCCCTTTAGGGTATGTGCATTTCCTTCTGGAAAAGGGTGGTATCATGGTATGGAGCCCAGATACTAACTCATGTTGAAACACTTTATTTATGATTGTGCGATGTTGATTACGAGCGCTCGGATAAAGGTCCCAAAGGACCGGGGGATGGCATACTCGTGTCAATAGTTACCCAGTTAGGGGTAACCCGGCCTTGTGTTGGCAGAGATCCGGTTTGGTTCTCGGGGACGTCCTTCTAGAGGCGTTCTCATGTGGCAATGGGAAGTTCCTTGGCCTGACCATTTGTTGGAAATCCAAAGAAACAATACGAGACTTGTACGGTTTTAGTTGTAGAACCTTCCATGGAATGTGGCGGTAACCTGCTATTGAACATGGTAGCTATAGTAGGCATACGATAATGGTCGTATGTTGGCTAAGATTTATGTCTTTACTTTTGAAATGATTTTTACTACACTATGCACTAGTAGTAATATCAAATGTTTCTTTTTAATGCGTATCAAGCATCTTTGACTATCATAAGGAGTAATCTCCTCCGATTCTACGGTTGCATTGTGTGTGTGTGTGCGGGAGGCCTTATGGTAGTCTCATTTTTAAAAAGCATTGCGAATTGACTTTGAAAATCTTTTGTTGAATGTTTTAAAAGATAAACTGTTTTTGTTGCTCACACCAGTCCCACGACTGATCCGGAGTTTATTGTTTCTTTCCTAAACTTTGGGTGCTCATTATTTTCTACACGAGCAGTCTAGAGTTTGGGTTTTTCAGATAGTCAGTTGTAGTAGATTATCTAGAGTTAGTTCAGTATTTGGACCACACCAGTCTTGCTTAGCTTGGTGCATGGTTATTGGGAGTTCGAGCTATTGCTGGATTGGTTCTTGGAGATGGAGTTGCAGTTCTCGTAGTTCTCTTTTGAAGACTATCTTAGAGTTATATTGTTCCGCTGCTAGATGTCATCTATTTTCTTTTCCGCTGCTATTTATTGTATCATATCTCTGATGTATATCGATATCTACTGGATCATCTGTTGTATCAGATATCGTATCAAAGCTGTATATCAATGTATTATTCTTTTATTCCGCTGTGTTATTTACTTAATGTTGTTATAAGCTCCGGCGAATCAGATTTGAACGGTCGAATCTATGGCTTTCGAATACGATTTGAAGTATGGATGTCGATTTTCGAGCGCGAAAAATCCAGTTCGTTACATTTGGTATCGGAGCTAAGGTGAAACTTTAGCTCAGGAGTATAACACATTAAGTAACTCATTAGAGATAGGGTGAAGTATACCCTAGAAAATGAGTAATCCCTAAGATATCCATTTTAACGCCTCAGTAAATTCTCTTACTATTCACTGATAGTGAGTATGAGTGCAAGAAGATGATGAGATAGGGGACAGGAAAGTACAACTACAATTGGTCAATGCTCTGTAACAACAATGGAAACAATCTTTCTCTGTCAATCTCCTTTGATTCGTTTTCAAATTCTTTTGATTGCTTCATGACAGCTCCAGAAGTAGTTCGGTGCGTTGATGCTCTACGAATCGTTGTAGAAAATTCTTGCTTCGTATTTATCGGGTTCTTATCGGCTTTTCGATTTAAACCTTAATGAATATAAATTGGAAATTTTGAATAAATTGGAAATTTTAAATTGAGTTTAATTGATTAATAGAATATGAAGGCTAAATTGAATTATATCGATAAAACAATTTCGTTTAAAACCAAATTTGAAATTCTATTGAAATTTCTCGGGTTGATCGAAGTCCGAAGCGGGACAAATTGGTATATATTTTGAGGTATTCCGATTTGAGTTTGGAATCCATATCAAGTATTTGGAAGTTGTGGAAAATGAAAATCCATTAATCTATCTTTGTTGTTTTCGTGCCTGCGAATTTCGAGGACCATCCAAAATATACACATATCAATTCGAACAACCCAATATACACAAATTTGTCCAAATCACAATCGAGTGAATTCGAGCCCCATATTTGAAACCTGGAACACGCGAGAGCATCACCACTTAAACCTGGAAACCATCGTCGTTCTCAAAACCTCGATCACCGGAGTTCGTGAAATTTCGGCCACATGATCGCCAATGTCCCCTCTTCCATTACCCAAAGGCATGTAGCGCTCGGTCAATTAACGACAACGAACGAACCCAGAAACTAGCACGTGTAAAAACTAGGTTTCTGGAAAGAAACCACTCGCCGCCGCCGCCACATTGACCTTCCGACCAGCCCAATATTTTTCCTCGCATCTACGTTTGCTCCGCTACCACCCCATAGAGCCACGACCTCCCCGACCTCTTGGATCACCAGAAAACCCCAAAAGACCCATTCCAGTTCATACCAAAATTTCTCTCTCATCCTTCTACTAAAAATTATGATTTTTGTTTTAAAAATCATGTTTTCGTATATAGATTCACTTTACATAACTGAATTCTCAAATCAAGAAATTTGTTTTAAACTTATTTAAAGTTGTACTTAGCTTTCTTGATTTGCCAGAGATAATTAAGTAATTTCTTAACTCAAGTATAAATTTTAACTATCATTTGTGATGAAAGAAACCAGTTTTATTTGGAACTTAAGTTTATACAAAGATTAAAACAAAAGGTTTTGAATTTTAATCAAAACAAGAGCAATTGAAAGCTATAAACAGAGAGGATTCTGATGAAACATTATGCATACCCAACATCAGTATATACATAGCAGATTTCACTTATATTCACACATCATACAAGCAACAGATTCATATTTTTAAAATTCCAAGCAAGTGTTACTCACAAATTTTTGCAGAGAAATGAACAGAGCCTGTATTTGAACCAGGCTTTTGAAAATACAAGCTGAAAACCCTCCTTGATCTTTGGGTTGTATGTTGTTTAAGTTTAAGAAGTTGTTTTCAATATGAAATAATGTTTTTCTCTGGTTTTACTCAGCACTGATATGTATAAAGAAAAGAAGATGATAGGTAAGCTATTATTTTATACAATAGGCATGTCTGATAACATTGCTTTGGTGAACTAGAGGATATGGCAAGTACATATTGCTTTGTACAGGGATATATATTATTGTTTTGTACAACATGCATGGCTACATTACTTGTATTCCCTTTTCTCGGCTGATATTATGAAATGTTATAGTGTTCTAGAGGTAGTAGCATTGACTATCATATGTCTTGTTTATAGATATAAATATGTTTGCACTGTTTTATATTTAGCTGAGTAGTTGTGCTTTATATTTGTACTTTATTTTATCACTTTGTCTTCTTTTCTTTTACTTTGCTTTTAATAACTTAAATAAATTTCTATTTTATATAACATAACTTGCTTGATTTAATATACAAGCTCTTGTATTTGATTTGTTACCTTTTCTTTTGTTTTTATCTTTTATTTTGTTTTGTTATTTTGTTTAGTTTACTTTGTATTACAAATAATTTTCTATTTTAATTATGTTTGTATGCATACATTTGTTTGTAATTTATTTCATTTTAAATTCACAAATCCTAGCTTTCTTTAAAAATACATACATACATACATACATACATATATATATATATATATATATATATATATAAATCTGAAATAACCATTTCTATCTATAAAAATCCATTTGTATAAATATTATACTATTAATATTGTTTAAATACAACTCATTATTTAATTAAAACAATTTATAAAAGAAACTATCTTTATTTTGATAAATAACATATTTTTATTTGTTTGAATACTTTTATTTGCTCTTATTCTTGCATTTTAAATTTACTTCTATTTTTAGTTTAAATAATTATCATAAATTTTACTTTAAAAATTATTGTTTTATATTTCTCTATATATACACATATATTTTATATAACTCAAATTATCATCATTTATAAATTTTTAAATCAATTTATTTATTTATTTTTATACTTGTGTCCAAGTATATTATTTATTTTTCCAAAATCATTTATTTAAGAATTTATTTAAAATCCAATATATACATATATATTCTCATATATACAAATTTTCAAATCCATATGACTTTACATATCTTCTATTTGAATCGGGGAAACTCGCTTCCATTTAAAATTAATTTTATAAATTTTTTATTCAAAATTTCATTTAATTATCAATTTAAATTAAATTAAAATCTAGGGTCGTTACAAACTTCCCCACTTAAAAGAATTTCGTCCTCGAAATTCGCAGGCACGAAAACAACACAGAGATAGACTCAAATATAGAGAAATATCTTTTCAAATCAAGATGGATATCAATTCTGCATTTGGCTCACCAAATCAGAACATCAATAATAGATTCAAGAAATTATAATAAAATTTTAATTTTTGGTTTTAAACAAAATTATTTTATCGATACAATTCTAATTATTCTTCATATTCTATTAATCAAGTTAACTCAATTTAAAATTTCCAATTTATTCAAAATTTTCATTCTAAATTTCAAATTCATTAAAGTTTAAAATCAAAACTGATAGGAAACCAATGAAGATACGAAATAAAAATTTCCTACAACGATTCGTAGAGCCACCATCACACCGAAACTTCTTTCTGGAGCTGTCGCGAAGTAAATCAAAAGAATTTAGAAACGAATCAAAGAAATTTGATAAGAAAGATTGTTTCCACTGTTGTTGCAGAGTATTGACCAATTATAGTCGTATTTCCCTGTCCCCTATCTCATTCTCTTTTTGCACTTATACTCACTATCAGTGGATAGTAAGAGAATTTACTGAGGCATTCAAACGGATATCTTAAGGATCTCTCATTCTAGGATTTACTTCACCCTATCTCTAATGAGCTACTTAATGTGTTACACTCCTGAGCTAAAGTTCAACCCTTAGCTCTGATACCAAATGTGACGACTCGGATTTTGCCCGCTCGAAAATCGACATCCATACCTCAAATCGTATTCGAATGCCATAGATTCGACCGTTCAAATCCGGTTCGCCGGAGCTTATAACAATCATTAAGTATATAACACAGCGGAATAAAAGAATAATACATTGATATACAGCTTTGATACAATATCTGCTACAACAGATAATCCAATAGATATCAATATACATCAGAGATATGCTACAATAAAATAGCAGCGGAAAAGAAAACGATAGATAACATCTAGCATACGGAACAAATAACTCTAAATATAGTCTTCAAGGAAGAACTCCAAAAAAAATAACTGTAACTCCATTTCCAAGAATCAATCCAGCAATAGCTCGAACTCCCAATAACGATGCACCAAGACGAGCAAGACTGGTGCGATCCAAAGACTGAACTAACTCCAGATAATCCACTATATCTAACTATCTGTAAAACCCAACTCTAGACTGCTCGTGTAGAAAATAATGAGCACCCAGAGTTTAGGAAAGAAACAATAAACTCCGGATCAGTCGTGGGACTGGTGTGAGCAACAAAAACAGTTTATCTTTTAAAACATTCAACAAAAGTTTTTTAAAGTCAATTCGCAATGCTTTTGAAAAATGAGACTACCATAAGGCCTCCCGCACACACACACAATGCAAACGCAGAATCGGAGGAGATTTCTCCTTATGATAGTCAAAGATGCTTGATACGCATTAAAAAGAACATTTGATATTATTACTAGTGCATAGTGTAGTGAAAATCATTTCGAAAGTAAAGATATAAATCTTAGCCAACATAGACATTTCGAACTATGCCTACTATAGCTACCATCCAAACAGTGTTGCGACACCATAAGTGAATGATAGGTTCTACAACTAATACCGTACAAGTTTCGTATTGTTTCTTTGGATTTCCAACAAATGGTCAGGCCAAGGAACTTCCCATTGCCACATGAGAATGCCTCTGGAAAGACATCCCCGAGAACCAAACCGGAACTCTGCCAACACAAGGCCGGGTTACCCCTAACTGGGTAACTACTGACACGAGCACGCCATTCCCCGATCGTAAACGACCTTTCTCACGGGATCCCGAAAACCAACAACCACAAAGTAATAAATTCGTAGTAACCACATAGGTTAAATATCTGGGCTCCATACCACGATACCACCTCTATCAAGAAGGAAATGTACATACCCTAAAGGGTGCTAACCCTCATAACCTTGCCGCATCTTTCCTGTTTTGACCATTTCCGGGGTGTGAGGCTCGACGAAGTCACGTCCACAAAAACATACTTTATACAAAAGCCATGCTTTGGGTCAACAAATGATCAACACAATGATCACTAAGATAGACGATCAAATAAATGATCCTATCATAATAATCAACACAATGATCATTTCAGCATCACTCAGCATATCACATTACCAAATTGGGAATATATCGCTGATAACTTCAACTATATAACCTCTGAGCTCGTACGTCTCAGAGAAGGGTGTTAAGCTAAAAGAATAATTTCTCCGCCACCAACAGAAATATATTTGAAAGAAATCTGCTTTATATCTCAACTTGTAATGTCAGACATACAATCCATACAAGTCTGTTCCGGGCTCGAACAAAACCGAAGGCACTTACAAAGAAGTCCTTGCAACCCGGATATTCACAATCCCGATCGGATTTTCCCATCACTTAGGGAATCTCTATACCAGGAGCTACCCAGTGCAGAGACAATCGATAGGTCATCCTATCACTCTCGCAAATACCCGGTCTTCATCACCGGTCTTCAAATGCTATCCATAACGACATATCACATATTCGGAATGGGATATATGACACAAAGGTCCTTTCCCGGCTAAACCGAATAGTGAGCGAAATAGTTCAAAAACAAATGGATAATGGGATTTCAATTAAGTCACAACTTAATAATTCAAAACGTTTCTTCAAATGGCTTAACAAATTACCATTTTTAATCTTTAAACAAAAAGATTCATTTTCACAACCTTTAACGGTTTAAACAATTTTCACATTTTAATCTTTTAAACAAAAGATTCATTCACAGATTTTCCAAATCAATCTTCATTTCAATTTGATTAACTCGTTAAATCTTTAAATCACAGATTTAACTTATAGCCTTCAAAACAATTTCATTTCAATTTGATTAACTCGTTAAATCTTTAAATCAAAGATTTAACTTATAGCCTTCAAAACAATTTCATTTCAATTTGATTTAAACAAATCATCAATTTAAATCTGTCAAAAATAAACAGATTTAATTCATAGCTTTCAAAAAGAATTCATTCATAACTTAGGAAAATCATTTCTCTATTCAATCTTGAAATTCCCCTAATTAACTAGAATCTCAGTTCTTATCTAAAGGTGTTTATCATTTGAAAACAACCGTTTTTATTTTGGAAATCTGATTCATTTATACGAGTTGAAATCCTTGGGTTAAATTCAAATTCCCAAAACCATACCTTTAAAAGTGGTTTAATCCCTATATAACCAATATAACATCTTTAATCCCTAATTTCAAATCATAGAATTCAATTTCAAGTATTGAATTTAAATTTTAAATCAAATTATTTAAATTCCAAAATTTAATTAATTTGATTTAAAAACAATAAATTTTATTTTGAAATTCCATTCCAAAGCTTTTTACATTTATTCCGATTCCATTTCCAAAACATTTGAATTTAAAAATTCAAATTTAACTATTTCAAAAAAAAAAATCTGCGACTTAATCAATTTCCTCGTGAAATCCATATTTGTGTGTGTATGGTGTGGTCCATGGTTTAACACAATAGTGCAACATCATTTCAATCATCACAGATTCAAATACAACAATATATTCGATAAGCGATATAACTATAACGCTTATCTTTCATACACAGATTCGCAGATATATATATATATATCACAAATAATAAACTATACCACAGATCACAACACAAATCAGGATAATCATAAAGCATCATATATCAGGGATATCAACAATTCAACATCCAATTAAAATCCAAACATCCGTAAGTAGGATCAATTTAATCATCTGATAAATTTAAATCAGATTAAATTTCTATGAATAATTCTTTTCACATTTATTATTAAATAAATTTCAAGTAAATGATTCTCATTAACTATTCATAATTATTTAATTACTATTCTTAAGTAATTAAACTCAATTTAATTATTGTTAATTAACATTTAATTAACCTCTAAAATCATATATTCAATCACTGATTATTTAATTTATTAAGTTCTAAACTGTAACTTAATAAATCTTAATTACTTGATTAAATAAATAAATCAATTATCCACTTGAATTAACTTAATGAGTGCATATCATTTTACCTTTACTAATTCAAATTTAAAACATTTTCTAACTAATGTTTTAATTATCATCACAAAGCAAATTTAAACAATTTAAATATTAAAACTTCTTTGATTTCTAAATTAGGATTCAAATTATCTTTAAGATAAACATCATTTTAGTAATGATTTAATTATCATACTTAAACACATTTGAAAACATTTTGTTTCAAATTCACTTTTAAATTCCATTTCAAATTAAAAAGAATTTGAAATGGCTACAAATTTAACTTTACAATTTTAATTCATTTTAAATTCAAATTTTCTTCTCATACAATCAATTGCTTTTACATCATTAAAACGAATTGAATTTAAAGTTTATTCACGTCCAAACTAAATTCTAATTCAACTTGAATTCATGTTTACATTTTCATTTGAACTCAGTTTTTTTTTTCTCTTTTTTTTTTTTTTTTTTTACTTCGGTTTAAAATTAAAATTTGGTTTTAAAATTTCCAAACCAAAACAGCTTCAGGTTGAAAACCTGGAACAAAATCTGACCCGAGCCCAGACTTGATTTTCTTCGAGTCACTTACTCGATTACTCGAGTACCACTTCGGGTAAAAACCCACTGGAACACTGCTTCTACCCAAACAACATCACCATGTACAAGAAGATGCACCGTGCACTTGCACGCCTTCGTTCGCCACCTCCGGCCAACACCGCAGCCACCTAAACGTCATCATCGACTCCCCATATCAATTCAAACAACCCAATATACACAAATTTGTCCAAATCACAATCGAGTGAATTCGAGCCCCATATTTGAAACCTGGAACACTCGAGAGCATCACCACTTAAACCTGGAAACCATCGTCGTTCTCAAAACCTCGATCACCGGAGTTCGTGAAATTTCGGCCACATGATCGCCAATGTCCCCTCTTCCATTACCCAAAGGCGTGTAGCGCTCGGTCAATTAACGACAACGAACGAACCCAGAAACTAGCACGCGTAAAAACTAGGTTTCTGGAAAGAAACCACTCGCCGCCGCCGCCACGTTGACCTTCCGACCACCCCAATATTTTTCCTCGCATCTACGTTTGCTCCGCTACCACCCCAAAGAGCCACGACCTCCCCGACCTCTTGGATCACCAGAAAACCCCAAAAGACCCATTCCAGTTCATACCAAAATTTCTCTCTCATCCTTCTACTAAAAATTATGATTTTTGTTTTAAAAATCATGTTTTCGTATATAGATTCACTTTACATAACTGAATTCTCAAATCAAGAAATTTGTTTTAAACTTATTTAAAGTTGTACTTAGCTTTCTTGATTTGCCAGAGATAATTAAGTAATTTCTTAACTCAAGTATAAATTTTAACTATCATTTGTGATGAAAGAAACCAGTTTTATTTGGAACTTAAGTTTATACAAAGATTAAAACAAAAGGTTTTGAATTTTAATCAAAACAAGAGCAATTGAAAGCTATAAACAGAGAGGATTCTGATGAAACATTATGCATACCCAACATCAGTATATACATAGCAGATTTCACTTATATTCACACATCATACAAGCAACAGATTCATATTTTTAAAATTCCAAGCAAGTGTTACTCACAAATTTTTGCAGAGAAATGAACAGAGCCTGTATTTGAACCAGGCTTTTGAAAATACAAGCTGAAAACCCTCCTTGATCTTTGGGTTGTATGTTGTTTAAGTTTAAGAAGTTGTTTTCAATATGAAATAATGTTTTTCTCTGGTTTTACTCAGCACTGATATGTATAAAGAAAAGAAGATGATAGGTAAGCTATTATTTTATACAATAGGCATGTCTGATAACATTGCTTTGGTGAACTAGAGGATATGGCAAGTACATATTGCTTTGTACAGGGATATATATTATTGTTTTGTACAACATGCATGGCTACATTACTTGTATTCCCTTTTCTCGGCTGATATTATGAAATGTTATAGTGTTCTAGAGGTAGTAGCATTGACTATCATATGTCTTGTTTATAGATATAAATATGTTTGCACTGTTTTATATTTAGCTGAGTAGTTGTGCTTTATATTTGTACTTTATTTTATCACTTTGTCTTCTTTCTTTTACTTTGCTTTTAATAACTTAAATAAATTTCTATTTTATATAACATAACTTGCTTGATTTAATATACAAGCTCTTGTATTTGATTTGTTACCTTTTCTTTTGTTTTTATCTTTTATTTTGTTTTGTTATTTTGTTTAGTTTACTTTGTATTACAAATAATTTTCTATTTTAATTATGTTTGTATGCATACATTTGTTTGTAATTTATTTCATTTTAAATTCACAAATCCTAGCTTTCTTTAAAAATACATACATATATATATAAATCTGAAATAACCATTTCTATCTATAAAAATCCATTTGTATAAATATTATACTATTAATATTGTTTAAATACAACTCATTATTTAATTAAAACAATTTATAAAAGAAACTATCTTTATTTTGATAAATAACATATTTTTATTTGTTTGAATACTTTTATTTGCTCTTATTCTTGTATTTTAAATTTACTTCTATTTTTAGTTTAAATAATTATCATAAATTTTACTTTAAAAATTATTGTTTTATATTTCTCTATATATACACATATATTTTATATAACTCAAATTATCATCATTTATAAATTTTTAAATCAATTTATTTATTTATTTTTATACTTGTGTCCAAAGTATATTATTTATTTTTCCAAAATCATTTATTTAAGAATTTATTTAAAATCCAATATATACATATATATTCTCATATATACAAATTTTCAAATCCATATGACTTTACATATCTTCTATTTGAATCGGGGAAACTCGCTTCCATTTAAAATTAATTTCATAAATTTTTTATTCAAAATTTCATTTAATTATCAATTTAAATTAAATTAAAATCTAGGGTCGTTACATCTGGTAACATCAAAACAAGACTATCAGCCCCCAAATAAAAGTATATTTTTGATAAAGGTACAAAGGAAGTTATGGCCTACCTGTAACAAATATAATTCTCCTCTAGCCCTCCTTTATATATCAACTTATTTAACTTCAGTCCAATCAAAACTAAGAAAAATATGAAGCAAGCATCACTTTAAAATCTGAAACAAAACTTCAACTAAAACAAACCTCAAATCAAATGCAAGCCAGAGGATCAAAAGAAGACTAAATAATATCAAGCTCTGTTCATTTCTAAACCAAGTGAGTAACCTATTCTTTTTAGATACTTTTAAAATATAAAATTGTTGCTTATATATATATATATATATATATATATATATATATATATATATATATATATAGGTATATCTATGAGTAACTTCATATTTTAAATTAACCTAAGTTTTAATCTAGTTGCCTGATGAATATTAGAGATTTGGTTTGTGTGAAAATTATATGCATTGCACTGAATTTTGGTGAGATGAAGCCTGCATGCTGTTATCTGGATATACCTCTGTTTATGGATTTTAAAACTCTGGGATAATTCAAAAATCATTACATCTTAATCTATTGATTGTTTGGACAAAGCATATAAACAAAAGATGTTTGGTTGAGTATAAAGTAGATTTTAAAATTTAATTCATGTTAAATAAAGTTGGTCTGCTTTGGGAAAAACTCAAGAACGGTACAAAGTTAGTACAAGTGACATTTTCAAACATCTTGGATTATAGATTCAAGTTTACAAACTGATTTCTTAATCAAAATTAGGATTTTTAAAGCTTAAATCGAAATTTTCAGATGTGTGATGAGAGAGCAGTTCCTAGTTGAACTAAAATTGCTTTTTAACAAATTCCCAGTGATCGAGCGATTTTAAAATGTTGAAATTTTGTCTGAAGCTTGCTTGATCTTCGTAGAATCCAGGAAAAATGGATAAAAAATTATCGATTGCATGAATTTTTGGGTTGAATCGAAAATAGGGTTTAGCATAGGGTTTTGAGTCGCGTTCGAAATTGCATGACTGGAAATTATGTAGTGGACCGAGTGCAGTTGGATTTTTGGAGATGGTGGATGGGTCGTAGGTGAAGCTGCGGCCGGAGTTTGGTGGCGAACGGTGGTAGGAGCGACGAACAGTAGGCGTTGACAGGGATGGGGTCGTATGGGTTCGAATGTTCCAGGTTTTGCTTTTCTCACGATTTTGCGTTCGATTCGAACTGGAGTGATTAGAATGGTCGTGGGCTGATCTGGGGATGGCCTTCGACTTGCTCGAAGCATGGGTGACGACCGGAAGTGGCGAACGATGCCGTGCACGTGCACGGTGGCGCAGTTATTTCACAGGAGTCACGCGATGACTTGACTCGAGTGATACTCGAGAATTTTGGATGGTTGCTTCGATTTGATTCCGGTGCGCGCGTGAATTTTTATTGATACTGCAGTTTTAATTTTTTTTTTAAGTTAAGCTTGTACAAAAAAAAAGAAGAGAAGTGAGAAAGGAGGGAACTCGGGAAAATAGGTAAATCACTCGGGTCTTAACTCGAGTTACCAAAGTTTTTGCTCAGGTATAGTTTTTGTTAAACTTGAAAATTTTAAAGTTATAACAGCTTTTGTTTAAATACAAAATTAAGTTTATTTATGGCAAAGTAATTAAGTGAAAGGGAATTTGAAACAGTGTTTCAAACATATTGTGAATAATACTTAAATTATAAATATGATTGCACTTTACTTTAAGCAGTGAAGTTAATAATTTCTATTTCATTAACGAATGAATTTTCTTTAGTAAATCGATTTATAACGAATGATCCCTCTCTTGCTCTTCGTTTCCGCCCCTTTTTTGGTCTCCGTGGGAGTGGTTCTTTGGATTCTACCCGGGTTGGTGAGGGTAATGGAGATTCTTCCTCTGCGGAGGAGAACTAGTCTAGTTATTTATCTCTGTAGCTGTGACATGTCTGTCACACTCCTGTACTGTACTTTTATTCTTCCTATCATAGTAGCTGAGGTGCCTCTACCTTACTCCTATACCTCAACTTTATTATGTTCGTAATAAAAGTGGTCGGTCCACTATAAAACCGTCGGCCTTGCCAAAAAAATAAGGGTTAATGTGAGAAATTTTCTTTAAAAAGGGAATTAAAGAAACTAAATAGTTAATGAAATCATTAGCTAAGATTATCTGAACAATTAATTAATGTGATAAAATTTTTAACCATAAATTAGATTAATAAATTTAATGATAATAAATTATGGAACTACTAAGTATAATTACTTAATGATAGAAATTATGGAATTGATTTATTTAGCATAATTAATTGAGATAATTTGATTTATTCAAAAATCTAAATTTCTTAAGTTGATTAATTCAGAATAATCACTTGATAATTTTGAAAATATAATTACTTATAGAAGTAATTAATAGATAATTAATGAATGTAATCAATTAAATGATGATTTGAAATTTTAGTAAATTATTTGTTAATAAATTTGAAGGATTAATTAATAATGTGATTTATTAAGATTAACTTAATAATTTAAAGATTAATTGATTCATTAATTAAGAATGATAGTTAAAAATTAAGGGTTAACTAATAAATTGTGGAAGGGAATTTATTTCAGATAATTTGTAATTAAATTATGATAATTAACCCGGATTAATAATTGATACATCCGATTTAAATTAATTATTTGATTAATAAATTCAATTGTGAATGTTTGGACTTGGCTGAATAATTGTATTGTTTGATACCCCTGATATGTGATACTTTGTTTTGAGCTGTGTGACTTATTTATCTATAATTTATTATCTGTGAATCTGTGAATAGACGATAAGCGTTATAGTTTATATCGCTTATCAACTACATTTCTGTATTCTGATCTGTGATGATTGTATGATGTTGCACTATTGTGTTAAACCCCTGGACCACACTTATACACACACCAATATGGATTTCACGAGGAAATCGATTAAGCCACAGATTTTTGAAATAGTTTTAAATTTGAATATTTGAATTCAAATGTTTTGGAAATGGACTGGGTTTAAAGTGAAAAGTTTTTGAAATGGAATTTCATAGATGAAATTTATTTTGAATAACTCGATAAAATATGTAACGACCCAGAAATTTTAGAAATTAAAATTTGAATATTTAATTTATTTTAAATATTAATAAGTGAATTTATAAGTCAAATAAATTTTTATTTGAATTATTGGATTTATTTGAATAATTAAATCGATAATTTAATACGTTAAATTATGGAAATAATTGAAAATTAAGTTAAATATGATTGAAAATGATTTGTAAAATTTTATTTTATCATATGGAAGTTAGAAGGATATTTTAGAACTTTTAAAATCGAATTAAAAGTTAATTTGTGAAAATTGAATATTTTAATATTTAAATCGACTAGTGAAAATAGTCAATTTTTGAACAGTCTCAGAATTGAACGAAACTAGTTCCATTGGATCCGTAATAGTTAGTTATTATCGGATTTCAAATTTCGTATCAATCGGAGTTATCGTTTGAGCGTGGCAGCTCGAAACGCATCGATTTATTTTTAATTTAAATTTGACGAGCTAAAATAGCCATTTTTCAAAAAGTCTCGGATTTCGACGAAACCAGTTTCATCGGATCCGTAATGTGATATTATTGTAAGGTTTCAAATTTCAAGTCAATTGGATTTACCGTTTGTCCGGTACAAATTAAAACGCCTAGAAAATCGCTTAAATCGGTTTAATTCAAATTGAGCGTTTACAGCCATAACTCGCACATACTTCCGAATTAGCTTCCGAAACCTGTTCCATTGCGTCCGGAACGCGGGATAAACCCTAGGTACGTCAGTTTCGGCGCGTAAATCGGAGTTCGGAATTTCCGGATGAATAGTGTCGAACGAAACTCTATAAATACACCACCACTCTTCATAATTTGATAAAAAAATAAACAAAACCCTAATTTTCAACCCTAGCCGCCACCTCCCTGATGAATGGCCAGAAAACACCCACATTCATTCATTAATCTCTCTCAATCCGTAAAGAATTAGCCAAAGTGTTCAACACGAAAGTCGAAGAGCTCGACGAGAGCTTCGATTCCATACGGTGATGATCGGAAATGGTGCAACGGAGAGGGAGCTATGGGGGACCGAACCTGCAGATTTTCGCACGCATTCCAAGGCTCTACAGGTGGCCGAGCTTCAGGTGGGGGATGGTGGTGGTAGCTCTCGCGAAGAGCTTCGATTTGCAAGTGGTTTGATCGAATTTCGTCGAGAAATGAGCTTGCAAATCAAAACCCTAGTGCATGCTAATGGGTTTGGGTGGTGCGGCCTGGAGATGTTGTGAACGTGAGGAGGAAGAAGCAAAAAAGCACGGCCAGGATTTGATGAAGTGGGATCCTATGGCTCTAAATTGATGGAGGTTAAAAATAGTTAAAGTTATGTTGAATTGTTTATATAAAATTGTGTACAAACTTGTAAAATTCATAACTTTTTCATACGAGGTCGAAAACGCGCGAAACCAGTTGCGTTGGAATCGTATGGACGAGCACTACGCGATGGAGTTGGTTTGGAGTCGTCTGGAGTTAGTGAGAATTTTGGGTATATTCGAAATAAATCGCTAAAACGAAATTGAAATCAAGGTGAGAACTTCTCACTCAATCGAATAGGTTTCGATTTTATTTTAAATAGTTAGATTTAAAATATTTGAATGCATGTTTGAATGATAATTAATATCTATTGATTGTTAAAATAGACATTATACGCCGTTAGTAAGCGGATGTTATTTATTAAAAACATATACCGCGAATATTTCATAAACAGTGAAATTGGTATTATATATAATATCAATATATATATATATATTGGCATATGTATATATTGGAGTTGATTGATTTCCCGCATTTTTTGTTTAGCGGATGAGACCCTATTACGCCGTTATTAAGCGGATAATATTTAATAAGAACATGTACCGCGATAATTTCGTACTGGAGCGAAATTGGTATTGTGCTAATGTTTGTGGATGCAGGAAAACAGGTTGGAGGGATCCAACTGGATTCCTCAACAGTATTTATTAGATTTTCAGATATTTTGATATTTGATGGATTTTCATATTGATATATGGATATCGTTGTTGTCGTGATTGACTATTTGGTGTGTAGCATCATTGGACCAAATTTGGAATTTTAAAATGATTTTAAAGTGATTTTTGAAAATATAAAATATTTTTGGAATTGATTCATTTTAAATAAATAAACGTTATAATTTTTAAAGTTATAAAAAAAAATTATGATTTTTGAGAAATATAGTTAAAAACTGATTTTTGAGAATATGATGCTAATGTTTTTATAAAATAGTTTAAATTGGATTTTTGAACATATTATAAAAGTTTAAATATAGGATTTATAAAATTTGATTATTTTATAAATCAAGAGAATGGTGAAATAATAAAGGAAATTAAAGACGTTTTAAAGAATAATATAAATTGAATTATATTAAGAGATTTATAAATGGATATTTATAAATTGAGATATTGAAATTATAAAACGAGTTTTTATAAATGTTTGAATGAAGTGAAAATGAATTTCATAATTGAATGGAATTTATAGAATTTTAAACAGTGAAGTTATAAATGGAATTTTATAAACAGCAGGTTTACAAAATTTATAAAGTTATTGAAAGAACGAATTTTGGATAAATAAACAATCTTATAAGTTATAAGATTTATAATTTGGGAAGTTAAAAAGAACGATTTTGTAAAATAATCGTTTTATAAGTATTTAACTTATAATATGAATGTTTAGTTCATAAATTAAGTTATCAACTGGAATAGGTTAATAAAGGAATTTATAAAAAGGAAGTTTTTATAAATAAATAGAAATGGAATTTATAAACGTTGTTTTATAAATTCACAAACGACTTATTTTGATAAGTTAATTGTTATAACTTATTTAATGGAGTTATATTCACATTTTTGAATAATGAATAATCCTTTGAATTAAAATGTATAAAAGGATGAAATGTGTTAACGTAGTTTATTCACGTTTTTGAATAGTGAATAACACGTTAAAGAAATTGTTTAGAATGTGATATTTTGAATTGAATTAAAATGATCTAACGATGTTTTAAAATGTGTTGAGATTCGAAACCATAGATTTCAACATTTATTGTTGAAATAGACGTTTTCGAGAAATAAAAGGAAATGATGGACTATAACACTGTTGTAGTAAATGATTTCCGAAAGGAAATGTTTTGTATAGTATTGGGATTTATATATCTATTTTAAATTCGAATCCCTATACTAGTGAATTTGGGTTGTCGTAACGATGTTCTACGCAACATTCGTTTTGGCCCAAATAAATATGTTTATGAGAATGATTTCCTTAAAAGAATGAAATATACACTCAATTTCGATTGAAGTATAGTGAATATTTTCTAAGTGTTGAAAATAAATAAAATTCGTGAATTACTTATTTAATAAGTATGGAAATGTTTTCCAATATGAAGTGATATTTAGAATTGATCTTTTTGAAGATAAATTGAAATGAATGATCGAAATCGAATATTCATTGATATTTTGGAATTATAAATTCACTAAGGAATTTATAAAGGAAGTGGAAGTTGTTTAAAAAAATAAATATTGATTTATTTTTGAAGTATGAAATTATATATCTAGTGAAGATATTTTGGAAAATAAATAATTTGGAAAATTATTTGGAATCTGGTGATGTGTGCATATCCATTGATAGTTCAATAACCGACTATCAATATTTCCCTTTGAATGGGTATTTGATGTGATTTGATTGAATGTGAATGCTACACTTATTTTTGAATAAGCGCTCACTATTCGGGTTAACCGGGAAAGGACCATGGGGTCGTATAACCCATTCCGAATATGTGATACGTCGTTATGAATTGCATTGAAGATCGGTGTTGAAGACCCGGTATTTGCGAGAGCGATAGGATGACCTGTCGATTTACTCTGCACCGAGTTGCTCCGGTATAGAGTTCTCCATATGTGATGGTAAATCCGATCAGGATTGTGAATATCCGGATTGCAAGGACTTCTTTGTAAGTGCCTTCGGTTTTGTTCGAGCCCGGAACAGACTTGTATGGATTGTGTGTCTGACATTACAAGTTGAGATATAAAGCCGATTTCTTTCAAAGATATTTCTGTTGGTGGCGAAGAATTTATTCTTTTAGCTTAACACCCTTCTCTGAGACGTACGAGCTCAGAGGTTATATAGTTGAAGTTATCAGCGATATATTCCCAATTTGGTAATGTGATATGCTGAGTGATGCTGTAAATGATCATTGTGTTGATTATTGTGATAGGATCGTTTATTTGATCGTCTATCTTAGTGATCATTGTGTTGATCATTTGTTGACCCAAAGCATGGCTTTTGTATAAAGTATGTTTTTGTGGACGTGACTTCGTCGAACCTCACACCCCGGAAATGGTCAAAACAGGAAAGATGCGGCAAGGTTATGAGGGGTAGCACCCTTTAGGGTATGTACATTTCCTTCTGGATAGAGGTTGTATCATGGTATGGAGCCCAGATATTTAACCTATGTAGTTACTACGAATTTATTACTTTGTGGTTGTTGGTTTTCGGGATCCCGTGAGAAAGGTCGTTTACGATCGGGGAATGGCGTGCTCGTGTCAGTAGTTACCCAGTTAGGGGTAACCCGGCCTTGTGTTGGCAGAGTTCCGGTTTGGTTCTCGGGGATGTCTTTCCAGAGGCATTCTCATGTGGCAATGGGAAGTTCCTTGGCCTGACCATTTGTTGGAAATCCAAAGAAACAATACGAAACTTGTACGGTTTTAGTTGTATAACCTGCTATGGAATGTGGCGGTAACCTGCTATTGAACATAGTTAGCTATAGTAGGCATACGATAATGGTCGTATGTTGGCTAAGATTTATATTCTACTTTCGAAATGAATTTTTCCTACACTATGCACTAATAATAATATCAAATGTTATTTTAAATGCGTATCAAGCATCTTTGACTATCATAAGGAGAAATCTCCTCCGATTCTGCGTTTGCATGTGTGTGTGTGCGGGAGGCCTTATGGTAGTCTCATTTTTAAAAGCATTGCGAATTGAAAATAAAAATATCTCTCTATTTTGATTTTTAAGATAAATAAACTGTTTTGAGTTCTCACACCAGTCACATGACTGACTTGGAGTTTATTGTTTTCCTTCCTAAACTCTGGGTGCCCACCAATTTCCACACGGGCAGTTAAGAGTTAAGGTTTATCAGGATATTCTGGATATTCTGGAGTTGCTGGAGGCAAGCTGGATGGCATGGCGTATTACTAGCTATATAGTATTTCTTTTTCCGCTGCACTGTTTGATGTTGTATATTGTTGTACACTCTGATGATATGATGTAATGAAATGTAATGTAATAACTGATATAGTTCTTTGTTTAAAGATTATTCATTTATTATTATATGTTGTTCCGCTGCGAATTGTTGGAATCTGATGTTGTTGTGTTGTGTTCTGTTTCTGTTCCGTTGTTTTTAAAATTCCGTCCTATTTTCTTCTGTTTATCTTTTTCTTCTATTTCTTCTATTTTTAAAATTTTCTGTCTTCTCTCCTCCCTAATTTCTATCTATTTCTATTTTCTATTTTGTTCTATTCTCTATTTTCTCTATTTTCTCTTTTCCGTTCTATTTTCTAATTTTCTTTTGTCTTTTCTCTCTTTTAAAATTTTCCCTATTTTCTATCTTCTTATCGTCTCTTTCTATCTTTTTCTTTTCTTAAATTCTTTTTTAAAAAAAAACCCATAACTATTCGGTTTTTCGGCAACGAAAATCATCGAAGCGTTACAAAATATGAAGTTGAATAATTTGATTTGAACTTAAATTCAAGATTTGAAATTGAATTCTATGATTTAAAACTAAGGATTAAAAATGTTATACCAGTAATATATGGGTTAAACTATTTTAAAAGTATTGATTTGGGATGTGAATAGAATTCAAGGGCTTTAACTCGTGTAAATATAATTGGATTTTTCTGAAACGAAAACTGTTTGTTTTCAAACAATAAAAGCTTTCACATGAGAAATGAACATTCAATTTGTGTTTAAAAGAATTTCAAGTTTGAAAATGAAGAAAATTTCCAAGTTATGAAAACGATTTAAAAGCTATAAGTTGAATCTTTGATTTAAAGATTCAACAAGTTAATCGAATTTTGAAAGCTATGAGTTAAATCTTTGATTTAAAAATTTAATGAGTTAATCCAACTTGAATTGAAATTGTATTTGAAAGGCTATGAATGAATCTTTGGAAATGATTTTTAAAAGCTATAAGTTGAGTCTTTGATTTAAAGATTAAACAAGTTAATCGAATTTTGAAAGCTATGTGTTAAATCTTTGATTTAATAAGTTAATCCAATTGGAATGGAAATTGTTTTAAAGTCTATAAATTGATCTTTGTGAAATAAATATTTTTTGTAATATAAAGATTTGAAATGGTAATTGGTTTAAACCATTTGAAGAAAAGTTTTGGGTTTTAAGTTGTGACTTAATTGAAATCCCAATATCCATATGTTTTAAAATACTGCGCTCACTGTTCGGTTTAGCCGGGAGAGGACCTTTGTGTCATATATCCCATTCCGAATATGTGATATGTCGTTGTGGATAGCATTTGAAGACCGGTGTTGAAGACAGGATATTTTTGAAAGCGAAAGGACAACTCGTCGAATGTCTTTGCATCGACTGATCCCCGGTATAGAGACTCCATATGTGATGGGAAGTCCGAACGTGATTAGTGAATATCCGGATTGCAAGGACTTCTTTGTAAGTGCCTTCGGTTCTGTTCGAGACCAGAACAGACTTGTATGGATAGTATGTTTGACATTACAAATTGAGATATAAAGCTGATTTCTTTCAAATACATTTCTGTTGGTGGCGGAGAATTTATTCTTTTAGCTTAACACCCTTCTCTGAGACGTACGAGCTCAGAGGTTATGTAGTTGAAGGTTATCAGCGATATATTCCCAATTTGGTAATGTGACATGCTGAGTGTTGCTGTGAAATGATGATTATGTTGATCATTTGTGATAGGATCATTTGTTTGATCGTTTATTTTGTGATCATTTCTATGATCATTTGTTGACCCAAAGTACAGCTTTTGAGCGTAGCTTTGTGGACGAGACTTCGTCGAGCCTCACACCCTGGAATGGTCAAAACAGGAAAGATGCGGCAAGGTTATGAGGGGTAGCTCCCTTTAGGGTATGTGCATTTCCTTCCGGAAAAGGGTGGTATCATGGTATGGAGCCCAGATACTTACTCATGTTGAAACACTTTATTTATGTTTGTGTGATGTTGATTACGAGTGCTCGGATAAAGGTCCCAAAGGACCGGGGGATGGCATACTCGTGTCAGTAGTTACCCAGTTAGGGGTAACCCGGCCTTGTGTTGGCAGAGATCCGGTTTGGTTCTCGGGGACGTCCTTACAGAGGCGTTCTCATGTGGCAATGGGAAGTTCCTTGGCCTGACCATTTGTTGGAAATCCAAAGAAACAATATGAGACTTGTACGGTTTTAGTTGTAGAACCTGCCATGGAATGTGGCGGTAAACTGCTATTGAACATGGTAGCTATAGTAGGCATACGATAATGGTCGTATGTTGGCTAATATTTATATCTTTGCTTTTGAAATGATTTTTACTACACTATGCACTAGTAATAATATCAAATGTTTCTTTTTAATGTGTATCAAGCATCTTTGACTATCATAAGGAGAAATCTCCTCCGATTCTGCGTTTGCATTGTGTGTGTGTGCGGGAGGCCTTATGGTAGTCTCATTTTTAAAAAGCATTGCGAATTGACTTTGAAAATCTTTTGTTGAATGTTTTAAAAGATAAACTGTTTTTTTTGCTCACACCAGTCCCACGATTGATCCGGAGTTTATTGTTTCTTTCCTAAACTTTGGGTGCTCATTATTTTCTACACGAGCAGTCTAGAGTTTGGGTTTTTCAGTGAAACGACCCGACTTCCTACCTCCAGGAAATCGCATCATTTGAAGAAAGAAAGGGATAGAAGAAGAAAAGAAAGAGAAAGAAGAACACAACAACATCAGAGAACTCACAGCGGAACGAATAAAATATAATAATTAACATAAAATATTACATAGTATCAGATTACATCAGAGTTACATAATTATACAACACATATTAGACAGTTATAAACATCTGTCTAATTCATACAACTCAAGTACAACAGAAGAAACAGATACTAAACACAGCGGAACCAATATATCTACACGTCGAAGCCTCCTGCTCCATTACTCCTCCAGAATTCGTCAAGCTAACCTGAATCACTTGACTACTCATACATAATATGAGTACCCAAGAGTTTAATAAAACAGAAAATAAACACTCGGGTCAGACAGGGGTCTGGTGTGAGTAAACGGTTTAAAATTGCTTAACTTTAGAAAAACCTTTAGAAAGAAAAGGTATCACGTAAGACTTCCCACACATAAACATGGAAAAGTTTTTACCTTACGCTAACCAAAACATTTGATAGGAAATCCAGTGATATTATAATAGTGTCTAGGGTTTTCAAGTAAATAAGAAATAGCCGAAATTGTTACATTCATTAAATTCCAGCTACTAGCCACAAAAGTGGGTAATACAAACAAAACCGTAGGGTCTCGTAGGGAAAATGGGTTTCCAACAATGGCAGGGCTACTGGGGTACCGCCCGTCACAGTACGTGGCCTAGATCACCGTACCGAGGATTACTCCCTTCATCCCCTGCAACACAAGACCGGACCCATCCCTTACTGGATAGTTCCGAACAAGACAACCCCGGCGGTTGTCCGGATCAACCGCCCCACACAGCCGAATATAAAGGGACCTCTAGACAGGGGTAAATCTTGCTCTCCAGTGGGAGCTACCCACGAAGCCTTGCTGCACCTCCCCTGTTTTAGCCATTCCCGGTTGATGAGGCTTGAGGCTGCGATTACCTTTATAGAACACATCTATCTTAGAATGCTCATCGTCCGCCTGACGATGTGCTGAAAGCATTCAATCCATACAAGTTCGTTCCGGGTTCGAACGAAACCGAAGGCACTATCTCGTTGCACTCATATTGGAATCACCCTCAGAGTCAACGACCATAGCCCTTGCACTCTGATTCGCCATCTCGAATCTATAAGCACTATTTCGTCAAACTCATTACGGAATCACCCACAGAGTTATACTGACGTATAGCCCTTACACCTCGAGTCTTCACTTGCTCCACTTGGATTAACGACCTAACGTTTAATTGGAATCGATGTGGTTTTCGGATTCCAAATATGGAAACCCGATCCCGGTCTCATCGAAACCAAACGCCATTTTAATGTCCAAGTTGTACTTAAGGGATTTAAACAGTTTTAAAACTTATATACAGGATGATATATAACAGGTAGATGAATAACATTATCACAATAGATAATTCATATCAACATTCATCTCATAAAGCAGCATATCACATATATCATAAACATCCAAATCATCCATTATCAACCAAACACCCAATATCAATCATCAATATCATCCAACATCCAATATCAATCATTCAATATCAACCAATCATCCAAAGCAGAATTGATTAACTGTTAATCAATTTAATTAACCTCTAATTAAATTAATTACTATCCTTTAACCACTTGGATTATCTTAATCCTACTTCATTGATTTATCACAAATCAAATTCATTTATCATTCCTTAATGATCTTCTTAAATTAATCTCCCTAGATTAATTATCCTGTAGTCATATTCAAGTAATTATCCATAACCATATTCAGTAATTAACCTTTAATTACTATCATTAATTAAAATAATTAATGATCCTTCATTGATTAATTAACTATAATTAATTACATTAATCCTTAATTAATTACAATTAATTAATCATACTTAAATTAATTACATAAATTAATTACTTCATTAATTATATTAATTAATAATCTTTATTAATTAATAATCCTTTAATTAATTAAATAATTAATTTGTAATTAATCATCTCATTATCCATAAACAGTAATTAACAATCTGTAATTACTTATCTTAATTAATTAACTTCTTAATTAATTAACTTCTAATTTAATTATATTAATTCTTGATTAATTAATCCAATTAATTAATCCTGGTTTCTTTATTAAGTAATTATTAATCAATAATTAATCCTTAATTAATTACCTTAATAGTTAATTACAATTTAAATTAATTACACTTAGTAATTAATCTTTATTTAACCTCATTTATTAATTAATTAATCACATTAATTAATTAACTTAAATAAATTAAGTAATTAACTCTTAATTACTTTTATTAATAAATCTTAATTACTTCCTTAATTAATTACTTAACAAATAATTAATTATATTATCAAATAATTCTTAATTCAATAATTAATTAATCGCTTCCTAATTAATTAACTTTAAAACAATTAAGTTAATAAATTCCATAATTGATAACATTAAGTGATCCCATTAATCATTTCCAATTAATTTCTACCATGAGTAACTTCTCTAATTACTTCCCTAAGTAATTAACGTTCTAATCACATTCAAAAATTAACCATTAATTACTTCATTAAGTAAACATACTTAATTAATTCATAATTAAGTGAAAATTAAATAAACGATTAACTAATTATTTAAAATAAATTAAATAATTAATTAATCAATTAATATCTAATATTAAAGAAAAATCTTTAATAAATTAAGAAAACCATAAATCTTAATCCAACTTAACTTATTAACAAATAAGTATTCTTAAGTTAATTTTCCAAATAAATTAACGTTATTTATTTCTATAATAAATTATTTGAATTAAATCAAGTTTTGACACTTAAACAAAGTATTCAATATAGATTTCCAAAATCACAATCACAACCTTATTTGAAAATAAGGGATTTAAAATCAAATTAAAATACTTTAATTAACCATTAAAACATCTCTATTTAAAATAAATTTTGAAAACTTTGTTATTAAAAGTATTACTTCAAATTTAAACTTAGGTTTAATAATTAAATTCAAATTCCATTTTAAAATAACAAAATTAATCCTTAGTTTCCTATATAAACTTATCTATAATTTAGTGTTGAATTTTTACATTGTTCCTCTCGAGTTTATCTTACAATCTAGTTATAACCTATAGGGTTAAAATTTCCAACTCAAAAACACAACACTACGAACAACAACAATCCAGAACTCGAGCAAGTCTCGGCAAAACACGAGACCCTCACCAAGCTAAACAAAAACCTAGCTGCTCCGAGTACATCGCGATAGATACGCGAGCAACTCTTCGAGAGAAAAAAAACCTTCTTCCCCAACGAACAAAACATCCTGATTCAATGCCGTGCACACGACAGTGCTCGTGCACCTAGCACGCCATCTCCGGCTAAATTACGTCGCCGCCACCATCGGAAACGATCACCCTATCGCGCACGATCCAATATTCAAACCCAGGTCCAAAAAAACTTACTCGAATTAACAATTGACGTAAAAGCTCGAAGGCTTCAGCTGCGTCAAAACAGAAAATCCTATCACCAACGCTTCATCTCGACGACGTTGAACTCGCCACCATCCTCATCAATTCGACACAACCACAGCCTCCTACTCCATCCTCGCGACACCCCCTCGGTTCTCCATTCGTGACGCAAAGGCCAAGCAAAAACAGCCGAACCCAACAGCCAAAATAACCCTAGTTTAACCAAATTCGATCAATTCAATCAATAGAAAAATTATTTTGTATTTTTCCCATAATCCTAGATCAGTAATCAAGCTTCAATCCAAATTACAGCTGCATCCAACACGTTGAGCATCAGAAATTTGTTAATTTGCCTAAAATGATCATCCCTAAATTCCCATTTGGATATTCATTTTAAAAATTTAAAATGTATGTTAAAATTCATCATTTTTAACAACAAATCCAACTATATATCCCAAATCAGAAATTGAGGATATCGAATTTTGACATGCAGCCAAGCTTCACTGTATAAACTTATTTTATCCATTATTTGTGAATTAAAAATCTCAGAAACCATTTTTAAAATTACCATAAATCAAAAACAAACAACTTTCATTTAACCATCTATGTCCAATATTAATGTTATAGGGAGATTGGAATTTTTGAATATAAATCTGGGTCTGGAAAGAACAGGTAACAGAGTATAACATATACATATACAGACCTATCATTCATGTATGCACCCATCCATAAATTCAATAATGTCAATACAAAATATTTCATGCAATCACCAGGATCAACTCACAAATTATCACATGCATTATAATCAAAACCAATTTAAACTGTTTTTAAAACATTTACTCACCTGATTTGACTTTGCAGAGTAGAGCAGAATTTAGTTCCAGGCTTTTGAACATTAAATTTGAAAAACTGTTTGATTTGCATGCATGCTCCAACTTGTTGATGTTGAAATTGTAGTTGAACTTCATTTAAATGCAGATTTGAATATTGCTTCAGATTGATGTTTTAAATTTCCTTTGATTTGCTTGCATTTGGAAATCCTCTGCATGCCTTCAAGAATCTTTGATTTGCAGGTTGTCATTTAATTTAGTTGCAGATTGAAGATTTGAGAAATGCAGTTTGGTTGCAAATTTTGAAAGGTTGCAGATTGAGTTGCAGGTTGAAGTAGAATTTTAGAAATGCAGGTTTCATTCTAAGTTTTCAGATTTGCCATTAAAAAATGAAAGAATGAAGAAAGAAAGTTTTTAAGAAAACTGATTTTTCTTCTTAATACATTTATTAAAAATTACAATGAAAACATTGCCACTTGTTATTTTAAACTTACATTTGTCATTCATTTATTTAATTGCCTTACAAATGTCTTCAACAAGTTAATATGTCTACACATATTTATTTATAAGATTTCATTTAGTTTTAAATATAAATATAAACTTACATATTAAATTTAGTTTATAAATAAATACTTATATGTATATAAATAAATTTTACTTTTAAAAGAAAATACCCTAAACTAATAATAATATAAATATAATCTTAAACATCCATTTTTAATGTAACATTTTAAAAGAGAACAAACAAAGCTTGTTTAAAGTCCTTTAAAACTATTCTATTTAAAAATTAATAACAATCTTACATTTGAAGCAATTAAATCAAACTAAATTATCCTTTGAAAATCTTATTGAATTTAAAACAAAACTTTTAAAATTGCAATATTCATTCTTACCTACATTATTGATAGATTAAATTAAATTTCAAAACAAATATCAAATTACAACATATGCTTACATATATTACAAATTGAAAATTCAACTTTTAATTTAAAACAAAAGATTTCCTATTCACAATATATATCAATTATATATATATTATAAACAGAATAATATTTAATTAGCTTTGGAAAACAAATCTTATCAATTTATTGCCAGATTAAAATTTATTAACCTTTTAAAAGATTAAATTAACCAATTTTAAATTAAAGTTACAAAGAAAATCATTAAACCAATTAAATTATTTACACAGATTATTAAATTCTTATTGCCCAAAATTCCGGGTCGTTACAATCCTTCCCCCTTAAAAGAATTTCGTCCCCGAAATTTAAAAGCAAAGTTAATTTAATAACCCAGCAAAGATTTTAATTTCAATTAACAAAGCATTCCTAACAACCAATTACTAACAACCAAAACAATCAATCACACAAACAAACTTAACTAATTATCCTGACATACGTCAGAATAAAACTCTAATACTATCTCGAGTTTCCCCAAGTAAAAAAATTTACCGGGAGACTCGCTCCACCAAAGCTAAACTAACAAGCTACACCATCTAAATCCAGAGCTCCACTCTTCTCTAGATCCATCAATCTGAACAGAATATCAGATTATACTCAAGCCCAGCACAACATCCAATTCCAACTGAATTGCAGATTCAACAATCCATCGATGAATCATACACGTACTCCCTCAGAGATACGTGAAATTCAATGAATTCCAGCTATCCAAACTGGCAATTCAATCTCATAGATAACAAATCTTATCTTATCAGAGCTCAGACAAGAAATCTCAAATGCCAAAGCACTACCCAACCAATCTTACTCAATGTCTGCTCTCTTAACCAGAGAAATCTAACAGCACTGAAGTCTCCAACTTCGAATACCAAACTCCTTATCTCATATCTGTATAACTCAACAGACAATTCTGGACTGCCAATCTCTTCCTGATCAGCTCAACCTATGCTGATACTTTCAGAAACAACTAGACCAAACCAAACTAGCTTCAGGATCCTATCCAACGGAAAATTCTTCCAAAATCCGTCGAAATCCAGTACACAATTTCTACTATTCAAGCAATAGCAACATAACTTATTCCTTCATTGCACAGCTGCTACCTCGCTTCCGCTGCACAACTCCGATTCTGAAATAGAGGAGAATACTGTTGATGAACACAAGTATAACTTATCCAATATACCGGAAACTTTGTTCATCAAATCCATATAATCTTGGTGACACATCCTACTCGGTCACACAACTTACTACAGAATCCAATTCAAAACAAGATCCAACCAAATCCAAATTCCACAAATAAATTCCTGAGCTGCTACACCAGTCTCTACTTCTCCAAGAGCCATCCTACAACCAGGCTAGCTACCAAAACAATATGGAACTCAATTCCAGATGTAGACAAACTTCTGATTAACTCAGCAGCTCCTACTTCCCCATGAGAATCCTCAGTCTCAAACAAAGAATGCTCAAGAAAATTCCAAACCAATCGCAAGTCACTTTTGCGATCCTACCTAATTCAAATTCCAAAGAAACTGTCCTCTCTTTACCAATTAGAACAGCTCTAAGCTTTTCCAAACAAGGTTAACTCTTCAAGATAACTTCCATCAACTGCTCGGGCTGCTAAAAGAAGAACCACAAAGATTTCTTGAACCATCCGAGAAACAATCAACTTTGCTGCTTCCAACTCTATCTCGATGATACTGCAAGGCTTAAAGACCTTCTCGTCAGCACACCAACACTTCGAGCTGAAACTACTACCACAGCTATCCAAAGACTCCAAATCCAAATGCTTCTCGAAAACCAAAACCATCTACATACCACTCAATTAACCTCTGAGATGGCAGACAACCCAAAAGAAACACCTCACTTTCCTTAAGATACGACAAATGAGACCATGTCGAAGCAAAGCAACTTATAGACCTTAGTCTCATATTCCATAACAGCCAACTTCCATACTGAAGATCCAGATAACTACTACACAGACGAGCCTTCCCTGAGGCAGGTAAAGACTGCTCCTCAACCACCTTTAAAACTACTTCAAGAGAAAACACCTTCTGAAAATATCCAAGGAGACTGCATCTCATCACGCAGTTATCAAGATATTATCACTTACTCTGCACTTCCATCAAATCCAAACTCAAGAATAATTCGCTCGCCCGAGCGAAATCCAAACTTACATATCAAAGATACATTCCGAATCTTCAAAAGATTCCCTTCGGATATCAGAGAAACTCTCTCACTCCAAACAACAAATCTCACTCGAGACGGTATTAGATTTACAGTCTCGTCAAAACTTCCAACCTCAACATAAGGAACTCATCCTTGAGTGGTAGTCGTGTTACACACAAACACCACTACTCCACTATCTACCTCTATAACTTATGTTGGAAAATCCGAACAGATAACCCAACCGATCAGGTAGATATAAATATATATATAGTTATATATAAAAATTACAAATACGCTCTCTCAAGAAAGACACCACTACAGAGCCTAGGTATTCACTCAACCTAACGCTCCCTAAAGAAAAACACACTTCAGAGCCTAGGTATTCACTCAACCTACAGCTCTGATACCAACTGAAACGACCCGACTTCCTACCTCCAGGAAATCGCATCATTTGAAGAAAGAAAGGGATAGAAGAAGAAAAGAAAGAGAAAGAAGAACACAACAACATCAGAGAACTCACAGCGGAACGAATAAAATATAATAATTAACATAAAATATTACATAGTATCAGATTACATCAGAGTTACATAATTATACAACACATATTAGACAGTTATAAACATCTGTCTAATTCATACAACTCAAGTACAACAGAAGAAACAGATACTAAACACAGCGGAACCAATATATCTACACGTCGAAGCCTCCTGCTCCATTACTCCTCCAGAATTTGTCAAGCTAACCTGAATCACTTGACTACTCATACATAATATGAGTACCCAAGAGTTTAATAAAACAGAAAATAAACACTCGGGTCAGACAGGGGTCTGGTGTGAGTAAACGGTTTAAAATTGCTTAACTTTAGAAAAACCTTTAGAAAGAAAAGGTATCACGTAAGACTTCCCACACATAAACATGGAAAAGTTTTTACCTTACGCTAACCAAAACATTTGATAGGAAATCCAGTGATATTATAATAGTGTCTAGGGTTTTCAAGTAAATAAGAAATAGCCGAAATTGTTACATTCATTAAATTCCAGCTACTAGCCACAAAAGTGGGTAATACAAACAAAACCGTAGGGTCTCGTAGGGAAAATGGGTTTCCAACAATGGCAGGGCTACTGGGGTACCGCCCGTCACAGTACGTGGCCTAGATCACCGTACCGAGGATTACTCCCTTCATCCCCTGCAACACAAGACCGGACCCATCCCTTACTGGATAGTTCCGAACAAGACAACCCCGGCGGTTGTCCGGATCAACCGCCCCACACAGCCGAATATAAAGGGACCTCTAGACAGGGGTAAATCTTGCTCTCCAGTGGGAGCTACCCACGAAGCCTTGCTGCACCTCCCCTGTTTTAGCCATTCCCGGTTGATGAGGCTTGAGGCTGCGATTACCTTTATAGAACACATCTATCTTAGAATGCTCATCGTCCGCCTGACGATGTGCTGAAAGCATTCAATCCATACAAGTTCGTTCCGGGTTCGAACGAAACCGAAGGCACTATCTCGTTGCACTCATATTGGAATCACCCTCAGAGTCAACGACCATAGCCCTTGCACTCTGATTCGCCATCTCGAATCTATAAGCACTATTTCGTCAAACTCATTACGGAATCACCCACAGAGTTATACTGACGTATAGCCCTTACACCTCGAGTCTTCACTTGCTCCACTTGGATTAACGACCTAACGTTTAATTGGAATCGATGTGGTTTTCGGATTCCAAATATGGAAACCCGATCCCGGTCTCATCGAAACCAAACGCCATTTTAATGTCCAAGTTGTACTTAAGGGATTTAAACAGTTTTAAAACTTATATACAGGATGATATATAACAGGTAGATGAATAACATTATCACAATAGATAATTCATATCAACATTCATCTCATAAAGCAGCATATCACATATATCATAAACATCCAAATCATCCATTATCAACCAAACACCCAATATCAATCATCAATATCATCCAACATCCAATATCAATCATTCAATATCAACCAATCATCCAAAGCAGAATTGATTAACTGTTAATCAATTTAATTAACCTCTAATTAAATTAATTACTATCCTTTAACCACTTGGATTATCTTAATCCTACTTCATTGATTTATCACAAATCAAATTCATTTATCATTCCTTAATGATCTTCTTAAATTAATCTCCCTAGATTAATTATCCTGTAGTCATATTCAAGTAATTATCCATAACCATATTCAGTAATTAACCTTTAATTACTATCATTAATTAAAATAATTAATGATCCTTCATTGATTAATTAACTATAATTAATTACATTAATCCTTAATTAATTACAATTAATTAATCATACTTAAATTAATTACATAAATTAATTACTTCATTAATTATATTAATTAATAATCTTTATTAATTAATAATCCTTTAATTAATTAAATAATTAATTTGTAATTAATCATCTCATTATCCATAAACAGTAATTAACAATCTGTAATTACTTATCTTAATTAATTAACTTCTTAATTAATTAACTTCTAATTTAATTATATTAATTCTTGATTAATTAATCCAATTAATTAATCCTGGTTTCTTTATTAAGTAATTATTAATCAATAATTAATCCTTAATTAATTACCTTAATAGTTAATTACAATTTAAATTAATTACACTTAGTAATTAATCTTTATTTAACCTCATTTATTAATTAATTAATCACATTAATTAATTAACTTAAATAAATTAAGTAATTAACTCTTAATTACTTTTATTAATAAATCTTAATTACTTCCTTAATTAATTACTTAACAAATAATTAATTATATTATCAAATAATTCTTAATTCAATAATTAATTAATCGCTTCCTAATTAATTAACTTTAAAACAATTAAGTTAATAAATTCCATAATTGATAACATTAAGTGATCCCATTAATCATTTCCAATTAATTTCTACCATGAGTAACTTCTCTAATTACTTCCCTAAGTAATTAACGTTCTAATCACATTCAAAAATTAACCATTAATTACTTCATTAAGTAAACATACTTAATTAATTCATAATTAAGTGAAAATTAAATAAACGATTAACTAATTATTTAAAATAAATTAAATAATTAATTAATCAATTAATATCTAATATTAAAGAAAAATCTTTAATAAATTAAGAAAACCATAAATCTTAATCCAACTTAACTTATTAACAAATAAGTATTCTTAAGTTAATTTTCCAAATAAATTAACGTTATTTATTTCTATAATAAATTATTTGAATTAAATCAAGTTTTGACACTTAAACAAAGTATTCAATATAGATTTCCAAAATCACAATCACAACCTTATTTGAAAATAAGGGATTTAAAATCAAATTAAAATACTTTAATTAACCATTAAAACATCTCTATTTAAAATAAATTTTGAAAACTTTGTTATTAAAAGTATTACTTCAAATTTAAACTTAGGTTTAATAATTAAATTCAAATTCCATTTTAAAATAACAAAATTAATCCTTAGTTTCCTATATAAACTTATCTATAATTTAGTGTTGAATTTTTACATTGTTCCTCTCGAGTTTATCTTACAATCTAGTTATAACCTATAGGGTTAAAATTTCCAACTCAAAAACACAACACTACGAACAACAACAATCCAGAACTCGAGCAAGTCTCGGCAAAACACGAGACCCTCACCAAGCTAAACAAAAACCTAGCTGCTCCGAGTACATCGCGATAGATACGCGAGCAACTCTTCGAGAGAAAAAAAACCTTCTTCCCCAACGAACAAAACATCCTGATTCAATGCCGTGCACACGACAGTGCTCGTGCACCTAGCACGCCATCTCCGGCTAAATTACGTCGCCGCCACCATCGGAAACGATCACCCTATCGCGCACGATCCAATATTCAAACCCAGGTCCAAAAAAACTTACTCGAATTAACAATTGACGTAAAAGCTCGAAGGCTTCAGCTGCGTCAAAACAGAAAATCCTATCACCAACGCTTCATCTCGACGACGTTGAACTCGCCACCATCCTCATCAATTCGACACAACCACAGCCTCCTACTCCATCCTCGCGACACCCCCTCGGTTCTCCATTCGTGACGCAAAGGCCAAGCAAAAACAGCCGAACCCAACAGCCAAAATAACCCTAGTTTAACCAAATTCGATCAATTCAATCAATAGAAAAATTATTTTGTATTTTTCCCATAATCCTAGATCAGTAATCAAGCTTCAATCCAAATTACAGCTGCATCCAACACGTTGAGCATCAGAAATTTGTTAATTTGCCTAAAATGATCATCCCTAAATTCCCATTTGGATATTCATTTTAAAAATTTAAAATGTATGTTAAAATTCATCATTTTTAACAACAAATCCAACTATATATCCCAAATCAGAAATTGAGGATATCGAATTTTGACATGCAGCCAAGCTTCACTGTATAAACTTATTTTATCCATTATTTGTGAATTAAAAATCTCAGAAACCATTTTTAAAATTACCATAAATCAAAAACAAACAACTTTCATTTAACCATCTATGTCCAATATTAATGTTATAGGGAGATTGGAATTTTTGAATATAAATCTGGGTCTGGAAAGAACAGGTAACAGAGTATAACATATACATATACAGACCTATCATTCATGTATGCACCCATCCATAAATTCAATAATGTCAATACAAAATATTTCATGCAATCACCAGGATCAACTCACAAATTATCACATGCATTATAATCAAAACCAATTTAAACTGTTTTTAAAACATTTACTCACCTGATTTGACTTTGCAGAGTAGAGCAGAATTTAGTTCCAGGCTTTTGAACATTAAATTTGAAAAACTGTTTGATTTGCATGCATGCTCCAACTTGTTGATGTTGAAATTGTAGTTGAACTTCATTTAAATGCAGATTTGAATATTGCTTCAGATTGATGTTTTAAATTTCCTTTGATTTGCTTGCATTTGGAAATCCTCTGCATGCCTTCAAGAATCTTTGATTTGCAGGTTGTCATTTAATTTAGTTGCAGATTGAAGATTTGAGAAATGCAGTTTGGTTGCAAATTTTGAAAGGTTGCAGATTGAGTTGCAGGTTGAAGTAGAATTTTAGAAATGCAGGTTTCATTCTAAGTTTTCAGATTTGCCATTAAAAAATGAAAGAATGAAGAAAGAAAGTTTTTAAGAAAACTGATTTTTCTTCTTAATACATTTATTAAAAATTACAATGAAAACATTGCCACTTGTTATTTTAAACTTACATTTGTCATTCATTTATTTAATTGCCTTACAAATGTCTTCAACAAGTTAATATGTCTACACATATTTATTTATAAGATTTCATTTAGTTTTAAATATAAATATAAACTTACATATTAAATTTAGTTTATAAATAAATACTTATATGTATATAAATAAATTTTACTTTTAAAAGAAAATACCCTAAACTAATAATAATATAAATATAATCTTAAACATCCATTTTTAATGTAACATTTTAAAAGAGAACAAACAAAGCTTGTTTAAAGTCCTTTAAAACTATTCTATTTAAAAATTAATAACAATCTTACATTTGAAGCAATTAAATCAAACTAAATTATCCTTTGAAAATCTTATTGAATTTAAAACAAAACTTTTAAAATTGCAATATTCATTCTTACCTACATTATTGATAGATTAAATTAAATTTCAAAACAAATATCAAATTACAACATATGCTTACATATATTACAAATTGAAAATTCAACTTTTAATTTAAAACAAAAGATTTCCTATTCACAATATATATCAATTATATATATATTATAAACAGAATAATATTTAATTAGCTTTGGAAAACAAATCTTATCAATTTATTGCCAGATTAAAATTTATTAACCTTTTAAAAGATTAAATTAACCAATTTTAAATTAAAGTTACAAAGAAAATCATTAAACCAATTAAATTATTTACACAGATTATTAAATTCTTATTGCCCAAAATTCCGGGTCGTTACATTCAGATAGTCAGGTGTAGTAGATTATCTAGAGTTAGTTTAGTATTTGGACCACAACCGTCTTGCTTAGCTTGGTGCATGGTTATTGGGAGTTAGAGCTATTGCTGGATTGGTTCTTGGAGATGGAGTTGCAGTTCTCGGAGTTCTCTTTTGAAGACTATCTTAGAGTTATATTGTTCCGCTGCTATTTATTGTATCATATCTCTGATGTATAGTGATATCTACTGGATCATCTGTTGTATCAGATATTGTATCAAAGCTGTATATCAATGTATTATTCTTTTATTCCGCTGTGTTATTTACTTAATGTTGTTATAAGCTCCAGCGAATCGGATTTGAACGGTCGAATCTATGGCTTTCGAATACGATTTGAAGTATGGATGTCGATTTTCGAGCACAAAAAATCCAGTTCGTTACAATAACTGTCCAGGCTGATAATAGTACTCTGATTAGTAACTCTGAAATGCTATGTATATTAGAGTGTCTCTTTGTATTATCTTTTGATATTATATGTTATCATTCCGTATGTGAGATTATGATGATTTTGTTCTCCTCTTTATTATTCCTTTTTTTATCCTAACATTCTGTCTTTCCAGGACGTAGATGCTTAGTACATGAATGCCATGGATGCATTAATGTTAACATTCGACAGTTGAAAATGCATTCATTATAGCTTAAGTGAAGTGTAATTTATTTGATATCCTCAAATTTTAAGGATAATCAGATGCACTTTTGTAAAGAGTTCATTATAGTATTGTAGCTAGGATTTCATTTAAATGGTTTGACTATTTAGAAAGGAAATTAAATGTACAAAGTTGGATGTAACCTTTGGCGTGGTTGGGATGAATAGAGTGAATGGTCATTTCTGCTTCATAAGGAAACATTGGAAACAAAAATTATGAAATAATAATAGATACTTAACATTGGAATAAGAAATATGATTTCTACTCCGAAAAGTATTTTCACATAGAAAATAATTTTCTATGGTACATGTTTCTTTGAATTTAAGATACTTGATCTAAAAAATTTCGATATTAAACCAGTTACGATAAATGTAATATATAGCCTATATTAAGTGGTTGAATGGAGCTTCATATTTCATACAATGTTATAGTAATGGCAAAAATAGTACGAGTATGTCATATAATACTTATTGGTCGCATCAAATTACGAAAGTTGTTTTTTTCAAACATACCAAACATTATTTATGAAATAATAATAATTTTTTAGAATTGACTGAAGAATAGACCTAGTTTTATTTCAATATGAATATTATGAATGTTCGTTATAAATTAAAACTATAGTACTGGTATTTGTGATGCGTTGAAAAATACAGAAATATCTAAATTTATTTGCAGTCATTTTGGAATTATGGATTAAGTCGTAGTTTTGAGAAGTAATTTTATTATATAATGTTGAATCATAAGTACTACTGTGATATCCCGGATATATTTGAATTCATATTAGGTTAGATTTTAAAATGAATTTGAATTTAGATTAAAATTTCAATCTAAATGAATATATATATCTTAAAAATATTTTGATTTAAAAATATTGAATAAGTTTATTTAAGATAAGGTTTTGTTTCCCTTAAAAAAAATTCAAAATACTTAAGATCAATATTTATTAAATTTAAAAGTATGATAATTTAAATAAGATTTTAATAAAGGATTAAATTCTTTTGTACTTGAAATAAAACATAACACATAAAATAAATATAAAGATATATATTAATAAAAAAACATAAGAAATATTTTTAAATAAAGGCTCTAAACATTTGTAAGTATTATGATACATGAAATTAACATTTGTAGCAAGTATAATACATATAGTGACAAGTGTCATTAGTTTTTTTTTCTTTAATAATAATAATTCAAGGAAAAAAAAAGTTATACATATATTTAAAAATTCCTCTATTATCATTCTTCTTTTGCTCAAAAACAAAACAGCCATCACAAAATAAAGAAGATTATAACACCTCAGTTGAAATAAAAGTCTGTTTTTTTAAAAAAGAAAACCTAGAATGAAACATTAAAGCAAAGGGATTCAGAACAACATCATCGCAGGAAATCAACATGCAAGATTTAGTCTTCCACCAGAAAGGATTCAAAGAACCTTGATCAAGTAAATGTAATTCAAAGATCAACTCTAATGATTTAAAATAAAACAAGCAGTTGAGTAACCTAACCCAGCCTTCTCTGTTTTATTTTAGTGAAATGCCAGTAAGTAAATTTTTTAATTTAAAAAGCTTAAGTAACAAAATATGATGCATGTGAATCAATGTGTTGATGATTGCTTGCATATTTGTTTGTATGTAAGCTTTATGTATTTCTGTTGATTGATTTTAAAAACATCTGAGTTCTAGTTTAGGCCTCTGTTTTAAAAGTTGTAAACAGGAAATACCTTCAAATTTGATACATTTATTATATGGTTAACTGGTGATGCATGTTAGAAAATGTGTTTGTATGATTGTCTTAATTTCCGAGACAAGTGTGTATGAATAAAGATACTGTGAATTGGTTATGCATGTCTAAAAAGAAAAAAAAATCAAAGAAGTGAAGATTTTCCAGGTTTACAGACCTTTGATTGGTTTAAAAATCATTTCCATTTCTAATACTCATTTTTTTTCCAATAATTTCTTAACAAAGGATGTTAATTTAAACAAGATTCAAACCTTAAAAATATTTTAAAGTTAAACATATCAAAACTTCACGACAAAATTAGGAATTTCAGATAAAACTTCAAATGGGATAAATTTTCAATATCATAATTTATTTTTCCATGATTATAATTCGAATCCACTTTGGAAGTAATGAATTTTAAAATTAAAATTAAGATTTTTAATATTGCATTGAGTTAGCAATTTGGGAATGTTTGGAAGCTTGTTTTTGGGAAATCCTGTTTGATCTAGATGATTTGGGAGGTCTTAATTCCCACTGGAGATAGTGGAGTGATCGGGAAGGTTGGAAAAATTATGGGGTGGAGCACCAGATCACCGTAGCGGTGGCGATAGGGTATGGAAGTTTTGAACCCTAGTTTTGGACAATCTTGTATTTTTGGATGCTGCGGCATATCTAAAGCATCGAGTCGCTTGGGGATTGGAAGGCGGCAGCGTGGATGAATCGTGGAGATATGGCTAGAGTAGGGGAGGCTCTGGTGGTCGGCGACATGGATGTGGGGTTGTTTCTGGTAATGGATTTTGGTTCGAGGTTCACCTGTGAAGCTCGATTTTGTTTTGGGTCAGATGGTGGCGTATGGATTATCAGTATCGGTTGAGAGGTGGATCGCTGTTGTGTGGGTGGTCTTGGTGATGATCGTGGTGGTGTTGGTCGCCGGTGCATATGCACAGGCAAGAGTGTCAGTGGGTTTTGTGTTAGGATGGGAAGATGATGAATCTCGGGTAGTAACACGAGACCGTGGAATGATCACTCGAGTTTAAACTCGAGTAAATGCCCACTGTTTTTATAACCTGATAACAGTTTGGTTACAGGTTATAATTTAAAACTTAAACTAAATTTGAAATGGAAAAGAACTCGGGTTAGACCCGAGTGGACTTCGGGTTCGACCCGTAGCACGTGTAAGTAAATGTTTAGTAAAAGTTTGTTTTAGAAAAAAACTTAATTTTAATGAAATTTTAAAATAAAATCAGTTAAACTCTATTATATAAATTACTTATAAAATGATGGTTTCTTTAGCATTGTTTAAGAAGTTTGAAATTTTGTTTTATTTAAAAATTTGTTAAAGTTATTAAGAGAAAAACTTAGGTAGAAGTACGTATAATCACTTAATTTAATTAATAAATGATAAGGGACAATTAATCTATAATAAATCAAAGGGATGATTAATTGATCATTATGGGTTAATTTATTTGTAATTAGGATTGTTAAAAATATAATTGAGTTTTAATTAGTGGATAATTAATCAGTAAATTAAGGGGTTAATTAATTGATTATAAAGTAATTAAGAATTAATTACTTTGTGTTGAAGGAAATAAATTGATAATTAAGATTTATCAATTAATAATTAAAGATAATTAATTGGTTTACAAGGAAATGAAAGAATAAATTTCCCAACTGTAATTAAAAAGGAAAAATGTGACTAATTAACTTGTTAATTAAGTAAAGATAGTCCCTTGGTAATTGATTAGGTAAAAATACTTAATGAGATTGATAAGTGTAATTACTTGGTGGAGTAATGGAGGGATAAATTACTTAATGTACTTAATTAAAGGATTAATAAAATTACTTAAGGAATTCATTAATTAGGGTAAGTGATTATATGGTGGTTAATTATTAATTGATAAGGCTGATTAATGGAGATAATAATTAAGGATCATTAATTTATGTAATCAATGAAGAAATTTACAAGTTAATTTCTGAAATTGTTTAAGGATAATTAATGAAGGATGATTAATTAAGATAGATAATTAAGGATGATTAGTCAATTGATTTGTAATCAATTGATTGTTAAGTAAAGGTAATCTAAATGATTGAAGGTTTATAATTAATTTAATTTGAGATAAATCAAGTAAAATTTGGAAACAATCCATCTTGCTTATGGATGATTTAATGATGGTTAAATTTCTTGAATTGATTGATATCTCCGATATGAAATGTTTGTGTTATGATATGTTTGGGTGGACAGTGATAATGTGGTTATTTTATGATAATGAATTGCTGGGTATAGGCGACATCCGGTGTAAAAAAGTAAGTTGTATTCACTTGAATAGATGGGTTATGGTGGTATTGAATTCGAAGAGATCGGAGTCGGATATTAGTAAATACCCGAAACCACTTTGATTCTTACAGATTGATATGTAAAATCAATAGGCTACGTTGAAGTGATTTAAGTGAATTGGATCCTCTAATCTAAGTTTGGTACTTAGAAATTGATGTGTAAAAAAAGTGATGTCAGTAAAATTTGTAAATTGATGCGAGTTACCCGGGTTTAAAATTAGTTGTATGCTTGGTGTTTCATGGGTTTACTCACGCTAGTTTCCAGCCTGACCCGGGTGTTACTTTGATGTAATGCTCGGGTCAGACCGAGTATTGCATATTTTCAGGTAAGGACGTTCTAGAGTTCAGGAGGCGGGCTGGATGGTAGGAACGTATGGAACGTTTCCGATGTGCGTGTTATTGCTGATTATATGGGACATGTTGTTTTAAACTGTCCAATGTTGTGTAAATGTTGTAACTCTGATTTATAAAAATATTAGTGTATCGATACAGTTCTTCTTTGTAAAACTGTAATTTATGTAATATTATATTATGATCCGCTGCGAATGTGAGGTTTCTGTGTTTTGGGGGTTTTGCTTCTTCTTTTTCTTCTATCTCTTCTTCTTTTTCATAACTATCTGGAATTTTCGGGATCGAAAATTTCCGGGTCGTTACAACTACTAAATTATATCTCAGACAATAAAGAGCAAAGCACCCATTCAGTGGGAGAATCATAAGAGTTGATGAACTCTATAGTTGATACATATAGATGTATACATCAAAAGTCCATTATTTCCAAAAATAGTTCCACACACTTTGTTGTATTCATCGATGAACACAAATATGAACATGTATATATGATACACATGTGGTATGTTAATGATGAGTTCATAGAATATAAAACGAAACTAAATATAACATGTAATAGAAAATAAAAATGATTCGATTTGATTGAACTGGTAAGTATACTGGGAAGTGTGAACGTACCTAAAAATGAATAAAGATTCAGTCCCAAAAGTCACTCCATCTTATGATACATAATAATGTATCAAAACAAAGTACGATTAATCGTGAATGAAGTTGAGTTAACTTCTTTCTGTAAGGTCGTGTAATTAATAGTACATAAGGTTAAAATTAACTTCATCTAAAGAATGATTTGTAAAATCACACAGGATAAGAGTTTATAAGAAAACCCAACATATCCTAGGTGAAGAAGTTGGTAGGTTATGCAAGTCGAAAAACTACTCGTATTAACTGTTTATGAGGGATCTTGTATAAATCGCCCCAAAATGAGTTTGGTAACTATTATCATCGGATGACCAATTCAAATTTTGAACATAAAGCATCGTAAACTAAAATCAAATCAGTTTTATATATGAGGAAATTTATAAAATGTTTATGAATACCCATTCCGTTGCACCGATAAATAATTGTTGTTCCTATGAATATCAGCTTCCTAGCGAAGGAATTTCTTTAGATATTATTGCTATTAAAGTGGATTTGGATACAGTCCAAAGATGAAACGATTATGTGGGATGAAATGAAATTAACCAAACCTACAAGAACACAATGCAATAGAATGTATAATAAATATTTTTGCACATTGAAAATTTTTTTACGAGTTTCTTATCAATGTCAAGAATAGATAATCCTCAGTAGTGAATTAAACCATTAAGATTATTGGCTCTACGATATGGCATGATGCATAAATTCAAATTGGATTCCAAATACAATATCAAAATATGATTTTAATAGTTGTACCTAAAAGATATGATCATTGGCTGCGAATGAGTCTTCAAGAGCGAGACTAATGCTATTGGAAATATAATGAACAATTTTGATAAGAATAACATCATAAATTTCGAATATTGAAATTAGCATATTAGATTAGTCATTTAACGTGCTCAAGTTAAATCAGATTTTCTCACCAAATTATCGCTTGATGCGACTTTATGTTTGGTACGCATGTGTTAAAATGGAAAATTCAAAATAATGATTTAGAAAGACTTCTTGCACATAACAACCAAAGTGTCTTGAAGCCAGCAGGAGCGATATTGAGTCTGCTAGTTTTTTGGATATTATCCAAGAAATGATACGGAAGTATCATTCTATAAGCATCATAATTGAGTAAATATTTTGATAGAATATCAAAATTTTTTGATTTTCAGTCAAAATGCAAAGGAAGCAAGTTTCTGTAAGAAAAAACTATTAATGGTACTAAACTATTTTTAAAAAGGTAAAGAGCATACTACTGATTGTTAACGATCTACTTATATTAAAATCAGTTATAGTTTAATTGTTTAACACTTGTTATTGGATTTGCAAATTATATCTTTTATAATAAATATAAAGAATATTGAGAACAATATGTAAAGAGATCCTATTAAAATGTTTAATATGGAACATGTAAGATGGATTCCTTATGTATTGACAATAGGTATTATCATACATGTTTTATTGTCTGCAATATCATATTTTACTTATGTATTTAATGCATGAAGCAAATATCAAATCCAAATTAAGATCACTAAATGATAGTTTAGAGTGTTCTTATGTATTTCTGAAATACTAGAAATTGTTTACAGAGATAACAAACTACTTTTGAAGGATCGTTCAGACTCGAACTTCATAGGTCTTATCGAGTATTATATGTGAATATTAAATTCATGTTCAAACCTTAACTAAGAAGCTTTAAGTTGGAAATGTTCCAAATGAAAGGTTATGAATGACTCAACAAAAGGCTAAGTACATTTCTTTAAATAGCACCGCAATGAAGGCAATGTATAAATATAAATGCATAAATTTATAACTGAGCTAAAGGTGATTCCAAATATTCAAAAATACTATACAATTGTTATATGATAACAATGTAATAATAAGAATTCACTAGAAGTTAAGAAACATACTCTGAATAGTTCCATATGATGAAGGTAGTTTATCAGCATCGGAGAGAGTTAATTGACAAAGTAGATAATTGAACAACATAGCAGATCCATTCACGAAGGGTCTAACTCGATCAATTCTCATCAAACTGAAAGGGTAGGGTAGAGATTCCATAATTGACCCTAAGTGCAAGTGGGAGATTGATAGAGTGCCCAATGGGAATTTATGCATTTTGTTATATATATCTAACTCGATAACCAATCTTTTTCGAAATAAAAGTTGTTTTCTTTCTATTATATACTTGATATAATGTGTTATATTAATTAATCAATTTAATTAAAAGTATATTTAATAGAAAATCAACAAATCATATGATTTGTGATAGTAGTTACAAAGTGCTGTAACTACGAGTAATTTATCATAGTGAAAAAACATACTATTTTAAGTATTCCTAGTCAAGACATATCGAGACAGGATATTGATACATCCATTGAGACTAGAGTACACAATACTTTCCAAATGTTGAGCAGTGTATCACTCATAATTGCTAGGGGAGGCAAGGATTTATGCACTAATAATAATTGGATAACTATGGAATGACTCATTTGTTAGTTTTTTGTTGGTTAATATAACTAAGTTCAAATAGAAAATATTAATGTGACAAAATTACACGGTTCTCTTGATTTGAGAAAACGTTGATCCTAAAGGTGGATGCTCTACTTTGATTACAGTTAAACCATGGCGCGATGTCTATCGAACGACTACAGTTGGCTCGAGTTAAAGAATTGGAAGTGAAACATTATTCAACGGAGGATTTTTCTCCTTGGTTGTATGAGGTTAGTATCACAGTCAACTAAAAGACAAAATCTCTGACCAGAGCAGTTCGGTAAATAATAATTGTTGTTATTGAACCAAAAACTTTGTGCTTGGACTATATATTTGAATACAGAAGATATTGGAAGTTTTACCATTTCTAAATTCCATAAGTCTAATGTAATATAGTTTTGACGAAGATAATTGTGTAAATAATTGTCACTATCGATAATGCTTAAATAAGTAAAATTGGATTTTACCGAAAAGACGTGTAAGCGATAAATTCAGTCCAAATGTCACATCACTAGCTAAGGTGACATGTGAACATTAGTATTCAAATTAGTCGATATTATTCGCAAACTGAATTTACACCCTTGAGTCGCACAATTGTAATGATGAATACTCCTAATGAATCACGTGATTTAACTTATTAATAATAGTTGTAAATTAATTAATGTTTCAAAAATATTGATTATTAAATATTATTTGATTTGTTTGTACACATTATCATTTAAGAAAGTATGTAAATAAAAGTTATAAACACGTGCATCGATATACAATATCGATAGATTGTTTAAATTGGATTTAAATGGAATAAATCTTAAATAAGTTTGGGATCATTTGACCCGCATGTTGCCTCCATATTTGGCCAACCAAATAAGAAGAGGAAATGTTACTTTTTGAATTACTTAATAAAGGGAAAAGTTACATAAAGAAGAAAAAGGTCTATCTTTAATTGAGCATTGATTACCTTCTTTATTTCATTTCTTTTATAACTTTTTGGCTATTCATTTTTCCTACTCTCTTCTCTAATTCTAATGGATGAAATTTAGAAGGCGCCATAGCTAAAAATAGCCAAAACAAATACAAATCAAATTAGTTCATCAAAAGTGGTTTTTCCCTCTTGATCCTTGTAAAATCAGGATGTTGATTTCTAAATCAAGGAGCTTCGATTCATCTTTCAAGGTGTGATTTATTGGCCACACTCAAAGGTAATTCTTAGATTTAAATTAATCTATGTATTTATATCATTGATATAATTAAACTTTAAATGATTCACCGCATGTTTTAATTCTTCATCTTGCCACATGTAACTTAAACCTACCTTATGTGTATTTTGATTAGAACATGTTTATTATATGTTTTTGGTTCAAATCTATGTTTTTCATCATCTCCTATTATATATGTTTATGGTAATTTGATAAGATTTGGATCCCAAAGTATTTTTGATAACTTCTTGTTATTCTCTGTATTGTTTAGATCTATAAGTTCTTATCATAAATTTACACACGCCTACTTGTCTAAAAAATTTCAATTTTATTTCAGAAATTTTGTGAAATCGAAAGCAAATTTTGAATAATTTTTTATGGTTATATAAAATTTACATACACAAATGCAAGTGAATTGCATAAGTTAATTTATTTATTATTCTTTGAAATCAGTCTTTAATTATATATGGTAAATGGTTGAATATAAATGTTTCCATCATTGTTTTAAAAAAATTGATCTAAAATTAATGATTGGACTTTTATACAATCTCTAATTCTATGCGGTTTTTCCTATTTAAAGTCTCATGTAAATCCTAAATTCTAGTTTCATTCCTAAACTAAAAGTTTAATCAAAATTGTTAACCTTAAAATCAAACTTATTTCTATATATATGTATATAAACATACATCATATGCTACAATGTTTGCAAATATATATCTTATTTAGATCTAAATTTTTAATTTTAATAATCATATGTATGCAAATATAAATGTGTAGTTTAATTGAAATTTGTAAGAGGATTTTGTGCAATATTGTAACCTTTTATTGTTAAGCATTTCTTTAATTAAAATCATTGCAACGATCCCCTTTTTGAGTCAAATTTAAATTGGCAATTAATATAAATTTTTGGATTAATTATGAATTAATTTGAGTTTTTCCAAAATGATTAAGATATGTGTTTGTTTGTTTATATAAATAGATTGTAATTTCAAATTTGAATTTCAAATTCAAATATAAACATCTTAAAAATGAATTGGATTTAAAAATAGTATATATGTGATTTTTATTAGTGTATAATTTAATTTTAAAACATCTCTTTAAAATTATATAAATATTAATATAAAAAAATAGATTTGAAAATAGAAATAAATTAATAAAACATATTAACATAAACTAAATGCATTTTAATATATATATATATATATATAAACATTATCTACATGAAAAAATGACAAATGTAAGTAGGTTAACATATAATATAACAAGTGTTAAGGTTAAAATTCATGTATTAAACAAGTGTCAAATTTTATCGTGCATAGTTAACAAGTGTCCTAATTTCATTTATTTTTAAAAATAATAAATAAAACAAAATCAAACTATATTTATCTATTCCCTCTCTCTCTCTCTCATTTTTTTCTAACTTTCATTCTCAAAAATATTTCAAAACAAAAACATAAGAAACAAAACTTGAGAAAAAGCATACAAACCAGAAAAAAAAGATTCAAACAATATTTTACATCTCAAATTTCTGAAGCAAAAATTCAAAAATCAAACCTGGAAAACCAAAGCAAAGATCATCTTAGCTTTAAGCAGGCTAAGTTCAATAAAAAAATCAAAGAAGCAAGATTCAGATCAGTTTAAAATAAAGATCAGATTCAACTAAAATAATCAAAGTAGCAGACCAAAGTTCAAAATCAATTCAAGTTCTAGTTTTCAAACAGCAAAGAAAATATAAGAATTCAAATCAAACCTGAAGCTAAATCAAGTTCCAGTATTTCCAAGTTCAAATTCATCACAAAATCTTGAAGCTACATATCAAAGCATCTCAAACTAAACTAGGCAGGTCAAAAATTCAAAGTATAAAACAAGTTTGCAGATCAAAGCATCTTCGGTTTCAACATCATTTCCCAGTTTTCAAACCCAAATCCAAATATCCAGGCTCTCTGTCTTCTATGAAAGGTGAGTAAACTTTAATTCCTTTTAAGTTAAATCATCTGTATAGTTGATGCATGCCTAAATTGATGATAACAATAACATAAATATAATGAGCATGGATGAGATAATGTTGCCTGGGTATAAAGATGGAATTTCTGATTGCGTGCTTGGGTGCACATATATATATATCTCTGTTAATCACAACAGACAAAAATACGTTTGAAGAAAAATTTAAATCTCTTTCCTTGATTACTTTTCGCATATTATGTTTAAAGTAAATTTGGTTGTGATGGTGTAATACAAATTTTAAAAATGTTTAAAAAGTATAGTTAGCAAAAGGTTGTTTCAGGAAGAAGAATTTTACAGTAATTATCATATTAAGTCAGGAAATTAGTTGTTTAGATCTGGATTCATTCCTATATCATCCGATTCATATTGAAAAACTAGGATTTTTAAAAGTAAAATCAAAAAATTTAAGTTCGGGAATCGAGTGAGCTCTTGAGTTGAACAGAATCTAGATATGGCTCGATTGCTGGCGATCTGTGATGGGAGGAGGGCCAAGTTTTTGGTTGAAGCAAGCTTGAGGGACGTATCACTCAGGAAAAATACTCAGAGGGATTCTAGAATACCGTGGTGATTGGACGACGGTGAACTAGGGCTAAGTTTTCCTGTTTGTTCAACGTTGAAATCAAGGGAATTGCGAGGTTATTGGAGAACTGGAGTTGATCGCGGGTGGGGATTTAGAAATGTAGGCGTAAGACGAAGTGCTGGTCGTGATCGTGAGGTCGTAGGTGAACGTATGGGTGCGGTGCGAGGAAGTTTTGGGCCGATCATTTTGGTTCCAGTTGGGGTCGAATGGCTCGATTTTGAATTCTACCTCGATCGAGGAAGCTGATTGGTTGGAGTGTTCGAGTGGGTCTCTGGCGACTTGATGGTGATCGGAGGGTCGGTCGAAAAGGCATAGGCACGGCATGCACGTGCATGAGTGTTCGTCATATCTGTTGATGTTGTTGTGATTTGGTGCTTCGGGGAAGATGACAATTTACTCGGGGTCGCTCTCGAGTTTGACCGGTGTTGTGTCTTGAGTTTTGGCTTGGGGTAGGGAAAGGGTTTGTCTCGGGCCTATACCGAAGTATTTTTGCAGGATCAATGGTGATAAATAAATCAAGTTTTATAAGCAAAAGAAAATTCTTGTTAAGTTTCAAAGCAAAGCTTCAAACCCAATAGAAACAAGTTTTCAAAGGTAAAAGTATTTATCAAAGTTATTTTCAAACAAGCTTTTAAAGATTAAATGTTAATTACTTTGTGTAATTGATTTAAAAGCTAATTACTTTGTGTAAATGATTTAAAAGCTAATTACTTTGTGTAATTGATTTAAAAGCTAATTACTTTGTGCAATTAAATTAAAGTTAATTACTTTGTGTTATTAATTAAGGCATATGGTTTATCTTTGATTAATTAAGGATTAAAAAAAGTTAATCTATTAATGAATGTAAGGCTAATTAATTATTGTGATTAATTAAAGAATAATCAATATAATTAATTAAAGGATTTATTAATTAAGTTAACTAATTCAAGGTAAATTAATAAATGAAAGTAATTAAGTATAACAAATTAATGATCAAAGGTTGATTAATCAAGTGATAAAAGGTTAATTACTTTATATAAGCGATTAAAAGATAATTTGTAATTAAAGGTTAAGTAATTATTAAGGGATAATTAAGGATTAATTACTTAATAATTAACTAATTAATTAGAGGTTGATTAATTAATGTAATTAATTAAGGGTTAATTAATAAATGTAATTAACTTTAGGTTAATTTGTTTATGTCATTAATTAAAGGATAATTAATTAATATGATTAATTTTAAGGGTAATTAATTAATTTATGAGATTAATTATGGGATATTTAATTCATCAAAGGCTAATTAATTAATATTAATTAAGAAGGGTTTGGTAATTAATTCATAAGTAATTAATTTATTAGTTAATTGTAATCATGTGATTAATCGATCTTGCTTATGGATGATTGAATTGTATTGAATGCCTTGAATTGATTGATATCTCTGAAATGTGATGTTCTATGATAAGAATTGTGTGATTTGAGCTATGAACTATGATTTATTTATCTGTGATAAATTACATTTTTTATCTGTAAATGAAAGATAATCGTTATAGGATTATACCGCTTATCAATATTGTTGTGCTTGAATTGATGATGATTGTGATATTGTATTACTGTGTGTAAAACCCCTGGACTACACCACACACACAAATATGGATTGCACGGGAAATTGGTTAAGTCACGGGTATTCGAATTTGATATTATTTTATTCAAAATGGTTTTGAAAGTTGAATTTTGAATCCAAAATGGTTTGGAATTGGGATGAAGATGAAAAGCTTTTGAAAACGAAGTTTTGAAATTGAAATTTAGTTTAAATATAATATGTCTTGTTTAAGTTTTGAAATTATTTTGGAAACTAAGGTTTGAAGGGTTATACAAGTTATATAATGTATATATATGGATTTTAAACCATTTTAAAAGGAATTATTTTGGAAATTTAAATTAACCCAAGTTTATACTTTAAGGGCTATAACTTGAGCATATTGAATTGGATTTTTCCTGAAACAAAAAACATTTGTTTTCAAATGATAATAGCTTTCATATAAAGAAAGAACTTCCAGTTTTGGTTGAAAGGATTTCAAGTTATAAATCAAGTTTGAAGTAGAAATAGTTTTGAAAGCTATGAATAAATCTTTGTTAAAGATTGGTGAACTTTGTTTCAAATTTAAAGTGATCTTAAAGGGTGAATCTTTTGTTTAAAAGATTAAGGTGGAAATTTGTTTAAACCATTTAAAAAGAAGGTTTTGGGTTAAAGGTTGTGACTTAACTATGATTCCAATATATCTATATGGTTTTAAAATAAGCGCCCATTACTCGGTTTAGTCGGGAGAGGACTTTATGTCATAAAACCCATTGTGATTAGTGATACGACGTAATGGGAGTGCATTCGAAGATGGTGGTGAAGACTGGGTATTTTTGAGAATGAATGGATTACCTATCAAATGTCTCTGCACTAAGTCACGCCGTTATAGAGATCTCCGTATGTGATGGGGAGTCCGATCGGGATTGTGAATACCCGGATTGCAAGGGCTTCTTTTGAAGTGCCTTCGGTTCTGTTCGAACACGGAACGGACTTGTATGGATGTATGTCTGATGTTACACTTTGAGATGTAAAGCCGGTTTCTATCAAATACATTTCTTTTTGGTGGCGGAGAATTTATTCTCTTAGCTTAACACCCTCCTCTGGGACGCATGAGCTCAGAGGTTATGTAGTTGATGGTTACTAGTGATATATTCCTAATTTGGTAATGTGGCATGCTAAGTGTTGCTGATCATTTGTTGATCGAAGCATGGCTTTTGTGAAAAGCGTAGCTTTGTGGACAAGACCTCGTCAAACCTCACAACCCAGAAATGGTCGAAACAGGAAGGATGCAACAAGGTTATGAGGGTCGCGCCCTTTAGGTATGTCCATTTCCTTCTGGATAAAAAGTGATATCATGGTATGGTGCCCAGATATTTTACTTATGTGGTTGTTGGAATTTATTGGTGTTGTGGATCCTCGGATAAAGGTCGGTGACGACCGAGGGATGGCATACTCGTGACAGTTAGTTACCTAATTACAGAGGTAACCTGGCCTTGTGTTGGTAGAGATCCGGTTAGGTTCTCGGGACTTCCCTCCAGAGGCATACCCATCCGGTGAAGGAAGTTCCTTAGCCTGACCATTTGTTGGAAATCCAAACAAAACAATACGAGCCCTGTACGGTTTTAGTTGTATAACTGCTATGGAATGTGGTGGTAACTTGCTATTGAACATGGTAGCTATAGTTGGTATACCATATTGGTGGTATGCTGGCTAAGATTAATATTATACTTTCGAAATGTTTTCTGCACTATGCACTAATAATAATATCAAAAGATTTTTGCTTATCAAGCATGTTTGACTATCATAAGGAGAAATCTCCTCCAAGTGTGCGCTTGCATTGTGTGTGGCGGGAGGCCTTATGGTAATTTCATTTTTCAAAAAGCATTGCGGATTTCTTTTTATTTCTTTTTGTTAAAGATAAACTATTTTTGTTTGCTCACACTAGTCCCGTGACTGACTTGGAGTTTATTATTTGCTTTCTAAACTTTGGGTGCCTATAATTTTCCACACGGGCAGCCTAGAGTCAGGTTTTTAGATAGTCAGCTAGTAGGTGTATTTTTGGAAATCTTTGGAGTCTATGGCGATTGCATTTGTTTCACTTCAACATTCCGGACTGGACTTGCTTACGTTCAACATGATAGCTTGTGGTTCGAACTTTTGGTTTGGAGCTTTGGAGCTTGGCATTGAAGATATTGTCTTTCTGCTGCTGCTGCTTTGTTTTTCCGACGTTGTATCTATCTCTGATATATGTCGATCATTTCATTTGCATCATTGTTGTATCAAATATTGTGTATCAATAAAAGTTATTCTTTTTGTTTCCGCTGTGTTGTTATCACCTAATGTTATAATCTCCGACGAACTAGACTCAACATTTGAATCTGTGGCATTCGAATACGGATGAAGTATCTAGGTGTCGATTTTTGAAGGTCGAGTCAGGGTCGTTATAGTGGTATCAGAGCTGAAGATTGAGTAAGAACTTTAGCTCAGGAGTATAACACATTAGGTGACTCATAAGAGATAGGGATACAAATAACCTAGAATGAGCATCCCTAAGATATCTTATCCGTATGCCTCAGTTAATTCTCTTACTATCCACTGATAGTGAGAATTAGTGTAAGAAGAGGATGTGGTAGGGAACAGGGAAGTACCACTATAAATGGTCAATACCCTGTAACAACAAGGAAACAACTTTTCCTTGATTTCTTTTGATCATCATCCGATATCAATTCTTTGATGGCTTCGTGGCAGCTCGAGGGAGAAGCTTTGGCATGGTGGTGGCCTTGCGAATCTTTATTTACGCTGTTAAAAAGATTCGTAATTCGTACTCTTGTCATCAGTTTCTTATAAACCTTTCGTTTATAACTTTAATCAATTTGAAATTTTATTTGAAATGAAATGGTTAACGAAATATGAAACTGAATTAAATTTTATCCGTTTGTCTATTCTTTGGGGTCCAGATACATTCTACGAATGGTTAGTTATCCCTTTGAACTAACCAATGCCCCTGCATATTTCGTGGACCTGATGACCTGAATATTTCGTGAAGTATTGTATGAGATCATTCTCATATTTGTTGATATATTCTGATTTGGTAAGCCAAATGCAGAATAATTATTCAGCTTGATCTGGAAAGCTATTTCTTGGTGTGTTCATCTATTCTTTGTTTGTCTCCCTGTTTAGCGAATTTCGAAGATGAAATTTTCTAAAGGGGGAATCTATAATGATCCCGTTTCTGAGTCAATTTAAATTGGCAATTAATATAAATTTTTGAATTTAATTTGAATTTTTTCGAAATGAATAAGATATGTGTTTGTTTATTTATATAAATTGATTGTAATTTGAAATTTGAATTTGAAATTCAATTATAAACATCTTAAAAATGAATTGGATTTAAAAATAATATATATGTGGCTGTTATTAGTGTATAATTTAGTTTTAAAACATCTCTTTGAAATTATATAAATATTAATATAAGAAAATATATTTGAAAATAGAAATAAATTAATAAAACATATTAATATAAGCTAAATGCATTTTAACACACACACACACACATATATATATATATATATATTATATAAAAACATTATTTACATGAAAAAAAGACAAATGTAAGTAGTATAACGTATAATATAACAAGTGTTAAGATTAAAATTCATGTGTTCAACAAGTGTCAAATTTTATCATGCATAATTAACAAGTATCCTAATTTCATTTATTTTTGAAAATAATAAATAAAACAAAATCAAACTATATATATGCCCTCTCTCCCTCTCATTTTTTCTAACTTTCATTCTCAAAAAAATTTCAAAACAAAAAAATAAGAAACAAAACCTGAGAAAAATCAAAGTAGCAGATCAAAGTTGAAAATCAATTCAAGTTCCAGTTTTCAAACAGCAAAGCAAATATAAGAATTCAAATCAAACCTTAAGCTAAATCAAGTTTCAGTATTTCAAAGTTCAAATTCATCTCAAAATCTTGAAGCTATCAGAGCATCTCCAACTAAATCAGGCAGATAAAAAATTCAAAGTATAAAACAAGTTTCCAGATCAAAGCATCTGCAGTTTCAACATCATTTCTCAGCTTTCAAACCCAAATTCAAATATCCTGGATCTCTATTCTTCTGTGACAGGTGAGCAAACTTTAATTCTTTTTAAGTTAAAACATCTGTATAGTTGAAGCATGCCTAAATTGATGATAACAATAACTTAAATATGAAGAGCATGGATGAGATAATGTTGTCTGGGTATATAGATGGAATTTCTGATTGCATGCTTGGGTGCACATACATATATCTCTGTTAATCACAACAGACTAAAAAAATTCAAGAAAACTTTAAATCTCTTTCCCTGATTACTTTTAGCATATTATATTTAAAGGAAATTTGGTTGTGATGGTGTAATACAAATTTTAAAAATGTTTAAAAAGTATAGTTAGCAAAAGGTTGTTTCAGAAAGAAGAATTTTACAGTAATTATCATATTAAGTCAGGAAATTAGTTGTTTAGATCTGGATTCTTGCCTATATCATCTGATTCGTATTGAAAAACTAGGATTGTTAAAAGTAAAATCAAAAAAATTAAGTTTGGGAATCGAGTGAGCTCTTGAGTTGAACTAAATCGAGAAATGGCTCAATTGCTGGCGATCGACGATAGGAGGAGGGCCGAGTTTTTGGCTGAATCAAGCTTGGGGGACGTATCACTTGGGAAAAATACTCGAAGGTATTCTAGAATACCGTGGTGATTGGACGACTGTGAACTAGGTTTAAGTTCGCATGTTTGTTCGACGTTGAAATCAAGGGAATTGCGAGGTTATTGGAGAACTGGAGTTGATCGCAGGTGGGGATTTAGAAGCGTAGGCGTACGACGAAGTGGTGGTCGTGATCGTTAGGACGCAGATGAAAGTAGGGGGCGGCGTGAGGAAGTTTTTGGCCGATCGTTTTGGTTCCAGTTGGGGTCGAATGGCTCGATTTTGAATTCTAGCTCGATCGAGGAAGCTGGTTGGTCGGAGTGTTCGAGTGGGTCATTGGCGACTGGATGGTGATCAGAGGATCTGTAGCGACACTGAATTTCCGAACCAATTTAAAATTTAAAATTCATTATTTCTTATATAAAATTTGAAATTTAATATGATCTCAATTAATGTCCTAACATCGTTTATAAGATGCGTCCAGTTAGTTATGGATATAGAAAAAGTTTCGTCGCAAAATATAGCGGTAAATTTCGTTCGCATTTTTACTGTATATCAGTTCATTTTAAATGTGAAAAATTTATCTTTCGAATACAAATATTTTTACACGGTAATGTTGTAAAAATTTATCTCATTTAGACGTCGCAATTCGTTTCGTCTAATTTTGTTGTCGCTTGCTTCATTTAAATTGTTTTATCAATTGAACAATTTAATCGGCGTAAATTTCGAGTTTTTATAAAGCTGTCGTATCGAAATTATCTATGTACCGCCGGAAGCGTCTTGTCGCGTTGATCAAAATGGTATATTCATTTATGCAAATCGGAGTCCGACGTAAACCGTTGCGTTAATTTAGCCGTTTCAGGCGGACCGGTTAAACCGTATTCAGCCCAAACTAAAACAACTTGTACCCATTCAAAAATTTGAAATTTATTTAGTTGTCGTGCATTCATTAGGGGGTTAGTAGTTGGTAGGTGAGACTTAGAATGGGTATGATGTTTCGGTATTCAAAAAAGTGAAATTATTGGCACGTTGATAAAAAATTAAAAGGGAAAGTTAGTCTTCATTGTTCATTCACAAGCTTCAGGTACAAACTCCCTCCTTCGCCTCCTCTTCTTCTTTATTCTTTTTCATTTTTACTGTTATATAAAAAAAATGAACAGAAGCTTGTCATTTTCCCACCTGTGCGCGAACTCCACCTCACCCACCATCACTTCCCTACACGCGCACCTACCCTCCTCAGCCACCGGCACGTCGCCTCCACTTCCAGCGCTTCACTCCGACCATTTCTAGATCGCGCATCCATGCCCATAACCGGAGCTCCCCTTCCCATTCTGCCTCCTCGCCAATCACTACCTTCAGTCCATACTGGTCGCGCCCATTCCCCTTCGCCAATTCTCGCCACAGTCAGCTACTCCCACCTGAACACGCCCTCCATCGACCGGGCACCCACATCACCCATACCTCCATGAATCCAACCTTCAATGGAAACCACCCACCGTCCAGTTATCTCCCTCATATGCCCACGCGACCCACTCTGTACCGCGTCCACTCCTCGCATGCACACAATTACTCTAGCCACGCCACTACCCCTCCTGACCTCGTCGTGTGCGTGTTGTGTGTACATCGTGTGCGTGTATATGTGGCAGTGTGCTCGTGAGCCATGCTTTATATATAAAAAAAAGTTCGTTTTATAAGTGAAGAGTGTGTTTTAAGTCCAGGTTGAAGCAAACAGTGTTTTATGAAAAGGAAACAGTGTTCAAGAAACTTTATTTAAGAATGGAAGGATGAGTCACTGTGTTGAAGGTTCGGTTTGTTTTTTTTAAGAAAATTTTGAAGCAACGGTGTCTTTTAAAAAAAATAGTATTGTTTTGCAAGAAACTGAAGTGTACAGTTTTTTGTACAATAAAGTGTTACTGTGTTTAAATTATAGAAGAAAATATTTACACAGCGTGTATATTTGTTGCTGAAAATTGTAACCACTTCTCATCTCTGTTGTATGCAGAAGCAACCGGTTGAGTTCCATTTACAGCAACATTGATTTCTCAGCTTTCGTTCTTTTCTTCGTCACCTGTAAGCGCATATATATAATTTTATAAATTATTTATGAACGTTCATTTGAATTAATATCGTCTTTCTTTTGTCGATAATTGCAGTGTTCCATTGTTCGTGTTGTACCGATTCCATTCGTCTTCTTCGTGCTTCGTTGTCAAATTCTCTAGCCACGAAAGGTGAATAAATTTTCACGACGTATATATTCTTATACAAGTTTGGTTGATAAATGATTGTTGTGTGATGTTGAAATTGGACGCTAAATTGTTAATGTAGTAAGTGGTAAATAATTTGAAATTGAAATTGACGTAGGATAGTTAGATTTAATATATGTAGAATTTGATTAGATGACATTTGCATAATATGACCCCTCTAAATGTTTAATTAATTGTCACGTAGAAATATGGTTAATTACACCTTGAACCATTTAAATGTATGTTATTTAAATTGATGTAGTATGAAATTTGAATAATAGATATCAAGTGAAGAAACGTATAAATATTAGTGTAATAATTTTTAATCTACATGAAATGATAGTGTAGATTCTAGAAATAATTATATTAATTTGCATAAACAACAAATGTAAATTAAGACGATTATTTCGGGATTATTTAAATAAATTATTGGATTGTTATTGATGTTTTCTATTGCTTGCTTATTTACTTTGACATCAGCCCAGTTATCACACTGCAAGTTCCCTTTGCTATGCTTTGATTTTTGAATTGAAATGGAATCGGGTTGAAATGATAAATACCCAAATGAACTTGACTTAGGATAGAGAATTAAATAAAACCCGATTGGTTAATAATTTGATTTACAAATAAAATAAAGATTTTATTTGAATAAATAATAAGGTTTTGAAATGAAGTTGGAATTTGAAATTTAATGAAAAGAAAATGTTAATATTTAATAATCTGAAACAAAATATTAACATAGTAGTTGATGAAAGAACGTTGTTTTAAATTTAACTATTTAATAATTAAGTTTGGAATTATTTAATAATTAAGTTTTGAAATTATTTAATAATTAAGTTTGAAATTATTTATGTGACGCCCCACCTCTATACCCACGCTAGCCAAGAACACTACGGTGTAGTGTTGTCAACTAGCACGGAGAATAAGGCTGTTGAGGAGCGACCATCCATGTAATTGCTTATCACACGGTGGCTATAAATAATCTTCAGAAATAAACATAGAAATAAGCATAATGCAAATCAGTCACAGACATCCATATCACAAAGGCGGAAGAAGATATGAATATATAACTAACACATGAAAGTGTACATCAGAGTAGTGGTCAAAAGATCCACAATAATACAAAAGAATAGCAACACGTGCTATACAAAAGAATAAAACTATGAGTCTATATCTCAAGTGTATACAACAAAAACTACTAATCTAAATAGTTATCCAAAAGTCAGAGTAGCAAATCCCGGGAAGAAGTCAAGCAGAAGCACCTGTAACATCTCGGTCTGACCCGAGTATTATTTAAGAAAATAATAAACGGATCAGTCTAGCTATAAATATCAGATGACATGATATAAAATAAAAGATATGGCATAAACATAAAATATCCATACTGACATACTACTATAAGTATGCAAATGATGATCAACAGAAGATCAATCAATAAGAGATAAATCAATATCACAAGAATCTTCTCAAAGATCCAAAGAGGGCATCATACCCTAAACTTGTACTCATAACAAGTCAATGACATAAATTCCAGAAATCAACACGAGAAATCCACAAATCATAAAAAGGGAAAGAGGCCTATCACATGACGGTCCGAAGAGCATGGGGAGCTACCCCATATGGGTGTGTCGGAATCACCCAGACGAGGTCTAGGCTAACCAAAAAGCAAAAAGGTATGTGTGAGTGGAATCACACAAGTGGTGTCTAGCCTAACCTCGCAACAAAAAGGTATGTGTGAGTGGAATCACACAAATGGTGTCTAGACTAACCTTGCGGACAAAGAGCTATGTGTGAGTCGGAATCACACCAATGAGGTCTAGTCTAACCTTGCAAACAAAGAGACATCGCACAATTGCTAGTCTAATCATAAAAATGATCGTCATGATCAACGAGAAGTGTCAATTACACTAAGCTAGTAAATATAAAAGTTTAGCTTCGTGTCCCATAACCACTTGCTTGACTTAAATGTTTACGAACAAACTGTAAATCTTCACTAAAAAATTATCACAAGAGGTTCAATCGAACAAGTCCAAGAATTAACCGACGAAGTGAACGCAAGCGTTTCATACCACTTGTTTTACTAAGCCGTTTAATTAGATTTCTCATCCGAGTGAGGTAAAGGTTTGTATATACTAGTAGATTGGAAAACGGTTTAAGAAAAGAGCTTTGTTATTGAAAATAGAGTTGAAATCATTTTGTTGAAAGAGTTTTGATATTTACTACTAGTATTGAAACCTTCATATTTTTAAGCGACAAATCACAGAAGCGATTGTAGAAACAATCAATCACAAAGATCACAATCAAAGATGTGATAAGAATCCAAGGAAATCAGCTCAGCAAGCTCTGTTGAATGTTTTTCAGATAAGATCCCCTACGGAGGGGGGTCCAGGGGGTGGCATCGCCCCACGGTGGGGTGCGGGGGCAACGCCCCTGCTACGGTGTTCGACTTGCCCAGTCAGGTCGCGGGGGTCCAAGGGGCAGCGCCCCGTCCAAAACGGTACGACCTAGTGAAGACCAAAGGGAGGTTGGGATCGAGCGACTTAAAATAGGCGAACGAAATAGGAGTTTTAAGGCCCAACGACCTAACGGGTTACAAGGCCGTGCGACCTAAAGGTTATAAGGTCATGCGACCTAAGGTGTTAACGAGTTAAGGGGAATAGGCAACCAAGGCCTAACGACCTAACTATTCGCGACCTAAGTGCGCGACCTAATGTGGTCAACGATCTATAGGGAGAAGAGGTCACACGACCTAGTGAGGTACACGGTCCAACGACCTAACGGTTTAAAATAGGAGAGTGGCTTAGGGGGTATACGACCTAAGGTCTTACGACCTAACGACCTATGGTCTAAACAAGGTCACGCGACCTAAGGTCCAGCGACCTATCAGTACTTAAGGAGGTCCAACGACCTAAGGTCATGCGACCTAAAGACCCGTGACCTAAGGGTCGAATGACCTAAATGGTCCAACGACATAACAGGATGTAGGTCCAACGACCTAACAGGTAAGAAGATCACACGACCTAAAATGCCATAGGACCTAACGACCTAAGGTCATACGACCTAGCGACCTAAAGCCATACGACCTAACGACCTAAGGTCATACGACCTAGCGACCTAAATCCATACGACCTAGCGACCTAAGGTCCATACGACCTAACTCCGAAGATGTTAGAAATGGCCAGAACGACCTACGACCTAAGGTCCATACGACCTACGACCTAAGGTCCATTCGACCTAAAGCCCAACGACCTATCGATCTAAAACCAAACGACCCACGACCTAATTCCGAGTGCCGAGCGACCTAACGTTGTAGGCCATTTTAAGGTCGGAAAACTAGCTATTTTGAGGCCAAGATTTTTCCACTAAATGACCTAGCATAGGCAGAACGACCTAAGTGCGGTTTTTCACCAAGAACACTAAAATTTGGGGTTTTTCGCCAATCCAATCCAAACCAAATGCAAATGTACATGCAAACATGATAGGGATTCATTCCCAACAGTCCAAGATAGTTATAGACTAGAATTGTGGGATAAAAATCTCACCTTTGCACCAAAATTTATGAAGATGAAGCTTGAAAGCAAGGAGAAGCAATCCAAAGCTTGAATCCAATATCTTCTACTTGAATTTGGAGTTGAATGTTGGATTAGCAATTAAATTTGAGCTTGGAGCTTTAATTTCCCATTCTCTTCACCATTAATGCAAATCTTGAGTTAGTTAGGAATTTATGAAGAGTGAGGAGAAGGGGTTGGGACTTGGGTTTTAATAGGCTAAACCAACCCAAAGTCCAAAGCGGGAAAAGTTAGTGAAATTCCACTGACTCCAAACATATCGATGTTTATACTTAAAAAAGTTGTAAACGACATTTCGAACTCAACGGAAGTGGTCTCGAGTCCTAATTTGACCGTTTGCAAAAATTAGCTTTTCGGACCAAAATCCGATTAACGATATAATATATAAATAAAATATTTAAACATAAAATCGATAAATATGCGGGTTGTTACAATTTAATAATTAGGTTTTGAAACTATTTAATAATTAAGTTTTGAAATTATTTAATAATTAAGTTTTAAAATTATTTAATAATTAAGTTTTGAAATTATTTTTTTTTTTTTTTTTGGCAAGGCCGACGGTTTTATAGTGGACCGACCACTTTTATTACGAAAGTAACAAAATTGAAGTACAGGAGTAAGGTAGAGACACCTTAGCTACTAGTTTGGGAAAGACAAAAAACAACTAGTACAGCACAGGAGTGTGACAGCTACGTCACAACTACTATATAAAAAAATAGCACAGCTAGTTCTCCTCCGCAGAGGACGAATCTCCCTCTCCCACAACATCCTTGGAAGAAATCAATGTTCCACCCTCAAGAAGACCAATATAGGGACGAAATAGAGCAGCAAGGGTAGGATCATAACAGTCGGTATCAGAAGAGTATACAAAGGAACGATCCCAGGTAGTATCAGCAAGAAGAGTAGAATTCATCTCAGCATACGGACCATCCATGTCTAGAACCAAGGAATCACCTGAAATACAGTAATATAGGCATAGTAGATCTAATAAATCCTCAGAAATGTATCGAAAATATGAGTTATCCACGGGGTTGAATCTCATATCAGAACGACAATCAACCCAACAATGTTCAGACCCAGCCCAAACAACATGCGGGGGATAGATAACCGGAACGACAGGGGGAACTGGAGGAACAACACCAGGATCAGGGGAGACAGGATGCACTATGGGAAGGGATGGACTAGAGACAGTCGCAGCCAGAGAGGCCTTGGGAACCCATTTTCTAAGTGGAGGACGAGGAAGAGGGATCTTAGGAGCAGCAGCAGGAACTACAGAATGCACGCAATCAGTGACAACATGACCAAAAGAGTGACAAGAGGTACAAATGTCAGGGACCCATCCATAACGAACGCGAACATCCACCACATGGCCAACGACAAGCTGAACAGGAATAGAAGAGGGAAGAGGCTTATCGGGAGTAATCTCAATCAAAGCTTTGGCATAAACAAGCTTATCACGCGTGACCGTGTTAGTGTCAAAACATTTCAATTTTCCAATATTGCACGCAAGCCAATTCAAGCCAAGCAACGGCTGTAAAGCTGATGGAATTTGGGAGAAATAAACCCAGACAGGGACAGAAAAAACTTGCTCACGAACACTAGCTATCGTAGGAGACCAGGGGGTAAGAATAAAAGGCTGACCATCAAAGAAGGAGGGATCAGACTCAAGAACACGACTGCGTTCCTCAGGGGAGGAGAACAAAAGGAAATACAAGGAATCGATTAATTTAACTTTGAGACCACCTCGCAGACCCCATGCCCTACGACATACAGCAGCGACATCACGAAGTCGATGATTAGGATCCAAAAAGAAACCAACTACATATCCTGACCAAAACTCCAAACCAGCTTGCATAACACAGGGGGGAGGGATCATAACCCCGTTTTCTTCAACGATATCAAAATCGATCGGTTCATAAACACCCGCATTACGGGGCATGGAAGTAAAAAGGGAAGACCACGTTCTGGGAACATTAGAGATATTGACAGCAGTGGTACATACCACATCACTAGATGTTGCCACAGGCTTGAGGCATTGGACCACAGTGGGAGAAGCACTCGCAAGCAAGCATTCATCTGGAGTTAAAACAGAAGAAACAGTGCCAACCTTGTCTTTGGCAATATGACGAGCAGATTGAGTGCCAACCTCAGAACCAATTATATTGGATGCAAGCGCAACCATTGGAGACACATGAATAGCCGCAACTTGTACACTATCCATAATCAACTCATCCGACATTAGGTGACCCAAATCAAGACTGGGTATAACATCAACACTTACTTTGGAGCTGGACAAAGGGGGGATAATCGTTGTTCCAGTTGAAGACGCGGACGAAAATGCAGCATCACCACGGTATGCTACCGCAGAAGATTCATTCAAACGAAGGAGGGATGTAGGTGCTTGGAGGGGCTGATTGATAACAGGGAGCGGAGGAAAATCTAGGGATGAAAGGAGGTCGGGACGAGCTACAATGGCATTAGACATGGGTCTAAATGAACGACCAGAGCGCGTAGATGAGGGGGAGGCGGGGCGTTGAGGAAATGAAGAGGAAGCGGACATGAATTGATGAAACCGCCAGATCTACAAATCGCCTGTAGCCATGGAAGTAAAGAAATGTCAAACTGGTCTTGTAAACTTTGGGGACCAGTTTTGAAATTATTTAATAATTAAATAAGACTGAATTATTTAATAATTAAATAAAAATTGAACTTCTTGAGTAAGTGAAATTAAGTTTCTTTATTAATTGAGTTTTGAAATTTGTAACTAAGTAAATAAATAAGTGAAATTGAATTTCTTTAACCAGGAATAAAATGTGATTTATTGAAATTAATGTAAGACTTGTAATTTAAAGAATTTGATTTAACGAATTTAATTTAATTCAATTTTTAAGTTTTGATATAATGGAGTTGAACGTAAGTAATTGATTTAATGAATTGGAAATCGAATAGAAAATGTTTTGAATGATAAATTAACTTAACGAATATTGAATGAAATCGATCAATGAATTTAAATGTTAAATTAAATATATTTAAATGATTACGGAATGAAACTTATATACGAATTTAAATATATAATTGAATTGATTAAATAAAAATTGAAATTGAATTATAAAGTTTTGAAATGGTTAATTTAGAAGTTATGAAACGAAAATTATGGAAATTGTTTTAGAAAGACAAATGAAATGTTGATTTACAAATTCTAATTGAAATTGAATTTGATTTGGTTTTGAAATATATTAAACGACCAATCAGTGCAATAATTACGAAAGTTACTGAAGAGACCGGAATCGGTTAGGGACATACTCACTGTCTAAACCGAAAACCACTTTAATAACTATACGCGGAGTGTGATCCCGAATGAAGTGGTTGGAATGACGTACGTGATGATTGAAGAAAGAAAACGATAATGGATAGCCTTGACACTTGTGTCAAATTGGAAATGATTAAAACAGGAGTCGTGCCGGGCCAAATGGGGTTAGCTACCTCAAGCGAACACACATCTTTGTAAACTATTCATTACTTGTTATCGATTGGTGCGCACCCTTGAATTTGGAGTGTTGTTTCATGGTGTTGCGATCGTTGCGGCGATGCGTTCTCACCAGTCCGGATCAGGCAAATGGTAGTTTCACTACCTTGGGTATTGCCTCATGTCCCTTGTCATACTTGTATCCCTATACGCGACTACTACGAATTTGTTTTGTATTATACCTATAGAGTACTCCTTGATATCCCACTAGTTTACGGTGGAGTTTACAGTGTTGTATAGTCTATAATGCTATATAAAATGTGTTAAAGAGAACAATGGTAACGCCTTAACAATACTTTGATATTCACTTTACTGTTAGACATTATCTACTTATCGTACATTACTATGTATAGATAGTTTAACGGATCCTGAAAGATGTTATTCCATTCATCTTTGAGTTATTGTTATTTCAATTTGAACCATATTATCTGTATAAGAATATATGTCCTGATTCGAGTGTTTGTTTGCGCATATGCTCGGGTCAGACTGAGGATTTCTGTTGCTGTGCTACTTGGAGCTGAAGGCTTGAAGGCAATCATTATCTTATCTTATCAATATTGCTCTTTCCTATTTGGATATTATCGGACATCGTTGTTGTTCTATTTCATTTACTTGATACATTGTTGTATTTTCTCAGTAGCCTCATGAACTACTATTATGACTATGTTGTAATTCCACTGCACTATTATGTTATGTTATTTCTGTGATTCTGTGATGATTCTCATTTACATATATATACTCCACTAATAATTCGTGTTTTGTATTATTTAAGTTGACATGTGTGGATTATTGTCAATTTAAATGGTACAAATGTACGGATAGATAAAGGGTCAGTCGGAAAGGCATGGGCACGGCGTGCACGTGCACGAGTCTTCGTCATATCCGTTGATGTTGCTGTGATTTGATGCTTCGGGAAAGATGGTAATTTACTCAGGGTCGCTCTCGAGTTTGAAGGGTGTTGTGTTTTGAGTTTTGGCTCGGGGTAGGGATAGGTTTTGTCTCGGGCCTATACCGAAGTATTTGTGCAGGATCGATGGTGATAAATAAATCAAGTTTTATAAGCAAAAGAAAAATCTTATTAAGTTTCAAAGGAAAGATTCAAAGCTAATAGAAACAAGTTTTCAAAGGTAAAAGTATTTATCAAAGTTATTTTCAAACAAGCTTTTAAAGATTAAATGTTTTTAAAGTTAATTGATGGATAGTTACTTTGTGTAATTGATTAAAAGCTAATTACTTTGTGTAATTGATTTGAAAGCTAATTACTTTGTGTAATTGATTTAAAAGCTAATTACTTTGTGTAATTGATTTAAAAGCTAATTACTTTGTGTAATTAATTAAGGCATATGGTTTACTTTGATTAATTAAGGATTAAAAAAAGGTTAACCCGTTAATGAAAGAAATTAAGGCTAATTAATTATTGTGATTAATTAAAGAATAATTATTAGAAATAATTAAAGGATTTATTAATTAAGTTAATTAATTCAAGGTTAATTAATAAATGAATGTAATTAAGTATAATAAATTAATGATTAAAGGTTTATTAATCAAGTAATTAAAGGTTAAATACTTAGTATAAGTAATTAAAATATAATTTGTAATTAAAGTTAAGTAATTATTAAGGGATAATTAAGGATTAATTACTTAATAATTAACTAATTAATTTGAGGATGATTAATTAATGTAATTAATTAAGGGTTAATTAATAAATGTAATTAACTTCAGGTCAATTAGTTTATGTGATTAATTAAGGGATAATTAATTGAAATGATTAATTTTAAGGTTAATTAATTAATTTATGAGATTAATTATAGGATAATTAATTCATCAAAGGCTAATTAATTAATATTAATTAAGCGGGGGTTGGTAATTAATTTATTAGTTAATTATAATCAGGTGATTAATCGATCTTGCTTATGGATGATTGAATTGATTGATATCTCTTATATGTGATGTTCTGTGATAAGAATTGTGTGATTTGAGCTGTGAACTATGATTTATTTATTTTTGATAAATTTACATTGTTTACCTGTGAATGAAAGATAAGCGTTATAGGATTATACCGCTTATCGATATTGTTGTGCTTGAATTGATGATGATTGTGATATTGTGTTGTTGTGTGTAAAACCCCTGGACTACACCACACACACAAATATGGATTGTACGGGAAATTGGTTAAGTCACGGGTATTTGAATTTGATATTATTTTATTCAAAATGGTTTTAAAAGTTGAATTTCGAATCCAAAATGGTTTGGAATTGGAATTGGGTTGAACATGAAAAGCTTTTGAAAAGGAGGTTTTGAAATTGAAATTTAGTTTAAATACAATACGTCTTGTTTAAGTTTTGAATTTATTTTGGAAACTATGGTTTGAAGGGTTATACAAGTTATATAATGTATATATATGGATTTTAAACCATTTTAAAAGGAATTATTTTGGAAATTTAAATTTAACCTAAGTTTATACTTTAAGGGCTATAACTTGAGCATATTGAATCTGATTTTTCCCGAAGCGAAAGACATTTGTTTTCAAATGATAATAGCTTTCATATAAAGAAAGAACTTCTAGTTTTTTTGAAAGGATTTCGAGTTGTAAATCAAGTTTGAAGTAGAAATAGTTTTGAAAGCTATGAATAAATCTTTATTAAAGATTGGTGAACTTTGTTTCAAATGATCTCAAAGGGTGAATCTTTTGTTTAAAAGATTAAAGTGGAAATTTGTTTATACCATTTAAAAACAAGGTTTTGGGTTAAAAGTTGTGACTTAACTATGATTCCAATATATCCATATGGTTTTATAATAAGCGCTTATTATTTGGTTTGGCCGGGAGAGGTCTTTATGTCATAAAACCCATTCCGAATAGTGGTACGACATAATGGAAGTGCATTTGAAGACGGTGGTGAGGACCGGGTATTTTCGAGAACGAAAGGTTTACTTGTAGAATGTCTTTGCATTGAGTCGTGCTGGTATAGAGATCTCCATATGTGATGGGGAGTCCGATCGGGATTGTGAATACTCAGATTGCAAGGGCTTCTTTGGAAGTGCCTTCGGTTTCGTTCGAACCTCGAACGGACTTGTATAGATGTATGTCTAACGTTACACTTTGAGATTTAAAGCTGGTTTCTATCAGATACATTTTGTTTGGTGGCGGAGAATTTATTCTCTTAGCTTAACACCCTTCTTTGAGACGTACGAGCTCCGAGTTATGTAATGATTACTAGTGATATATTCCCAATTTGGTAATGTGGCATGCTAAGTGCTGCTGATCATTTGTTGATCGAAGCATGGTTTTGTGAAAAGCGTAGCTTTGTGGACGAGACCTCGTCAAACCTCATAACCCGAAAATGGTCGAAATAGGAAGGACGCAGCAAGGTTATGAGGGTCGGGCCCTTTAGGGTATGTCCATTTCCTTCTAGATAAAAAGTGATATCATGGTATGGAGCCCGAATATTTAACTTATGTGGTTGTTGGAATTTTTTGGTGTTGAGGATCCTCAGATAAAGGTCGGCGATGATCGGGGATGGCATACTCGTGACAGTTAGTTACCTAGTTAAAAGGTAACCCAACCTTGTGTTGGCAGAGATCCGGTTTGGTTCTCGAGGCATCCCTCCAGAGGCGTACCCATTCGGTGATGGAAGTTCCTTAGCTTGGCCATTTTTTAGAAATCCAAACAAAACAATAAGAGCCCTGTACCGTTTTAGTTGTATAACCTGCCATGGAATGTGGTGGTAACCTGCTATTGAACATGGTAGCTATAGTAGGTATACCATAATGGTGGTATGCTGGCTAAGAATAATATTATACTTTCGAAATGTTTTGTGCAATATGCACTAATAATATTATCAAAAGGTTTTTGCATATCAAGCATGTTTGACTATCATAAGGAGAAATCTCCTCCAAGTGTGCGCTTGCATTGTGTGTGTGGTGGGAGGCCTTATGGTAGTTTCATTTTTCAAAAAACATTGCCAATTTATTTTATTTCTTTTTGTTAAAGATAAACTGTTTTTGTTTGCTCACACGAGTCCTATGACTGACCTGGAGTTTATTGTTCCCTTTCTAAACACTCGATGCCCATAATTTTCCACACTGGCAGCCAGAGTCAGGTTTTCAGATTGTCAGCTAGTACGTGTATTTTTGGCAATCATTGGAGTCTATAGATTGGCGATCACATTTGTTTCACTTCAACATTCCGGACCGGACTTGCTTAAGTTCAACATGATAGCTTGTGGTTCGAGCTTTTGGTTTGGAGCTTTGGAGCTTGGCATTTAAGATACTGTCTTTCTGCTGCTGATGCTTGTTTTTCCGCTGTTATATCTATCTCTAATATATGTTGATCATTTCATTTGTATCATTGTTGTATCAAATGTTGTGTATCAATAAAAGTTATTCTTTCTATTTCCACTATGTTGTTGTCACCTAATGTTGTTATAAGCTCTGACGAACCAGACTCAACGTTTGCATCAGCGGTATTCGAATATGGGTGAAGTATTTGGGTGTCGATTTTCGAAGGTCGAGCAGGGTCGTTACAATCATTTTCGTTAATGTTAATTTTTGATTTCAAATTATTTGAAATAGTTTATAGGTTTTTAATGTATGTATATGTATGTATATGTATGTATGTATGTATGTATGTATGTATGTATGTAAATGTATATTTGTATATATGTATGTATCTATCTATAATTATTATAGACACACACACACACACACACATATTTTATTAGTAAAAACTTGAACAATAAAGGCAAGTGTAACTTTAGTTAATAAGATATAAATGTCATTTAATATATTAATTATCACAATTAAAGAGAGAGAAATGAAAGGTTACTCTCTATACATATATTGCTATATCTTCCTTTCATTAAAAATATAGGTTAAGAGAGGGAAACAAAATGTTTCCTTATCTAAACTCATTCATACACGTTTCATTTACACATACATATATTACTTATATACTGCACTTATACTTCACACAACTGAATATTTTGACACATTTATTATAATACATACAAATTTAAATCTCCATTTTAACAATTTAAACAAAATAAGATTTAAAATTTTATTAGATTTACTCTAATGTATATTTATACTAATAGGCCCAGTAAGGATTCAAAAAGATTTTTTTATTGAAATTTACCCCATTAACCCGCTTTCAACTGGCTCGGTTCCAACAAAAAGTTTATATAAGTGAAAATTTTGTTTTAGGTCTTATCAACACACAATTTAGAACATAACATGCGATTGCTTTAGCCCATAAATTCTAAGGTAAATAGTGCTATTTACTCATGTTCTACTACACTCTTACAAAGTTCTATTTTTTTATTTCCATAACTCTATTTTGTTACGGTGTTCTAAAAAAATGATTAATCCCTATTTTAGGACAAAAATTTATATAATTATCATTTTCGACTTCTCCTCCATGATCATTTCTAATATTTTTAACTTTTAAATCTATTAAATTTTAAATTTATTTAAAAAATTAAAATATTTCAAAAGTATAACTTCTATGTTTCATAAAAAAATGTCCATTTATATCGTAAAAATCATCAACAAATCATATTTATTATGATTTATTGACCTAACTTGAGTCGAGCTAAACAAATCTAAGTGAACTTAGCTTAATGGTTGCTTGGTTGAAATTTAACTTATAGATTTAAAAGAAGATTTTCTTAATTTACCTTTTTGATAAGCATTACACTAATTATTAACTTTAAAATTCTTTTTCAAAAGACCTTTAACAATTTTATGGTTTTTGATTTTATTTAATAATTTAAAATTACCATGATAAAAATGTTTGTGCCAAAGTCATGGATCATTAGAGGTTGCTATAAGACACATGTTAATGTCACTGTTAACTTTCACATTTAAAATGCAGATATTATATTTTTTTTAAACTTCGAAAATAAGTCTTTCATTTTGGTCAAAAATACGACAATTATCTTTTTTCAAAATTTATTTTAAAACCTTAGTCACATAATAAACTAATACCTTAAATAGGAAAATAGGCACAGACAAACATAGAAATTTTTTTAGGCCGTAGGACAACAGGTTTATTTTTTTGACTAAAGGATAATGCTAGTTATAACTAGCAATTTGTATAGTGTAAAACTGAATATAATGCTAGTTATAACTAGCATTTTGTATAGTGTAAAAGTTGAATATAATACAAAATATAACTAGCATTTGTCCTTCAGCATAAAAACGAAACTTCATGTCCTTTAGCCTAATTTTTTTTCAAAGTTTGTTATTTTCCCTAATTCTCTATACCTTAAAGGTTATATTTTAAATTTTTAAATAAATAAAAATTTGTAACTAAAGGAGAATTTGGGTTACCATTATTGTTGATGTCCCTATACTGTTAATATATCCTTTGGAATTATCATCGAAAGTGCCTTCATCTATTGGTTTGATATATGTTAGCATACTAAAGTTTCCTGTTATTTAATTGGAATATCCGCTATCCAAAATCCTTCTTTACTTTTTTCCAACATGAGTGGATACCTATAAAAAATAGATAAATTCGTTGGCACCCACTTCCTATGTTAAAGTTGTGGGGTTAAGATTTAGGTAACCATAACCAGTGATTCATAGGTGGTAGTGGTTGTTGTACTTTCTTCCAAGAGTTGTTTTTCTTTTGGTTTGGGTTGGGTTGTAAGCATTAGTTGTTTCTACTATATCAAAATGCACACAATGTTTATGGAATGTGCCTTTTTACGTGTTTTCCATGTAGACTGCAATATTATTGAAAAACAATAAGATAAGAAAATTTCAAAAAAGACACTTAACTAATGCAAAAGTAAAAAAGTAGTTAAAGCTGTAAATATAAATAAATTAGGAAAATTCATTTAATTAGCTACTAAATAAAAGAAATAAGATTTAAGTTCCAAATCATAGAAAATAAGATTTAAGTCCTAAAACGAACTTGTATGCTGATTGCTATTATAAATAAAAGATAAAATTTTGAAATTTGAAATTTACCACATAAACAGAGAAGTCCTTTATGGACGTTAAACTGTTGACTAATCCACTATTTCATGAAGTGTGGTATAATTTATTAATTATATATATATATATATATATATATATATATATTTGTGTGTGTGTACTTTTGGAAAATAACATTACCTTTGTGAAAAGTTGATTTTGAAATAACCCTATTTTTTAAAACTTTAAAATAAAATTCAATATGCGGACTGTACTTGGAAAGTTGGAAGGAGATATCTGGGAGTAGGTTTTAAAGTACAGTGGGAAGTAGGGTATCCAAGAGAAAAATGATGGAAGTATGTAATTTTCTATCTAATCCCTTTTCTCGGCATAAAGAAAAATAGGTTTAGAAAATTGGATTTTTCCAACTTGGATGTTAGCAATAGTGTGCTAGGATTTTAGATGGTAGGAATTGGACGAAAATTTGCTTGAACTATACTTCTATTCGTAGAAGTATAGGAAAGTTTGGATGCAAAAACTAGTTTTTGATTTTCAAAATTTTGTATACATATAGAACTGCCAGCATAATTAGGTTGTTCGCCCCATATTTTCAAAACTATTTTAAAGGGATGCATTCTTATAGCGGAGCCGATTAGAATCATTTTGTATATATATCATAAGTATTATGATACACTGTGCATTTTTACATGATTGATTGAAAAATTGGTTACAAACTAATTAATTTGTAGTTTAGAATGGTTGTATATTATGTTGCATTGTTCAGTCCATAGGGAATTTCAAGGATGAAATTCTTTTAAGGGGGAGAATGTAATACCTTATAATTTTATGACAAAAATTAAAAAGAAATTAATTAATAAATGATAACATCGAAAAAACAATAATTTATAAACGTATTAATTTGGCTATGAAACTTGCCCCGTTGGGTTCGTGGCGGTTTTCTGATCAATTTTCACATATAAAGTTTCGATTGGAGTTTAAACGAAAAGGTTAATAACGTTTGAAATTTTTGAATTGGAAATAATTACGTATGTAATTAAGGAAATAAAAATAATTGACTAACGTTAATTAGCATTAGCTAAATTTGACGGACATTTAATGTTCCTTAAATGTTAAAAAAATTGTTAAGGAAAATAAATGTCAATCTGTCAAACAAAGAACAAATTAAACAAATCGCAACACACTAATTAATCACGGTTAAAAACAAAGGAGCAATCGACCCAAGATGCCATATGGTCGACCGGTAGCGGTTGACCCAGGGCCTAGGACGATCGATTTTTTCTTGACTAAATTCGACCACAACACATGGCTGAACGACCCTAGTTCAATATACTTCAATCGAACGGCTGACATTGATTTCAACTCTTATAAATACAGACCTAAATCCTCACTTCTAAACTCATATTTTCGGAGCGACGTCGGAGCTCTACCATGTTCTCCTTTCCTCCAAACCCTAAATTCTTAGAAATAGTTGTAGTATATGCATACGTACAATTTGAGAATCGTAGAAGACGAGCGAGGAAGAGAATAAGGTCAAATCAAATCACTAAGGCCAAGGTAAATTGTAAATCTGGATCTAAATTGTAATCGAATCCAATTCTCTTTTCTAATCTAGATCTTTGATAAATCTATGTATGTTTACAGTGTATATATTCAAATAAGGAGAAAAAGGGCATCAAACTGAAATGACATCGATTAGATCTGGAGATTTGGAAAGCTAAAAAGTTCAGTGGGTATTATATAAAATTTAATTTTATATCTTCGTAGATCTATTTTTGTATACTTTAAATGTAATGTGGAGTTGTAGGCTAAATATGTATCTGTCATAAACCCTGCCTAAATATTTTGTTATTGATGACTTGAATCGTATGTAAATCTAGGGAATATTGGGTATTAATAGTCCCTAAAACTTATAATATATGTAATGGCTCTAGATTTGTAAGTTTGATATGACTTGTGCAAATAAAAACATAAATTGAGTTATCACAGTAAAATGCAGAGATTAAAGTAATGTTTTAATTTATTGAATTATATAGCGTGTTGTAATGTGAATTTCTATACATTATCAAGCTTTAGATTTATAATAAAACTGTAGTGGTTGAAATAACAAGAATACGCCTAAAAAGAAAGAGATGCATAAAATAAGGATATTTAACGTATTTTGTACGTCTTTTTCAATAATGAAAAATATAATTTCTTGTAATTCCAAAAGTAACACAAATTCCCTTTTTTGGATAAGATATAGAAATTTATAATGTTAACCATTCCATTTGAGAGAAATGTAATTTTAATGCATTAAAATATAGAATCCCCAAAGATAAATTAAATAATTACAAATGTGATAAAAGCGATCTTGAATTTGCGCAATATAAGTAAAACAAAAGTGGAATATAAAAAAAGTAAAGATGGACAAGTCATGATTTAAAATAAAAAAGATATAGTTAGTCCTTTAAAACAAGGTAGGGAATTGAAGGTTAAGAAGGAATAGAAATAGAAAGAATCAAAGGTTAAAATGGAATAGAAATATAAATTATAATAGTAGGGAAAGAGGGGAAGTAAATGAGGAAAGGTATTTAAATCTTTTAAAAAGAAAGCGGTAAATGACCTTAAAGTAAATAACATGTAAACACAAAGAAGTAGAGAAATATTATTAATAGTAAATAATAGAGGCACAATAATTATACAAGAATGAATGAAGATATATACATACACATACATGCATACATACAAACATATATACATACAAACAAACATATACATACACATACATAGCCTCAAGTATGCATTTATGATGGACATGAATTATTAAAATTTAGTAAACAACTTAGTAAATAAGAATGACACAGTCATTAGTATGGATTGGAATGCGAGGTCAGTAGCGTTACACAATAAAAGTATACCCACTACAAGGGGCTAATAGAAGTTATGTATACATTATAATGATGTGGGGCACATCCAGCTGTAAGACTCGTGGAGTTATATACGATTGTGTATAGGTGAAGGAATACCCTTAGTAGAGTCTGCTTCAATAAGTTAGAGGGTTATTGCCTTGATTACGTTAGGCAATATAAATAGGATGGTGAGCGGCTCAATACTATATCAGTATATGTTGGTACCAAATTAAGAGCAGGAGTTGTACATAGGTTAAGTGCATCATCATTCCTGCACTATCAACGAGAAAGACAGGGTTACACCTAACGAGCTGCATCTCCTACTAGGATAGATCAGGTTAGGTCATGCACCACCATAGTTATTTGCTAGTTTGTTTGTTAAAGAAAGGCTTGTTAACCCATAAAAGAGTTCTTTCAAAACAAATGGGGTAGTCCGAGGAGCCGGGTCCTCTTCGGGAGCTGAGCCCATAATAGGAAACAGATAAGATGTAAATCCCTAAAGCAAAGCGATATAGAATACGGTTAAATTATACTAACCGCGTTATTAGTCACTACGGGAGTCCCTTGGTATGCACGACGAGGAGGCGTGGTATCACATTATCGATGGATCCTAATGGGGTGTCGGGCTATGGATACTAGGGGGATAGTATCTTGGTCCAAAGTGGGCGATGATACTTATATATTTATATATATACGTATGTAGTTATAGTCTACTTCGAGTTGATGGGGTGCATCATACACGTACATGGAGTCGAGACGATTTAGTAAAACAGAAAGATATAACGTGTTATGGAAGACAATCGGCATAAACTAGTGTTATACATAAAATATATAATTTAAAAGTCACATGAACGTTGTTTTGATTACCTCCTCATTACAACCCACAAATAGATTTAGGGGAATGAGTACTGGTGTAAAGCGGGAACAATAGCAAACAGGTTTCATAATGCATGTTCGGCACTGTCATGGGCACTAGATATTGGAGGTGCCAATCTTGGTCCATAACTTTATGTTTTATTATATTTTACTATTATGTTGTGAGTTATATTGATCGTGCTCTTATATGCAATTATTTGGATACCAAATCAACGATCTGTACTTCGGTGGACTTGAAACTGGGGTGCGGGTTGTTACAATGAAAGAATTTTGAAATTATGTATAATAAATTTAATAGATGTAATATAACGAAGTAAATGAGAGGTAAGAAGCATGGTGTCGTCGGAAAATTATAGCATCTATAGACTATCACTAATTATATCATTACCTATAGTAGTTAGGACACCATTTGTAATAGATAGCTTTACGATCCTAGTGAATATGTTTGCTGCTAAGTTGAATAGTAAGGGCGGTAAAGGATTACTCTGTCTAAGTCCACATTTAGGGATTCTGCTTCCTAGAATACTGTTAACCATAATACTTGAGTTCCTAGATTTTAGCAAAGACATGATCCATGCTACCCATCTAGAACTAAAACCCCTAGCCATAAGTAAATCCTTAAGAAAATCCAATCATTAGAGTCAAAGGTATTGGCAAAATCAAATTTTAAAAGGGCACAAGTAATGTTATTTCTACAACAGTAATTAATAAAATTCTTGGACAACTACGACCCCATCCGTAGTATTCCTACCCTTAATAAAAGCGAATCGTGTTATATCAATTAGATATTTTTCTGCTTATTTTTTTTGCTAAGGCCTTAATTAAAATTTTAATAGAAAATTTTATTAGCAATATAGGACTAAGATCCTTAAACTCAATCACACCTACGTTTTTACGAAGAAGAACTACGCTAGCAAACTTAATTCTTTATAGTTGTAAATTACCATCATAAAACTCATTAAACATTTAATTAAGTCATATTTTAATACATGCCAAAATTTCTTATAAAATAACATAGAAATTCTATCCGGACCAAGCACCTTATCTCTAGGCATATCGTTGATGGCTTTAAAGATACCATCTTCTGAGAATGGAGAGTCTAAGTCATCTAAAGCAATCCTTGTATTTTTCAAGATACAGTCATTCCACCTAGTTTTAATTCTATGACTTATGTTTGTTCCAAATATATATTTGAAGTGGCTAGTAAAGGCATTATTGAGTTTGTTTTGACCAAAAATTTCCACATTGTTAAAAAATAAAGAGTTTATGGTATTTCTACTCTTGAGACCAGCTACTCTGTGAAAAAATTGGTATTCTGGTCTTCCTCATCCACCCTGGACCTAAGTCCTTTGCCTTCATATTATATCCTCTTGAGTAGTGATTTAGTCAAGTTCCTCTTTAAGGTTTGAAAGTGTGACTACTGTTCTTACAGTCAAAATACATAACCTAATCTCGATATGCTATGTACAATCCAAAACTGCTTACTTAAACATCCATGTAAGTACTCTTCTTGTAGTCAATCTTCAAATATGTCCACTACTATTTGAATAGACTCATCTCATCTTCTCTCTAAATGAACTGAATGGTGCTGCAAATTTTGGCTTTCGGACAATGGTTGTAAAACTCAAACTTAGTAGAACTCCGACATAATATACATTTCCTAAGGACTACTCCATAAACAAAACAGACAAAAGTCCAATAGGAAGCTAGCCTATAAACACAACGCCTCAATCTGACCCGAGGCATTGTCATATACATAACAAATCTTGTGTCAAGCTAGGAATCTAACGGTGAGTACAAACATACAAGTGTGGTGTTGGGTATAAAACCGTGACATATCAATCAGACATATCGATGTCACTTACGCTATACAGTATCCCATCCACTGTTTATTTTTACAAATCAGTGCTAACACACACATCGATCTATTCATCCTGTCCCGTAACTACAACTCTAATCAATTGGGCTGTCACAATCTATCCATATCATATGAGTTTCTTTTATTTTAAATTCAAGTACACTATTTTCAAATCTCTAGAGTCCGAATTCTTTTTTTACCATAGTATAGTTTTTTCAACCGCATGTCTAAACAATTAATGGTTCTACATATTCAATGTTTACCATAGTGCGGTCTTTCTCAACCACATGTTTAAATAATTAATATTTGTACAAGTTCATTGTTTAACATTGTATGGTCTTTTGTACCCACATATCAAAACATTGTTCATACATTTTACAAGGTCGGTTAATATAAAGTAGAGTCATATCTTAACTCTCTTCCTTGAGTTCCCAACAGGAACACTCGTTAGTAACCCCTTTTAGATTCACCTTCTACATGGACCAATCGCCTCAAAAAGCTCGTGCGGTCTTTTTCACCCATTGCTTACGAACAATTGTGAGTGCACTTCACACAATCCCTTAGTTGCATTACCTTTCTGTGAGGACATATACTTTTTATGTATTGTAGACACATGCCCAATTCCATCTTGAGGTGCTAGCTCTCGTAACACTATGTCTCCAATATCTTACTATTCATCATATTATCTGTGTAAAACATCATTGGACTTTTTAACAATGGATATAGTTATCATGATTCAGGTTGTGATCCTCGAATCAGTTCGTTAGGATGGATTCTACCAATCTAATAGTCAATACCTCATATCGTTCTTGTCAAATTTTAAATTTTATCTTTCAAAAGCATTTAACTACCCAAAATATTATTATTTCAAAATGATGTTGTATCCCACTTCCATCATATAATGTCATCTATGTGCGTCTCATAACGTCAAGTAATGATGCATTCAAAGCACTTCAATTCAAACACGATAATTCTTTTATTCGGATCAATCTTAGCGGGATATAATATACTTGCTTATATATTATGGGTAAAAAAATACATATTATAATCCTGTTTTTGTGTTTCTAAAATCAAACAAGTATTTAAAACCACACAAAATCATTCAAGTCCAAATTAAACAAGTTTTCAATTATTTATCTTATCACGACTATTCTAGTATAGCATGGGTGAACCATAATTTCAATTACTTACATCAAATTTGGGATTTAAAATCTTTATATTAACATCAAAATTGATGTTTATAGATGATGTACTATTCAAACAACATCATGAACAAACAATATCAACTACTTCATTATGTCAACAAACTATAAAATTAACATTTATAGATAATACAAAAATCATATATGGCTACCAAGCCTTCAAAAATCAATATAAATAATTAACTAAAGCAACTTGGATCAATATAATAATCCCTTTAAATCAAAAGATCAATTAATTTACCATAAAATAAATAAATTATACTGTTTGCAAATGGTCTAGCTTTTTAGTAGCAGAACATTGTCTTCATTTGCCAGATCCGGAGTAGAAAATTTGTTGGAGGTATTGAAGCAGTTTAAACTATTCATCTCTACCACATCAGTTGTGCCTTCCATATCAATTTCATTGTCATCATTGTGTAACCCCCCAGGAATTTTAATAATAAATTAAAATAATAATAAAGGGCAAAAAGGTAATTTTACAAAAGAGGGCAAAATAGTAAATTTCTATAAATGTTGGAATTAGACCACAAGAGCTATTCCATTGCGTTCGAAATGTCGTTAGCCGTTAGAACACAAATCTGTGACGACCCGAAATTTTGAGCATTTAAAATTGAAATATTTAATTGATTTTAAATATTTAAAAGTTAATTTTTAACTTGAATTCAAATATCACTATTTATTTGATAATTAAATAATTGAATTTAATAATTAGAAGTTGGGTAAAATATTGAATCTGGAGTTTTAAGTCAGTTAAAAATAATTTGAAGGTTTATAAAATTTATATTGATAGTGCCAAAGATAGTAAAAGTGTTAAAATTGAATTTGAATATGTTTTGTTAAGTTTTGGAATTTTATCGTTTAAATCGATATTTGAAAATAGCCTTCTGAGACACAGTCTCGAAATTCGACGAAATCTGTACCATTGGATCCGTAATATTGAATTATTATCGAATTTCAATTTTCGTGGCGTTTGGAGTTGTCGTATGAGCGTACGACATATAAACGCACTGAAATTTATATCGAAAATCTAATATAAAAACCTAGATCTGAAAAGCTATCTTCTCCATACGATCGAATTAGGACTCGAAACCTTTTCCATTGTTTTCGAAATAGGGGTTTAACATTATAAACGCCTAGCGGCACGTTGCGATAGGAGGTCGAGATTTTAGGTCGTGTAATTCGAGTCGATTTAAATTTAAATTTAAATCAAATTAATATATTAGTTAACCAGTCAAATTAATATCACATCAAAACTTTATTTCCCCTCGTTGAAATAAAAGCAGGAAAAAATCTGAGGCTGCTATCTTCCTTTAGAAGCCACTTCTCTATATAACAGCACGCTTCCCCTTTTCTTCGTCTTCTGAAAATCATTCAAACGAGGTCCAAATTCGTTCATTGTTTTCCCTTTCAGTTCATAAAATCGCGAGCTTCCTTTTCGTTTTTCCCTTCTATTCGAAGCCGAGCCTTCCTTTTCTCTATTCGAATCAAAGCCGGCCCTGCTTTTTCAAATCAAAATCGAAGCCTCCCAGTTTCCTATAAAAAAAAACCAAAACGAAATCAGTGAAAGATAGAAACAAATCGAATGGCGTTCGAGCGCGCTAGGGTTGAAGGCGGCATGTTCGTGGGTGGTTCGATTGGAGTTCTGACGCGATGTTGCAAAGTCGTACTCGAGCACGTGCAATGGTGGAAATCGCGGCAACGTGAAGAAGCTGATGGAGGCTCATGATTTGGTCAGAAGATTGGTGATGGCCGAGGCATCGACGGCAACGCAATCGCTTGATGTTCGCACAAAATCCGGTGATGGTCTCGAGGACGCGTACGCCTAAGGGGAAGGGGCGATGATCAATCATGGCGAAGTTTTTACGACTTCAACAGAGGCTTCAACCTTCACGATCTCGCAAAGGGCATGGCTACGGCAGGACGGCTACATCAGAGTCGTGGGTTTGAGTATGCTTGTCATGTGAGATCTGGAGTTGCATCAGTGAGGTTCGAATCTTTTCTTCAGTCAATTTTGATTTAATATATGTATATATATACACATATGTTGATATAAGAAATTATAAGTACATGGTTTAAACAGGAAAAATTATAGATAGATTAGGTTTTGTATTTGCAGAACAATACAGAACAGTTCTGTTTTCTAAATATATATAATAATAATAATAATATTTTTGAATTAACTATATATATATAGGACTGCAAGATATATGTTTCAGCTTAGATTTAAGAACTTATGTATCTGAATATGTTAAAGAAAAATGAAGGAAATAAAATAAATATGGTGTAATAAGATATTGGAAACAGTTTTTTTTATTTAATATATAGGGTTGAAGGGAAATTTTATTTTATTAAAATTATATATATATATATAATATTTTGTGAGAGTACAGGAATTTTAAATGTTTAAGAGTTGTATAAAAATTTAGATCTTTAATTTTAAATATAAATTATAAACCTACTGTTTAATTTTAAAGTATTAAGGCGATTGAATTTTTTTATTAACTTATATAACTATTTGGGTTATTTCAAACATAGTGTATTGGAGAGGTTAACTAAATTAATTAAATTTAATAAATGGGAATTAGTCATTTGATTAGTTCAAGTATTAATGAATTGTATAAATATTTATACAAGGTCTAAAAACCATAGAGAGGCAAGCCAGATGAGAATGGATTGCGAAAACAAATCAAAGGTGAGTTAATCTCACTCATCTAGTTATAATTTAAATTTAAGTGGTTAAATTTAAATAATTTGGTTGAATGGTTGAATTGATTTGATGTGTTATATTATAGTATATAATATATCTTAGAATGATTGATTTCCCGCATTATATAGCAGATGAGACCCTATGCGCCGTATAATAGCGGATGATATTTTATGTTAATCCCATATACCATGATATTCCACCTCAAAGTGGAATTGGTATTTTATATTGTGCTAACGTCTGTGGATGAAGGAAAATAGATTGGAGGGATCCAACTGGATTCCTCAACATTTATTTAAATTATTTAATATTCTCTGTTGTGATTATTGTGATATTCTATGATGAATTATATTGGAATATTGAATGTTATGGCTTGCTTGAATATATTTTGGTACACTGAGTTATCAAAATATACAAATTGGATTTTTGGAAAGACAATAAAAGAGTGGAGTTTTAAGTAAAATAATTATAGCGAAATTGAATAAATTAAGAATGAATTGAAAGAAATGGAAGTGATATAAAATACTAATAAATAACTTCGAGTATGAAAAAAAAAGATTTCGAATAAATAGAAATTAATGAATTGTAAACTTAGGTAATATTATTTAAAGGAATAAAGAATTATTTTAAAATTTGAAGTTTGAATTTATTTAAAAGGATAAGTAGTAATTTGGGAAATCTAAATTTGTATATTTTAGTTAAAAGATTTAAAATCAAACGGAAAATAATAATAATAATAACAAAGTCTGTAATTAACGAATTTTGAAATGAATTGAGTAAGTAAAGAAATTTATTTCAAATGGAGTAAATTGGAAATCAATTTGAAAAATAGATTTAAGTGATTGAAATTGGAAATTCTCCCTAGATAACCAAGTACGTTTTCAAAGTAAATTTTTAAATATAAGTTAAAAGTTTTAAAAGCAAGTTTTGGAAAATTTATTATTTCTAAAATATTTAAATTCTAAAGTAAGTATTTTCTTTTAATATATTATGGTAGTAATTATTTAAAAGTGACTTGGTATTTGTTTTAAAAGATAAAATCTAGTTTTATATTTTATAAAAGTAACCTCATTTTAAATATTCCTAAAGTGTATAATTTTAATAAAGTATTGAAGTAGTTCTTAATCTAAATGTTAAAATATATTTTATAATAAAGTGTTTTAAATTATTTTAAAAATCTAAAGCTTTGTGCTTGGTGTTTTTAGTGGAAATAAATATTGGGAAATTCATTCCATGAGAAGGGTATGGTTTGAAACTATTTTCAAAGGGTTGAAAAGTGGAAATATATCTTGTGAAGATAATTTGAGTTTAATAAATAATTTGGAGAAATTATTTATGTTGATGGATGTTTGTGAATGTTAATTGATAGTTAAATAACCGACTATCAATATTGGCCAAATGCGCTGAACGTTTTGATGAGACCGGGATCGAGATTTATATCTCGAAAACCACTTTGATCCAGTTTGTACGTTTTCGTGGAAAATGAGTTTGGATTCGAAGATGGAGCAATGAAGTGCAAGGGCTAGTCGCTACTAATCCTGAGGATAATTCCAAAATGGATGTAGTAGGAATAGTGCCTTCGGTTCCGTTCGGACCCGGGACGGACTTGTATGGATGAATGCTTTCAGAACATCGTCAGGTGGACGATGGGCATTTTAAGTGAAACGGTCTAAAAGGTAACGCTTATCCACAAGCCTCATCAACCGGGAATGACTGAAAATCAGGGGTTATGCAGCAAGGCTAGGTGGGTAGCACCCACTTCAGGGTGAGGTCATCCCTGTCTAGATGTCCTTTTTATTTCGGCTTAGTGGTGCGGTTGCTGATCACAACCGTGAGGTGATCTTACTCGGGATTATCCAGTAAGGGATAGTCCCGCTCTTGTGTTGTAGGGGTCGGGAGTGATCCTCGGTACAGTGATCTAGGCCACGTACAATGACAGGTGGAACCCCAGTGCCGAGTCATTGGTTGGAAATCCATTCTCTCTACGTACTTTTTATGAGTTTTGTTTGTATTACTCACTCTGTGGCTAGTAGCTGGAATTTAATAATGTAACAATTTCGGCTATTTTAATAAGTATTTGTAAATAGACCCTATTATAATATCAGAGGATTTTAATAAAAAGTATTTTAGCTATCGTAAGGTAAAAACCCAATATGTTTATTTGTGGCGTGGTCTTACAAGATGCTTTTGTTTTACAAAAGATTTTTGAAAGTTTAATAATCAATTTGAATGTGATTTCTTACGCTGGTATTCCAGACTGGCTCGGGTGTTATTTAACTGTAATGCTCGGGTCAGACCGAGTATTATAGAATATAGGATATGATGCTGTGGAGCTCAGAAGACGAGCTGGATGGCGATACGTACTTGCGTATTTGATTATTATTCCGCTGTGTATCCAGTTGTATGTTATTGATGTGGAACTCTGATGATGTACTCTGATGATGTATGTATGAACAGATATAGCATTTGTTTTTGGTGTAAGGATCAGTGATTATCTATTATATTTTATTCCGCTGCGATAGTTAGATTCTTATGTTGTTTTCTATTTTCTTTTTCTACCTCTTCTTCTTTAACCCTAATGGTTCGTATTTCTGTTCAACTTGAGTTGATTGATGTAGAATAGTGTTGACTCAAGGGGTACGGATTTGCGGGTTGTTACAGTTGGTAACAGAGCTTAGGTTAGTGATAACCTTGGCTCTAGTGGGAATTACTCAAATAGAGTCCGTAGTACTCTAGAATGAGTTTGAGCGTATTAATAGATATGAACGCGTATTTGTTAGTGAATATAAATTGTTTTAATATTGTGTTGGCTTATTGGTTGGGTGGAATATGAATTCTGATCGAGTAAGTTGGTCGCTATTCGGGAAGTGTTTATAAACACCTGACACGATAAATTGACACGGTATTGTTTTAACTGTGGGTGAACGAAATAATTTTTCCCAAAAATATATTTTGATATAAAACAAAAGTTTTTGTAAACTATTTTAGCTAATATATGGTTGCTTGGATGTTAGGAATGATAATGTTAAATATTTATCATTATTGTGTGAAAATTTAACTAGAAATTAAAAATATAACCAAAGGTTAAGGAAATAAATTCATTTATAAAATGAAATTTATTGTGGATTATAAATGTGATTTATAAATCGAAATACGTTCAAATGGGAATTTGTATGAGCATAAATTATACAAATGAATTATAGTTAAAATTTGATTTAAGCCAGAATTTAGAAATTTAAAATCCCGGAGATTTCGGAAGTGTGTTTCGAAGTGTTTTGAAGATAAATAATAGCATTGTTATTTTGGAGGTATTCCTGAAAGGAAATTGTTTCAAACAAATTTTTGGGAAGGAATATAGCACTGAATTCACTTCAGTAGCGGGAAAATAACTTCGGTTATGACTGCAGCATCATCGAAGTTCATTTTCGAGTTTCTTAGTGACAGATTGCTGCCAAATTTGTTGTTCAGAAGAATTAGTTTGTTTTTGAAAATTTCAAAGGAAATTTATTGGAGATAGAAACCAGGATTGGTTTAAATTTTTTGAGAAGTGTGATTTGAGATGTTAGAGATTTCAAAATGATTTGAAACCACAGGCCAGGTGTTTAAAAATCCAGATGAGATAGGTTATAAGCTTATAAATTGAGATGGTTTTTAAATCAGGAAGGAAATATGAGTTTTGAATGTTAGAATTAAAATTTAAAGTAAAACGTTAAAAATAAAATTAACTTAGATTGAGGAAGAAAATTGAATCGAATTGAATTAAATAAATCCGAGTTAAAATAGGATTGAATTAGAATAAAAATTCAATTGAGTTATGGGTGATATTGAATGGAATTAGATCCTTAAATAAATGGGAAATAAGTTGGATAAGGATTGGATTGGAATAAATAAATCGGAATAACTTATAAAAGAACTAGAATTAAAAATCCATAGTATAAAATATGCTTGGGCTATAAATAAGCGTAAGGCTCGAGTTAAAAATAAAAGATGAATATATTCACGCCTATGATGAATGGAAATGTGTGAAATAATAAGTTGTGACTTATAAAATTGAAAAATGGAATAGAAAACCCAAAATAAATATTGATAGATGATTTGGGAAATGAAACAAAAATCCAAACTTGAATTATAAAACAAATTGAACTTAAGAAAATTTAAATGAAGAGCTTTTGAGATTAAAAATCAAGTATTGAATTACAAATAGGGGAGAACTAATTAGATAATAAATTAGTTAATGAAATATGTAAATGAAACCTAATGTAATTAAATATAAGCTGAATTGTAAGCTAATGATGAAGTTTGGAAATAAAACTCGAGTTGTAAATTAAATTCGACTTGAATCGTTAGTGAAGTAAATATAATTGAAAATTTTGCCAGATAAAAAGAATTGGATTAAAGTAGGGATGGTTTATTTGTAAATAAAACCCAGATAAATTTGGGAATAAATTGAAAATAGCCTTGTAATTAATTAAATGAATTGAGAATAAATTGAATCTGAAAACTTACAATTTATAATAACTAATCAAATAAATTTGAAGATTGAAATGAGATTTGATGGAAATAGAATCAAGTTAAACTGAAAAGAAAAATTTATTGTAAAATGGAAATGAGCTTAAGTGTGAAATTTGAATAATTTGAAGTAAATTAATTTAAGTTTAAATTAGTGGAAGCTTTGCTTCGAGTAAGGGTAAAAGTCCATTAAATAAAAGCTTGGGTAAATTTAAATTGGTTATAAAACTTAAGCAATTATTTGTTCACATGGATATCATCAAATTATATAGAATAAATTGTCGTTTGACGTAAATGAAGGTAATTAAAATTTTATGGATCATTGCAAATAAATGAAATTGATTTTTGAATCAACTGGGATAAAATTGAAATAGAATGTGTCGAGCTAAATAAAATGGTTGTAAATGAATTAAGATAGAAGGAATTAAATAATAAATTGAGTTGGAATCAATTTAAAATGATTATAAGCTTAAGTAATTGTTATTTGCATGAATAACATCAAATTTGCATAGGAAATTTATCATTCTATCGTAAATGAAAGTAAATCTACTAACAGAGGTGAATAGAGTTGATTTTAAATCAATTGGAATAATATGAGTTTGTATAGAATTAAAATGAATTGAATGTAAGCAAGTGGGTTGTAAACCATTCAAATTTAACGAAAATGGTATATGAATTAATTGAAAACAGTTGAATTAGTATTAAAACTATATAAATTGCTTACGGAATGTGTTTGGTGTGCATTGCTTTTAGAATTCATGTGTTTAACTATTGCAAGTAAGTGAAACATTGTTAAACTTCAAATATATGGCACTTACATGTTTAAATTGAGTAAGTCCAGGTACTGGGAAGCCATTTGGCTGGATTTTGGGCATGCTAACTGCTAAATAAATAAGCCGCTTGCTTAAAATGCTAAATAAGGTACGCCTACGCAATAAAAATAGGAAATATGAACTGTTTTTGTTTTTCTGACCGGGTGGGTCAATGTATATATATTTATATCTTTTGTCAAATTGCAAAAGCTCCTCCGTACAAAGGAGACTCTGCCAAAATTTTCCGAAAATTTTGGGAGTTAGAAAATTTTTGGGAAATTTTTTGTAATAGCGACAAAACGATTTCAGATTAGAAATTGAAGTAAACTAGTGAATGAAACTAATATAAAATAACTCTATGAATCAGTTATAAATGGAAGATAAAATTCAATATGCAGAATTGAAAATAAATTGAATTCATATGGAAATGGGAGAATCAATTTGAATAAAAATATATATAAACTAGAGTGGTAAAGTGAAAATAAATATAAGAAGCATATAAAATACTTATATTGAACTTAAGAAGAAATGGTAAGATTCTTAAGTAATTTGGGTGTTGAGCAAATATATTGAATAAGCATTAGAGTGAAGATTTAATAAAATGTTTTTGAAATGCTATGATTAGATATTGTTGCTAAATAGGATATGCAGGTACTATAAAGAGAAAGGAAAATTGGTTTTGATTTCAGATGATAAATTTGAATTGCCCAACCAAAAAAGGTATGTGTTTTAATTTCTATATGAAATTTGATTGGGTTTTTGATCTATCCACTTAGCCTTTTATTTTTTTTATGGAATTTGGAAGCCCGTAGAGGCCTTTTGTAGTTGTACCGAGCCAGCCGCGCAAAGGAGACGCCGGCGAAATTTTTCAAAAATTTAGGGAGTTAGAAAACTTTTGAGAAATTTTGAAAATTTAAAACTTGGTTTTGACTTATAATTTGAATGGTTGAATAAGTAAAGTTATTTAGGAACTATAAAAGGTTTTGGGAAGTTGGTTGAAGTAATTGTGTGTCTTTAATAAAAAGATTGTTTCGGGAAGCGTTTGAAACTGAATGCTTTTAGGGAAAAATAACAAAAGGGCATTGGACCATTCTTCCTAACTAGTAATTTCGTGGACGAAATTCTTTTAAGGGGGGAGGAATGTGAGACCCAGAATTTTTGAGCATTTAAAATTGAAATATTTAATTGATTTTAAATATTTACAAGTTAATTTTTAACTTGAATTCAAATATCACTATTTATTTGATAATTAAATAATTGAATTTAATAATTGGAAGTTGGGTAAAATATTGAATCTGAAGTTTCAAGCCGGTTAAAAATAATTTGAAGGTTTATAAAATTTATATTGATAGTGCCAAAGATAGTAAAAGTGTTAAAATTGAATTTGAATGTGTTTTGTTAAGTTTTGGAATTTTATCGTTTAAATCGATATTTAAAAATAGCCTTCCAAGGCACAGTCTCGGAATTCGACGATATCTGTGCCATTGGATCCGCAATATTGAATTATTATCGGATTTCAATTTTCGAGGCGTTTGGAGTTGTCGTGTGAGCGTACGACATATAAACGCACTGAAATTTATATCAAAAAACTAATATAAAAACCTAGATCCGAAAAGCTATCTTCTCCATACGATCGAATTAGGACTCGAAACCTTTTCCATTGTGTTCGAAATAGGGGTTTAACATTATAAACGCCTAGCGGCGTTGCGATCGGAGGTCAAGATTTTAGGTTGTGTAATTCGAGTCGATTTAAATTTAAATTTAAATCAAATTAATATATTAGTTAACCAGTCAAATTAATATCATGTCAAAACTTTATTTCCCCTCGTTCAAATCAAAGCAGGAAAAAATTTGAGGCTCCTATCTTCCTTTAGAAGCCACTTCTCTATATAACAGCACGCTTCCCCTTTTCTTCGTCTTCTGAAAATCATTCAAACGAGGTTCAAATTCGTTCATTGTTTTCCCTTTCAGTTCATAAGATTGCGAGCTTCCTTTTCGTTTTTCCCTTCTATTCGAAGCTAAGGCTTCCTTTTCTCTCTATTCGAATCAAAGCCGGCCCTTCTTTCTCAAATCAAAATCGAAGCCTCCCAGTTTCGTATATAAAAAACCAAAACGAAATTAGTGAAAGATAGACTCAAATCGAATGGTGTTCGAGCGCGCTAAGGTTGAAGGCGGCATGTTCGTGGGTGGTTCGATTGGAGTTCTGGTGTGATGTTGCAAAGTCGTACTCGAGCACGAGCGATGGTGGAAATCGCGGCAATATGGAGGAAGCCGATGGAGGCTCGCGTTTTGGTCAGAAGATCAGTGATGGTCGAGGCATCGACGGCAACGCAATCGCTCGATGTTCGCACGAAATCTGGTGATGGTCTCGAGGACTGTAACGACCCGTAAATTTTCGATAATTAAAATAGCTAATTTAATAAGATTCGTGATTTGTGTTACAAAAAAAATTGTAAGTCGTTTGGAATAATAATAAATGTTGAATTCGTTGGGTATAATAGAGTAATTGATTGATAAGTAAAATCTATTCAAATCAAATATCGAATTTTGAACAGATAAATTGTTTAAATTAAATATTTAAAACTTATGGAATTTATTGAATAATTTAATAACGGGAATTGAATAACTGTTTTAATGAAATGGTTGTTCTATAATTTGAATTTGTTAAATTTTATAAGTTCGTTTGAATATTTCAAAAGATAGTGATTTAAGAATAATCAAATTTGTTTAAATTTAATATTACAAATGTTTGAATAATTAAATTCCGAATTTGATATGATTAATTTGATATTGAAATTTAATATATGGAAATAGAGTGAACAATTGAAATTTGATTTAATATGATTCAAATTGGTTTCCAAAGTGAATATAAGTTATATCGGGATTATAATAGAGTTAATAAGATTTTAAAATTGGAATTTATTGGATAATTGAATAACGGGTTTAATATGATTAAAAATGATTTGTAAAATTTTATTTTATCATATTAAAGTTAGAATGATGTTGTAGAACTTTTAAAATCGAATTAAAAGTAAATTTGTGAAAATTGAATATTTTAATATTTATTTATCGACTGAAAAATAGCCAATTTTCGAACAGCCTCAGAATTGGACGAAACTAGTTCCATTGGATCCATAATAGTTTGTTATTATCGGATTTCAATTTTCGTAGCAATCGGAGTTTTCGTTTGACCGTGGCAGCTCGAAACGCATCGAAATTGTTTTAATATTAATTTGACGAGTTAAAATAGTCATTTTTCAAACAGTCTCAGATCTCGACGAAACTAGTTTCATCGGATCCGTAATGTCATATTATTGTAAGGTTTCAAATTTCGTGTCAATCGGATTTACCGTTTGTCCGGGGCAAGCCAAAACGCATAGAAATTAGTTGAATCGGTTTAATTTAAATTTGATCGTTTATTGCCGTAACTCACACATATGATCGAATTAGCCTCCGAAACCTATTCCATTGTGCCCGGAACATGGGGTAAACCTTAGAAACGCCTGCCAGCACGCTTCGTTTGGAGTTCGAAAATTTTTCGGTGAATAGTGTTTTTGCAATTTTCTATAAAAAGACCCATCCTCTTCCATTTGCTCCAAACCCTAACTCTTTTTGACCAGCCGCCACTTTCATTTCAATGGCCAGAAAATTTCGAAACTTCTTCCTCATTTTCCTCTCAATCCATCAACAATTAGCAAAAACTCTCAACTACAAAGTTGTAGAGGGCATCAAGATCTAGCTATCCAACGGTGGAGATCGGAAACAGAGCCACGGATTGACGGCAAAACGCGATGGAAGCAGCTGCGTTTTTCACGCAATTCGAGGCAGAGGATGAGGCCGAGCTTGGAGCTATTTGGGGTGAAGGTGGAGTAAGGCGGTGGCTACGAAGTGGTGTAACCTGATCGTCTTCAAAGTAATCGAGGAGGTCGTAAGATTCAACCCTAAATCATGGGCATGGGTTGTTTCACGCGTTCGTTTACTGGAGCTTGACATGCGTGAGGAAGAAGCATGGGGAGCGGCTTGGATTTCTTGAGCAAGGACGTACGGTGATGATGGTATTTAGGTTTAAATTAAAGATAAAGTTGAAATTAATTTATATAAGAATTCGTATTAACTTATAAACGTCATAACTCTTTCATACGAGGTCGAAAAATTGCAAAACAAGTTGCGTTGGAATCGTATGGACGAGCACTACGCTATGGAGATGGATTGGAATCGTTTAGAGCTAGAGAAAATTTTTGGATTAAATCGAACATCGTTCGATTTGATTTAAAATCGTAAAATCAAGGTGAGTGTTTTATAACGCTCACAACGTACTAAATATCTTTATGCTAGTTAAGTTTGACATTATAAAGTGTTATGATTTTATTTGTCGTTGTTTGATAAAGTTTAATTGTCATATAGATTGTCATTTGAATTAACCGTTGAAAATTAAATTGATAGTTAAATTAAAATTAAAATTGAATTGTGATTAAATTACCTGACATTGATAACTATGAAATTGCCATGAATTGTATTGTCTATTGGATGATTTATTTCGATGGATGCTATTGGTTGATATTTAAATGTTTGGATATTTATTTGCTTATATATAACCTGTTATGCATACATATGAAACTGTGATTTGATTTAAGTGATATATATTCATCCCTGACATTTAATTGAAATAAATAATCACTTGGCCATAGGATAGAAAATTATATACGGACACCGAATTGGCTAAATTAATAATTTTGAAAATCGTCCATTTGAAATTAATTAAATGTTGATTTAAAAGTTATAAATAGAAATCAATTTATAGAAATCGAATTTGTCGGAAAATTGAGTTTGGAATGTTGAAATAAATTTTGGTTAAAGGAATTTTGTTAAATAATTTAAGTTGAGACTTTGAGATTTGAAATTGGATATGATTGGATTTCGAAAATTAATTTGTTTGAAGATTTAACCTTAATTTGAGCTTTGAATATTACCAAGTAAAAGTGATAAAAAAAATGATATTTTGAAATCAAGTTTGGAATTGAATCATATTTGGAATTTGGATTTAAACTTGAATATTGTTGGAAATTTTTGTTAAGTGTTATAAATTGATATTTTGATAAATCAAGCTCCAAATCGATATAAATTGAAATTGAATAAATTAAAGGTGAATGAAAAATTGAATTAATTCGAAGTAAAAATTAACGTTGATTGAATTGAAATCGAAATTGAATCGGTAGAAGGGAAATTGAAATCGTTTTGAATTGGGAAGTTATAATTGAAATGGTTTGGGTTTGAAGCTGTTTATTTTGTTTTCCAAATTACTCAGGATATAAACCATTTTGAATACTTAAACTATTTTAATCTATTTTAAATCTACTTAACCCAATTTAAATGATTTTGAACTAATTTATCTATTTTAAATCTATTTTAGGACTTTAAGTATTTTTAACTAGTTTTAATTATTTAAACTACTTAAAACTATTTTCTAAATTTCAAGCTGGTTAATAAGGTGAAATGTTTATGTTTAAATCTTGAATTTAAATACGAATTGAGTTAAATGAAGTTGCAAGCTAAATTGAAATTCGAAATGATTTTGAAATCGAAATGAGATATTGATGCAAAAATGATTTTTGAAACGAAATCTTACATTTGAAAGGATACGGTGATATTTGAAATGGATTTGATCTTTGAAACAAATATGATATTTTGATATCAATTATGAATCGATTTGAAATGTAAAAGAGCCAACGGTGTAATAATACGTAGTTATTAAAGAGACCGGGATCGGATATGGACATACTCTCTGTCGATACCGAACACCACTTTAATAACTATTATACGCGGAGTGTTGATCCAGAATGAAGTGGATGGTTTGGTGTACGTGTTGACTGAAGAAAGAGAACGATATTGGATGACCCCTGACATGACTAAAACAGGAGCCGCGCCGGGCCATTGAGGTTCGCCACCTCTAGCGGACACACTTCTTCGATACCATATCTATTACATTTGTGATGCGATTTGGGTGCACCCCTTGATTTGGTAGTGTTGTTTCGCGGTGTTGGGGTGGCTGCTGGCTATGCCCAACATCAGTCTGGATCACGCAACTACTAGTATCCTTGTTGGTATCGCCTCATGTACCTTGTCATACTGATTATCCTATTCGCGACCACTACGTTTTGATTTGTACCTTGAGTATATGGATTGCCCTCTGGTGACTTCCGGTTTTGGGGAAACTACGATCTTGTATATGCTTTTGGGAATATAAAATGTGTTAAGGGGGGTTATGGTAACGCCTTAACGCTATTTTGATACTTTATATTACTGATAAGCATTATCTACTTAGCGTATATTACTACATAGTAGATAGTTTCACGGATCCTTGAGAGATGAAAAATCCCGTAACATCTCTTGAGTTATTGCACGCACGTTGACACTGGATAGGAGATGTCAAACCCCGTAAACATCTCTGACGCCGTTACACTCATATTTATTTACGATTGATTTCACTTTCATAAGGATATTTTAGTCCTGACTCGAGTGTTTTGTCTTTTCATTACGCTCGGGTCAGTCCTGAGTTTCAGATTTTTGAAGATCTATTCTGGAGGACGAAGACGAAGATTTGGTATACTATTACTATTATTACCCTTGCATCATGTTATCTGCTGCATTATTTAATTATTCTGTTGTATATGTATAAACTCTGATAAATGTTGTATAAATAATTGTCAAAGTATAGTTGACAGCTTCATGAACTGTTTATTTAACTATTATATTTTACCGTTCCGCTGCGAGATTCTATGTTGTTTCATTTCCTTTATTTCTTTTCTTTTCTTATTTACCCCAATAACTATTTTCCCTTTTGAATGGTTTGGAATCGACATGTGTATTTGATCGTCGGTTTAAACTGTCCAAAAAGGAGGGTCGTTGCAGTTGGTATCAGAGCTTTGGTTTAGCGATAAACCTTGGCTCTAGTGGGGAATAACTCATTGAAATAGAGGTAAACTATATGAATGAGTTGAGTGTATATGAGAGAGCGTACTTGTTATTTGATACAAAATGGTTTTATATTGTGTTAACTTTGTTTCGTTGAGTATTTATGAATTCTGGTCGATACTTGGGACGCCAAGTCGTCGATAGGAATTTCTAACACTCGAATAGGACAAACCAACACAATATCATTTTGGAATATATTTTATATAAAAGAATTATTTGAATATTTATTCATTTTGATTGAATTGATTGTTAGGAGATGATAATATTAGATTATTATCATTATTGTTTGATCAGTCAATATTTACAACAATTGATTAAATAACAATGGACTTAGGAAAATGAAATCTTGTAAACACAATTGATAATGAATATAAATGAATTTTAACTTGGATTTGGGAATTTAAATTCCGGTGTTTGAAATTGACTTACAAGAATTTGAAAAATATAATATGAGTATTATATGATAGTATAATTGAGTTGAAATTGTTTTTGAAGGATTTTTTTTAATGATAAGTGTTATATTCCCTTCTCTTGACGCTAGAAAATGATTTCGGTGATGAGTGCACGCATCATCGGCGTTTATTTTCGAGAGTCCGAGTGGGGGAGACCACTTAATAGCTTGTCTAAACCTTGTTTTGATTCAAATTTTATTTTATTTTGTATTCTATATAGTATGATTTGATATATAAATTATATAAGTATATATTATTTCAAAACTTGATTTGAAATGAAACCGGGATTGGAATTCTTAAGTCCTTTAATAATTAATGATTTTTTTTAAATGATTGAAATGAATTTAGACTTGAATCATTAAGGAACTTCTGAATTGTGAAATGAGAAATGAACTGAAGAGCTAAGTGAAAATATCAATTGAAGTAGAAATCCTTAGAATTAGGAAATTATGAACTTAAAATAAAATTGAAACTGTAAAACTCGCATAGTATTAAATTTCATTCTATAGCATAGATATAACTTACCAAAATGTTTAAGAAGTTCAAAAATGTTATATGAATTGTTAATTGGATAATATACAAGTACAGGTTTGAACAATGAAATATGCATTTAATTAATGGTTTGCAAATATAAATAAAATTGTTAGTAAATAATTGGAATTTAAATTAACATTTAAAGGTGATTCACAATTATGTTAATATAAAATGGAAATACTATATCTGAATGTAAATGTGAAATTAAATTATAGTGAAATTTAAGTAATGACTTAAGAATTAATTAATTGAAAATTCAACTTTAAATGAAAAGAAGTTGTATGTTGTTTAACTACATTCTATTTGAATAACTACAACTTACCAAATACTTAAAAGGTTTAAAATGCTAATAAGGATAAGTAGAGGAATAATGTACCAGTGTGAGAGTGAAAATAAAATGTGAAGATCTATTGATAGTTGTAAATATAAAAGAAATTTAAGCTGTAAAATGAATGATATATCTAAGTGAATAAATAAAATTTAAAATTAATGAAATATAAAATTGGTAAATGGAAACTAATTAAATTTGAATATAACTAAATGTCAATAAACTTGGAAGTGTATGAAAAAAATTGACTTGGAAATGTATAATTGATTTAGTGTAGATCTTGGATGGATGTTAATGTTTGATATGCATTGGTTGTTAGATGGACGAAAATTGATTAAGTAGAATCCATTAATGTTAATGGAATTGAATAAATGGAATAAAATTTTAAAATAATTAAATTCAAATTTGAACCAAAAAGAAATTAAATATAATTGAATTCAATTTAAATTGAAGCAAATTGACTTGAATATAAAATATGAATGAAACAAACTTGAATAAATCGGAAACAAATTGAATGTAAACCTATTGCATGGATGAATAAGAAAATAAATGACTTTGTTTTTATGATTGTTCTTTAGAAAATTTGAAGTTTTGATGGTTTGAACTTTGAAATAATAAAAGCAAATTTTTGGGAAAAATCCAAAATTGTCCAATATATGCTGAAACGAAACAACCATAACTTTTAAATGGCTGAACGGAATCTGACGATCTTTGAGTTTTCGGAAAGCTCAGAAACTATAGCACAACTTTTGTTTAGATAACTTGAGAAAATTCCTTCGTCTACTAGGTTAAAAACTTGAATGTTACTCGCTGTCCTGTGTAAAAATAAGTAAAATCAGTAGTATACACCCTTAGTATTTTCGCCATTTCTTCTGACTGGTTTATCGGATTTTGATGATCTTGCACTTTATGGAAAGCTAAGAACTTAAGCTAAAACTTTTGTTTTAAGCGTTTTATGTTTTGATGTCGTTTAGAAGGTCGAAAACGTGGGTGAACGTCGCTGACCTGCGCAATGCATTGCCCAGGCTGAGGCGTATCCTCTAAGTAAAACGGCCATAATTTTTGAACATATGGTCCGAATTCGATGATTTTGGACATTCCGGAAAGTCTGAAATGAATGCAACAACTTTTGTTTAGATTCTGTTGCCGTATTTTATCGTTTAGGTATCCTAAAACTAAGATTTGTTTGCTGTCCTGAAATTGGAATCTCAGTTTTAAAGCTAAATATGTTATATATATGTTGTGTAGGCTAAGTATATCGATCTATCTTTATATGCATGGTTCTAACTTATTTATTGAGTGTTTAGTAGGTGCGGATTGTGCTTGCTTCACATTTGGAGCTTGCTTTCGCGCTGTATTAGCCGTATATGCTCGCTAACAATATATAAGGTACATATCTCGGATTACATATCGTATTTTTACAATTTTTCCCTACGGGATGCCTCATCACTTGATGAGATGTATATTTGCGATATATATACTGTTATTTTTTTTCCGATCGAGCCGCGCAAAGGAGACTCTGCCGAAATTTTCCGTAAAATCCGGGTGTTAGAAAAATTTTCAAGTTTTAAAAATTTTTTATAACTTGTTTTGATTACTAACTTTTAAAGTTAGGAAGTCGTTCGGAGTAACTTAGTGGAAGCGTAGTTATGACTTTATAAATGGAATTTCATTGTTTATAAGTGGATAATTTTTAATAAAATATATCAAATGTTGAATTCTTTACTTAGTTCCTTTTCCCTTCTTTTTCCTTTTCGGGGACGAAAAGTTTTGAGTGGGGGAGAGTGTAACGACCCGTAAATTTTCGATAATTAAAATAGCTAATTTAATAAGATTCGTGATTTAGTGTTAGAAAAAAAATTGTAAGTCGTTTGGAATAATAATAAATGTTGAATTCATTGGGTATAATAGAGTAATTGATTGATAAGTAAAATCTATTCAAATCAAATATCGAATTTTGAAAAGGTAAATTGTTTAAATTAAATATTTAAAACTTATGGAATTTATTGAATAATTTAATAACGGGAATTGAATAACCGTTTTAATGAAATGGTTGTCCTATAATTTGAATTTGTTAAATTTTATAAGTTCGTTTGAAAATTTCAAAAGATAGTGATTTAAGAATAATCAAATTTGTTTAAATTTAGTATTACAAATGTTTGAATAATTAAATTCCGAATTTGATATGATTAATTTGATATTGAAATTTAATATATGGAAATAGAGTGAATAATTGAAATTTGATTTAATATGATTCAAATTGGTTTCCAAAGTAAATATAAGTTATATCGAGATTATAATAGAGTTAATAAGATTTTAAAATTGGAATTTATTGGATAATTGAATAACGGATTTAATGTGATTAAAAATGATTTGTAAACTTTTATTTTATCATATTAAAGTTAGAATGATGTTGTAGAACTTTTAAAATCGAATTAAAAGTAAATTTGTGAAAATTGAATATTTTAATATTTAATTATCGACTGAAAAATAGCCAATTTTCGAACAGCCTCAGAATTGGACGAAACTAGTTCCATTGGATCCATAATAGTTTGTTATTATCGGATTTCAATTTTCGTAGCAATCGGAGTTTTCGTTTGACCGTGGCAGCTCGAAACGCATCGAAATTGTTTTAATATTAATTTGACGAGTTAAAATAGTCATTTTTCAAACAGTCTCGGATTTCGACGAAACTAGTTTCATCGGATCCATAATGTCATATTATTGTAAGGTTTCAAATTTCGTTTCAATCGGATTTACCGTTTGTCCGGGGCAAGCCAAAACGCATAGAAATTAGTTGAATCGGTTTAATTTAAATTTGATCGTTTATTGCCGTAACTCACACATATGATCGAATTAGCCTCCGAAACCTATTCCATTGTGTCCGAAACATGGGGTAAACCTTAGAAACGCCTGCCGGCATGCTTCGTTTGGAGTTCGAAAATTTTTCGGTGAATAGTGTTTTTGCAATTTTCTATAAAAAGACCCATACTTTTCCATTTGCTCCAAACCCTAACTCTTTTTGACAAGCCGCCACTTTCATTTCAATGGCCAGAAAATTTCGAGACTTCTTCCTCATTTTCCTCTCAATCCATCAACAATTAGCAAAAACTCTCAACTACAAAGTTGTAGAGGGCATCAAGATCTAGCTATCCAACGGTGGAGATCGGAAACGGAGCCACGGATTGACGGCAAAACGCGATGGAAGCAGCTGCATTTTTCACGCAATTTGAGGCAGAGGATGAGGCCGAGCTTGGAGCTATTTGGGGTGAAGGTGGAGTAAGGCGGTGGCTTCGAAGTGGTGTAACATGATCGTCTTCAAAGTAATCGAGGAGGTCGTAAGATTCAACCCTAAATCATGGGCATGGGTTGTTTCACGCGTTCGTTTACTGGAGCTTGACGTGCGTGAGGACGAAGCATGGGGAGCGGCCTGGATTTCTTGAGCAAGGACATACGGTGATGATGGTATTTAGGTTTAAATTAAAGATAAAGTTGAAATTCAATTATATAAGAATTCGTATTAACTTATAAACGCCATAACTCTTTCATACGAGGTCGAAAAATTGCAAAACAAGTTGCGTTTGAATCGTATGGACGAGCACTACGCTATGGAGATGGATTGGAATCGTTTGGAGCTAGAGAAATTTTTTGGGTTAAATCGAACATCGTTCGATTTGATTTAAAATCGTAAAATCAAGGTGAGTGTTTTATAACGCTCACAACGTACTAAATATCTTTATGCTAGTTAAATTTGACATTATGAAGTGTTATGATTTTATTTGTCGTTGTTTGATAAAGTTTAATTGTCATATAGATTGTCATTTGAATTAACCGTTGAAAATTAAATTGACAGTTAAATTAAAATTAAAATTGAATTGCGATTAAATTACCTGACATTGATAACTATGAAATTTCCATGAATTGTATTGTCTATTGGATGATTTATTTCGATGGATGCTATTGGTTGATATTTAAATGTTTGTATGTTTATTTGCTTGTATATAACCTGTTATGCATACATATGAAACTGTGATTTGATTTAAGTGATATATATTCATCCCTGACATTTAATTGAAATAAATAATCACTTGGCCATAGGATAGAAAATTATATACGGACAACGAATTGGCTAAATTAATAATTTTGAAAATCGTCCATTTGAAATTTATTAAATGTTGATTTAAAAGTTATAAATAGAAATCAATTTATAGAAATCGAATTTGTCAGAAAATTGAGTTTGGAATGTTGAAATAAATTTTGGTTAAAGGAATTTTGTTAAATAATTTAAGTTGAGACTTTGAGATTTGAAATTGGATATGATTGGATTTCGAAAATTAATTTGTTTGAAGATTTAACCTTAATTTGAGCTTTGATTATTACCAAGTAAAAGTGATAAAAAAAATGATATTTTGAAATCGAGTTTGGAATTGAATCATATTTGGAATTTGGATTTAAACTTGAATATTGTTGGAAATTTTTGTTAAGTGTTATAAATTGATATTTTGATAAATCAAGCTCCAAATCCATATAAATTGAAATTGAATAAATTAAAGGTGAATGAAAAATTTAATTAATTCGAAGTAAAAATTGACGTTGATTGAATTGAAATCGAAATTGAATCGGTAGAAGGGAAATTGAAATCGTTTTGAATTGGGAAGTTATAATTGAAATGGTTTGGGTTTGAAGCTCTTTATTTTGTTTTCAAAATTACTCAGGACATAAACCACTTTGAATACTTAAACTATTTTAATCTATTTTAAATCTACTTAACCCAATTTAAATTATTTTGAACTAATTTATCTATTTTAAATCCATTTTAAGACTTTAAGTATTTTTAACTAGTTTTAATTATTTAAACTACTTTTAAACTACTTAAAACTATTTTCTAAAATTTCAAGCTGGTTAATAAGGTGAAATGTTTATGTTTAAATCTTGAATTTAAATATGAATTGAGTTAAATGAAGTTGCAACCTAAATTGAAATTCGAAATGATTTTGAAATCGAAATGAGATATTGATGCGAAAAATGATTTTTGAAACGAAATCTTACATTTGAAAGGATACGGTAATATTTGAAATGGATTTGATCTTTGAAACGAATATGATATTTTGATATCAATTATGAATCGATTTGAAATGTAAAAGAGCCAACGGTGTAATAATACGTAGTTATTAAAGAGACCGGGATCGGATATGGACATACTCTCTGTCGATACCGAACACCACTTTAATAACTATTATACGCGGAGTGTTGATCCAGAATGAAGTGGATGGTTTGGTGAACGCGTTGATTGAAGAAAGAGAACGATATTGGATGACCCCTGACATGACTAAAACAGGAGCCGCGCCGGGCCATTGAGGTTCGCCACCTCTAGCGGACACACTTCTTCGATACCATATCTATTACATTTGTGATGCGATTTGGGTGCACCCCTTGATTTGGGAGTGTTGTTTCGCGGTGTTGGGGTGGCTGCTGGCTATGCCCAATATCAGTCTGGATCACGCTACTAGTATCCTAGTTGGTATCGCCTCATGTACCTTGTCATACTGATTATCCTATTCGCGACCACTACGTTTTGATTTGTACCTTGAGTATATGGATTGCCCTCTGGTGACTTCCAGTTTTGGGGAAACTACGGTCTTGTATATGCTTTTGGGAATATAAAATGTGTTAAGGGGGATTATGGTAACGCCTTAACGCTATTTTGATACTTTATATTACTGATAGGCATTATCTACTTAGCGTATATTACTACATAGTAGATAGTTTCACGGATCCTTGAGAGATGGAAAATCCCGTAACATCTCTTGAGTTATTGCACGCACGTTGACACTGGATAGGAGATGTCAAACCCCGTAAACATCTCTGACGCCGTTACACTCATATTTATTTACGATTGATTTCACTTTCATAAGGATATTTTAGTCCTGACTCGAGTGTTTTGTCTTTTCATTACGCTCGGGTCAGTCCTGAGTTTCAGATTTTTGAAGATCTATTCTGGAGGACGAAGACGAAGATTTGGTATACTATTACTATTATTACCCTTGCATCATGTTATCTGCTGCATTATTTAATTGTTCTGTTGTATATGTATAAACTCTGATAAATGTTGTATAAATAATTGTCAAAGTATAGTAGACAGCTTCATGAACTGTTTATTTGACTATTATATTTTACCGTTCCGCTGCGAGATTCTGTGTTGTTTCATTTCCTTTATTTCTTTTCTTTTCTTTTCTTATTTACCCCAATAACTATCTGCCCTTTTGAATGGTTTGGAATCGACATGTGTATTTGATCGTCGGTTTAAACTGTCCAAAAAGGCGGGTCGTTACAAGGACGCATACGCCTAGGGGTAAGGGGCGATGATCCGTCATGGCGAAGTTTTTGCGACTTCAACAGAGGCTTCAACCCTCATGAGCTTACAAAGGGCACGACTACGACGGGACGGCTACATCAGAGTCGTGGGTTTGAATATGCTTGTCACGTGAGATCTGGAGTTGCATCAGTGAGGTTCGAATCTTCTTTTCAGTCAATTTTGATTTAATATATGTATATATATACACACATGTTGATATAAGAAATTATAAGTACATGGTTTAAACAGGAAAAATTATATATATATATATAAGGTTTTGTATTTGCAGAACAATACATAACAGTTCTGTTTTCTAACAATATATATATATAATAATAATAATATTATTAATAATAATAATAATAATATTTTTGAATTAACTATATGTATATAGGACTGCAAGATATATGTTTCAGCTTAGATTTAATAACTTATGTATCTGAATATGTTAAAGAAAAATGAAGGAAATAAAATAAATATGGTGTAATAAGATATTGGAAACAGTTTTTTTTATTTAATATATAGGGTTGAAGGGAAATTTCATTTTATTAAAATTATATACATATATATATATATATATAATATTTTAGGAGAGTATAGGAATTTTAAATGTTGAAGAGTTGCGTAAAAATTTAGATCTTTAATTCTAAATATAGATTATAAACCTACTGTTTAATTTTTAAGTATTAAGGCAATTGAATTTTTTTTATTAACTTATATAACTATTAGGGTTATTTCAAACATAGTGTATTAGAGAGGTTAAATTAATTAATTAAATTTAATAAATAGGAATTAGTCATTTGGTTAGTTCAAATATTAATGAATTGTATAAATATTTATACAAGGTCTAAAAATCATGGAGAGGCAAGCCGAATGAGAATGGTTTGTGAAAACAAATCAAAGGTGAGTTAATCTCACTCATCTGGTTATAATTTAAATTTAAATGGTTAAATTTAAATAATTTGGTTGAACGGTTGAATTGATTTGATGTGTTATATTATAGTATATAATATATCTTGGAATGATTGATTTTCCGCATTATATAGCGGATGAGACCCTATGCGCAGCATAATAGCGGATGATATATTATATTAATCCATATACCGCGATATTCCACCTTGAAGTGGAATTGGTATTTTATATTGTGCTAACGTCTGTGGATGCAGAAAAACAGGTTGGAGGGATCCAACTGGATTCCTCAACATTTATTTAAATTATTTAATATTCTCTGTTGTGATTATTGTGATATTCTATGATGAATCATATTGGAATATTGACTGTTATGGCTTGCTTGAATATATTTCGGTACACTGAGTTATCAAAATATACAAATTGGATTTTTGGAAAGACAATAAAAGAGTGGAGTTTTAAGTAAAATAATTATAGGGAAATTGAATAAATTAAGAATGAATTGAAAGAAATGGAAGTGATATTAAGATACTAATAAATAACTTCGAGTATGAAAAAAAAGATTTCGAATAAATAGAAATTAATGAATTGTAAACATAGGTAATATTATTTAAAGGAATAAAGAATTATTTTAAAATTTTAAGTTTAAATTTATTTAAAAGGATAAGTAGTAATTTGGGAAATCTAAATTTGTATATTTCAGTTAAAAGATTTAAAATCAAACGGAAAATAATAATAATAATAACAAAGTCTGTAATTAACGAATTTTGAAATGAATTGAGTAGGTAAAGAAATTTATTTCAAATGGCGTAAATTGAAAATCAATTTGGAAAATTGATTTAAGTGATTGAAATTAGAAATTCTCCCTGGATAACCAAGTACGTTTTCAAAGTAAATTTTTAAATATAAGTTAAAAGTTTTAAAGTTGTTTAAGCAAGTTTTGGAAAATTTAGTATTTCTAAAATATTTAAATTCTAAAGTAAGTATTTTCTTTTAATCTATTATGGTAGTAATTATTTAAAGTGACTTGGTATTTGTTTAAAAAGAGAAAATCTAGTTTTATATTTTATAAAAGTAACCGCATTTTAAATATTCCTATAATGTATATTTTTAATAAAGTATTGAAGTAGTTCTCAATTTAAATGTTAAAATATATTTTGTAGTAAAGTGTTTTAAATTATTTTAAAAATCTAAAGCTTTGTACTTGGTGTTTTTAGTGGAAATAAATATTGGGAAATTCATTCCATGAGAAGAGTATGGTTTGAAACTATTTTTAAAGGGTTGAAAAGTGGAATATATCTTGTGAAGATAATTTAAGTTTAATAAATAATTTGGCGAAATTATTTATGTTGATGGATGTTTGTGAATGTTAATTGATAGTTAAATAACCAACTATCAATATTGGCCAAATGCGCTGAACGTTTCGAAGAGACCGGGATCGAGATTTATATCTCGAAAACCACTTTGATCCGGTTTGTATGTTTTCGTGGAAAATGAGTTTGGATTCAAAGATGGAGCAATGAAGTGCAAGGGCTAGTCGCTACTAATCCTGAGGATAATTCCAAAATGGATGTAGTAGGAATAGTGCCTTCGGTTCCGTTCGGACCCGGGACGGACTTGTATGGATGAATGCTTTCAGAACGTCGTCAGGAGGACGATGAGCATTTTAAGTGAAACGGTCTAAAAGGTAACGCTTAGCCTCGAGCCTCATCAACCGGGAATGACTGAAAATCAGGGGTCATGCAGCAAGGCTAGGTGGGTAGCACCCACTTCAGGGTGAGGTCATCCCTGTCTAGATGTCCTTTTTATTTCGGCTTAGTGGTGCGGTTGCTGATCACAACCGTGGGGTGATCTTACTCGGGATTACCCAGTAAGGGATAGTCCCACTCTTGTGTTGCAGCGGGTCGGGAGTGATCCTCGGTACAGTGATCTAGGCCACGTACCGTGACAGGTGGTACCCCAGTGCCTAGTCATTAGTTGGGAATCCATTCTTCCTACGCGCTTTTTACGAGTTTTGTTTGTATTACCCACTCCGTGGTTAGTAGCTGGAATTTAATAATGTAACAATTTCGGCTATTTTAATAAGTATTTGTAAATAGACCCTATTATAATATCAGAGGATTTTAATAAGTTTTTTAGCTATCGTAAGGTAAGAACCCGACATGTTTATTTATGACGTGGTCTTACGCGATTCTTTTGTTTTTCAAAAGATTTTTGAAACTTTAATAATCAATTTGAGTGTGATTTCTCACGCTGGTGTTCTAGACTGACTCAGGTGTTATTTAACTGTAATGCTCGGGTCAGACCGAGTGTTATAGGATACAGGATATGATGCTATGGAGCTCAGGAGACGAGCTGGATGGCGGTACGTACTTTCGTATTTGATTATTATTCCGCTGTGTATCTAGTGGTATGTTATTGATGTGGAACTCTGATGATGTACTCTGATGATGTATGTATGAACAGATATAGTATTTTTTTTGGTGTAAAGATCTGTGATGATCTATTATATTTTATTCCGCTACGATGGTTAGATTCTGATGTTGTTTTCTATTTTCTTCTTCTACCTCTTCTTCTTTAACCCTAATGGTTCGTATTTCTGTTCAACTTGAGTTGATTGATGTAGAATAGTGTTGACTCAAGGGGTACGGATTTGCGGGTTGTTACAAAATCACTACAACAAAATAACCTTTCTACAACAGGCAAAACCCATTGTAATAGGTGTTTCGCAATATGCTAACGCCCGTCTTATTAAGCGATGTTGTACTAAATATATAAGATTTTACTATGGGCATGAACCGTTGTTGCACACCATTGTAGCAGAGTATAATAGGAGTCGATTTTTTTGGGAAACATGATATTGCAACTAGCATGGACCGTTGTAGTAAAGTATATTACAACATACTCATCCCGTTGTGATAGATTTTAACTACAACATCCACGGTCCATTGTTTTAGGCCCCGTCTACAACTTCCATTGCACGTTATAATTAGTCCCATCTACAACGTCTATATCCCGTTGTCGTTTATATCTTTTGCAACTATTTTAGCCCGTTGCAAAATAAATGCAGAATAGAAATGTAATTAGCTGCGAGGTACGTATAGTACGCCTGTAGCAATATTTAATCATTAATAAATATTATCATAAAACAACTAAAATCACACATAATATAAGACTATAAAGCTACATTCACAAAGTTTCAAAACATTCAAAATAAGTACATAAGTTTTTACATTCAAAGTGGTCTAACATATAACTAGTTAAAAATACATAACAACTAATTACAAAATACATATCAAGTTTTAAGTACTAACTTACATAACCCATAAAACCAAAATACACATACATAATAGGCTAAGGAGATGAAATCTTTGGACCACACGATGATTGACCCGATAGCCTCTTTAATAGTGGACATCTCTGAATTTGGTCTGTATAAAAAAGCTTCTGGTTCCACCGCTACGTTCACCCATACCTTCCACACATCAAGTCCAAGCTTTATGATGTGTACCGAAGAATTAGGATCGACGCTTGCTATGGTTCATTCTGCAACTATTTTCTTATGCCAACTCCGTAACTTGCACTTTCTTTTGACCAAATTTTTGGGAGTAACGCGATCATGACTCTGAAAATTGTTATATTGCGGTATGACTACAAGAAAACAAAAAATAGTTAACACCTGTGTTATGGCATAGGTAGTAGTGCTTAGTGTCATAAAACTCAAACTACATAGCGAAAGAGGTGTTTGTAGCCGGGCGAAGTTTACAATAGACTATACACACACTACAGGGAATTCATGCCAAATGCCAAACAACAACATAGAATTCATGCCAAATGCTAAACATGTTCAATTGTTTACTTTTTCCAAATCGTCTTTCTATCAAAAAAGCTTAATGAAATTACATATTTTAAATGAAGCTGGATGTAGGAGAAAAAACAAAATTGTTGCGCATATCTAAAGAAGTTGTAAAAGGGAGCAGTGTAACATGTACGTGACCAGTTTGTAGGAGTTGAAGCTATCTAAATAGAACACGAAACCGAGCCAAAAATAATTTTGATATATGTATCATTTATACCTACAGAAACACTTTAGGTAATTGGAGTAGTGTTTTTAACGAAGAAATTTTTACGAAATTTTCTCAATAAAATAAACAATATTTCCATTGACAAGGAAATTGGTTGAATGCAGTATAATGATCACTTTATTATTTCATACATCAAATTGGTTATAGAGACTTCCTAATCCTTTTTCTTGGCAGAACTGCAAATGCAAGGTGTCAAAAAATGTGTTGATGCGTAATTCATCGATAATAATAAAACCTCACATGCTTCTCTCGATTTTAATATATTTATGTATTGATTGTATGGTCTTTTAATAGCTAGTGTATAGACTCACATTGCAGCCTGGTATGGTCGCAACTGATCTACCTATGTTTGGGGCCAACACTAAACATGTATAATTCTCAATTAAATAAAATTTGATATACTCTAACTTGGCATGTATGTTGCAGGCTTAATTTCTAATCAAAATATTAGCTGAGCCACCAGATGTAAGATCTTATTTTTGTGTTAATTTATTACTGTAACGTCTTTGAGTCTTTTATAGCTTTACATTTAAATAGACAAATATCTTAACTTAATGTTAACCGAAATTTAACATCTAACTATCTAAATTGTGAATGTAACTAAAGTATCATACTCGTTGAACAAGTTTATTTATTTATATTTTTCCATACTATATTCAGCAGGTTGTAAAATACCTTGTTCTTGCTATATAAGTTCAGTTCCTACTAGAAAATTTAGGAGGCCAACATACATTAAATTTCTCATAGGCATTAGCCTACTCTCAAAATCTTTTAGTTAAGCTCTGTTATTTATGGGCACGCAGACTTCATCCAGTAACTGCGTTAGTATTGTTTGATTCATTTTATAAAAGCCAATGTTTCTGTATTTTCTGAATGCTATTTCAGATTAACCTTTCAATTGAGCACTATGCTAGACAAATGTTCCATGATAAGCCTGTTATCGAAAATTTATTTGTTGAAAATTAAATATTAAATTGAGGATAAAAGTGCTCACTAACACTACAGAATCAAACATGACATTTATGAATAACATAGTATTTACTTCCTTTTTTCAATGTGATGTTTCCAAAATGATCTTAGTAAAATATCAAATATACAACTACTGTACCATATGCATGTCATTTATGAGTCTAGAAAATTTGTTCTAACTAGAGGCATATGAGCACGAGGAGTCTCCATATCCGCTCATCATTATTTTCCTTTGCATTCAGTCTCTGTACAAGACATGCACTTAGTAATTCATAAGCATATATCGCTATATTTGTGCAATTGGCACTTTAACTCAAGCAACAATTAGCACTTTTATTTGTGCAAAATCAAGCAATTAGACAATAGCTAATTAAATATAAACTTACTGTCATCAGCAGTTTAGTCACCTCATCGAGTCTAGCCTCTAAGCGAGTTACTTGGTTTTCCAATGCATTCAGCTTTTTTGAATTACTTGAATAAGTAACAATTTGAGATGGTGCAATACCAAAGCCTAATCCTCACTCTTTCCATATGTTCGTTGCCAAAGAGTGTTGACACTCCATCTCCAATTTCCAATGTTGCTTCCTGGATGTTTTGAGCATTAATATTGTGCTCTTTGATCTTGGCCTACAAATTAAAATAGATCCAATGTTAAGAAATAAAAAAAGGGATACAAATAGTATACAGACATATCTACAGTATATAGACAGTTCTACAAATTTCTGATATTTGTTCTCAGACTATGATGATATACATATAGTATACTACCAGATTGCAATCTCCATATACAATTTTTGGGCACCAAATTGTAACGCACCTTTTATTTTGACTTGGTTCAGCCATGAAAACAATTAATATTGGTAAACCATCCATGTTAAAGCTGTGTTGGTAGTCGCAAGTGGATTTTTCGACCATTTTTTATGTTTAGTAGCAAGTGGATTTTTTATGTTTAGTAGCAATGGATTTTTCGACCATTTTTTATGTTAAGTAGCAAGTGGATTAGCACCGTGAATTTCAGTCTTTTATAATGCGTTGACGAATACAAGTATTAACCAGCTAATCAAGAAATAAAAATTCCTTATAATGCATTCGAAAACGATAGAATTCGGTCGGTCCTCATTTTTTTAGTGTGTACTCTGACCCACAGCTTGTCTCTGCTAATATCTGATATTCCACTTTTCTTTTTCTGCAAATAATAATAATAAGAAGAAGAACGAAAGAAAAAAATATAATCGATGTAAACAGACACGCATTGCTTAACTTATCTTTGGCTAATCTTCCGCAACCCTTCCTACTCATTGCGTGTGGAATTTTTTCTTCTCTCTCAATTCTCTGTAATTTTTGCTAGTTTCCTACATGGGAGAAATTCATTAACAAACTATAATTTACCTTCTAACATATAGTGAACAAAACACAATTTATTACCAAAAATTTCTTCGATAGTTTTCTTTCACAAAGTCATTCCACTCTCGAACATTTTCTACATTGTTTGGCCTAAGCATGGCTAATCTATAGGAAGAGTCCAGACAACTAGATGCTACTTTAAGAGCAAAAACCAATTTTGACTTCGATTCTCTCCATCGTACTTCCATCATCTTAAGCAACAAATTCTTGTATACTTCATCCACCATGAATCTTGACTGCACAAAGTGTACGAAGTGGCAGTTATACACAGTGTAGGGGATAGCTATAATGGCAGTTTTAAAGTAAATTAGGTTACATTTTTCAAGTGAATTATACCTATAAGGCTATGCAAGCTCACAAATATGGCATATATACCCAATCATATTGTATTTCATTTCACATGTATGCATAGTCTTTAAAAAAAATGGCAGTATAAGCCGCAAAAAAATTATTGTACCACAACTTTATTTTTTTGTTAATGATCTATCTGGTAGATCAGAGATAAAGGAATTACATTGCATGTATTAGAGCTACATACAGAGTCAGATTTAAAGAATGGTTGCTATGCTAATATAATCGTTCTTGTTCTGGCTAGAAGCATTAAAAAGCATTAGTACTTAAAACCAATCTTATCTATTCATTGCTAAAATTTCACTCAGTTTTCAATGGATGATCTATATTGATATTGTAGGATTGATTTCATCCTAGAGAAGGGTGAATAGGGTGATACTATTAATTATAAAAATTATTGTGGAAGTATATATAAAATAATTGCAGCACAAATAATAGTCAAATAGTAGCAGCACAGATAATAGCAGAATATTAAAAACAGAAATAGAACAACACAGATTTACCCAGCTTTGGCAAAACCCTGCCTACGTGCTGCCCCAAGGTTTCTACGAGAAATTAAGTATTCAGACGCTTACACAAGTAAACTCACGACATCCGCAATTGACTTACCTGACTCTACGCTCAAAACCATACCACAACTCGGCCATTGAGTTGTGAATTCTCGAACTACACCACCGTAGTTCGTCCTCTAGCCACACGACTAGAATTTACAAAAGTCTAACAAAGAAAATACAAAATAAAATAATTTTAAAACCCAAAACCCTAATTTATAAACTAAAGCTCAAAGAAGATTATAAGCCGATCCTAAATAAATTTAACACAAAAAAAATGTCAGCCCAAAGTCTTAAACACAGAAACAATTCCCCTTTTTATTTCTTCGGCCTCGAATCCTTTGAGTTAAAAGATGGCTGCTTCCTTTTTCGTTCGTTCCTTTTTAAGATAATTAGGGTTTCATGACAAGTGAGGCCGCTGTTTGAAATTTTTTCAATTGCAGTAATGAATGTTCTTTGATCTGGCTTGTCAATAGATCCCTTCGCTGATCGTTGCTTGCGACTGCTCCACTTTGTCAAGCGCGTATACTTGGTTAAAAAATTGGTACGTGCTATTCCTTTTCGATTTCGATTATACTTGACTTTGATTCGAGTTACTGATTTAATCTTTTCTCTGTGATATTGTTTGAACTCGAATGCCATTTAGGCGGAAGATGATATTGGGTTAAATAGGGATTGAAATTCCCTTAGTTTTCGTTCGAATATATTGTTTGAATTCTTCAGTTACTTCAAATCGGTCATTCGATTTAACTTGAATGATGTTGATGTTCTCTAACTTTTTCTACTTGTATATATTCTTCCTTGAATATCACAGCTTTGATTTATGATTTGGTTCCATTCTTTTTTTCCTTTTGACTTGTTTGAACTTTTCCTTGGTCACCACGACTTCGTATTTGCTTTGGGAATTGACATCGGCCATTTGAAATTTTTGATAATTTGAACTTGTTCAATTTATCACCTGGTTTTGGCTCCGATTTGTTTGATTCCTATTATCACTTTGACTTCGTTCAATTACTCAAGGATACATGTGAATTTTACTGTTGAGGCTACTGGTCATTGCATTTTTCTATGATGATTTACTTGAGTCTGATGTTATTTCGTATGTATGCACTATGTTGTATTGTTTGATGGTCAGTGGTCTAGGCACAACTGTGTTCACATTTGAATTTTGTCTAGAGCTAATTTTTGTTTGGTTACCAGTGCCATTGATATTTAAGACTTCTCTTTGGTTGATGATCATCTCCATTTGTTTCATTGTTGAGTTATGTTCATGTTTGAACCTTCATTGATTTGTAAACTTGTCGTTAATGGACTCTGGCAGTACTTGAGACTTGTTGCACTTCATGTTAGTGATGACTTATTAAGACTATTGCATATTTATTGTGACTTTGCCTCTGTTCACTCGAGTCTGCACTGGATAGTTGCTGTGCATTTTTTCACATGAGTCTCCATGCATCTACTATGTCCTTGTTACAGCTGTTTTCATGTGCACTGATTATGTATTCATCATGTGAACTGCCATATGCATATACATTTTGGTTACTGTTTTATTCTTGTTTGCTCCCTAGTCGACATGTATGTTGATGTCACTTCTGTAGCATTGTGTTTTGTCTTATATTGAAGTCTATTATCAATTTATGGTGCACTGCCCTAGTCTTATTTTCACTTGTGTAGTTCTGAACATACACATTTGAGTTTTGTTGCACTATGTAATTTGTTAAAATTGTAGCCTTAACCATTTGACTGTTGCACACTTCCTGTTGGTCTGGTATGGAGCATTTGTGACATTAGCCATTGGTTCATGTGTACATGTGTGCTAACATATACATATATGCATTGTATTGGTATTTACAGTCTTGACTCATGTGCATGTTGCCACCTCTATTGTATTGTGTCTGGTTTGACCTGCACTTTATCTTGATTATTTTTTTGAAATGCACCTGAGTTGAATAGAGCTTATAGCTCGGTTTTGACCTTGTGCTCATATCGTGACATTACTTGTATTGCACTTGAGGTGAACTTGGCTTTTGGTTAGGTTTGACCTTGTGCTCACCTTTCCCTGCAGTTTTGTCAAGTGTATATCAATGTACACGACCTTGTGGCATGTACAGTGATACGCTGTGCATGTCACCAGTTGTTCCTGCATGATGAATTCAAAAATGAATATGATGACGAACAACCCAAATAACTGAGGCAAATAACATTTTCGAAATACGCATTTTATTTTACAATACACAAATATTTCTTTTTCAATTTTACTGCGTCAATGTGTATTTTGCAATAACTCAGATGCTGGATTCAATCTGGAATAGAGTTGAAGAGTAATACGAGTGAATGAGTGAAATGTTGTGAGGTGCAAATGTGAATTGAAAATTGTGATGTAATCAAAATTGTATTGCAATTGAAATTGTGTATATGTAGTGCGAGCACAAATTTGTACTATTCAAAATTGTAATAAAATATTTGTTTGAAAAATATTTCTGTTTGAATTTAAATTCTGTGTTACTTATTTTATTCAGCAAATATTTATTTATTTATGTGAAAAATAAAATAGTACATTAACAAATACATTTAAATGAATATATATATATGTTTATTATCATCTAACAAAAATCATATACTTGCATATTCAACAATCTCCCCCTTTTGATGATAACAAACATATATTTAAGATTTTGAATTTATTAAATGTATTTGGGTAAACGTATTTGGGTATAGATAATCCCTATTTTCTCACCCTATTTGACTGCTCCCTCTCTACAACAAAGCTCCCCTTTCATATATGCATAAAAATATGCAAATGAGCCTAGATGCAAATAAAAATAATATTTGATCGTTATTTGCCAAAATCTAAACTTTTCTCTCCCTCTTTTGTTTTCAGCAAAAGAGTAACAGTATTAGAAAAAAGGAGACAAAGTGATAGACATTAATACAACATTAATACCCAGTTGATCATAAATATTAAATTTCAATAAAAAAGCAAACAAAAATCATAAATATTTTGTTAGGCGCATATTCCATTTTAGAATGATAGAGATGATGTCGGTATATAAAACTATGTAAATGTGTCAATTTTTGATATATTTGTTTCACAAATTTGAATATGCACTAACCATGCGTAACCATTAGGTCTTTTAATCGAGAATAGTAGTATTCTTAATTTTTATCTAATGAATTTCAAGCATCTTCTAACTACGCATAACCGTAAGGACTTTTAAATGGGGATTAGAATCAACTTGACTATTTAAAAATCAATTTTGATATATGTTCCATACGTGCATAACCATGAGGACTTTTAAATGAGCAAGAATGCAAATAATCAAAAATTCCAAGTAATTCACCCATGCATAACCGTGAGAACTTTTAAACGAGAGTGAATACTTCGGATGTTTTTTATTGCTAAAAATAAAACAAAATGAAAGCGCATAATTTCCCGTTTAAAATATTACACATTGGCATACTATATTGGATTTCGATGAGTGATGGTCGATAGAAATATGATGGAATTAGAGATGGTCATGGAATTTTTTAACAACAAAAGTTTTTGTAACTCTTGTTTAAATTTCTAAAGAAATTTACTAACTATATTGTCTCAAGTTATAATATATGATTAATATCAACACTCGTCACTTTTTCAATCACTATTTGTCTTTTCAATAATTAGTAGAGAGTCAGATTAGACAATGTAGTCACTTAAGATCAAATCCAAAAATAATTATAAAATCAAATTTTCTAAAATGACTAATCTGAAACAAGGACAATAAAAAACTGTTTTCTAGAAGAGGTTTTGTAAAAGAAAAATATCTGCTAATTGAAAATCAATTGAAATAAAAAATATGCAGATATTTTCTTTGAAATTGATTCAACTAATGAGTGTCTCTATAAAACTCGTTTCGTTAATACTTTTCTATCAACTAGATTACACATTTTAAAAAAAATTGAAATGAGTGGATATCAATTTTCTATAAGGGGTTTTTGTGAAAATGACTTCAAGTTGAAAATCAATATAAATAATTAATTTTTTGCAAAAATGATTTCAATGTGACATGATATAAGATACCACTTGTATTTGAGATATTCATAGTGATATATAGTGGTATATAAAACGTGTATTCCTTAACACTTGAATTTGTTTTGAAATTATCAGCACATCCATTTATATCAAGCACAAGTAACCTAAATTGAGCAAAAACACATATTCAAAAAAATTTGTCAAAGTCGTTTTTCATGACAATCCAAAGTGAATCAAAAGTCGGAGAAGCTGTAGCATTATCGATTAGCTTTCCAAAACCTTCAAGAATTTTACAAATCAAAGTTGAGATGATCAAGATATAGGAGAAATACTTCAACAAGTTGATCAAAACACAATTAACAATATGTGAACAAAAATTGAGTTGAGAGATCATACCTCACTTTCCTTTCATTCTGTGATATCCAAAATGCGATGATCTCCATCTAACCTTTATAGGCTAAGGAACATTTAAATTTTAGTTTACCAACCACTTAGAACAACTCGAAATCTATCTCCATTAAAGTTGTTCCTTAGCCCACTTGTGTGTCAAAATTTTGGGGAAGGCAAATGGTCTAACTAAGGATGTAGGACCACTATTATTATCTATTAAAATCTTTGGTACCCAAATTTGTCTATATAACAAACCGTTAGCATTTACAATTGTACCCTTGGGAATCCAAATCTATTTAGATTTTAAACCATTTATATTCGTACCCTTTGGAATTTATATTTGTTTAACGATTTTGTGTTTGTATATATTTCGACGATTACTCTTACTATGTCCAATATTTCCACACTCTACATATTTGGGTATCACATATTTCCCCTTGACAATGTTATTAGTTGTTTGTTCATATTTTAACACTTTTTCAAATCCAAGTCTTCCTTTTATTCACAAAGAGTTGATTTTTTACGAGCATATTAAATGATTTTTCTTTAGGGAAAAAGTTTCGAGTAATCAACTCAAGTTTATTAACTTTGGATTTTAAAAGTTTATTATCATTTATTAGCTTTGAACAACAACTAATGGTACTATCTCTCATTTTAAAATTCTTCATTTATAAGTCCATATTTTCATTGTTAAGCTCTTTGATATTAGTCTTAATTTCAAGCATCTCGGTTTCAAAAAGTTGGAGTTTTTTATTTTTAAGTTTTTCAAAATCCTTGAATTTTTCAATTTCCTTTTCAAACTCATGATTTGATTTAATAATTTCTCATAATCACATTTTCTTTTTCAAGGGTTTTGAAATTTTTGTTGGCCTCACTTAATTTCTTTTCAAAGATTTCGACTTCTTAAAGCTATACAAGTATTTTTGTAAAATATTATTTTTACAAATCAACTCAGTTTTGTTTTTCTCCCGTATTAAAATTCCGTTTTCTAACTTTTGAATTTTTTATGAAAATAGGCAAAAAAAAATCCATAGTTCAAACACCTTTGCAATTATAATTTTCATTTGTCTTGATATTTTTAAGTTCATTTTCCAAATCATTATTTTTCTGATGCAGTTTAGCTTGTTCCCATTTCAACTTATTATTTGTCATATCAAGAGCTTTATTATTTTCAATTAATTTTCGGCACAAGAGAACTAAATCATTGAATGGAAAATCACTTAACTCGTCGGTTATTGAATCTTTATCATTGCTGCATTTTGCCAATCTTATCAAGCACGTTTATTTAACTGAGTCGATTATGGAGGATTGCTCATTGTTGTTGACTTTTGCACTATATATTGTATCAAAAGTATTCCAGTTTTCCTATGCATTTTCACAATGAGAGATAAAGTTAAAATTATCTTGATTAATATGAGAATATAATATATGCATAAGAAGAGCATTAATCGAAATATTTTTATCGTCTATTATGTCACATCCATTTTCAATAATATCCCAACATTTAACATTAGTAGATTTTAAATAAAATTCCATTTTTAATTTCCAATTCAAAAAATCTGTTCCATCAAAAACAGGAGGAATAATATTGGACTGACCCTCAGCAAAAGCATCATTAAAATAAGCCATTTAAAAAATCAATTTTTTAAAACAATAATTTGTTTTTGAAACATCAAATTTTTAAAACAAAAATTGGCTTTTGTTCTTAGCTCTGATACTACTAGTAGGATCGATTTCAACCTAGAAGGGGGTGAATAGGGCGATACTATTAATTATAAAAATTATTATGTAAGTATATATAAAATAATTGCAGCACAGATGATAGTCAAATTAGCAACGCAGATAATAGCAAAATGTTAAAAACAGAAATAGAGCAACACATATTTACCCAACTTCGGCAAAACTCTGCCTATGTGCTGCCCCCAAGGTTTCTACCAAAAATTAAGTAGTCAGACGCTTACACATGTAAACTCGCGACACCCGCAACTGACTAACCTAACTCTACGCTCAAAACACTGCCACAACTTAGCTATTGAGTTGCGAATTCTCAAACTACACCACCGTGGTTCGTCCCCTAGTCACATGACTAAAATTTACAAAAGTTTAAAAAAGAAAATACAGCATAAAAATAATTTAAAACCTAAAGTCCTAATTTGTAAACTAAAGCTTAAAGAAGATATAAGCCCGCCTAAAATAAAATTATCACTAAAAAAAGTCGGCCCAAAGTCTTAAACACAAAAACAATTCCCCTTCTAATTTCTTTGGCCTTGAATCCTTTGAGTTAAAAAATGGCTGCTTCCTTTTTCTTTCGTTCCTTTTTAAGATAATTAGGGTTTCGTGATAAGTGAGGCTGCTGTTTGAAAATTGTTCAATTGCAGTAATGAATGTTCTTTGATCTGGCTTGTCAATTGATCCCTTCGTTGATCGTTGCTTATGGCTGCTCCACTTTGTCGAGAGCGTATACTTGGTTAAAAAATTGGTATGTGATATTCCTTTTCGATTTCGATTATGCTCGACTTTGATTCGAGTTACCGATTTAATCTTTGCTCTATGATATTGTTTGAACTCAAATGTCGTTTAGGCCGATGCTAATATCGGGTTAAAAGGATTGAAATTCCCTTAATTATCGTTCGAATATATTGTTTGAATTATTCAGTTACTTTAACTAGGCCATTCGATTTAACTTGTATGCTGTTGATGTTCTCTGACTTTTTCAATTCATATATTTTTCTTCCTTGAATATCATGACTTTGATTTATGATTTGTTTCCTTTCTTTTTTTTCTTCTTTTGAATTGTTTGAACTTTGCCTTGGTCACCACGACTTTTATTTGCTTTGTGAGTTGACTTCGGCCATTTGAAATTTTTGATAATTTGAACTTGTTCAATTTATCACCTGGTTTTGGCTCCGACTTGTTTGATTCCTGTTATCACTTTGACTTCGTTCAATTACTCACGGCTTCATGTGAATTTTATGATTTTTTCTGTGATGATTTACTTGAGTCTGATGTTATTTGTGTGTATGCACTGTGTTGTATTGTTTGATGGTCAGTGGTCTAGGCACAACTGTGTTCACGTTTGAATATTGTTTGGAGCTAATTTTTGTTTGGTTACCAGTGCCACTAATATTTGAGACTGCTCTTTGATTGATGGTCATCTCCATTTGTTTCACTATTGAGTTATGTTCATGTCTGAACCTTCATTGATCTGTACACTTGTTGTTGCTTGATGGACTCTGTAGTACTTGAGTCTTGTTGCACTTTATGTTAGTTATGACTTATGTGGACTATTGCGTATTTATAGTGACTCTACCACTATTCACTCGAGTTTGCACTGGATAGTTGTTGTGCATTATTTCACTTGAGTCTCCAGGCATCTACTATGTCCTTGTTGCAGCTGTTTTCATGTGCACTGATTATGTATGCATCATGTGAACTGCCATATGCATATACATTTTGGTTACTGTTTTGTTCTTTTTTGCTGCTTGGTCGACATGTATGTTGATGTCACTTCTATAACACTGTGTCTTGTCATATGCTGAAGTCCGCTATCAATTTATGGTGCACTGCACTGGTCTTGTTTTCACTTGTGTAGTTCGGAACATGCATAGTTGAGTCTTGTTACACTGTGTAATTTGCTTGAAATTGTAGCCTTAACCATTTGACTGTTGCACACTTCCTGTTGGTCTGGTCTGCAGCATTTGTGACATTGACCATTGGTTCATGTGTACATGTGTGCTAACATATACATATATGCATTGTGTTGGTATTTACAGTCTTGAGTCATGTGCATGTTGCCACCTCTATTGTATTATGTCTGGTTTGACCTGCACTTTGTCTTGATTTTTTTTCAAATGCACCTAAGTTGAAAAGAGCTTATAGCTCGGTTTTGACCTTGTGCTCAAGTCGTGACATTATTTGTATTGCACTTGAGGTAAACCTGGCTTTTGGTTGGGTTTGACCTTGCACTCACCTGTCCCTGTAGTTTTGTCAAGTGTATATCAGTGTGCATGGCCTTGTGGCATGTACAGTGATACACTATCCATGTCACAAGTTGTTCGTGTATGATGAATTCAAAAATGAATATGATAGCGAACAATCCAAATAACTGAGGCAAACAACATTTTCAAGATACACATTTTATTTTACACTGCACAAATATTTCTTTTTTAATTTTACCATGTCAGTATGTATTTTGCAGATAACTCAAATACTGGATTTAATTTGGAATAGAGTCGAAGAGTAATACGAGTGAATGAGTGAAATGTAGTGAGGTGCAAATGTAAATTGAAAATTGTGATATAATCAAAATTGTATTGTAATTGAAATTGTGTATATATAGTGAGAGCATAAATTTGTAGTATTCAAAATTGTAATAAAATATTCATTTGAATAAAATATATGTTTGAATTTAAATTCTACGTTATTTATTTTATTCAGAAAATATTTATTTAATTATGTGAAAAATAAAATAGTACATTAACAAATACATTTAAATGAATATTTATATGTTTATTATCATAAAAAAAATCATATACTTGCATATTTAACAGATATATTGTTTAATGAAGATGGTGTGTTGAATAAAACACATATATTGTTTATATCGATATATTGATATTCATACCTGAATATAAGTCCACAAATCATTCTTTAACTCGTTGTCAATTTTTTTCCACTTGGGAATTGTCATATGTACCATCTTCCATGCTAAGGTACCAAGATAAGAGGACAAGAGTTTAAAATTGGAACCTATTGGTTGACCTTAATCGTTGAATTCAACTTCAGCCATCTAATTTGGCGTTAAAAAAACGCTTTCATCGTCATTTTTCCTCTTTTTTCTTGACCAGATCTACTCGAAAATAATCATTAGGCATAAATGAAGAGTTGTTCAGGGCATCCACGATGTTAAGTGAGTCTGAGTTGACGGGAGTGATATTTGAAGAGTGGGCAACATTTGAAGGTTGATTTTTGTCAAGTGGAGATGGTATTTCAGTAGCGTTTAAACTTCGAGAGTACGCTTCCGAGGAGATCTTCTAATAGCAGGGATTAAATTCTGAAGATTACGAGCGATTTCAACTTCAACATCTCCTGTTTCATTATTTTTTACACTACCAGTCTTATCTTTTGCATATAAAGTTGCAAATGCAGCTAAAGATTTCCCCATTGAGTGTCTCATTGCTGGCTTTAATATATGAAATTAGCAAACAATTATCAGTGAAATTAGTTAAATTTCTCATGTTATATCTGCATGATGGTTCAACATGAAATAGAAGCATGTATGTTTGTTATTGTAGGCATTTTTGTCCACCGCATAGTGAATGTGAAAAGATAAAGGAAAAATTGTCAAGGTCCTGAAATAGGCTCAAAGCTGCTTAGAAATGTTTGCAAGGTAAAGATGTGAGCACCGGTCTGAACCGTGCCTCAATACGAATAACGTTTTGAAATATATGGTCATTTTAAGATGTGAGCACGAGACTAGCCCCACCTGGTCCAGCCCTTTCGGGGCTGCAACCACCTGGTCCAGACTTTCTAGGGCTGGACCCACCAGACATATCTGGTCCAGCCCTTTTGGGGCTGGATCCATTCTTCTTTATACTCGTAGGGATGAATTTACCTAGTTTGGTATACAAGGTTCAAGGATCAGGATGGACGACTGAAGCGAGCTGCTAGAATAATATTCAACTAGCATCCCAAAGCGGTGGAACAACAGCAGAACCATATTCCAAGGTAAGAAAGGTTGAAACAAATCCTAGAAGCTATGTGCTCAGCTGCCTCTCCTCATAACCTCACTCTATAAATACTAGGCGTATAGCATCGTAAAGAGGGATGGAAAAAAGTTAAGCTTCCACCAACAATTGTAAACAACTTTGAGAGGGAAAACCATTAGTTCCACTGTAATGACCCGGAAGTTTCGATCCCGAAAATTCCAGATAGTTAGGAAAAGAAGAAAAGAGATAGAAGAAAAAGAAGAAAACAGAAACACCAACATCTCACATGCAGCGGATACAATATAATATCAAATAATATTCTTTACACAAAGAAAGCTATATCAGTCGATTACATTTTAATACATCAGAATTGCAACATTTACAAAAACACTGGACAGTTAAATGTAACTTGTTCCATATAAATAACAATATAATACAACGGAAAACTCCATACGTTCCTACCATCCAGCTCGCCTCCTGAGCTCCAGAAAGTCCTTACCTAGAAATCTGTAATACTCGGTCTGACCCGAGCATTACATCAAAGTAACACCCGGGTCAAGCTGGAAACCAGCATGAGTAAACCCATCTAACATGAATGACAAAAGCATACAACTTATATATATAACCTGGGTAACTTGTGTCAATTACAAGTTCACAAATTGTTATAAACATTACTTATTTCGCTCACAAATTTCTAAGTACCAAAACTTAGATTAAATAGTCCAATTCACTTAAATCATTTCATTCCAGCTTATTGATTTCACACATCATTTTATAATGAATCGAAGTGGTTTCGGGTATTTGCAAATACCCGACTCCTGTCTCTTTGAATCCAACGTTATTTTAACCCAAGTTATTCAGGAGAATACAATTTACTCTTAAATACTGGATGTCACTTTACATAGCATTTCATCATAGATAACCACATTATCACTGTTTAACCCAACATATCATATTACAGAAACATTTCAAATCACATAATAACATGATCACATAACAGGGATAACAAATAAATCCAAGCCATTCAAATATCATTCAATCATTCATAAACAAGATAAATTAGTCATACCATTTCTAATTAATTTAATTAACTAGCAATAAATTAAATTAATTACTTATTACTTATAAATCTTGCTTATTTAACATTAATTAATTATATCCAATTAATTAATCATCCCTTAATTATTTATCTTGATTAATCATTCTTTCATTACATTAAGTAATTTGTCATTAAATTAATTACATAAGTTAATTATTCTCAAACCCATCACATTACTTATCCTTTAATTACCATCTTAATTAATTACCCAAATTAATTACCCGACAATTACATTGATTAACTATCCTTTAATTAATCGCACTCATTATTAGCTAACCCTTGGTTAATTTTCTTAAATAATTAATTCTTTAAATCAATTTATCCTTTAATTAATTACATTTATTTATTAACCTTAATTAATTTCATTTAGTAATTGATTATCATCTAACTACTCTCATAAATACGAACCTTCTTCTTAATAACACCCTATAATATGTGAAATTGAAATATTTATTATAAATTGAAAATCTCTGAAGCACTTGATTAATTCAAAAGCTTAGTTATTTTTTATCTTCTTAATCGTCTTTACTATACTCAAATTATTCAAATAAAACTTTAAGTAAAATTTTGTCCTTCAAGTTAAACTAAATAGTGATAAACAATTTACTTAAATAACCTTAATTAAAGTACCAATATAAACAAATTTATTATTAAAAATCCTTGTTTAATTAAATCTTAAATAATGTTTAACATCAAAGATGTTTGTTTAAAAGATACACTGTATATCATCATACTTGTTTAAAATTTAAAACAACTGGATTAAAACTTTTTATGTAACAAGTTCCTTAAAATAATAAACTTTGATTAAATAAACAAAGGCCCTTTAAGCCTAAAGATTCCACAATCCAAGACTTAACAGGCCCGCCTCATCTTCACCACGCAAATAAAACGGCCCGAAGCCCAACAACACACACCGAAACATTTCCCCCTTCATTCCAAAACTTGGTTCCAGATCCACCTCCTAGAACACCACAACACGAACGGCGACATCTCGATAAAAGAAAATTATCACATGCGAAACAAACAAGTCTAACGCCAAACCCAATCGTCTCACACCCATCATGACGACAAACATCGCACAGCCAACATGCTTGGAGCAACGTGCACTGATACGCGTGCACATGTACGGCCAAAACTCCGGCCATCTCACTGCTGCGACACCTCCTCCCATTTCCACGTCATCGTTCAAAACTAATACGTTATTCGTCGATGCAAACTTCACCATCGATCAAAGAATCGATCACCAGATCGAAATTTTCAAACTACGAAACCACACTCCACCACAAAACTACCCACTGCTTCCACGACTGCCCGCAAACTCGAACACCATCCACCACGATCGAAAGCTTACTTCTGCAGCTACCCTTGTGCCGAACCCCTAGAACTTCGGTCGCACTACCACGCCGCAATTCGAATGCGACTTTACCCCAAACGGCACACCCTCAATCCCTAAAAACAACGCGCACGCGCAACCAAGGGCCAAATCGGAAATTCCACCACGGTCATCATTTTTCCCAAGTCCATCAGCACCTACCCAACCCATTCGCACAACCTACGGCGTCGGAATTGCCAGAAAATAATCTTCGAACGAAAATTGATCATCTAGCAATAACTCGAAGAATACAACGCTAAAAATTATAATTTCTTCACTAAATTCGAATTTTCATACAACAATCACAGTTGCATGTTTGAAATCTAGAATTAAAAATATTTATTTTTCACAAAAACAAGGTTGTTTACTGAAAATTTGAAACCTATTGAATTACACAGCATAAATTTTCACAAATCTATTTTTAACACAAGCTATACTAGAAAACAAATAGATTTCTAGTTAACATCAACATGTAGAATGGCCTAGGTGAAAAGATATTGATTTTTTTCAAGATTTTTAACCTGTTCAACTTGACAGAGCCAAAAATAGTATACATAACCATATATTCAGATACATACACATACAATTTATATAAGTAATCATGTGACACTTTATCATACTTTACTATAGATATTAATTGCATGCACCTAGATTTAAATTTGGTTTAAATCTTTTTTTTAAAAAAATTGTTACTCGCTGTCTCAATTTAAACAGGACCTTGTTTTTCATACCACAGTCATGTATATAAATATTCACACACATTTATATACTTAAAATCTATATAAGTAACATGCACAGCTTAATTCAAATAATACTTAAAGTATCATCACATGCTAGTTCAGGATATCAGATTTTCCAAGATTTACTCACCTTGTTTCGAGGAACAGAACAAGTCTGTAGTTGATTTGAAAAGACTGGAATTTCAAAATCTAAAATTTGCTTAACAACCTGCTGAAGATAGAGTTGAATCTTTGCTTAGCTTGATTCGGTTTTGATTAACTTCCTCAAATCTGTTTCCAGTTTTGATTTGTTTTGATTTCTATCTTCTCTGGTTTTTCTTTTCAGGCATTTTGTTGTTGTTAAAAATACTTTTCAGAGCTGCTTTGTTGTTTTGTTTTGAAAGTGGGAAAATGGAAAGAATTAAGAGAGGAGATAGTTTATATAGGTTTAATTAGAATTTTCTTAAAATAAAAGAAAATAAAAGTAAATGGGTGACACTTGTTTATTTCTTAAGTTAAATAAATTTACATTTGTTACTTTGTATGTTAACACTTGTTTTTAGCATGAGGATTGTTATTTAGAATGTGTATACCCTTAATATTACTTATATTACATTTATTTATATTTTTATCATATATATATGTTATAAATTTATATTAACACTTCTCTTTTATTTGTATTTATATACCCTTTTGAGAAAATAAATTTAAAACTAATTTATACATAATTAAATAATCACATTTATATATATATATATATATATATTTAAATCCAATCTCATTTCAAGATATTTATCTTTTGAATTTCAAATTCAAATCCAAATTCCATTCAAAATCAACTCATTCAAATATATATATATATATATATACACACATATATATGCACAGAACAAATATTCAATCTGCTCAATCTTATAAATCAGTGTTTTTAATAATTAAAATCAGAAAATTATCTAATTAACTGATGTCCAAAAATCCCAGTTATCACATTCTTCGCCTCTTTGAATCTTTTCATCCTCGAAAAGGAACGAAGCTAGAATTTATTAAAATTATCCTTTAAACCTTTTTAACTATAAACTTATTTTTACTCAAAACTTAAAAACACTTTAAAATTTATATAATATTACCAAAATAGTTTTATAAAAATATCATTTTATAACTTGATGTTTCAACCAGTCCATCCTTATTCTTACAGAAATTCGGTCATACGTTGATCAGGCGTAGGACTGAAACTCTACAAGTACTTAGCAGACCCATTTTCAACACCCAGTGAAAATACTTGGAAAATAATTTTATTGAAAATATAGAAAACATTTTTGAAATCGAGGAAATATCCTTGGTGAGAACGCTCTGGAAATCATCACCCCCATCCATGGTCGTAGTTACATCCTGGGTTACGTTGCCATCGCAGCATAAGTCAATGTAACTGTAGGCATCAACGCCCTCGATTTTCGCTGCCAAAAATGAAACTTCTCCACTCCCACATAGGTAGCAGTCTACCGATGTAAAATCAAACACAGAACGTTGGCTCTTAGTGGCACACACGACTTTCGCTATGTTACCATAGGTCATAGTCTACCGATATAAAATCAAACGCAGACTGTTGGCTCTCAGCGGCACACACGGCTTTGACTATGGTCTGCAGTAGATCGCAGTGACATCGAGTTATACCGTCGTCACAGCATAACCCAATTGCCTCTGTAGGCCTCAATGCCCTCTACTTTCGCTACACACTTCACAAAATCCTCAGAAACTAGTTTTGTCCGGACTCCTCACAGGATCAACTTTAGAACCCCCCTTAAGGTTCAAGGCAGTACCACCCTGTGGCACTCCTGAGAAGTTCATTTCAAGGGAGCGCCTTTTTCTCCAGAGCCATTTTCAAAACACTTTAACTATACACATATAGTATCTTTCAAATCATACACCTAGTATGAATCCCAAATAAATCTCCTTTCTCAAAATCGATTATCCCAAAATCGATAATTCTCAAATTAGGCTTTTTCAAATTTTAATATTGATTTTACCCTAAAATCAAAAGCCTTTCCAAATCCAAAGGTTCCAAAAACCTTTTTCAAAATCATTTTCACAAGATCCTTTATACACACACACACACACACACACACACATATATATATATATAACCTTGAAAAATCTTTGGATCATTTCAAACTTGCATAAAACCCTTTTTATACTTCAAATATTTTCAAAAATCCTTTCCTTTCGGCAAAAGATTCAACAAGGGGAGATTTATCTTACATAACAAAGATATATATAACTTTGTTTATTCTAAATCAAATATTCAAATTTGATTACTCTATAAAGTCACTTACCAAATTAGTTACTTTCATAAAGAAAACTTTTACCATAGAAATCTCTAGTTTCCACTTTACTTCATCATATATTTCACAAAATATGCCTTTCATTTCAAAAACTATAACGATCCTGACTCGGCCTTCGAAAATCGCCACTCGTACTTCACTTGTACTCGAATTTCGCAGATTCAAATGCCGAATCTGGCTCGTCGGAGCTTATAACACATTAAGTACAACAACACAGCGGAAGAGAAACAATAATATCATATAACTCCAATGAATACAATATCCAATGATACACAACAATGATATGAATAATGCTCAACCATATCAGAGCGACATATACAATAGCGGAAACAAATAGTAGCGAAGAGAATAACTATGATCTCCAATAGAAAGAATAGTATTCTGAAGAGAACTCCAATTCTTGCACTCTCCATCTCCAAAGCACCAATCCAGAAATATCTCGACTCGAACACCCAAACACAATGTACAAAGATAAGCAAGGCTAGTCCTTGGAATCCAAAGACTGAACTAGCTCCATATAAGCTACCAAACCTGACTATCTAAAATCCCAACTCTAGACTGCCCGTGTGGAAAATTGTGGGCACCCAGAGTTTAGGAAGGGAACAATAAACTCCGAGTCAGTCATGGGACTGGTATGATCAAACAAAAATAGATTATCTTTATAAAAAGAAATTCGTAATGCTTTTTCGAAAATGAAACTGCCATAAGGCCTCCTACCACACACACAATGCAAGCGAACACTTGGAGGAGATTTCTCCTTATGATAGTCAAAAATGCTTGATATGCAAAAACCATTTGATATTATTATTAGTGCATAGTGCAGAAAACATTTCGAAAATATAATATTAATCTTAGCCAGCATACCATATTTCGTCGTATGCCTACTATAGCTACCATGTTAAATGGCAGGTTATACAACTAAAACCGTACAAGGCGCATATTGGTTAACTGGATTTCCAACAAATGGTCAGGCTAAGGAACTTCCTTACCGAAATGGGTACACCTCTGGAAGGACGCCCCCGAGAACCTAACCGGATCTCTGCTAACAAGGCCGACGCTACCTCACGCTTTAACCAAGCTATAACATAGGTAACTAACACACAAGTATGCCACCCCGCGTCGTTACCGACCTTTATTAGAGAGCTCTCAACCAACATATGTTAAATATCTGGGATCCATACCATGATACCACCTTTTATCCAGAAGGAAATGGACATACCCTAGGGGCGCGACCCCTAAAAACCTTGTCGCAACATTCCTGTTTCGACCATTTCCGGGTTGTGAGGCTAAATGAAGTCTCGTCCACATAGCTACGCTTTTCCACAAAGTCATGCTTCGATCAACAAATGATCAGCAGCACTTCATGTGCCACATTACCAAATTGGAAATGTATCACTAGTAACCATCAAATACATAACCTCTGAGCTCGTACGTCTCAGAGAAGGGTGTTAAGCAAAGAGAATAAATCTCCGCCACCAAACAGAAATGTATTTGATAGAAACTAGCTTTACATCTCAAAGTGTGATGTCAGACACACATCCATACAAGTCTGTTCCGGGTTCGAACAGAACCGAAGGCACTTCACAAAAAAGCCCTTGCAAATCGGATAATCCCTAATCACGTCCAGACTCCCCATCACAAAGGGTGCTCAAATCTCTATACCGGGGGCCATTCGGTGCAGAAAAATTCGACGGGTTATCCTTTCGCTTTCGAAAATATCCGGTCTTCACCACCGGTCTTCAATTGCTATCCAAAACGTCGTATCACTATTCGGAATGGGTTATATGACACAAAGTCCTCTCCCGGCTAAACCGAAAAGTGAACGCAATATTTAAAAACATATGGATATGGGATCTCAGTTAAGTCACAACTTATTACCCAAAACATTTCTTTCAAATGGTAAAACAAATTACCATTTATAAATCTTTTTGAACAAAAGATTCACTTCACAAAGTTCACAAAGTTCACAAAGTTTACCATTCTTTCACAAAGATTCATTAATATCTTTCCAATTCAAATCTTTTATACAAAAGATACGTTTTTCAGATCCCTTTTCAATTTGAAAACAAACTTCACCAATCTTTAACAAATATTCATTCATAGCCCTTTTCAAAATAATTTTCCTTTCAAATTGGATTAACTCTTCCGATCTTTAAATCAAAGATTCAATTCATAGCTTTCAAAATTATTTCCACAAAACAATTCCATTCCAAATCTTTTACATAAAAGATACACAATTTAGAATGCTCTTGAATTTCAAATCAATGTTTGACTATCTTTCACAAAGATTAGTTAACAGTTTTCAAAACTATTTCAATTCGATTTGAAATCTTTCAACACAAATTGGAAACCCTTTCCTTATATGAAAGCTATTATTAATTGAAAACAAATAGTTTTCGTCTTAGAAAAAATCCGATTACGTTTGCACGAGTTAAAACCCTTAAATCTTGGGTTAAATTTAAATTCCCAAAACAATATTTTTAAAATAGTTTAAAAACCCATATAACTTAAATACCCTATTTAAACCATAATTTCAAAATGAAAAAATCAATTTCAAATCTTTAATTTAAATTCAAATCAAATTATTTGAATTTCAAAACTTAATCAAGTTATTCAAAATAACTTTTATCTTTGAAAACACCCAATTCATTTCCAAAATCATTTGGATTCAAAATTCAAATTTAAAACCATTTTAAAAATCTGTGACTTAACCGATTTCCTCGTGAAATCCATATTTGTGTGTGTATAGTGTAGTCCCGGGGTTTTACACACAATAGTGCAATAGCGTTAATCATCACAGATTCAATCACATCAATATCGATAAGCGGTATAATCTATAACGCTTATCTGGATTCACGGATTCACAGATAAAGTAAATTTATCAATTACAAAGATTCACCGTTACGATTCGATGTGGGTTTCGGACAACCAACTGGAATCCGACTCCCTGTCGCATCGAAATTCAAATGTCGTTTTACGAGCCAAGGGGTTTTCACATTCACACAGAAACAAATCCCAAATATCACAATTCAACACAAAGCAATTATATCACATAACATCACACTTACATATCAGAGATATCAATCAAATACATAGCATTCAATAACAATCAAGCATCTTCAATTAATTTGAGTAAATCGTGTAGTTTAAATTAATTAACCACATAATTACTTTCATTAATTATCTTTAATCAACGATTAGTTGTCATTAATTACAATTAATTAAATCGTAATCACCTCCATTAATTAATCATCCCTTAATTACTTTTCTTAATTAATTACCCTTTTATTAATTAATTATTCTCAAATTAATCACCTTAATAACAAATCTCATAAATTAATTAATTAACCTTTAAATTACTTGATTAACCAATTTTTAATCATTAATTATCCATTCTTAGTTACCTTCATTAATTAATTAGCCTTTAATAAATTAATCATTCCTTAATCATTAATATCAAAATCTTTAATTAAAAACTCAATTCATATTTACCCTTAAAACTAAGTTAGTTCATCATTTTTTTATGGAACTTGTAAATTTTCATTTAGCTTTGAAATTTAAAATATTTATTTTTGAAAACTTTTTTAAATAATTTCACTTGAAAATTTGGTTAACATTTTATTTTAAAACTTACATTTCATCTTCTGGTCGTTTCTAAAACCATAGTATAAAGTTACTTACCAGATTTCAAAACCTATATACAAATCTAACCATAACAATCCCTGAGCCTGCTTCAATTCTCTCCCAAGACCAAACTTCATTTTTTTCGAGAAACAACACGAGTCTCCCTCTCTCATTACTTTTCTGTTTTGATTTAAAAATAAATTTTGAGACTGTTAAAACTTATAACCTCCACGCGAATAACCCGAGAATGTACACGAGAAAACTTCAAGGAAACCCACTATCATCTTCGAGACCAACCGATGCATCCCTCATCTTCCCCAAACATCTCAATTCTCAGGCACGAAAGTGTTCCTGTGCACATGCACAAGCACTTCGATCATCTACGATCACTGCAACGGTCTCTGACGTGTCATCGACATCACCGTCGACCACTCCAAACACCTAGTTTGACGAATCAAGTTGGAAATCTGTAACAACCCGCCTTTTTGGACAGTTTAAACCGACGATCAAATGCACATGCCGATTCCAAACCATTCAAAAGGGCAAATGGTTATTGGGGTAAATAAGAAAAGAAAAGAAAGAGAAATAAAGGAAAAGAAACAACACAGAATCTCGTAGCGGAACGATAAAATATAATAGTCAAATAAACAGTTCATGAAGCTGTTTATTATACTTTGACAATTATTTATACAACATTTATCAAAGTTATACATATACAACAGAAAAATTAAAATAATGCAGCAGATAGCATGATGCAAGGGTAATAATAGTAATAGTATACCAAATCTTCGTCTTCATCCTCCAGAATAGATCTTCAAAAATCTGAAAAACTCAGGACTGACCCGAGCATAATGAAAAGACAAAACACTCAAGTCAGGACTAAAATATCCTTATGAAAGTTAAATCAATCGTAAATAAATATGAGTGTAATGGGGTCAGAGATGTCAACGGGGTTTGACATCTCATATCCAGTGTCAACGTGCGTGCAATAACTCAAGTGATGTTACGTGATTTTCCATCTCTTAAGGATCCGTTAAACTATCTACTATGTAGTAATGTACGCTAAGTAGATAATGCCTATCAGTAATATAAAGTATCAAAATAGCGTTAAGGCGTTACCATAATCCACCTTAACACATTTTTATAATGCCATAGTCTATGCAGCACCGTAAGCCCCACCGTAAAGTGGTGGTTATCAGAGGGTACCCCATAGGTATAACACAAAACAAAACGTAGTGGTCGCGAATAGGATAATCAGTATGACAAGGTACATGAGGCGATACCAACTAGGATACTAGTAGTTGCGTGATCCGAACTGATGTTGAGCATAGCCAGCAGCTACCCAAACACCGCGAAACAACACTCCCAAATCAAGGGGTGCACCCAAATCGAATCACAAATGTAATAGATATGGTATCGAAGAAGTGTGTCCGCTAGAGATGGCGAACCTCAATGGCCCGGCGCGGCTCCTGTTTTAGTCATGTCAGGGGTCATCCAATACCGTTCTCTTTCTTCAGTCAACGCATTCACTAAACCATCCACTTCGTTCTGGATCAACACTCTGCGTATAATAGTTATTAAAGTGGTGTACGGTATCGACAGAGAGTATGTCCATATCCGATCCCGGTCTCTTTAATAACTACGTATTATTACACCGTTGGCTCTTTTACATTTCAAATCGATTCATAGTTGATATCAAAATATCATATTCGCTTCAAAATCAAGTCCATTTCAAATATCATCGTATCTATTTAAAATGTAAGGTTCCGTTTCAAAAACATTTTTCGCCTCAATATCTCATTTCGATTTCCAAATCATTTCGAATTTCAATTTAGGTTGCTACTTCATTTAACCAAATTCGTATTTACATTCGAGATTTAAAAATAAACATTTCACCTTATTAACTAGCTTGAAATTTTAGAAAATAGTATTAAGTAGTTTAAATAATTAAAATAGTTAAAAATACTTAAAATCTTTAAATGGATTTCAAATAGATAAATTAGTTTAAAATAATTTAAATTGGGTTAAGTAGATTTAAAATGGATTAAAATAGTTTAAGTATTCAAAAATGGTTTATATAACTGAGTAATTTGGAAAACAAAATAAAACAGCTTCAAAACCAACCATTTCAATTATAACTTCCCAATTCAAAACAATTTCAATTTCCACTTTACCGATTCAATTTCGATTTCAATTCAAATCAATGTCAACTTTGACTTCAAATTAATTCAATTCTACATTCACCTTCAATTAATTCAATTTCAATTTATATCGATTTAGAGCTTGATTTTTCAAAATATCAATTTATAACACTTACCAAATTATCCTTCAATATTCAAATTTAAATCCAAATTTCAAATATGATTCAATTCCAAGCTCGATTTCAAAATATCATGTTTATATCACTTTTACTTAGTAATATTCAAAGCTCGAATTAAGGTTAAATCTTTAAACAAATCAATTTTCGAAATTCAATCATATCCCGATTTTAAATTCCAAAGTCTCCACTTTAATTATTTAACAATTTCTTTTAACCAAAATTTATTTCAACATTCCAAACTCAATTTTTCGATAAATTTGATTTCTATAAATTGATTTCTATTTATAACTTTTAAATCAAAACATTTAAATAAATTTCAAATTGACGATTTTAAAAATTATTAATTTAGCCAATTCGGTGTCCGTATATAATTTTCTATCCTATGGCCAAGTAATTATTTATTTCAATTAAATGTCAGGGATGAATATATATCACTTAAATCAAATCATAGTTTCATATGTATGCATAACGGGATATATATAAGCAAATAAACATCCAAATATTTAAATATCAACCAATAACTTCCATCAAAATACATCATCCAATAGACAATACAATTCATGGCAATTTCATGGTTATCAATGTCAGGTAATTTAATCGTAATTCAATTTCAATTTCAATTTAACTATCAATTAAATTTTCAACGGTTAATTCAAATGACAATCTATATGACAATTAAATTTTTATCAAACAACGACAAATAAAATCATAACACTTCATAATGTCGAATTTAACTAGCATAAAGATATTTAGTACGTTGTGAGCGTTATAAAACACTCACCTTGATTTTACGATTTTAAATCAAATCGAACGACGTTCGATTTAACCTAAAATTTTAATGAGCTCCAAGCACTCCCGGATCTGCACTGTAGCGTAGCTCTCGTCTCCGCGATTCCAGCGCTTCTTGTTTTGCAAATTTTCGATCTCGTATGACAAAGATACAACGTTTTAAACATCACATGATTTAAATTACAATTTAATTTACATTTCTTTTATTTATTTTCACCTAGCAATCTGGACCGTCCATCCAAGCTTTGCAATCATGGCCATTCCCACTATCTTCTTCCCTCAGGTTTTAGAACGCGTACACGAACCCAAGGAGCCGCCCAAACCCTAATACACGCACCAACTACGATCACCTTCACGTTGATCAGAGACCATGGCCTCGAAGCGCTTGCCACGCTCCACCATCGCGTCCAATATCATGGAGCTCGACCTCCTTATGGCCTCGAAATTCGTGCTTGAACGCACAGCCCACGCCGCCCCCCAGCGACCACCACACTGCTCCAAATCCAATCTCCACCGTTGATTAGCTAGATCTCCTTGCCCTCTTCGATGTTGTAGTTGACAACTTTGCGTAAATGTCGACGGATTGGAGGGAAATTGGAGGAGAAGGGGACGAAATTCCGGCCGTGGGTTATAATAAGAGGCGGCTACGAATAGAAAACCCTAGGGTTTTCTTTCTGGTTTCCAAATGAGAATTAGGTAGGTGCTTTTATAGAAAATATAACGAACACTAATCATCCCGGAATTTCCGAACTCCAAATCTCGCGCGGTGGCTGGCGTTTCTAAGGTTTACCCCACGTTTCGGACACAATGGAATAGGTTTCGGAAGCTAATTCGATCATCTGTGTGAGTTACAGCAATAAACGATCAAATTGAAATTAAACCGATTAAACGAATTTCTAGGCGTTTTGGCTCGCCCCGGACAAACGGTAAATCGGATTGATACGAAATTTGAAATCTTACAATAATATCACGTTACGGATCCGATGAAACATGTTTCGTCGAAATCCGAGACTGCTTGAAAAATGGCTATTTTAACTCGTCAATTAAATATTAAAATATTCAATTTTCACAAATTTACTTTTAATTCGATTTTAAAAGTTCTATAACCTCATTCTAACTTTAATATGATAAAATAAAATTTTACAAATCATTTTTAATCATATTAAACCCGTTATTCAATTATCCAATAAATTCCAATTTTTAAAATCTTATTAACTCTATTATAATCCCGATATAACTTACATTCACTTTGGAAACCAATTTGAATCATATTAAATCAAATTTCAATTATTCACTCTATTTTCATATATTAAATTTCAACATCGAATTAATCATATCAAATTCGGAATTTAATTATTCAAACATTTGTAATATTAAATTTAAACAATTTTTTATTATTCTTGAATCACTATCTTTTGAGATATTCAAAAACGAACTTAAAAATTTAACTTTTGAAACGAATTAAAATTATAAAACAACCATTTCCATTATACGGTTATTCAATTCCCATTATTAAATTATTCAATAAATTCTAAATATTAAATTTAAACAATTTCGATTATCCAATAATTCATTATCTTTTGAAATATTGAAATTGAATTTTTAAGATTCAACTTTTAAAACCAATCCACAATTTAGAACACTATTTTCATTTTACAGTTATTCAATTATTCAATAAGTTTTAAATATTTAATTTAAACAATTTACCTGTTCAATATTCGATATTTGATTTGAATAGATTTTACTTATCAATCAATTACTCTATTATACCCAATGAATTCAACATTTATTATTATTCCAAACGACTTACAAATTTTTTCTAACACTAAATCACGAAATCTTATTAAATTAGCTATTTTAATTATCGAAAATTTATGGGTCGTTACACTCTCCCCCACTCAAAACTTTTCGTCCCCGAAAAGGAAAAAGAAGGGAAAGGAACTAAGTAAAGAATTCAACATTTGATATATTTTATTCAAAATTATCCACTTATAAAACAATGAAATTCCATTTATAAAGTCATACCTACGCTTCCACTAAGTTACTCCGAACGGCTTTCTAACTTTAAAAGTCAGTTATCAAAAAAAGTTATAAAAAAAAATTCAAAACCTGAAAAATTTTCTAACACCCGGATTTACGAAAAATTTCGGCAGAGTCTCCTTTGCGCGGATGACAGTATATATATATCACAAATTTATATCTCATCAAGTGATGAGGCATCCCGCAGGGAAAAGGTGTAAAAGTACGGTATGTAATCCGAGATATGTACCTTATATATTATTAGCGAGCACATACGACTAATATAGCGCGAGAGCGAGCTCCAAATGCGAAGCAAGCGCAATCCGCACCTACTAAACACTCAACAAACCATGAGAAACATGCATATATGAAAATAATATCAATATACACAATATAGCAACATAACAACTACATGTGCCAACATAGAAAATGTAACAAAACAACAAATGCATCCACCAAATCAATTATCATCCAACTATCATCCAACAAATTCATAACCAATCAATATAAATTCACTTCTCATTAATATTTATTGACTTGGTTTTCAATTTTAATCACAGTTGATTCATTAATGTTGGATTTTACTAACATTCATTCTCAATTCAATTAGTTAACATTCACTAATTTATATTTACATTAGTTCACTTCCAATTTGAATCAAATTAAATTCTATTTAAATTCATTTAACTTCCAATTTGATTTCAATGATTTATAGCTTTCAATTTCATTAATACTTAATGAATTATATACAATCAACTAACAATCATATAACGACCAAATCATATAATTTTAAAAGAATCATTTTATATTTGGCATCATAAATTTCCAATATTAACTTTAATTAAGTCCGTAAGCCGTACATATATCATCCGTGAGCAATATCAATCTAATCGCTTATTCGGTCACACAATTTCACTTCCAAACTAGTATCGTTCACACGACTCTCTAGTGCGGACTCAGATTTGGTTCCTTGATTGGAAACTGTTACTCTCCTTGCATGGCCATATACTATGATAGAGAATCCCAGAATCAAATTAAAAATCCATATCCAGGGTTCGCCGTCGAAAATCGAGTGAAAAATCCTAACTTGGATCGATACAAATCATCTCGAAATTTTGTGCTCGAATTTGGATCAAATCGTTATGCGAATAAAATAATATACGTACAATCTCACATATTACCTTCCAATGGATTTCTATCCAATTTATCTATACTAAATTATTTTATTGGCTTTTATTATTTATTTTTATTTACAATTAATTATTCACAATCCATTATTCAGTTAGTATATTCATTTCTTTACATAGCATGTTCTTTAACATTATCTTTTCATAAACATCATATCATAGAATTTGCTTACTCATGTTCATTTTAAACATTCTATATACTTTAATTAAATTCAATTTCATTTTCCAATTGATTCTTAGCTATACCAGATTCTTTTGTTTACATTTACTTCAATTTCATAATTTTAGTTAATAATAAATTTATTTATGGAACATTTTATTAACCAACACTTTAGTTTATTGTCATTCCATAAAAGTCTAACTTCTTATATATGACTTTTCTTAGTTTATGGTTATCTCAAAGTTACAAATTCAAAATTTTTTTCTATGCAATTTATATTTATTTTCTATAACCAATTTACAAAAGATATTGTACAATTCATTTGTCTTCTTTCTTAAGTTCACTTACTTGTTCCATTTATCCATTCATCATTTCATGCTATATTTAAGTATATATAAAAAAAAATTCATAACCAAATTTTCCATTTGTATACATTTAATTCCCTTTGATTTTTCCTTACTTGTATATTTCAATTTCTTTCAGGTTCTGTTTATCTATACAATATCTCATTACATATCCAAAACATCATTTAACTTTTAACATTTGGTAAGTCTTGTTATATGTTATCAGAATGTAATTTTGGTTTTATACAAATGTATAGAATTTCATTTTACTTAATTAGAATGTTCACAAATTTAATTTGTTTAAATCCTCTTTACCTTTCAACTTTAAAGTTTTCCCAAACAATAGCTTAGATATCTTAATCCTCTTATTTTATAAATTCTGGTTATTCAGATTTCATTCAAATAATTTAAAAATTATTAATTAACAGAACTTAGAAATTTAAATGCCCAGTTCTTTTCAAATCATTTGAAATAAACATATACACTTATATCTTTAATATATCAAATCATACCTTTGGAGTTTAAACCAAAACCTATTTACCCAAAATAATTTCGAAGAAAAGCAAAGCTTCTTAGAAGTTTCTCCACTTTGAGACTCGAAAATGAACGTCGATGATGTTGCGCACTCATCACCGAAATTATTTTCCAGCGACATGAGAGAGGAGTACTGAATTCATTCCTTCTTTTAAAAACCCTTTCAAATATTTCCATAAACAATTTCCAACTAATATTACTATATATTTCTTCAAAACTTTGAGAACCATTTTCCAAAATCTCCGGGTCTTAAATTCAATATTTTCCACTTTAAATCTATTTTAATTTATAAGTCACCTTTATAAAATATTCTTATAGGATTTTACTTTCTTGAAATACTCCACAAGTTGTTTTATCATTGTTTATTTTGTAATAAACCTTATTTATTAAATTACAATACCCAATTAATGATAACAACCAATATTATCATTCCTAACTACCAGGTAAGCTAGATAAGTCACAATAATTTCTGAAAATAAATCCTTTATATACAAAATATAATCAGGGCAAAATTATTTCATTTACCCAATTTCAAAACAATACTATGTCGAATTGTCCTGTTCGAGTGTTTAGAGATCCCTATCAATGACGTTAATTACTCGTATTGACCAGAATCCATAAGCCCTCAACAAATCAACCGACACAATATAAAACATTTTATATCACTAACAAATACGCTCTCTCATATGTATACACTCAGCGACTTATCATAGGGTATAACTACCCTATTTATAAAGAGTCGGACCCCACAAAGCTAAGGTTATCACTAAACCAAAGCTCTGATACCAACTGTAACGACCCACCTTTTTGGACAGTTTAAACCGATGATCAAATACACATGCCGATTCCAAACCATTCAAAAGGGCAGATGGTTATTGGGGTAAATAAGAAAAGAAAAGAAAGAGAAATAAAGGAAAAGAGATAACACAGAATCTCGCAGCGGAACGATAAAATATAATAGTCAAATAAACAGTTCATGAAGCTGTTTACTATACTTTGACAATTATTTATGCAACATTTATCAGAGTTATACATATACAACAGAACAATTAAAATATTGCAGCAGATAGCATGATGCAATGGTAATAATAGTAATAGTATACCAAATCTTCGTCTTCATCCTCCAGAATAGATCTTCAAAAATCTGAAAAACTCACGACTGACCCGAGCGTAATGAAAAGACAAAACACTCAAGTCAGGACTAAAATATCCTTATGAAAGTTAAATCAATCGTAAATAAATATGAGTGTAACGACGTCAGAGATCTTTACGGGGTTTGACATCTCATATCCAGTGTCAACGTGCGTGCAATAACTCAAGAGATGTTGCGGGATTTTCCATCTCTTAAGGATCCGTTAAACTATCTACTATGTAGTAATGTACGCTAAGTAGATAATGCCGATCAGTAATATAAAGTATCAAAACAGCGTTAAGGCGTTACCATAATCCCCCTTAACACATTTTTATAATGCCATAGTCTATACATCTCCGTAAGCCCCACCGTAAACTAGTGGTTATCAGAGGGTACCCCATAGGTAAAGCACAAAACAAAACGTAGTGGTCGCGAATTGGATAATCAGTTGGACAAGGTACATGAGGCGATACCAACTAGGATACTAGTAGTTGCGTGATCCGGACTGATGTTAAGCATAGCCAGCAGCTACCCCAACACGCGAAACAACACTCCCAAATCAAGGGGTGCACCCAAATCGAATCACAAATGTAATAGATATGGTATCGAAGGAGTGTGTCCGCTAGAAATGGCGAACCTCAATGTCCCGGCGCGGCTCCTATTTTAGTCAGGTCAGGGGTCATCCAATATCGTTCTCTTTCTTCAGTCAACGCATTCACTAAACCATCCACTTCGTTCTGGATCAACACTCTGCGTATAATAGTTATTAAAGTGGTGTACGGTATCGACAGAGAGTATGTCCATATCCGATCCCGGTCTCTTCAATAACTACGTATTATTACACCGTTGGCTCTTTTACATTTCAAATCGATTGATAGTTGATATCAAAATATCATATTCGCTTCAAAATCAAGTCCATTTCAAATATCATCGTATCTATTCAAAATGTAAGGTTCCGTTTCAAAAACATTTTTCGCCTCAATATCTCATTTCGATTTCCAAATCATTTCGAATTTCAATTTAGGTTGCAACTTCATTTAACCCAATTCGTATTTACATTCTAGATTTAAACATAAACATTTCACCTTATTAACTAGCTTGAAATTTTAGAAAATAGTTTTAAGTAGTTTAAACAATTAAAATAGTTAAAAATACTTAAAATCTTTAAATGGATTTCAAATAGATAAATTAGTTTAAAATAATTTAAATTGGGTTAAGTAGATTTAAAATAGATTAAAATAGTTTAAGTATTCAAAAATGGTTTATATAATTGAGTAATTTGGAAAACAAAATAAAACAGCTTCAAAACCAAACCATTTCAATTATAACTTCCCAATTCAAAACAATTTCAATTTCTACTCTACCGATTCAATTTCAATTTCAATTCAAATCATTGTCAACTTGGACTTCAAATTAATTCAATTCTACATTCACCTTCAATTAATTCAATTTCAATTTATATCGATTTAGAGCTTGATTTTCCAAAATATAAATTTATAACACTTACCAAATTATCCTTCAATATTCAAATTTAAATCCAAATTTCAAATATGATTCAATTCCAAGCTCGATTTCAAAATATCATTTTTATATCACTTTTACTTAGTAATATTCAAAGCTCGAATTAAGGTTAAATCTTTAAACAAATCAACTTTTGAAATTCAATCATATCCCGATTTTAAATTCCAAAGTCTCCACTTTAATTATTTAACAATTTCTTTTAACCAAAATTTATTTCATCATTCCAAACTCAATTTTTCGATAAATTCGATTTCTATAAATTGATTTCTATTAACTTTTAAATCAAAACATTTAAATAAATTTCAAATTGACGATTTTAAAAATTATTAATTTAGCCAATTCGGTGTCCGTATATAATTTTCTATCCTATGGCCAAGTAATTATTTATTTCAATTAAATGTCAGGGATGAATATATATCACTTAAATCAAATCATAGTTTCATATGTATGCATAACAGGATATATATAAGCAAATAAACATCCAAACATTTAAATATCAACCAATAACATCCATCAAAATACATCATCCAATAGACAATACAATTCATGGCAATTTCATTGTTATCAATGTCAGGTAATTTAATCGCAATTCAATTTCAATTTCAATTTAACTATTAATTAAATTTTCAACGGTTAATTCAAATGACAATCTATATGACAATTAAATTTTTATCAAACAACGATAAATAAAATCATAACACTTCATAATGTCGAATTTAACTAGCATAAAGATATTTAGTACGTTGTGAGCGTTACAAAACACTCACCTTGATTTTACGATTTTAAATCAAATCGAACGACGTTCGATTTAACCCAAAATTTTAATGAGCTCCAAGCACTCCCGGATCTGCACTGCAGCGTAGCTCTCGTCTCCGCGATTCCGGCGCTTCTTGTTTTGCAAATTTTCGATCTCGTATGACAAAGATACAACGTTTTAAACATCACATGATTTAAATTACAATTTAATTTACATTTCTTTTATTTATTTTCACCTAGCAATCTGGACCGTCCATCCAAGCTTTGCAATCACGACCGTTCCCACTGTCTTCTTCCCCCAGGTTTTAGAACGCGTACACGAACCCAAGGAGCCGCCCAAACCCTAATACACGCACCAACTACGATCACCTTCACGTTGATCAGAGACCATCGCCTCGAAGCCCTTGCTATGCACCACCATCGCGCCCAATATCATGGAGCTCGGCCTCCTTATGGCCTCGGAATTCGTGCTTGAACATACAGCCCACGCGGCCCTCCAGCGACCACCACACTGCTCCAAATCTAATCTCCACCGTTGATTAGCTAGATCTCCTTGCCCTCTTCGATGTTGTAGTTGACAACTTTGCGTAAATGTCGACGGATTGGAGGGAAATTGGAGGAGAAGGGGACGAAATTCTGGCCGTGGGTTATAATAAGAGGCGGATACGAATAGAAAACCCTAGGGTTTTCCTTCTGGTTTGCAAATGAGAATTAGGTAGGTGCTTTTATAGAAAATATAACGAACACTATTCATCCCGGAATTTCCGAACTCCAAATCTCACACGGTGACTGGCATTTCTAAGGTTTACCCCACGTTCCGGACACAATGGAATAGGTTTCGGAAGTTAATTCGATCATCTGTGTGAGTTAGGGCAATAAACAATCAAATTTAAATTAAACCGATTAAACGAATTTCTAGGCGTTTTGGCTCGCCCCGGACAAACGGTAAATCTGATTGACACGAAATTTGATATCTTACAATAATATCACGTTACAGATCCGATGAAACTAGTTTTGTCGAAATCCAAGACTGTTTGAAAAATGGCTATTTTAACTCGTCAAATATTAAAATATATAATTTTCACAAATTTACTTTTAATTCGATTTTAAAAGTTCTACAACCTCATTCTAACTTTAATATGATAAAATAAAATTTTACAAATCATTTTTAATCATATTAAACCCGTTATTCAATTATCCAATAAATTCCAATTTTTAAAATCTTATTAACTCTATTATAATCCCGATATAACTTACATTCACTTTGGAAACCAATTTGAATCATATTATATCAAATTTCAATTATTCACTCTATTTTCATATATTAAATTTCAACATCAAATTAATCATATCAAATTCGAAATTTAATTATTCAAACATTTGTAATATTAAATTTAAACAATTTTTTATTATTCTTGAATCACTATCTTTTGAGATATTCAAAAACGAACTTAAAAATTTAACTTTTGAAACGAACTAAAATTATAGAACAACCATTTCCATTATACGGTTATTCAATTACCATTATTCAATTATTCAATAAATTTCAAATATTAAATTTAAACAATTTCAATTATCTAATAATTCATTATCTTTTGAAATATTGAAGTTGAACTTTTAAGATTCAACTTTTAAAACCAATCCACAATTTAGAACACTATTTTCATTTTACAGTTATTAAATTATTCAATAAGTTTTAAATATTTAATTTAAACAGTTTACCTGTTCAATATTCGATATTTGATTTGAATAGATTTTACTTATCAATCAATTACTCTATTATACCCAATGAATTCAACATTTATTATTATTCCAAACGACTTACAAATTTTTTCTAACACTAAGTAACGAAATCTTATTAAATTAGCTATTTTAATTATCGAAAATTTATGGGTCATTACAAAATCGAAAACAAGCCTATCCATCACTAGAAACTCAAAAACTCGATCGATACAAACACCCTAACGCCGGCGATTGAGCCACCTGGAACCCTGCCACTATGCCCAATGCAATGCCGTGATTCAACACAACGATCCCTTTCGGTCCGATTGACCCTGGTGCTTCCTTCACGTTGCACGAACTCGAAAACACAACGTTGATCAAAACGGAAGTTAAACCCTAAATTGACTTCACATCACCGCCACGGCCTCAAAAAAAATCAGCGACTATTTTACTGATGATCAGCATCATCTAAACTATCTTCTCCACCATCACCAATGATTCCAGATACATCAATCGCCAGAATTAGGCCATAAATCAATTTTCGTTTGTCTCGTCTTTTCTCATGAATTAACGAACTAAAAATATTGAAATTTGCATCAAAATTCATCATTTTCGATTACAAAACAGAATCTATAGTTGAAACAATAAATCATTTAAGTCGAATATTTTCATACTTTTAAGTTTTACTGTGTTTTTCTTCCTACCTCCATCTGTATTTTAAACTTAACAGTATTTTCAAAATTTAAATCTTGATATTTTGGGCCTACTTTGTTCAAACATCAAATTCTAATAGTGATTGGGGGATGAGATTCTTGAGTTTTTTGAAATTTAGTTCTATCTGCAACTCTAAACAGAGGCAGAGGCATGTATGGACATGCACACATACAAACTACATATATACATGATATACATGCATCTTCACAAAATCACACAAGCATATATACATCATAAATTCATTCACTTAGAAACACAACGGGGTTGAGGGGATTTCCTCACCTGGTTTATGAAGAAAGACAGAGACTGGAATTGAAACAGAGAAGCAAAATACTTTGCTTTGAATGTGAAAAACTAGAAGCTTAATCCCTCTGATCAGGTTTGAATATGAACTAGCAAGCGTTGTTCATGTTTTTGATTTTGTTAGCTTGCTTGATCTCTGAGTTGCTTGTGAATCAAGTTTTCATTTCTTTCTTTGATCTGGTTTCAGGTTGAAGTTTGATTCAATTTTTCATTTCAAGTTTTGTTTTATTTTTGATTGCTGGTTCTGAATTTGAGAATGCAGATGAATGCAAGAAAAACATGCAGCCTGGTTTTACTATCTTGGATTCCTAATGTTTTATCTATTTCAAATTAAAAAGATAAATGCCACTTGTCTAAATTAAGTCATATTAATTTAACACTTGTTAATAACTTCTCTTATTGTTTTACAAATGTCAAAATGGAAAAAAACATGTGCTTAAACCCCTGCTTCATTTTAATTTACAAATCATGTTTTAAACCCCTTATTTGAATTATTTATATTTTGTGTTTCAAACCTTATTTTATTTCATTTTATAAAACATTTTATATCTATTTTATACTTATATTTCCAAAAGATATGCATGTTATAAAACTTTTATTAAATCTTGTTTCAAATCATTATACATACATTTCAATTATTCTTTCTTACATTTGCATTCATACATTTTTTTGTACTCATACAATTTTAAAGACAAATGTTTTAAAATCAAATTATTCATTACCAATAAACAATTATATATATATATCCACATATATATTAGTTACTTGGAAATATAAAATTAATAAATCCAATTTTATTTCTAAAATATTCATTCTTGAATACCAAATCAAATTTATTTTCAATACATTTATATTCAGACTTCGAATCAAATTTCAAATGATAACCCATTTATATAAATAAATAAACATACATCTAATCAAATTTGGAAATTCAAACACAATTTAGATTTTTATTCCCAAAAGCTTCCAATTAATTTTCAGTTAAATTTAAAATTAATATCTATAAACAACTAATATTTTATTCTATTATGAAAAAAAACTCTATTTCACTCAAAATTTAATTTCAAAAATTAATTTAATTATCAAATTAGACTGGGCTAAAATCCGAGGATGTTACAGATTCCCCCCTTAAGAAAATTTCATCCTCGAAATTTGAAAGCAGGGAGACCGCAAAGAATATAGAAAGATCGAGAGATGAATCACTAGATCAAACTGAATATCTATTCTGCATTTGGCTTCCCAAATCAGAATATCAATACATGAATGAATCAAGATACTTGGGTCACCAGAACTATGAAATATACAGGGGTATTGGTTAGTTCGAAAGATAAATAACCACTAGTAGAATATACCTGGGCCCAACAGAATAAATAGATATATGGATGCAATCCAAAACTTTTAGTTCAAACAACCAAAATATACCCATCAACCATAGCAACCAAAGCAAATAATTCATCCAAACAAATAATTCTGACCCATCTGGAGTTTATGTCCCATGCAAATATATCAAAGCTTCTTCCTAGAGCTGCCAGGAACCATCAAAGAATTGAGTAGAGATGATGAACGAAAGATATTGATAGGAAAAGATTGTTTCCATTGTTGTTACAGGGCATTGACCATATGAAGTGGCACTTCCCTGTCCCTTATCTCATCCTCTTCTTGCACTCATACTCACTACAAGTGGATAGTAAGAGAATTTACTAAGGCATTCGAACAGATATCTTAGGGATATACTCATTCTAGGGTATACTTCACCCTATGTCTAATGAGTTACCTAATGTGTTATACTCTTGAGCTAAAGTTTCAACCTTCAGCTCTGATACCACTTATAAAAATCCTGACTCGGCCTTCGAAAATCGGCACCCGTACTTCTCTTGTACTCGAATGCCGCAGATTCAAACGCCGAATCTGGCTCGCTGGAGCTTATCACACATTAAGTAAAACAACACATCGGAAGAGAAACAATAATATCATATGACCCCAATGAATACAATATCCAATTATATACAACAATGATATCAATAATGCTCAACCGTATAAGAGCGACATATACAATAGCGGAAACAAATAGTAGCGAAAAGAATAACTATGATCTCCAATAGAAAGAATAGTCTTCTGAAGGGAACTCCAATGCTTGCAATCTCCATCTCCAAAGCACCAATCCAGAAATAGCTCGAATACCCAAACACGATGGACAAAGATAAGCAAGGCCAGTCCTTGGTATCCAAAGACTGAACTAGCTCCAGATAAGCTACTAAACCCGACTATCTGAAAAACCTAACTCTAGACTCTCCTTGTGGAAAATTATGGGCATCCAGAGTTTAGTAAGGGAACAATAATCTCCGGATCAGTCATGGGACTGGTATGAGCAAACAAAAATAGTTTATCTTTATAAAAAGAAATTCGCATTGCTTTTTCGAAAATGAAATTGCCATAAGGCCTCCTGCCACACACATAATGCAAGCGTACACTTGGAGGAGATTTCTCCTTATGACAGTAAAAAATGCTTGATACGCGAAAACCATTTGATATTATTATTAGTGCATAGTGCAGAAAACATTTCGAAAATATAATATTAATCTTAGCCAGCATACCACATTTCGTTGTATGCCTACTATAGCTACCACGTTAAATGGAAGGTTATACAACTAAAACCGTACAAGGCGCGTATTGGTTGATTAGATTTCCAACAAATGGTCAGGCTAAGGAACTTCCGTACCGAAATGGGTACGCCTCTGGAAGGACGCCCCCGAGAACCTAATCGAATATCTGCTAACAAGGCCGACGCTACCTCACGCTTTAACCAAGCTATAACATAGGTAACTAACACACAAGTATGCCACCCCCGGTCGTTACCGACCTTTACCCTAGAGCTCTCAACCAACAACCACACAACAATAAGTATGTAGCAACCACATAGTTTAAATATATGGGCTCCATACCATGATACCACCTTTTATCCAGAAGGAAATGGACATACCCTAGGGGCGAGAACCCTAAAAACCTTGTCGCAATATTCCTGTTTCGATCATTTTCGGGTTGTGAGGCTCGACGAAGTCTCATCCACAAAGCTACGCTTTTCCATAAAGCCATGCTTCGATCAACAAATGATCAGCAGCACTTCGTATGCCACATTATCAAATAGGGAATGTATCACTAGTAACCATCAACTACACAACCTCTAAGCTCGTACGTCTCAAAGAAGGGTGTTAAGCTAAGAGAATAAATCTCCGCCACCAAACAGAAATGTATTTGATAGAAACTAGCATTACATCCCAAAGTGTGATGTTAGACACAGATCCATACAAGTCTGTTCCAGGTTCGAACAGAACCGAAGGCACTTCACAAAGAAGCCCTTGCAAATCCGGATAATCCCTAATCACGTCCAGATTCCCCATCACAAAAGGTGCCCAAATCTCTACACCGGGGGCCATTCGGTGCAGAGACATTCAACGGGTTATCCTTTCGCTTTCAAAAATATCCGGTCTTCACCACCGGCCTTCAATTGCTATCCAACGTCGTATCACTATTCGGAATGGGTTATATGACACAAAGTCCTCTCCCGGCTAAACCGAAAAGTGAACGCAATATTTAAAAACATATGGATATGGGATCTCAGTTAAGTCACAACTTATTACCCAAAACATTTCTTTCAAATGGTTAAACAAATTACCATTTACAAATCTTTTTGAACAAAAGATTCACTTCACAAAGTTCACAAAGTTTACCAATCTTTCACAAAGATTCATTAATATCTTTCCAATTCAAATCTTTTATACAAAAGACACGTTTTTCAGATCCCTTTTCAATTTGAAAACAAACTTCACCAATCTTTAACAAAGACTAATTCATAGCCCTTTTCAAAACAATTTTCCTTTCAAATTGGATTAACTCTTCCAATCTTTAAATTAAAGATTCAATTCATAGCTTTCAAAATTATTTCCACAAAACAATTCCATTCCAAATCTTTATATAAAAGATACACCATTTAGAATGCTCTTCAATTTCAAATCAAGGTTTGACTATCTTTCACAAAGATTGGTGAACAATTTTCAAAACTATTTCAATTCGATTTGAAATCTTTCAACACAAATTGGAAACCCTTTCCATATATGAAAACTATTATTAGTTGAAAACAAATAGTTTTCGCCTCAGAAAAAATCCTATTACATTTGCACGAGTTAAAGCCATTTAATCTTGGGTTAAATTTAAATTCCCAAAACAATATTTTTAAAATGGTTTAAAAACCCATATAACTTGAATACCCTTTTAAACCATAATTTCCAAATGAAAAATTCAATTTCAAATCTTTAATTTAAATTCAAATCAAATTATTTGAATTTCAAACCTTAATCAAGTTATTCAAATTATCTTTGAAAACGCCCAATTCATTTCCAAAACCATTTGGATTCAAAATTCAAATTTAAAACCATTTCAAAAATCTATGACTTAACCGATTTCCTCGTGAAATCCATATTTGTGTGTGTATAGTGTAGTCCAGGGGTTTTACACACAATAGTGCAACTATGTTAATCATCACAGATTCAATCATATCAATATCGATAAGCGGTATAATCTATAACGCTTATCTGGATTCACAGATTCACAGATAAAGTAAATTTATCAATTACAAAGATTCACCATTACGATTCGATGAGGGTTTTGGATAACCAACTGGAATCCGACTCCCTGTCGCATCGAAATTCAAATGTCATTTTACGGTCCAAGAGGTTTTCACATTCACATGGAAACAAATCACAAATATCACAATTAAGCACAAAGCAATTCATATCACATAGCATCACACTTACATATCAGAGATATCAATCCAATACACAACATTCAATAACAATCAAGCATCTTCAATTAAGATGAATAAATCGTGTGGTTTAAATCAATTAACCACATAATTACTTTCATTAATTATCTTTAATCAACGATTAATTGTCATTAATTACAATTAATTAAATCTTAATGACCTTCGTTAATTAATCATCTCTTAATTACTTTTCTTAATTAATTACCCTTGTATTAATTAATTATTCTCAAATTAATCACCTTAATCAATAAATCTCATAAATTAATTAATTACCTTTAAATTACTTGATTAATCAATTTTTAATCATTAATTATCCATTCTTACTTACCTTCATTAATTAATTAGCCTTTAATAAATTAATCATTCCTTAATCATTAATATCAAAATCTTTAATTAAAAACTCAATTCATATTTACTTTTAAAACTAAGTTAGTTCATCATTTTTTTTATGGAACTTGTAAATTTTCATTTAGCTTTGAAATTTAAAACATTTATTTTTGAAAACTTGTTTAAATAATTCACTTGAAAATTTGGTTAACATTTTACTTTAAAACTTACGTTTCATCTTCTGGTTGTTTCTAAAACCATAGTACAAAGTTAATTACCAGATTTCAAAACCTGTATAAAAATCTAATCAAAACAATCCCCAAGCCTGCTTCACTTCTCCGCCGAGACCAAACTTCATTTTTTTCGAGAAACAACCCGAGTCTCCCTCTCTTATTTCTTTTCTATTTTGATTTAAAATAAAAAAATTGAAACTGTTAAAACTTATAACCTCCACGCGAATAACCAGAGAATGTACACGAGAAAACTTCGAGGAAACCCACTATCATCTTCGAGACCAACCGATGCATCCCTCATCTTCCCCAAACATCTCAATTCCCAGCCACGAAAGTGTTCGTGTGCACATGTGCAAGCACTTCGTTCATCTATGATCACTGCCACGGTCTCTGACGCGTCATCGACATCACCGTCGACCACCCAAAGCACCTAGTTTGACGAATCAAGCTGGAAATCGAAAACGAGCCTATCCATCACCAGAAACTCAAAAACTCGATCGATACAAACGCCCTGACGCCGGCGATTGAGCCACCTGGAACCCTGCCACTATGCCCAATGCAACGCCTAATTCAACGCAACGATCCCTTTGGGTCCGATCGACCCTGGTGCTTCCTTCACGTTACACGAACTCGAAAACACAACGTTGGTCAAAACAGAAGTTAAACCCTAAATTGACTTCACATCACCGCCACGGCCTCAAAAAAAATCAAAAACTATTTTTCTGATGATCAACATCCTCTAAACTATCTTCTCCACCATCACCGATGATTCCAGATACATCAATCGCCAGAATTAGGCCATAAATCAATTTTTGTTTCTCTCGTCTTTTCTCATGAATTAACAAACCAAAAATATTGAAATTTGCATCAAATTTATCATTTTCGATTACAAAACAAATTCTATAGTTAAAACAATAAATCGTTTAAGTCGAATATTTTCATACTTTTAAGTTTTACTGTGTTTTTCTTCCTCCCAGTAAATCCATCTGTATTTTAAACTTAACAGTATTTTCAAAATTTAAATCTTGATGTTTGGGCCTACTTTGTCCAAACATCAAATTCTACTAGTGATTGAGGGATGAGATTCTTGAGTTTTTTTGAAATTTAGTTCTATCTGCAACTCTAAACAGAGGCAGAGGCATGTATGGACATGCACACATATAAACTACATATATACATGATACAAGCATCTTCACAAAATCAGACAAGCATATATACATCATAAATTCAATCATTTAGAAATATAACAAGGTTGAGGGGATTTGCTCACCTGATTTATGAAGAAAGACAGAGACTGGAATTGAAACAGAGAAGCAAAATACTTTTCTTTGAATGTAAAAAACTAGAAGCTTAATCCCTCTGATCAGGTTTGAATTTGAACTAGCAAGTGTTGTTCATGTTTTTGATTTTGTTAGCTTGCTTGATCTCTGAGTTGCTTGTGAATCAGGTTTTCATTTCTTCTTTGATCTGGTTTCAGGTTGAAGTTTGATTCAATTTTTCTTTTTAGGTTTTGTTTTGTTTTTAATTGCTGGTTTTGAATTTAAGAATGCAGATGAATGCAATAAAAACATGCAGCCTGGTTTTACTATCTTGGATTCTTAATGTTTTATCTATTTTAAATTAAAAAGATAAATGCCACTTGTCTAAATTAAGTCATATTAATTTAACACTTGTTAATAACTTCTCTTATTGTTTTACAAATGTCAAAATGAAAAAAAAAATTGTGCTTAAACCCCTGCTTAATTTTAATTTAAAAATCATGTTTTAAACCCCTTATTTGAATTAATTATATTTTGTGTTTCAAACCTTATTTTATTTCAATTTATAAAACATGTTATATCTATTTTATACTTATATTTCCAAAAGATGTGTATGTTATAAAACTTTTATTAAATCTTGTTTCAAATCATTAGACATACATTTCAATTATTTTTACTTACATATGCATTCATACATTTTATTTTGTTCTCATACAATTTTAAAGACAAATTAAAATCAAATTATTCATTGCTAATAAATAATTATATATATATATATATATATATATATCCACATATATATTAGTTCCTTGGAAATATAAAATTAATAAATCCAATTTTATTTCTAAAATATTCATTCTTGAATTCCAAATCAAATTTATTTTCAATACATTTATATTCTGACTTCGAATCAAATTTCAAATGATAACCCATTTATATAAATAAATTAACATACATCTAATTAAATTGGGAAATTCAAACACAATTTAGATTTTTATTCCCAAATCTTCAAATTAATTTTCAATTAAATTTAAAATTAATATCTGTAAACAATTAATATTTTATTTTATTTTGAAAAAAAAACTCTATTTAATTCATAATTTAATTTCAAAAATTTATTCAATTATCAAATTAGACCGGGCTAAAATCCGAGGATGTTACAAAAACCATTTCACATTTCTTATCCACAGATTTCCAGTATCAATTTCATTTAAACCCGTATGATGTACACATATCATCCGTATGCTATACCAATCTAATCGCTCACTTGATCACACAATTTCACTTCCAAACTAGTATCGTCCACCCGACTTCCTAGTGCGGACTCAGATCTGGTTTCCTGATCAGAAACCGTCATTCTCCTTACATAGTCACAACTATGATAGAGAATTTCTAGAACCAATCGACAATCCATATCCAGGTTCGCCGTCGAAAATCGAGTGAAAAATCCCAAACTCGGATCGATATACTCTCTCGAAATTCTATGCTCGAATCTGGATCTGATCACTATTCGAATAGAATAATATACGTACATCCTACGTATTTTCTTTATTGATTATTAGCCAAATCAATTCTCTTTCTATTCACATTCACTTTGGTTTTCATTCACTTACTCACAATTGCTTAAATCCTTATTTGGATTATCACCTCAATTCTTATCTCAAATGGATATTTAATCATAATCAGTTTGAACTCTGTCCAGTTAGAATTAGAAATTAGCTTGAAAAATTAAAAATAAAGAAGTAGTTGAAAAATAATTATTAGTTTGTAAAATAGCTGTAAAATAGTTAAGTAATTGTAAAATAGTTGGAAAATAGTCAAATAGTTACAGAAAATTTAAATAATTGCAAAATAGTTGTAAAATAGTAATTAATTTGTAAAATAGTTGAAAAACAGTAATTAGTTTATAAAACAGTTGAAAAATTGTTAAATAGTCCAAAAAATAATAGTAAAACAAGTATTAGATAGTTTTAGGTTTAAAAAGAAAAGTTGTATAATAAATAGTTTGGAAAGATAGATTTATATTAAAACAATTTATTTTGAGAATAGTCCAAAGTCAAACTGTTCAATTTCCTACCTCCATTTCCGATCAATTCAATTTAAATTTACACTTCCATTTAAATTGACTCAATTCCAATTTAAGTAACTTCAATTTCCCTGGAACTTGATTTATCTCTAATTCAACTTTAATTACAATTCCAAATTATTCAAATCAACTTGGTCTAATTTCAAATTGAACCCACTTCAATTTCAAATCATCTCAAATCCTGTTTGAATAAATCCCAATTCCCATTTGAATTTGAACTTATTCAACTTCAATTTCATTTCAAATCAATCCAATTCAAATTTTCCATTTGAATTTTTACACTTATCCATCTTCAGTCACAATACCAATTAATTCAAATCAAATCCAATTTGAACTAATTTAATTTAAATCTCAACTTTAAACTATCTCGAATTATAAATTCGAGTTAAATTTTAAAGGTTGATTTAATCCTTTAAAAAAAATCAACTTATACCTATAAACCATTTAATTCTAAATCCAAATTCCATTTTTAACTTATTTTAAAGTTCAAGTAATAATTCAAACCCTTTTTAAACAACTAAATCTTTGAAATTCAATTTATCATTAAATTTCAATTTTGAAGCCAAACCTTTGAAGTTTTATCTTAATCATTCAAATATTAAGTCCAAAATGATTCCGTTTTATCTTAATAATGGATATATTACCACACCCCATTTCTTTAAACAAATCCAATTCACAGTTTAGAGATTATTAATAATAATAGGATATTATCATCAAATTATTTTAAAACATCCATCCATTTTCAATTTCCTGATCTCAAACCCATTTTGAGATCACACAAACTCCCAATTCAAATCAACCATTTAACTTTCCAAGTTAAATTTTAATTTCATCTTGAAATTTCCAATTCAGGTTGCTTGTTAAATTATTTAACTTTTCCAAAGTTAAATTCAATTTACTTAATCCAGCCAACCTTGCCCAATTTGAATTCCCGTTTCAAACTTTAAACTTCACATTAATAATCTTCCCACTTGTAAGTTCAAAAACTTATCACTTTGGGTATCACATCTCTTTCCAAATTTAAAAATTCAACAATTAGAGTTTATTTCAAACCATCTCTGATATTATGTATATCCACAAATATACATATTAATTTCCTTTACACACCAAGTTATCCTTAAATTTTAAACCACCTTTGGTTTTAATTCAAAACAAATTCCTTTAAATTTCAAACAACTCTTGTTTGAAATAGGACCCTTTCATTCAAATACATTATATAATATTATTTATTATTTCTTTATCACTTTGAAACCATTTTCAAATCCTGGACCCAGATTTAGAACTTCACAATTTAAAACCCACTTCAATTTACAAGTCATACTTACCTAAATGTTTACTTCCATAAAAAAATTCATTTTGCTTACTCATTAATACACATTTTATTATTAAACACAACAATCATTTAAGATAATAATCAAGATTATCATGTATGGAAACCAATTTATTATTATCTTATTCTAATACTCTTCCCCAAATTCAAGATTTTAATTTCATTTTGAATCCATTTCAAACTTGTCATTATTTAGTTTCAATTTGGTTATATTTCTATTACCACTTAATTTATTCCAATAATTTAACAACCAAATTACCTTAATATTTATTAGAAATAAATAATGCTTTATATATAAACTTATATAAAAATCATTTACTTTTAAAACCATTATATAAGAAAATAACAAATACGCTCTCTCATATATATCACACTCAACTCATTCTAGGGTACCACTGTCCCTATCCTTAATGAGTAAGCCCACCACCAGAGTTAAGGTTCTCACTTAATCTTGCTCTAATACCAAAATGTAACGACTCGGAAATTTCGATCTCGAAAATTCCAGATAGTTAGGAAAAGTAGAAAATAGATAGAAGAAAAAGAAGAAAAAGAAGAAAATAGAAACACCAACATCTCATATTCGCAGCGGATAAAATATAATATCAAATAATATTCTTTACACAAAGAAAGCTATATCAGCCAATTACATTTTAATGCATCAGAATTACAACATTTACACAAACATTGGATAGTTAAATGTAACTTGTCCCAGATAAATAACATATAATATAGCGGAAACACTCCATACGTTCCTGCCATCCAGCTCGCCTCCTGAGCTCCAGAACGTCCTTACCTGGAAATCTATAATACTCGGTCTGACCCGAGCATTACATCAAAGTAACACCCGGGTCAGGCTGGAAACCAGCGTGAGTAAACCCATCTAACATGAATGACAAAAGCATACAACTTATACATATAACCCAGGTAACTTGTATCAATTACAAGTTCACAAATTGTTATAGACATTACTTATTTCACTCACAAATTTTTAAATACCAAAACTTAGATTAAATAGTCAAATTCACTTAAATCATTTCATTCCAGCTTATCGATTTCACATATCAATCTATAATAAATCGAAGTGGTTTCGGGTGTTTGCAAATACCCCACTCTTGTCTCTACAAATCCAGTGTCATCTTAACCTAAGTTATTCGGGTGAATACAATTTACTTTTAAATATTGGATGTCACTTTACACAGCATTTCATCATAGATAACCACATTATCACTGTTTAACCCAACATATCATATTACAAAAACATTTCATATCACATAACAACACGATCACATAACAGGGATAACAAATAAATCTAAGGCATTCAAATATCATTCAATCATTCATAAGCAAGACAAATTAGTCATACCATTTCTAATCAATTTAATTAACTACCAATAAATTAAATTAATTACTTACTACTTATAAATCATGCTTATTTAACATTAATTAATTATATCCAATTAATTAATCATCCCTTAATTATTTATCTTGATTAATCATCCTTGATCAATCATTCTTTAATTACATTAAGTAATTTGCCTTTAAATTAATTACACAAGTTAATTATTCTTAAACCCATCACATTACTTATCCTTTAATTACCATCTTAATTAATTACCCAAATTAATTATCCGACAATTACATTGATTAATTATCCTTTAATTAACCACACTCATTAATTAGCTAACCCTTGGTTAATTTTCTTAAATAATCAACATTTAATTAATTAATTCTTTAATTCAATTTATCCTTTAATTAACTACATTTATTATTAACCTTAATTAATTTCATTTAGTAATTGATTATCCTCTAACTACTCTCATAAATACGAACCTTCTTCTTAATAACACCCTATAATATGTGAAATTGAAATATTTATTATAAATTGAAAATCTCTGAAGCACTTGATTAATTCAAAAGCTTAATTATTTTTGATCTTCTTAATTATCTTTACTTTACTCAAATTATTCGAATAAAACTTTAAGTAAATTTTTTCCTTAAAGTTAAACTAAATAATGAAAAACAATTTACTTAAATAACCTTAATTAAAGTATTAATATAAACAAATTTATTATTAAAAATCCTTGTTTAGCTAAATCTTAAATAATGTTTAACATCAAAGATGTTTGTTTAAAAGATACACTGTATATCATCATGCTTGTTAAAAATTTAGAAACAATTGGATTAAAAAAATTTATGTAACAAGTTTCTTAAAATAATAAACTTTGATTAAATAAACAAAGGCCCCTTAAGCCCAAAGATTCCACAACCCAAGACTTAACAGGCCCGCCTCATCTTCACCACGCAACTAAAACAGCCCGAAGCCCAACAACACACACCGAAACATTTCCCCCTTCGTTCCCAAAACTTGGTTCCAGATCCACCTCCTGGAACACCACAACACGAACGACGACATCTCGATACAAGAAAACGATCGCTTGCAAAGCAAACAAGTCTAGCGCCGAATCCATTCGTCTCACACCCATCGCGATGACAATCATCGCACATCCAACATGCCTGGAGCAACGTGCACTGATACGCATGCACGTGTACGGTAAAAACTCCGGCCATCTCACTGCCGCGACACCTGCTCCCATTTCCACATCATCGTTCAAAACCAATACTCTATTCGCCGATGCAAACTTCACCATCAATCAAAGAATCGATCACCCGATCGAAATTTTCAAACAACGAAACCACACTCCACCACAAAACTGTCCATTGCTTCCACGACTGCCCACAACCTCGAACACCATCTACAACGATCGAAAGCTTACTTCTACAGCTACCCTCGTGCCGAACCTCAAGAACTCCGGTCACACTACCATGCCCAATTCGAACGCGACTTTACCCCAAACGGCACACCCTCAATCCCTAAAAACAACACACGCGCGCAACCAAGGGCCAAATCGAAAATTCGGTCATGGTCATCATCTTTCCCAAGTCCATCAGCACCTACCCGACCCAATCGCACCACCCTACGGCTTCGGAATTGCCAGAAAATAATCTTCGAATGAAAATTGATCATCTAGCAATAACTTGAAGAATACAACGCTAAAAATTATAATTTCTTCACTGAAATTCGAATTTTCATACAACAATCACAGTTGCATGTTTGAAATCTAGAATTAAAAATATTTATTTTTCACAAAAATAGGGTTGTTTACTGAAAATTTGAAACCTATTGAACTACAGAGCATAAATTTTCATAAATCTGTTTTTAACACAAGCTATACTAGAAAACAAACAGATTTCTAGTTAACATTAACCTGCAGAATGGCCTAGGTGAAAAGATATTGATTTTTTCAAGATTTTTAAACCTGTTCAACTGGACAAAGCCAAAAATCTGTATACACAGCCATAATTCAGATACATACGCATACAATTTATATAAGTAGTCATGCTACTCTTTATCGTGCTTTACTATATATATTAATTGCATGCACCTAGATTTAAATTAGGTTTAAATCTTTTTAAAAAAAAATTGTTACTCACTGTCTCAGTTTAAACAGGGCCTTGTTTTTCATACCACAGTAATGTATATAAATATTCACACACGTTTATATACTTAAAATCATTTTAAGTAACATGCGCAGCTTAATTCAAATCATACTTAAAGGATCATCACATGCTAGTTCAAGATATAAGATTTTCCAAGATTTACTTACCTTGTTTTGAGGAACAGAACAAGTCTGTAGTTGATTTTAAAAGACTGGAATTTCGAAATCTAAAATTTGCTTAACAACCTGCCAAGTTAGAGTTGAATCTTTGCTTAGCTTGATTCAGGTTTTATTAACTTCCTCAGATCTGTTTCTAGTTTTGATTTCTATCTTCTCTGGTTTTGCTTTTCAGGCATTTTGTTATTGTTAAAAATAATTTTCAGAGCTGCTTTGTTCTTTTGCTTTGAAAGTGGTAAAATGGAAAGAATTAAGAGAGGAGATAGTTTATACAGGTTTAATTAGAATTTTCTTAAAATAAAAGAAAATAAAAGTAAATGGGTGACACTTGTTTATTTCTTAAGTTAAATAAATTTACCTTTGTTACTTTGTATGTTAACACTTGTTATTAGCATGAGGATTGTTATTTTAAAATGTGTATACCCTTAATATTACTTATATTACATTTATTTATATTTTTACCATATATATATATATATATATATATATGTTATAAATTTATATTTATACTTCTCTTTTGTTTGTATTTATATACCCTTCTGAGATAATAAATTTAAAACTAATTTATACATAATTAAAAAAATCACATTTTCATATATATATTTAAATCCAGTTTCATCTCAAGATATTTATCTTTCGAATATCAAATTCAAATCCAAATTCCATTCAAAATCAACCCATTCAAATATATATATATATATATATATATATATATATAAACAACGCATATTTAACTTGCTCAATCTTATAAATCAGTGTTTTTAATAATTAAAATCAGATTATTATCTAATTAACTATGTCCAAAAATCTCAGTTATCACATCCAGTAGTAAGTTTACTCATATTCAAAGCCTGTACTTGTAATCAGGTATGAAAGAGATAATAAAAGAGGAATAGTGGATGTAGACACATTCAGGCCAACCACTATAAAACCGTGTCTTTTTTACATTTAGGTTTTTACTTATTCTTTATTGCACATTCTTGATTTTCTATCTCAATCATTTGCAACTAAGATTCATCAAACAATAGCTCTATACCGAAAATAGAATTCACAGCTCTACTACTATGACTTGGAGGTGTTTACCCATTTTTAGTGCAAACACTTGATTATTTAAATCACAGAAATATAAAGTTCTCATATTATATTTACATGATGGTTCAACATGAAATAGAAGCATGTATGCTTGAAATTCTAGCTAGATGTGTATAGATCTGGTGATCAACATGCATCAAATTAGTAAAAAATGGTGAATGAATTAGGATAATTATATTTTGTCAATTTTGTCGACAGTTGAACTGACGTGTGTCTTAATGCTAAAGAGCAAGCATGTTTCATCCGACTTTAAAGTAAAATTATTTCTAGAACATAGATATACAAATAAAATACTGAATTGAAATTAAATGAAGTCCTAAGTTAACTTGAGTGAGCTATTTATACACAACAGTTAAGTAGAATAGAAATATATTCATAATCTAAATAGAAGATTCATATACTGGATATTTAAATAGAATATACACAACAGTTAAGTGTAGGAAATGTGTAACATAAGATAAATAGAATATATTCCATTTCAAATTGAAGAGATCTTCAATCAGTTTATACCAAACAAAACTTTATCTAAAAAGACAATCACTATAATAAGAAATGAGGTATAGGAAATGTATTTCAAAAAGTTCATAGTAAATAAAAACTAATCTTTTGATAAAGGCCAGTTTTATCTAGGTGCATGTCTCGAGAAATTAAACATCGTTACTAATTAGTTTTTAGGATACATATATCTTGAGTCCATATTTTTCTAAAGTTTATAACAAAGCAAGAAAAGCCATCACTAATTTCACATGCTATTACGAAATTTATCCATTCAAAATTAAAATACATTAAAAGGAATGAAGCATTACTGCACCAAATTGCAGGATATTATGAGGTGCATAATTGAATGAAATGCAGAATGGTCAACTTATATATCCACACAAAACCTCAAGATATATATATATATATATATATATATATATATATATATATATATATAATGCCCACTGATTGATGTAGCTTTATAGAATTAGAAAGCTTATTAAATCAAAACTAAAACACACTATATATTATACAATAAGTAGATAAAAAATCTTTAAGTGCGCACTCTGTAATTATTTAGAAGCTTTATTGTTGGCTAAAATAGGCATTAAAAAGTAGAAGCCGTCACTACAAATGCTTCATACAAAAAATAGTAAAAAAATCATTAAATACTTGGGATGTGAAATGCTTTTCTTGACTATGTAACATAATATTTAAATATAAAATAATTACTTGTATTAAAAATAGGATGATAACGGATTTAAATCCATGATAATGCTTAGGATGTAAAGATTCTTCCTTTTTGAAGCAAAGAGACTGGTCTAATAAACAAGTATTGATTCAAAAACAAACATACATATGATTAAAATTGAATTTTATATATTAACACTGTGCTTCTATCCTCCACTAAAACGAAGCCTAAACAAACAAAAATTAACGGAACATATATGTACATTAACCTCTTTTAAACAACCAAACATGTGTGATTAGTTCACTTCAAAATCTACCAAACTAGTTTCCAAAATTTGCATGATACTATTATTTTGTTCATCTCCAGTAAAAAATCACGATGTAAAATAAAATTCTAAAACCGTAAAACATGATGAAACTATTTTCACTTCAAGTCAGTAAAAAGCGATGAAATATTTTAGTATTGGGATAGTTATATTTACCTCTCTTCGATCTTGTTGCTTTTTACCCATTGACGCTTCAAGTTCAACTGTCTTCTGCTAAGTGAGAAATTTGGAAAAAATCATCATATATAAATAATTAGAACACCATACTAACTAGTCATTGTCGTGAAATATAAAAATTAAATGGTAGTATTTTGCGAAAGAATGATTATTTGCTTCTTAATTTTAGTAATTGGAATTGACGGTTAATTATTATAACTATACATAAAACTATGTATAGTTACACTCTTTACGAATATAACAATGTATAAAACAAATATCAATAAAGGATGCTTATAACATACCAAAATACCATCACAATCCTCCCTTTTATAATTTTCACCCCCATAGTCGACATCTCTATCATCAAGTATGACTTGTCTACCGATTTGCTTGTTGACTCATCCTCCTCGTCATAGTTTGCCAACTCTTCAAAACCTCTAAGGGTTCTCTTTACACAACATACCAATTTGAAGAACTATTTTCTCTCCGAAAAAGCACGTGTACAGCTTGCGTTGCTAAAATGAAAGGGTCACTTGCAAATTGATTTTGGAACTGATGTAAATTGACTAATGTAAACCCATCTTCGACCTTCACACCACAATAAATATTTGCAATCACACTTGAACATGGTAATCTGAAACTGGCGGTAGTATAACAACAAAATCCCACGAAAAATCCCATAATATAGTAATTCTCAATAAACCCATCTACGCGAATAGTACTTGCCTCAATGGAAACACCACTATTTTGTGCAGACTTTTCATGATCTTTTGTATGAAAACGCCGACTATTAATAATATAACCAGTATAAGAAATTACTTGACGATGAGGTCCATATGCAAGCCAATTTATTAGTTCGCTAACATCAGATGTTGTTCTATCATCTTTAACCTGTAAAAGCATAATATCGTATACAAAGATTGATCACTATTTTGTATAGTCTTCTATATCAAACTTATCCATTTTAAAAGAAGATATAATGCTATCAAACTTTTTTAAACTAATGACTAAAAGTCTTCGAATGAAGCTTTGGAAGTTCCACATCACCTCGTGAAAGCTGGGGATGCAAACATTTCAGCTCCTCGTTATGCATCCTATATATGTAAATATACAAGTCAAAATATAATTTATTTCACTCACAATAGTTGAATTGGACTTATACTTACTTTATATAAGAATCTACTTCCTCGGTATTAAATAACACATTACGATGAGCAGCATCAATCACCTCCATAGTGACTACCATAGGTTTTCCTTTGGAAATAGGACACCCCTCGCATTGTTCCACGTTATTTCTGTTTTTTTCTTTGCCTAATTTCTAATGCATCTTTAATATATCCAGCACAATACCTCATGCATTCATCAGCAGAATAGCGCTCAGCTATGCACCCTTTGGGTCATCCTTGATTTTTAGCATACTTCTTCGGTGTTTTCACATATCTATAATAAAGATACATACATAAATTACTTTCATAAGCAAATATGCTATTAAGTACTCATTCCAAATCTTACCTCTCAAATGGATACATCCATCGATATTGTACCGGCCTGTAAATTCTTGCTTCCCTTCCTAAATGAATTGTCAAGTGAATCATAATGTCAAAAAAGGAAGGAGGAAAGAATCTCTCAAGATCGCATAGTGTTAATGCGACCTGATTCTTGATGGATTCTAATTTACCTTTATTAATCACCCATTGGCAAATGTCGTTGTAAAACGAACATAGATGTAGTAATGCATTACTTGTCCCTTTAGGTAGTTTTCCTCTCAGTGGTACAGACAATAGTTGTTGCATCAAAACATGATAATAACGGAACTCAAGACTTGAAATTTTATTTTTTTAGAAAAAATCCCAATATTCGAGCTATACCCATAAGATACTTTCAAATTTCTCATTCTTCTATAAAGGATCTTCTTTTCTTGGTTCGTGAAGGTGCATGGCACGGCTAGAAGTAATGCTTTGCTTCCCAAATCTATAGGATGTAAATTTTTCCTAATACCCAATACTTCTAGATCTTTACTTGAATTAATGTCATCCTTTTATTTTCCTTTAATATCAAGTAATGTACCAAGAGTACTTTCACCGATATTTTTTTCAACATGCATTACACAAGATTTTGACGCAATGGAAGTACCTAAGAAAATCAAAAATGGAGTACATCTAACTAATAATAAAGTATTTATTACATAGAAAAGAAGTAGCAGTTTTGTTTCTAATAAAATTTTACCTGCAAATAAGGCAAATCAAAGAAAATAGATTTCTTTTTCCACATTTGACTTCCTTTTTTCTTCCCGTCTTCCCTTTTCCATTTCTCTTTTTCTTTCTCTTTATCTTCCTCAATTGATTTTTTCCTCATTCATTACAAATGTCTTTAACAATATCAAAGATTTGAGAAACGGTTTGTACTGAGGCCTTTGTTTATTCTTTATGGTTCCATCGAACAAGTTTTTTCATTGATGATATTCATGGTTAGGTTCAAGGAATCGCATATGGCCTAAGTATGCACACTTCTTACTAAACGGTAGCCATGTTGAGCTTCATTAATGCCACAAACAGGACATGCCCTTTCACCTTTACAGCGCAACCTGCTAAATTTCCATAAGCTGGAAAATCAATTATTGTCCACATCAAAATAGCACTTAATCTGAATTCGCTGCGAGTGTATGCATCATACACCTTCACCCCTTTAACCTATGATATTTTCAAATCTTTAATAAGTGGTTGTAGATACACATCAATATCATTTCCTGGTTGTCGTGACCTAGGAATTAATGAAGATAACATCGTATTATCTTTGTGCATACAAATCCACGGAGGGAAGTTGTAAGCAACAAGAAACATTGGCCAACAACTATATGCACGGTTCCAATCACCAAAGGGACTAAAGCCTCACTTGCAAGGCCCAGACTTAAATTTCATGGATCAGATGCAAAGGAAGGATACATTCTATCGATTGTACCACATTGAGAAGAATCTACAGGATGACATAATTTGCTATCTTCACTCTTATGATTGCTATGCCGTCTTAATTGCTATAATGTTTCTAAGGATGTAAACATTCTTTTCAATCTTGGTATTATTAGAAAGTATCTCAAGACCTTTGCAGGTATTTTGAATTTCTTTCCATCTTCCTTTGTCTTGTTCTCTTTCCAACAAGACTTGCCACATTTTGGACAAAAATCAGTATGCACATGCTCTTTTCTAAATAGAATACATACATGTATTTGTTTATAGCCTAAGCCAAATGATTTAAGTATCTTCTTTGTTGCATATATCGAATCAGGAAGTGTGTTTTCCATAGGAAATATATCCTTGAGAAGTTGAAGAAGTTCCATAAATGTTATGTCAGATACACCATTTCGAGCCTTGTGCTTGTAAAGAAGTATTGTAGGTGACAACTTTGTGTGGGTTGTACAAACAGGGTACAAAGAAATTTCAGCATTCTCCATTATCTCCTTAATCCTTATCCCATGTCTTAAATCATCATGATCTTCCATCTCTTCATTACATATTTGTGTGTCTAAGTACATTCCATATGTATCCGTCACTTCATCGCCTTCATTTTCTAAAGGGAGTGCTTCCCCATTAAAAATACATACATTGTATGTTGGTCAATTCCAGATCAAACCAAGTGTGATACAAATCCCTTGGTGATTGGTGGATAAAATTCCTACATTTTGAGTAAGGGCAAATAATTTTTTCTGGATTTCCCTTCCTTTTTGCATGCCCGTATACGAAATTCCGAATGGCTTGTTCGTATTCTTCCATCATTCTATGAAATATGAAAAGATCAATAACTCATCCTAAATAATAAAACGTATGAAACTAATAATCAAAATTGCCGAAACCTTGGTAGGTGGATCAAGGCTTTGTCTATCTTGATAATCCTCTAATGTTACAACCTAATGAAAAGATGTTATGCCCAACAAAAAAATGAGTCTTTCTCATGATGAAAATATCACTTTTGACATTCCTCCAAGCATATGTATTTATGAATGATACTCTTAGTGAACTATTATTACCACCAAAGTAACAAAAATAACAATAATGCATTTGTCAGTTATTAACCAATTTTCACATCTAAATTGCAGAGAATTCTTGCTATTGCCAAGGTAAAAAGTTGACATGGCAGTGTTAAACTCTACAGGCCCTGAATTCAACTTTGCTATCAATAACCCCTTCTTTAGCGTTTGTCATGGCCTGTTTTTACATACCTTTTAAGTTGACAATAAACCATGCATGTCCCACTCAAATTGAACGAAAAGACAAAACAAGAACGGTAAAAAAATAAGAAAAAACGGAATCTCACATGGATGGAATGATATATAATATGGAACAATATCTTTACAGCTGAAAACTTTTAAAAAATATATATATTATAGTCTATCTAGATTTAGCTTGGACAATTATATACATCTGTCCTTACAAATGCTGACAAACATCGAAAAACAGCAGCGGATAATAGAATACGTCCATACGTAGATGAACATCTCCATCTCTCCTTTGGAAACTCCAACCGTCTTCAACTAAACCTGAAACTATTCGGATCTGACCCAAGTATAGAAAATACTCGGGTCAAGCTTGATAAACCAGGGTGAGAAAAACTCAATAATAAATGACAATGTCATATATCGGCCTTTAAATGAAATCCTTTTGAAAAGAAAGAGTATCTCATAAGACCACGCCCACATATAAAAACGGACGGGTTTTTCCTTTATGATAACTAAAACACTTTCATATATCAAAGCATTTGACATTATTTCTAATGACACTCTTTGAAACATTTGCAAATAAACTTATTAATCTTAGCCGAAATGGTTACCCATATAGCATTTTAGGGCTATTCATTATGCCAGACAAACAAAACCGTAAGTTCTTATCCGAGAATGGATTTCCATACGAAGGACCATGTGAAGGGACTACCTTTCGATGGGTACAAATCTAGATAGGTGTATCGAGGACCAACACAAAGGATCCTCTACCGACATAAGACCGGCCTACCTCTGTAACTAGATAGTACCGAATATGTCATCCCTCATTCATTATCGACCTTTATTCAAGCACTCGATTTCCATACACCACACTAATTTACATCCCGAATGTCATAGCAGGAAGATATGTCTAAATGGGAATGATCATACCCTACTGGGAATGACCCACTTAGCTTTGCTGCATCTACCCTATTTTAGTCATTTCCAGTTGATGAGGCTTAAGGCAACGATTACCTTTTCACATAGGACAAATTTCTTCCACTTGAATCCCACATTGCCATTCCAAATTCACATGACAGATCTCTACAAATATGTAACTTCCTGAGCTCGTATGTCTTGGGAAAGGATGTTAAGCTAAGAGAAAGTGTCTTTTCCGCCACCGATTGATATACATTTTATAGAGATCACTCAATGTAATTTAGAATGCAAGGTCAGACATTCTTCCATACAAGTTCATTCTAGGACTGAACGGAACCGAAGGTACTTTCCTTGGTCTATCACTAGGCGAGAAGTCCTTGTGTTTCTGAGGTTTTTCATAACAAAGAGACTACTGCTGCAATAAGTAAATCAAGAGTTTATCCCCCATCAATCAATAAGTAGTCCTTCGTTATTATTCATATCAATATCTCCGTCTTCAAATGGATTCATTCTTCGAACACATAAATTGGTTCGAAGTGTTTTTCGAATATGTATCACCTAGATCCGATCATGGTTCCTTCGAAATCCAATTATCAATAAAAAGTGAATATGAGTATACATGATTTATCAAGCCTCTCTTTAATTCTTTTTATCAAATCCCTTTTTAATCTCAGAGTAATCCTAAGTTCATTCACTTATTAATTGGAAAACAATTCATATTTTCTTATTTATCATTGACACAGAATTTCTTGACTTTTAGTAGGTCAAAAAACAATGTTTTTTAAGACATCGTTTACTGTAAACCCTAGATCAATATTAGAAAACATCATTAAGTAAACAGGATTATAGAAATCATTTTAATTTTACTCAACATCAATTTCTGTATTCAACAAGTGCTATGGGCGAAATAACGATGAGTTTGCCTTTTTAGTTCCACGAATAAGGCGAGTTCCCTCTTCGGAATTAAATACCAAGTATAAGAATATTATCTCTATGCAATCCAAGTTGTAGTTTATTCATTTTGGAATTTGCTTAAATTTTTGGATAATATGAATCTTCTTTTATTTTGGAAAAACTTAATATAATCTTTTTAGAGCATACCGGCTTTCCTTTCAATATTTTCCATCCCTCGTCTAAGAAGAGAAAATATAGGCCAGGTAAGTTCAGGGCACTGGTTGCTCCATTTCTAATATTAGTTAAACACCTGTTTTATCTTCCTAGATCTCACAGGAGGGGCAAATGTACTAGTCGTTTCCGCATACTCAGTTATTAGATTTTATTTTGGAATTGATTATAAAGATTTCAAATTATCTTTTAAACACTTAATTATCCTTTTAAAAACATTCATAATTGTTCTAGGAAAAACGTTAAGTTTGAACCTTCTTTTTTAAAAAGTTGTGGAAACGGAAGCAGAAAAGTGCTGGGGAAACTGCTTTATAAGCTTATTATTTAAGCAACTTTTTACTATTGGAAAATTTATATTTTCCACTTCAAATCTCTTCTAAACTATTTAAATATATTTATCAAATTTATTCTACTTTTTTTCATAAATAAAAGCGTCCATTTAAAAAGATTTCCCATTATGGTCACTTAACTGCACAAATGTGATTTTTCTAGAAAATTAATTTAGACATAATTCAACATCTACAAGACGAAATCTTGTTTTTTTTTCTATTTTAAAATTATGGTTATAGAAGACCATACATTTCTTGTTTCGAAGAAATTCGAGCTATACTTTACTCTATACCCTCATTTGAACTTTTCGGCGCAGAATCGCGAAATGTCGTTACGCGACGTGCCTAGTTTTAACTTGGTTTACAATATTTGGAATAAGTTCTCTAATTTGAATATAATTACTTGTAAAAACATTACTAATCATTTTAAATCGATATTTTCACCTTTTTAAAGTATAAAAATAGATTTTCACTGTTCCCGTTATTTGCGCCAAAATTGGCCACAAACACCCAATTGCCGATGAAAGTACCGGTTCAAAATCACATATCTCAGATAGCAAATATATAGAGAACACAAATATGAACAACGCTCAAAATTTCAAAGAAAAGCAGTAAGAACACATGATTTATAGTGGTTCGACATTGTAGCTACGTCCACTTTGAAGGGTTGCTGCTTTATTGATGTTTGTTCGCTAGTTACAACGAGTTACAACCGTTTATAACAGTACAATTGAAATGTAGTGATGATTTCGGCGAGTCTGGATGTAGGCGAGCCAAAAAGTCCCCTTTTCTATAAGTCCTAGGCTGCTATTTATAAGCGTAGGCTGCAAATATTTTGCTCAGATCTCGAAAGAACCATTCTCTCACATGGGCGAGCCCACACGATCGATCCCATGTCATTTGCACTTGGTCCGTGATTGATACGAACGAATTTCGTATCGATCAAGATTTGACCAAATCGAGTCGAAATTGAGCATGAACATTCTTTAGGTTGTGCGTAAGCTCCTGTGAAAATTTGGTGACATGTAGACTTGTAGATTGCGAGTTATGATCGATGCACATTTGTACTTTTCGATGGCTGTGCAGTTCGCATCGATGCTTTTCGCATCGATCTTGCTCATAATGATCAAACAATGGTGACGTGGAGTGATAAGCTAGGGTAGTTCCACCTTTCATGCCGCGTTGACTACTTCCTCCTTCGTATCCATCGGGTGGTATGCTCTTCGCATCGATCATAATTGGTCTCTTCATATCGATCATGGGTTGCCGATTCGGTTGACTTCGTATCGATCCTATATGATTCGTATCCATATGTTCCCTTGTGCTTTGTGTCGATCTCTTGCAGTCCACTTCGTATCGATGTCCCGTGTCCCATTTCGTATCGATGGGAAGCGTTATTTTTGTATCGATCTATGGCCAATCGATACGAAGCCTGTTTGGCGTTTGACCGATATGAAATGGGCTTCACGTTGTTGTCGACCGATACGAAGCTTGTTTGGCGTTTGACCGACATGAAATGGGATCCATGTTGCTGTCGATCGATACGAAATGGATGGGTGTCGATGGATAGGAAGTGGATGGATGTCGATCGATACGAAGTGGATGGATGTCGATCGATACGAAGTGGATGGATGTTGGTCGATATGAAGTCGATGGATATGAAGGGTGCAGTTCTAGATGGATGCGAGCGGAATCGATGCGAAGGGAGTAAAATTATGAGTACGAATGAATTGATTTCCTTGGCTTGCATCGATCATATCTTGAGCATACGAACTCGGATTGACTTGAAATTTGAAAAGTTGGCTTCCATGGCTTCGCTTGTCATGTCATGTCAATTGTAGCTTGATTCAGACTTGGTCAAAATTTACTGACATCCATAGCTGACCTGTACATAACTGGCAATCAAGGAGAACTGCCTTTAGTTTCCAGTCAATCTCTTGGTGTCATGGGCTTGCCAAAAGGCGGGATAACACTGGCCTCCCAAAACATGCCTTGAGATAGGAAGGTGTGTTTTGTAATGTCATAAGCTGGATGTTCATATCTTGTCAATGACCTGCAAAGAGATTAATAATCTAACCTGACTGTGAATGAAGATCATTCAAGATCGTATGTCATTCGAGGTGGTATGTGACCGTTCGAGGTCGGGTGCCATTTAGGACGAATGGTGACCTTTTGCGGTCGGGTGTCGTTCGAGGCGAATTGTGACCATTCGCGGTCGGGTGCCGTTTGAGGCGAATTATGACCGTTCGAGGTCGGGTGTCGTTCGAGGCGAATTGTGACCGTTCACGGTCGGGTGCCGTTCGAGGTGAGTTGTGTGCCCGCAGGGTACTTAGTATCATCAATGTTAGACTTTACATTCAAGTGAGTTTTTGAGTTGTTTGTTATAGCGGTTTATCGCCATCTGAGGGTATGCCTGAGGACCGTTCGTGACCCCGTACATGTGTAAGTGACTTAGCTGTTATGGAATCACAAATAGCAGATTTACATTCAAAATGAGTCTTTCAAAAAAATGTCCAACAAAACAAAGTCATAACATGAGAAATAGAAAACAAAAGCAAAACAGAGACGTCAAAGTGCAAACACTTACACTGATGCGATTGAAGTCATATCAAAGCATGCCTAAGGATCGTTCATGGTCATGTACATGTATAAATGACTTAATCGTGTTGATGTGGAGTTTGCCACTTATTCGTCATTATTTTGATCAGTTGATGACAAGCTGACGCCTCCATTCGGAGCCACCTTCACTTGATGCAGGCGGTGGTTGCTCTCGTTCGACTGTTGTTGCTCGCCTTCTCACATGTTGCGATAGCAGACCATTCTAGATATGTCCTTTTATCTCATCCCTCAAGTGTCTGCAATCATTCGTACTATGACCATTTAGCTCGTGGAATAAGCAATACTTGTCTGATCTTCTTTCACTGTTGGTCGGGTCCCTCCTTATTGGCTTTCGATAAGGAACCTGCCCCCTGGTGTCTTGGTAGATCCGTTCCAAAGTCTCATTCAGCTCCGTATAAGAGGTGAATCTTGGTTCTTTTCACGGCTGCTTCGGTCCATCATCGTTATCCTCGGCTTTCCGTTTCCCTTTATCCTTGCCTGAATTCTTTTCAGGTGGATCTCTGCCTTTGACTGCATAAACATCAACTCTCTCTCCTTCCACTCTTTCAACATTTGCATACTCTAATCGTAGAAATCCTTCAGCCTCATGATAAAACTCTCCTAGATCCATAGGTGGATCCCTTTTCAGTGAATTTTTAAACTCTGTTCCATCAGCTCTGCCAGATACAGTTGCCATTAAGACCATGGATTGATCTGGTCGATTCACTGATACTGCTCCTGCATTAAATCATGTTAAGAAGTTCCTCAAAGACTCTACGGTCTTCTGCTTCTGTGCCGCTAGACTCTTCGCATTCTTAGGCCTCGAGATGTGATCTCTAAACAGCCACATGAACTTCTCAGTCAGCTTGGTCCATGTTCCAACAGATCCGCTTTCTAATTGTCTGAACCATAATGCTGCTATGTCTGTCAGATACAGTGGGAAACAGTAGACCATGACTTCCTCCGATGCCTCCAGTACTTCCATATGTCTCATATATCTCGTCAGATGAACAACTGGATCTGTCCTTCCATCATATGTCTCCGATGTCGGTAGCTCGAATTCTGGTGGATTCCTAGCCTGCCTAATTGCAGGTGCGAAGGTGCTCCTGCTTACATCTTTCAAATCTCTATTCACCAGTCCACCTCTCGTAACTCTGAAAGAGAGTGTGGATTAAGGATCTTAAGGCTAATTTAACACTAGAGGGGGTGAATAATGTTTAATGGATTCTAAGACTTATATGGACTAATTGAAAATTTATGATATAAAAAATGCAAAACTTAATCACAGAATCAAACACAGATGCAGAAAGTAAGTAAAAATCAGTAAAAAGAAAGAACACACCGGATTTTATACTGGTTCGGAGTTACCCTACGTCCCATCTTGTACCAAGACAAACACCTCATACAGATTTTTATTATACCAATGTCGAGATTACAATCCTTAATTTCTAAAGGCCTTGAGGTACCCTCCTGTCTTCGAGTCCGGACAAACTCTCTTGATTTACGGGATACAAGATCATCCAATTGATTTCCAGGCACAACCACACCTTATAGAGAGATTCGACAAACTTTTGTTTATAAATTGATCTTCTAACTCTGAATAGTATGTCGATCTTCGAGAGAGGACAGAGAATCAAACAAGAATGAGATTCTAATTTGATTCACTTGAGAATTAGGCAGAATTTTGACACAATCTTAAAAATATGAAAATTTAAGAATATGGATTTGTGGAGAAGGAGTGAAGAAAATCAGAAAATAGTTAGTTAAAAAATTCGTTTGTGAAGGCTATTTATAGACCAGTAACGATCATAACCATTCATGAAGAGATTTAAATGAATAGATACTTCTTTTTTAAATTGAAAGTTTTGAATTTAACGGCCACCATGTCGACATGGGGTATCCCATGATGTTGGCATCCCTTAGTTAAAAACTATGTAAAATTTGTTTTGAAAATGGTATTGAAAGGAAAACAAGATGAAATGATTCTGGAGTAAAATAAACTAATTTTCCTATGTTTTAAAACAAAAAAGAGTAGAAAAATATATTTTTAGAATATATAAATTTGATTTTAAATCTCACGTATATATATATTATAAAAATATTTAAAAATAAAAAGATAGTTTTAAAACCAAACGAAGTTTAAAACAAGAGTTTATTTAAAAGCAAAAAATATTTTAAGGCTAAAACATCTTTTTGATAATCATTTGAAAAAATAATTATTAAGGCTAAGACATTTTGAAAAGCAGTTTTGAAAAACCATTTTGAAGTAGTTTTGCAAGCTTCTTCCTACAAAATATCTCAACACCTCAGGACTCGAGAACTTGTACAAAACCTGGATGTTCGTGGGTTTGTAAGCCACTTGTCATAGGTTTGTAAGCTACTTGTCGTGGGTTTGTAAGCCACTAAGAAGGTAGAAATTGGTTCCATCCCAAATGAAATTTGGAATGAAGATTCCCATGCTATTATGAAGTTTTAACCAAAACTAGACACTTATCTTCAAATCTTGATCTTTATACTCTAGAGTCTTCAGTTTTGATATCTCCATTCTGAATCTTGAGTCTTGAGTCTTTATACTGATCAATCTTCAGTAATCAATACCTGCATATACATACATACATATATATATGTACATACACACACACACACACACACACACACACACACATATATATATATATATATATATATATATATGTACTGCATAGTTCCTACATATACTTATCTATCTAGACAATAGTGTTAGTATATATTTTATAATAAGATAAGTTAAAAAGGTTGTTGTCATCAAAACCAACATCTCGGTTCCTAACAATCTCCCCCTTTTTGATGATGGCAACCTGTATTTTTAAAATATACTTACCATACCATAACTCCTATCATAACTCCCCATTACTCCATGACTCCCCCTTTACTCCAATCATAACTCCCCCTTACTCCAAGCCAACTAGTATATTATATCTTCCCCCCTTTGTCATCAACAAAAATTCTTATTAATAAATTCCCTGAACTTGATATAAGATAATCAACCATAATACAATAGAGAAATCCATATATAAGTGTAATAAGTGCTAAGTATGATCATAAGTATGAAATGTGATCATAACTGTGAAATGTGATCATGAGTGTGATCATAAGTGTAATCCAGAAGTAAATCAATCATCATCCAATCATATTTACAGTTATTATTCAATTCAATCATATATACAGATCACACCAAAAATTTTAAATAAGTCAAGTCAATAAAGTTTAAAACACACCAATCAAATCAAAAAAATAACATACATAATAACTAGACATTCCTTGGTACTTTCACCCATCCATCTTCTCCAAAGATGGGGTCTGCTTTGATGGCATCCCATTCTTCTTTTTCTTTATCGAGAGTGGCTGGTGGATTTCCTTCAAGATCGTCCTTGTTAAGGGCTGAGTCATCCAACAAATGGCGTCAAAATGTCTCTCTTGTACCTTAATCATCTACATTTGACTCAATTCTAAGTGGCGTTGATTAAAGTATGAATGTAAGGATATTCTAGAAGGAAGTGAAACTTTCTTCAAGATTATCACTTAGATTCTTAATCGAAGAAGCCATAATTCAAGAAATAGGAAGAAATAGAAAGGGAGTGATTAGAAATGAAGTTTGATAATTTATTCTGGACAAAACAGGTATAAACAGGGGTTCAAAGTCGTTTAAAATGAATAGACACAAGTTAGTTACATGAAATTAAAATTTGAAAGTGTAACTACTTTCTGCCCGTTGTATGTCAACATGGGGGGATAGTGGATGTTAACATGCCTCTTTCTAAAGTGACAATTTTCTTTGTTTTGAATATTATGAACAAATCTATGAAACTAAAATTTGTATAATATAAAAACAAGCAATTACATAAATAAGTGAAGTTGAATAATAGGAAATAAAAGATTTCATTAATGATTCTAGTGAACATTACATAAAATAATATAATATAAACTAAAATAAAGGAAAATACATGGATAGAAATTGAAGCAAACAAGATAACATGAACTAAAACTAATTAGATGAAGATGAAGAAGAAGATAGTCCAAGCTTTCCACTAACTTTCCCAAAGAACTTGTCGATTTTATGTAAATCTTATCCATTTTCTTACTCATTGATCTTCTGAGTGTCTTTTGATTCCCCACTGTAATTCTTTTGATTATTGAGAATGGTATTATTGGATGGATTAGAGGGATTAATAGGATATTCAATACACTCTAAGGAAGTTTCTTGATCTTCCACTTCCTCCTCTTTTATTTCCACTCCTTCCTCTTCTTCTTCTTCTTCCTCCATTTCTTCCATCTTTTCACGAGCAAGCCTTTCTTCCTTTTCCATAAGTGTTTCATATGGTTGGAATTGCATAAGGGAAATGTTTCCATGGTTGAACACTTTTCTAGTTATAAATTCTTCCCTTTTGAAATCAACTCCAAAGTAACTAAAAATCCGAGTGAGATAAACTCCATGATATGATGTGTTTTCACCCATAGTAAAATTCTTGGGCCTTAGCTCATCCAAAATAACTTAAGCCCAATTGATATCATAATTTCCAAAAATTACAAAAAGAGCTTTGCAAACTTTCAAAGTTGGGTTGTTGTAGTTTCCTGATCTTGGTATAAATATGTGTTGAATAAGAAGGTTAACAATTCTTGCTTTTGGACGGAAATAACGATTTTTGAATTCAAAATTGTCATCCCCTTCAAAGATGTAATGAAATGCTCTCGATCATTTTCATTTACTTGAAATTTCGAGAGATTCATTCTGGTATACTTGCATCCCAAAATATTTCCTAAAATTTCTCAATCCAAAACAGTTTGTGTTCCTTTAACACTACTCCAAAATTTTCCATCTTGCCCATCATAAAAACCACGATTCAAATTCGCATAAAACATCTTAACAAGATTTGGATAACATAGAAAATCATTTTGTTTGTTATCTACTACACTAAGAATAGAACATTGTTAAAAAAGATTTTCAATTTCATAAAAAGGAAAATCTTCAAAAATAGCAAATTTCCCCGTATGAATTTTACCAAAGTTTACACAGTTGATGTAAGCTTTGATTGCTTTTGGGTCATTAAAAAGAAAGTTTTTGATAGCTTTTGGAAGCCTAATGGTGTTAGGAGTGCTTGAAGAGGCCATTGAAGAAGTTTGAGAGGAGTTGAAGATAATGAGGATAAATTTGAAATTTGAAATAAAAGTGAAAAGTGATGATAAAGAGAGTGAATTAAATAGAGATTATATAGACATGTTCTTTGGTCAAGATGCATCTTTCCAGAGCATTGAAGTTGGTGAAAAGGTGGAGGGAAATTCAAAAGTTTGAATTCAGAATTTGAAATCAAATTTCTAAGGGGCATGTCGACATGGGTATCCAGCTATGTCGACATGTGCCTATTGAATCAAAAGACAAGTGTCTATTCCTAATTTCTAGTAAATGTATATATTATATCCTATATTACACATATGTAATTCCCATGATAACATTAAATATAATAATACTTAAATATTAATAATTTAATATTTAGAATATTATTTAAATAATATTATTTTTTAATTTAAAATTCAAAATTCAAATTTCATGGGATAAATTTGAATTTAAAATTCAAGGAATTTAAAAAAAATCAAGCAAACAAACAAGCATTCATTCAAACAAGAAAAATAAAAAATAATGTAAACGCGTACCTATTTTTAGATCCATACTCCCATCGTCATCTGATTCATTAAGAGTAGTGAAATACATATTTGAATTATCCATCTTCTTTTCATCGTCACTTGATGATGAGTTTGAGTCATCAATAGTTGTTGTGTATGCTTTCTTTATTTTCCTTGACGAATCATTATTTGGAGGGAACAACTGTTTATCTGGATACGGACAATCTTTCCTATGATGCCCGACGTTATTGCAATTGTAGCATCTATCATTGTTGATGTCCTCCGTATTATTTATGGAATTCCTTTGATCATTTCTTTTGTAATTATTCATTTTTCTATATTTTAGGAATTTTCAGAGGTTTCTTGTCATGAAAGCAATCGCCTCATCACTGTCTGGTTCTGAATCTTTAGTTGTTGCATTGAATGCTAATGAGTTCTTTTCTGTAGCCTTGTTTTCTCTTCTTCCTTGCAGTTGAACTTCGTAAGACATCAGATTCTCAATAAATTCTTCTATTTTCATTAGACTGATATCATTTGCTTCTTCGATTGTAAGTTTCTTGTCATGAAGGCGATCTCCTCATCACTTTCTTGTTTCGAATCTTCAGTTGTTGCATTGAATGCTAATGACTTCTTTTCTGTAGCCTTGTTTTCTCTTCTTCCCTGAAGTTGAGCTTCATAAGACATCAGATTCCCAACCAATTCTTCTATTTTCATGAGACTGATATCATTTGCTTCTTCGATTGCAAGTGTCTTTTGATCCCATTCTGGAGTGAGCGAATTTAGAATTTTTCTAGCGTGGTCTTCCTCCAAAAAGCTTTTTCCCAGTGCAATTAGTGAATGAACAATATCTTGAAATCGAAAATACATGTTGGAAATGGACTCATTTGCATGCATTTTAAACAATTGAAACTAATTAGTTAATATGGAAATTTTAATCTATTTAACTTTGTTTGTTCCTTCGTGAGTAACTTGCAAAGTTTTTCAAATTTCAAATGCAGACTTACAAACGGACACTCTATTAAACTCAGTCCTACCTAGTAAACAAAATGATATATTCATGGACTTTGAGTTATTTTGTTCAACACCCTTTTGCTCAGTAGTCCACTGGGCAAAATCGGTAGTTGGTTCAACATACTCAGTTTATGTGATATTCCAAGTGTCTAATCCTACTGATTTTAAATATATTTGCATTCTATAAGCCCAATATGTATAATTACTGCCATTAAAAAATGGTGGTCTGACAGTAGACTAACCTTTTACAAATGAATTAGTGTTAGTGTTAGAAAAACTAGTGCCAGAGTTGACATTACCAATGTAGCCATTAGAACAATTTTCAAGTTTCAGATTACGAAAGCTATGAAAACCTATGCTCTGATACCAATTGAAAGGAAGTGCGGATTAAGGATCTTAAGGCTAATTTAAAACAAGATGGGAGGTGAATAGTGTTTAATGGATTCTAAGACTTATATGGACTAATTTAAAAATTTTGATATAAATAGATGCTGAACTTAATCACAGAATTAAACGCAGATGCAAAAAGTAATTAAAAAGTAGTAAAAGGAAAGAACACGCCAGATTTCATACTGGTTTGGAGTTACCCTACGTCCAGTCATGTACCAAGACAAACACCTTGTACATATTTTTATTATACCAATGTCGAGATTACAATCCTCAATTTCTAAAGGCCTTGAGGTACCCTTTCTGTCTTCGTGTTCGGGGCAAACTTTCTTGATTTACAGGACACAAGATCACCCAATTGATTTCTAGGCACAACCACACCTTACAGAGAGACTCGATAAACTTTTGATTACAAATTGATCCTATAACTAGGAATAGTACTTTGATCTTTGAGAGAGGGTAGAGAATTAAATAAGAATGAGATTCTAATTTGATTCACTTGAGAATTTGACAGAATTTCGGCACGATCTTAAAAATATGAAAATTTTAGAATACGGATTTATGAAAAAGAAGGAGTGAAGAAAATAAGAAAATAGTTAGTTAAAAAATTCATTTGTGCAGGCTATTTATAGACCAGTAATGGTCATAACCATTTGTGAAGAGATTTAAACGAATAGATACTTCTTTTGAAAATTGAAACTTTTGAATTTAACGGCCACCATGTCGACATGGGGTATCACATGATGTCGACATCCCTTAGTTAAAAACTATGTAAAATTTGATTTGAAAACGGTATTGAAAGAAAAAAAAGACGAAATGATTCTGGAGTAAAATAAACAAATTTTCCAATGTTTTAAAACAAAGAAGAGTAGAAAAATATTTTTTTAGAATGTATATATAAATTTGATTTTAAATCTCACGTACATTTATATTATAAAGATATATAAAAATCAGAAGATAGTTTTAAAAACAAACGAAGTTTAAAAAAAGAGTTTATTTAAAAACAAAAGCAAAGAATATTTTAAGGCTAAATTTTTTTTTGAAAATCATTTGAAAGGATAATATAACATTCTTGAATTTTGAGCAAGTTTAATTTGATAATTAAATTAATTTTTGGAATCAAATTGTGAATAAATGTGAATTTTTCCAAATTTAATCAAATATTTGTATATAGAATTATTTTTAAATTGGATTGTGAGATTTGAAATTCAAGAGTGAATATCTTAGGAAATAAATTGGATTTAAAAACTATGTTTTTAAAATAATAAGAAATTGTTAAGTACAAAAACAAAGTGTGATTTTAGAATTTAATAAATATCTTGAATTTAAAATTTCTATATATTTAAAACTAATAAAATTTTGTTTCTTAATTTTTGTAAATATGCATTTTGATGTGAAAATATATATAAGTATAAGTAGTTAAAATTATCTTTTCGAAATAAACATGATTTGTAAGTAAAAAAAGTAAAAGAAGGTTTAAAAACAAACATTAACAAAATAATTTACATTAGGGACTTAAACATAAATTTGAATTTTTTTTCACAAGTGTTTATATTTACAAACAAATGTAAGGTAAATATAACCTAGCATTACAAGTGGAAAAAATATGTTTCTTTCAACATAAAATGTTAATAAAAAAATAATAATAAGAGAAACCAATCAAAAGCAAAGAAAATTTGTTTATTTCAATTCTCTTACTCTTCACCTAAAACCAGGTTTTCATTTCTTCTCAACACTAAAACCTGTATACAAAAGAAAATCAAAAGAAAACCAAATCTCAAAGTTCAAAATCAGAGCAGTTTTCAAAAGCTTCAACCTCAATCTTAAGCAAAGAAGGGAAAATTGCAACTGAAGATCAAACAACCTGAGGCAACTAAAATCAAAACAAGGCAGTTCAGGATCAAAACAACTGCAGCCCGGAAAATAAAAATAAAAATCAGAGAGAAGATAGAGCAAGAATAAGCAAATCAGAGAGTATGCGAATTCAAACTAGCAAGATCAAAATCTGTTCAAGTTTTCAACTTGAAAGCATACAAGTTTAAAAGCATCAGTAAACAAATAGTGTCTGGCCTCTGTCTTCATTTATAAGGTGAGCAATCTAGCCCTGAATTTGTTCTCTATCTTGATGAATGCTTGAATGAATTATCTTCACTGATATGTGAGGATTCTGGAATATAGATCAGTTTGCATATGCATGTATATATGTAATGCATGTCAGGAAACAGAACAAAGCTTGCTTTTGTTCATACATCCCAGATCTTAAGAAAAGAAAAAAACCTGTTTGAAATTAAAAATTATCCCACCCCAAACATATTTAGATTTTAGTTACTGAATGAAAGATGTTTATATGAGTATAACATCATTTTAAAAAATAAATACAAGTTGAAATATTGATTTAATATCTTGATGTTTAAATATTGAAGTGAAATTAAATTTAAGTCAGGAAATTTATTTTCTGGAATTTATGTTTTGATTACATATATGAATTCGCAATTCAAATCGATGAATTTTGATAAGAATTTTAAGATTTATAGTTCATTAAATGGTGAGAAAAAGTGAGATGGTCGGAAATTGATTTTTGACCAAATTCTGGCGATTGGTGGGACTGGAATCATCGGGGTTGGTGGAGAAGTTAGTTTAGAGGTTGCTGGTCATCAGAAAAATAGTCGCTAATTTTTTAGAGGACTGTGGTGGCAATGCGTTGGTGATCTAGGGTTTGAAGCTCTGATGGGTGTGACAATGTTTTCGAGCTGAATTCTCTGGCATGGGAGCATCGGACAGGTTTGGGTCAAGGGGAATCGGAGCATGGTTACGTGGCAGAGCTAGGGACGGGGTTGCGAGGTCTCCGGTGACCTGAGGCGGCGGGTCGAAGGAAGTTTTTGATGAACTATTTTGATCAGGGGCAAGTCGAGTAGCTCGATTTTTGTTTTTGGTTCGACCCGTCGATCTGAGTAGTTGATGGAGTTGAGGCGGTCTTAGATGATATGTCAGAGGCCAAGGCGATGGTTAGAAGTGGCTCTGGGGTCGTGCACGTTGCACATGGGGGGTGTCGTATCTGTTATGTTCGAAACAAATTCGGGAAGACCAAGTTAACTCGGGTTTGAACCCGAAGAAATTGGTGAAGGACTCGAAGTTGTTCTCGAGGGAATTGAAATCATGCGTATCTGGGTTAATAAAAGATCGGGGAAGATGAAGTAATCCTCGAAGTTGAGTTCGAGAGAATGAACGATGGGCTCGAGTATGCGGGTGAGTTTGCAAATTTAGTGCCAGGCATAACAGAACTAAAATGCAGATCTAAACACATAGGCATTTTCTCGGGGTCTGTTTAAAGTACAAGAAATTTTAGAGTTATAATGAAAATTTTATTCAGTTTTAAAAGGCAATAGAAAGTGTACAAAGTTTTCAAGAAATTTTTATTCAAAGTTTTTAAAGTATAAGAAATCAAATATGTTTCCACGTTAGAATTATTGAATAAGATTTTAAAACAAGTTTCAAGGGTTAAATGTTAAGACTAAATATTTTTAAATTGTTTTGAAAAATAAATTGATTTTGAAATGATGTGATGATAATGAATAAATTTCTAAGTATTTTCAAATGGAATTTAGTAGTGTTTGAATAAAAGAAAAAGGTGATTATGGTAAGTGTATTGAACCTTAATTAATCAATATTTAATGTATAAAATAATTTCAAGCATTTAATTTAAATGATGTAATTAAATGGTGAATTAAGATAAAAAGGGTTTATCTTTAATTAATTAAGGTAGATAATTAAAGGTATAATTAATTGATAAATTAATGGATTATAGGTTTGCTTACTTAATTACTTAAAGAATAATTTGCTAATGTGATTAATTTATGGTTAATTTATGTAATTAATTAAGATGGATAATCCAAAGTTAGTTAAGTGATAACTTTAAAAGTTAATTAAATTGTAATTGAAAGATAATAATTTCGTAATTAATTAATTGAAGAATAATTGGTTAATAGAAAATTTTAATTAATTAACAATTAAGGGTAAATTAGTCAATGCAATTAACTTAAGATAAATGAAAGGGTAATTAATTAAAAGATAAATTTATTTATGAAAGTAAATTAAAGATAATTACCTTGTATTATTACATAAAAGATAATTACTTTGTGTAATTAAATAAAAGCTAATTACTTAGTGAAAATTAATAAAGGATAATTAATCAAGGGTCAATTAATTTAATTTATTTAGAATGATTAATAAAAGAATAATTAATTATTAACAAAAGGCTAACTAATACATGATTAAAGAATAATTAATAGAAATAATTTGAAGTTCATTAATATTAATTAAATAGGGTTTGTAATTCATAAGTAATTAATTAGATTTGAATTAATCAGATTATTAACTGATCTTACTCATGAATATTTAGGATTCTATTGGATGATGGAATTGTTTGATACCCTTGATTGTGATGCTCTGTTTTGATTTGAGCTATGTTTACTGCAATTTATTATCTGTGATATATACATGTGATCTGTGAATGAAAGATAAGCGTTACAATTGGTTTGTACCTTTTGTCAAATATAAGCGTTTTAGTTTATACCGCTTATCAAATATATTGTTGTATTTGGAATCTGTGCTGATTAATGATGTGGCACTTTTATTGTGTAAAACCCCTGGACCACACTAATACACACACAAATATGGATTGCACGTGGAAATGGGTTAAGTCATAGATTTTGAAATAGTTTTAAAGATCGAATTTTGAATCCAAAATAGTTTTGGAATTGAAAGCTTTTGAAAATAGAATTCAAAAATAAAATTTATTTTGAATAACTCGATTGAGTTTGAAATTTAAATAATTTGATTTAAATTTGAATTCAATATTTGAAATTGAATTCTATGATTTGGAAACAATGGGTTAAAAAGGGTTATTCAACTCATAAATGTGTTTATGGGTTTTTAAACCATTTTAAAAGTGTCGTTTTGGGAATTTGAATTTAACCCAAGATTTTAACTTGTATAGATATAATTGGATTCTTCTGAAATGAAAACTATTTGTTTTCAAATAATAAAAGCTTTCACATAAGGAATGAATTTCCAATTTTTGTTAAAGAGATTTCAATTTGAAATGAAATGAGTTTCCAAGTTATGAATGAATCTTTGGAAATTGTTTTGAAAGCTATGAAATGAGTCTTTGATTTAAAGACTAGATAAGTTAATCCAATTTGAAAAGGGAAATCGTTTTGAAAGGCTATGAATAAATCCTTGTTAAACATTGGTGAAGTTTATTTTCAAATTGAAAAGGATCTGAAAACAGTATCTTTTGTATAAAGGATTTGAATTGGAAAGATATTAATGAATGTTTGTGGAAGATTGGTAAACTTTGTGAACTTTGTGAGATAAATCTTTTGATTCAAAAAAGATTTGTAAATGGTAATTTGTTTAACCATTTGAAAGAAAAGTTTTGGGTAATAAATTTTGACTTAACTGAGATCTCATATCCATATGTTTTTAAATATTGCGTTCACTATTCGGTTTAGCCGGTAGAGGACTTTATGTCATATAACGCGTTCTGAATAGTGATATGACGTTATGGATAGCAATTGAAGACCGGTTATCTTCGAAAACGAATGGATTTCTTGTCGAATGTCTCTACATCGGCTGATCCCCGATATAGAGATTTGAGCACCCATTGTGATGGGAAGTCCGGACGTGATTAGGAATTATCCGGATTGCAAGGGCTTCTTTTGAAGTGCCTTCGGTTCTGTTCGAACCAGGAACAGACTTGTATGGATGTGTGTCGGACATTACACTTTAAGATGTAAAACCGGTTTCTATCAAATACATTTCTGTTTGGTGGCGGAGATTTATTCTCTTAGCTTAACACCTTTCTCTGAGACGTACGAGCTCAGAGGTTATGTAGTTGATGGTTACTAGTGATACATTCCCAATTTGGTAATGTGGCATACGAAGTGCTGCTGATCATTTGTTGATCAAAGCATGGCTTTGTAAAAAGCGTAGCTTTGTGGACGAGACTTCGTCGAACTTCACAAACCGGAATGGTCGAAACAGAAAGAATGCGGCAATGTTATTTGGGGGTAGCGCCCCCTGAGGGTATGTTCATTTCCATCTAGATAGAGGTGGTATCATGGTATGGAGCCCAGATACTTAACCTATGTGGTTGCTGCAAATTTATTACTTTGTGGTTGTTGGTGAATCCCAGGATAAAGGTTGGTTACGACTGGGGAATGACATACTCGTGTAGTAGTTACCTAGTTACAGAGGTAACCCGGTCTTGTGTTGGCAGAGATCCGGTTAGGTTCTCGGGGCGTCCCTCCAGAGGCGTACCCATGTGGCAATGGGAAGTTCCTTGGCCTAACCATTTTTTGGAAATCCAAACAAAACAATACGCGCCCTTTACGATTTCAATTGTATAACCTGCCACCTCGGGTGGTAGCTATAGTTGGCATAATATAATGGTACCTATGCTGATTAAGATTAATATTATACTTTCGAAATATTTTCCACTATGCACTAATAATAATATCAAAATGGTTTTTGCGTATTAAGCATGTTTGACTATCATAAGGAGAAATCTCCCCCAAGTGTGCGATTGCATTGTGTATGTGCCGGGAGGCCTCATGGTAGTTTCATTTTCAAAAAAAACATTGCGGATTTCAATTTAAAATTATTTTGTTTTTTTTTAAAGATAAAATGTTTCTGTTTTCTCATTCCAGTCTCATGACTGACCTGGAGTTTATTGTTCCTTTCCTAAACACTGGGTGCCCACTATTTTCCACACGGGCAGTCTAGAGTTGGATTTTTCAGATAGTAGATATAGATATCGGTTCGGTCGCTTTCGGCTTTCTCTTTGGTATTCTTTGAAGACTTTGGATATTGAAGTATTGGGTTGGACGAGACTTGCTTAGCTTGGTGCAACTTGATGGTGGTTCGAGCTAGTGGTTTGGAGTTTTTGCTTTGGGTGCTTTGGAGTTAGAGTTGCTGTTGCTGTTTGGAGTTTTTGGGTTCCACTGCTTTATCATATTGTTATTCCGCTGTAGCATTGTTATTTGTATCTCTGATATTGATTCATATTGTATCATTGTCGTACCAAATGTTGTATATCAATGATATTCATTTCTTTTCTTCCGCTGTGTTGTTGTACTTAATGTGTTATAAGCTCCGGCATGACTTGAATTTCAACGTTGGGATCTGCAACATTTAAGTACAGTGGAGTACGGATGTCGATTTTCGAACGCCGGAATTTGGATCGTGACAGATAATTTTTAAGGCTGGAACATTTAGAAAAGCAGTTTTGAAAAATCATTTTGAAGTAGTTTTGCAAGCTTCTTCCTACAGAATATCTCATCACATCAGGACTCGAGAACTTGTACAAAACCAAGATGTTCGTGGGTTTATAAGCCACTTGTCGTAGGATTGTAAGCTACTTGTCGTGGGTTTGTAAGCCACTAAGAAGGTAGAAATGGGTTCCACCCCAAATGAAATTTGAAATGAAGATTTTCATGCTATTATGGAGTTTTAACAAAAACTAGACACTTATCTTGAAATCTTGATCTTGATACTCTAGAGTCTTCAATCTTGATATCTCCATTCTGAATCTTGAGTCTTGAGTCTTTATACTGAGTCTTCGGTAATCAATACCTGCATACACACACACACACATATATATATATATATGCATAGTTCCTGCATAAACATATCTATCTAGACAATAGTGTTGGTATATATTTTATAATAAGATAAGTTAAAAAGGTTGTTGTTATCAAAACCAACATCTCAGTTCCTAACAGGCTCGGCTGACCATCTCTGCTAATCTGTCACTGTTGCCAAGCTATAGTCCTTGTCTGTTGCCTCCGATCTGCTCCCCGAGTTTGCGAGGGAATCTTGAAATCTGCACTCTAGCTTGTCCAATTTGCTGCAGTAGGCTATGCATCATCTCTTCTAGCCTTTTAAGCAATCCCTCCTGCATAGCTTCCGTCATCATCTCCATCTTGTCTCTGGTGATTAAAACCGAGGTCTGATTTGCTCTTGAGGAAGCCTCCTAACTTCCTTCGTGCTGACTCCTCTCTGCTCTTTGTCTTTTTCCTGATTATTTCACCATGATTCCTTTTAGATCTGATACTTTAGCTTTCCAAATCCAAGTCCTTAAACTTTCAAATCTAGAATCCGAGCTTTAGAATCCCTGAGTGCTAGCGTTCTTAGTGAAAGCACCAAAATGTTTGCTCCAAAATTGGCCACAAACATCAAATTGCCGATGAAAGTACCTATTCACAATCACAGATCTCAGATAGCAAAAATATAGAGAACACAAATATGAATAACACTCAAAATTTCAAAGAAAAGCAGTAGAAACATGCGATTTAAAGTGGTTCGGCGTTGTAGCCTACGTCCACTTTGAAGGGTTGCTGCTTTACTGATGTTTGTTCGCTGGTTACAATGAGTTACAAATGATTATAACAGTACAATTAAAATGTAGTGATGATTTCGCAATGTCTGGATGTAGGCGAGCCAAAAAGTCCCTTTGTTGTAAGTCCTATGCTGCTATTTATAGGCGTGGGCTGCAAATATTTCGCTCAGATCACGCAAGAACCATTGTCTCACATGGGCAGCCCTACACAATCGATCTCATGTCATTTGCACTCGATCGATACGAAATGGATGGTTGTCGATGGATAGGAAGTGGATTGATGTCGATCTATACGAAGTGGATGAATGTCGATCGATACAAGTGGTTGGATGTCGATCGATATGAAGTCGATGGATACAAAGAGTGCAGTTCTAATGGATGCGAGCAGAATCGATGCGAAGAGAGTAAAATGATGGGTATGAACGAATTGATTTCCTTGGCTTGCATCGATCATATCTTGAGCATACGAACTCGGATTAACTTGAAATTCGGGATTTGGCTTCCGTGGCTTCGCTTGTCATGCCATGTCAATTGTAGCTTGATCCGGACTCAGTCAAAATTTACCGACATCCATAGCTGACCTATACATAACTGGCAATCGAGGAGAACTGTCTTTGGTTTCCATTCAATCTCTTGGTGTCATGGCCCTGCCAAAAGGCGGGATAACACCTGTATTATGATATTATTATATTCATATTATTTTATCGTTAAATTTCTTGATCCAATTTCAATTCTAACTTAAAATTAAACTTAATCAAAACTTAGATTTCAAATCAAATTTCAATTCTAATTTAAACTTCAACCTTAATCCCAATTTCAATTTTCAAAATCGATTTCAGTTTCAATTTTGTTATTCATCTCAATTTCAATTTCACTTTCCATTACAAATCCAATTCAAATTTCGATTTCGATTTCGATTTCAATTATACTTCAATTCCAATTTGACTATGTTTTTCAAAATCCAAATTTGATTTTTCCACTATTCACAAAGAGGCTTAATAATTCCACCATATACCATATTTATAAAATTGTTCATACTTGACAAAGGAATTACTTAATAAAAATGAGCATAATCAAGTTAACATTTATCACTAACATAATTATGGTCTATACATAAGCTAATATGATAAATAATCTCAACCATAAACACTTGCTACTATTCAAACATAACACAAACATAAACAAACATTCATAACAACATTTTAAACGGGTGTATACTTGCATATGTCATAAGATGATTATTATAGCAAAATCAAAATATTATCTTTTAAAAGCGATGAGAATTTCTCACCTTCATTTTTCCACTCCGCCAAACTTTACTACGAACTAGTGTGTCTTCCTTACGCCCTACAAATCCTTCTGAACCGCTTTCCTTTTCCTTACTCTTTCTTTCTCTCTTTTTTTCTTTTTTTTTTCTTTTCTCTCTTTATCTCTTTTATTCTTTTCTTTTTTCTTTTCACTTTTTTTTATATATGTGGCGTGGGTATATGGAGGATATAGGCTCGGGTAGGGGGTGTGGCTTAGAGTAGGTTGGGGTTTAGCTAGTAGAGGGGGTATGTGCGTGCATAAGGGGGTGTGCACTTGGATATGGGTTGTAGGAGGTGGCTAGGTGAGTTTGGATGCATGTAGAGGGGTGTTGGGGAGGGTACGACCAAAGTAGAGGAAGAGCTGGGAAGCCATGAAAATGGAGGAAGAAGAAGATGGAGAAAGTGAAAAGAAAGGTAAAGAATGAGAAGCGAATTTTTTTATGAAAGAATGGAAGGTATGCATGCTTATTTATATTTGAGCTTTACAACCAAATGACCATATTACCCTTGTCTGCTTTTTTGACTTTTAACTATAATAGAAACTCCTTTCCAATGCATGAAAAGAGAGGTATTAAATGTGAAATGATGTTAGAATTTGATTTATGTCATTTGTAATGTTTTTTACCACTTTTCTGTCAATTATAAAATACCAAAATAAAATTTTCTCCTTTTTCATGTAAGATAAGATTTATGCATTAATGAGATGGGATATGTTAGTTCGTTGAGTAATGATTATGGTTTTGTATATTAATTTTAATTATAAATTGCCAAATCGTGTTGCTTTTTGAATTATTTGTTAATTTTGACTTTTCATAATGAATTTGTATTTACATGATAATCTAAAATGTGCATAGTTTGTTATAGTTTGCAAAGATGTATTATACATGTTATAAAGTGCATATAATCATACAACTTTGCGACGACTTGTTACATTTGAAAACAATGTTGTTATTGACAAGTTTACAGTCAAAATTTGACTTTTTGCTAAACAATATATTTAAGTAAACCAAACTTAAAAATGGATTTCTTGTTACGTTAAATTAATTAAAACAAGTCTATCTGGGTTAAAATTCCATATCATTAGGTTTAATATCAAAATATTGAATTTTGAAGCTGCATTGACAAAATGTGATAAATTTTGAATATTTTTGTAAAACGATTATAAACATATTGTTAAATCCTTTAATATACTTCTAGTATCTTTATTAAATGATTTTGATAAGATTTAACATTTCAAAAAATATTTAAACATATTTATTTAAGCATTTATTTATTTTTAACAAAACTTAACTTTAGCTGATTTATTCTAAAATCCAAATTTTTTATTTTTTTGGATATACATATACATACATATACATATACATGTACAAGCATATACATATGCATATACATACATATACATATACATACATATATACATACATATACATATACATATACATATACATATACATACATATATACACACCAAAACATAAGTCTAACCCCCATATATTAGTGCCTACTATTTAAGATAACTATCCAACGACTATGTTCACTGACCCAAAACATTATATTATATGTGATATTTGATTCAATCTATTTTTCAAATCCACAACTTTACTTCCGAACTAGTATCGATCCCCAAATTTTCTAGCGTGGACTTTGATCAGACTTCTTGATTACAAACTATTTCTTTCCTTGCATGACTCTCAACTATGATAGAAAACTTGAATACATAACCGTAAACCCTTATCAACTTCACCGTTATGATAAATCCCTTCTCGGATTGGTGTAAACACCTCAAAGTTCTGCACTCAAATCTTAGATCAAAATTTTATGTGCCGAAATGATTTACGTATAACTTACATATTTATTCACATTCATTTTTACCTAATATATTTATTCAAAATTTCTATTAATCCAAGTTTATTTCACAACCATTTACTTTCTCCTAAATCCATTATTACTTAAGCATGCAAAAATGACTTAAACTTGTATAGTATATCTTTACTTCCTAAGAGTATATATACATATCCCCAAACATCAAACTATTATTACTTCAATTAGGGTGTTTAACAAATGTGGAATTCTACTATTATCTCAAATTAATAAGTTATAAAACTTAACCCTTATTTTTATTTACCTAAGGTCTTAATTTAGCAAATATTATTTATCTTATCTATATATTAAGAAGACAACTTTACTAAGTGTACATCTCATTCATACTAATCTTATGATTATCTACTTAACTTATTTACCTACCCATTTTCTAAATCAAATTTCTTAACCTTAAATTCATCAATTACCTTACAGTCAAATTGTGAAACTTAATTCACATGGTATTTTTTTAAAACATTTTCATCCAACAATTAACCTACTAACCACATTATTCAAAACTTTCCCCTTTTAAAAAAATAAAACCTTTTTCTAACCTATCAACTCTAATCTTACTTCATTCTGAATTACAACCGTTACCCTAAATGTATCACTAATTCAAAGTTTTATATTAGGATGATATTTCTTATATCTCTTATTCCTAAATTTCACTTTGATTATAACCTAATCAAAGTTTCTAAATTTCAAATTATCTTATATCCTTTATACGTTGTAGAACATACCCTTTTATATTATATTTACCTAAAGTCTCAGTTTAGGCTTATCTTTTTCTATCTTATTGATAAGAATTTTTCTAAGTGTGCATTTTCTTTTTATTTTCTCTAATTGCAACTTCTAGCTTCAATACTATCATCAAATATCTTATAGTCAAACCATGCAATTCTAATCACCAGATATTAATATTTTAGTTTTACTAAGCTAAATTACAAACAATCCTTAATTTCTAACCCAAAATAATAATATCCCCTATTGATAATATAAACCCAAGGTAAAATTATTTCATGTACCAATTTTTTTTAAAACAAAACCATTTTTATAAAATTAACAAATACCCGTTTAGGAACTGAGATGTTGATTTTGATGACAACAACCTTTTTAACTTATCTTATTATAAAATATATACTAACACGGTTGTCTAGATAGATATGTATATGCAGGATATATATATATATATATATATGCAGGTATTGATTACTAAAGACTGACCAATATAAAGACTCCATACTCAAGATTGAAGACTCTAGAGTAATCGAGATCAAGATTTCAAGATATGTGTCTAGTTTTTATCAAACTTCATAATAGCATGGAAATCTTCATTTTGAATTTCATTTGGGATGGAACCCATTTCTACCTCCTTAGTGGCTTACAAACCCACGGCAAGTAGCTTACAAACCTATGATAAGTGGCTTACAAACCCATGAACATCCTGGTTTTGTACGAGTTCTCAAGTCCTGATGTGATGAGATATTCTACAGGAAGAAGCTTGCAAAACTATTTCAAATGGTTTTTCAAAATGATTTCCAAAACTGTTTTTAAAAATGTTTTAGCCTTAAAAATTATCTTTTCAAATGATTTTCAAAAAGATGTTTTAGCCTAAAAATATTCTTTGTTTTTGTTTTTAAATAAACTCTTGTTTTTACTCCAGAATCGTTTTATCTTTTTTTCCTTTCTACGCCATTTGTAAAACAAATTTTAAATTGTTTTTAACATAGGGATGTCGACATCATGGGTTACCCCATGTCGACATGGTGGCTATTGAATGCAAAAGTTTCAATTTTCAAAAGAAGTGTCTATTTGTTTAAATCTCTTCACGAATGGTTATGACCGTGGGTGCTTTATAAATAGCCTTCACGAACGAATTTTTTAACTAACTAATTTCATATTTTCTTCACTTCTTCTTCTCCACAAATCCATAATTTTCATATTTTTAAGATCGTGTCGAAATTCTGCCGAATTCTTAAGTGAATCAAATTAGAATCTCATTCTTGTTTAATTCTCTGCCCTCTATCAAAGATCAAAGTGCTATTCAGAGTTATAGGATCAAGTTGTAATCAAAAGTTTATTGAGTCTCTCAATAAGGTGTGGTTGTGCTTGGAAATCAATTGGGTAATCTTGTGGCCCGTAAATCGAGAGAGTTTGCCCCAGACTCGTGAGACAGAAGCGTACCTCAAGGCCTATAGAAATTGAGGAATGTAATCCCGACATTGGTATAATAAAAATCTGTATGAGGTGGTTTGCCTTGGTACAGGACTGGATGTAGGGTAACTCTGAACCAGTATAAAATCCGGTGTGTTCTTTCCCATTACTGCTTTTTATTAACTTTCTGCATCTGTGTTTGATTCTGTAATTGTTCTGTGATTAAGTTCTACATTTGTTTGCGTCATAATTTTAAATTAGTTCATATAAGTCTTAGAATTCATTAAACACTATTCACCCCCCTCTAGTGTTAAACTAGCCTTAAGATCCTTAATCCGCAGTCCCTTTCATCCTGCTCATATATAATACTACCAAAACTCATTATAGGGTGTTATTAACCCTATCTCTAATGAGCTACTCGTCCTAGGATATTACTAATCTTTTCTTTGATGAAACTTACCCCTATCAGGCTTTGGTGTTCGTTCAACCAAAAGCACTGATACTAAATGTCATAGCCTGTTTTTTCGTAACCTTTAAGTGGACAATAAACCACGTATGTCCAACTCAAATTGAACGAAAAGACGGAAAATGAAGGGTAAAAGAAAAATAAGACAGAACATAATCTCATACGAATAGAATCGTATATAATATTAAACAATATCATTACAGTGGAAAACTTTTAAAATACATATAACAGAGTCTACCTAGATTTAGCTTGGATGGTTATAAACGTCTGTCCTTACAAATCTGACAAACATAAAAAACAGCAGCGGATAACATAATACGTCCATACGTAGATGAATATCTCCAGCTCTTCTCTAGAAACTCTAACGGTTTTCAACTAAACCTGAAATTATTCGGATCCGACCGGAGTATTGAAAATACCCAGATCAGGTTTGATAAATCGGTATGAGAAAAACTCAATAATAAATGATAGTGTCATATATTAGCCTTTAAATGAAATCCTTTTGAAAAGAAAGAGTATCTCATAAGACCACGCCCACACATAAACACGAACGGGTTTTTTCCTTATGATAACTGGAGCACTTTTATATATCAAAACAATTGATATTACTTCTAACGACATTCTGTGAAACCATTTGCAAATAAACTTATTAATCGTAGCCAAAATGGTTACCCATATAGCATTTCAGGGCTATTCATTACGCCAGACAAACAAAACCACAAGTTCTTATTAGAGAATGGATTTCCATACAAATGACCAAGTAAAGGGACTACCTTCTAATGGGTACACTTCTAGATGGATGTTCCGAGGGTCAGCACAAAGGATCCTCTACCAACACAAGATTGGTATACCTCTGTAACCAGATAGTACCGAATATGTCATCCCCTAATCGTTACCAACTTTTATCCGAGCGCTCAATTTTCAGAAACCCTATCAATTTACATCCTAAATAGGAAGAAATATATCTAAAGGGAATGATCATACCCTAATGGGAATGACCCACCTAGCCTGGCTGCATCTACCATATTTAAGCCACTTCCGATTGACAAAGCTTGATGCGATGACTACCTTTTCATATAGCACAAATTCCTTCCACTTTGAATGCCACATTGCCATTCCATATTCACATGACTAGTTTCTACAAATATATAACTTCTTGAGCTTGTATGTCTTAGGAAAGGGTGTTAAGCTAAGAGAAGGTGTCTTCTCCGCCACCTACTGATATACATTTTATAGAGATCACTCAATGTAATTTAGAATGCAAGGTTAGTCATTCTTCCATACAAGATTGTTCTAGGACTGAACCAAACCGAAGGTACTTTCCTCGGCCTATTACTAGGCGAAAAGTCCTTGTATTTCTGAGGTTTTTCATAACAAAGAGACCACTATTATAATCCATTTTTGGATATTTATTACTCATACCTTTATATAAAATATATTATAAAAAAAAATTATTTTTTGAATCGTCAAACTTGTTATCAGGAAAACGACCCTAACAATTTGGTTCCACCTTGATATCTTTAATTAATGATCGAAGTTGAGACTACCTGTTATATTGAACCAGAGATTTGTTTAGATTTACTCAAGAATCCTGTAATGTTTGTTGCATATATATACCTGAGTGCAAGCTAGTGTTGCAGATATATATATATATATATATATATATATATATATATATATATATATATATATATTCTGCTTCGCACGTAAACAATGAAATGCAATTTTGTTTCTTACTAAACCACGAAACCAAAGATTGACCGATAAAGTGATAAGTTCCACTTGTACTTTTTCGATCCGATCTAAACCACCGAAATCGACATCACCATATGATACGAGTTTGAATGGACAGTCATTCAGATAAAAAAAGTCCGTAATCTTTGGTATTTTATAAGCATCGAAAAATTCTTTTCACTGCCCATAAGTGTGTTTATTTGGGATTAGCTTGAAAACGGACACACAAGCAAACACTCATTAAAATGTCAGGTCGACTGGCAGCTAAATATAATAGCGATCCTATCATACTCCTATATAATTTTTGTTCGACATCTTTTCCATTTTTGCTTTGTCTAAGTGAATACTATTACTCATAGGAGTAGCTTTACTACTTGCATTATCCATTCCAAAACATTTAATTAAATCTTTACAATATTTTTCTTGATAGATAAAGATTTCATTTTTTTAGTTTGTAATCCTAAAAAGTAATTTAATTCTTCCATATGCGATATTTCAAATTCATTTTTCATAATTTTAGAAAAGTCATCACGTAAGATTTTATTAGTTGATCCAAAGACAATATCATCTACATATATTCAAACTACTAAAATATTGTTTTTATTTGTTTCTATAAAAAGTGTAGAATCAACTTTTATAATTTGAAAATCAGATTTTATAAGATATGTTTTTAATTTATCATACCAAGCATGAGGAGCTTGTTTAAGACCATAAATTGCTTTTCATAATGTAAAAACGTGATATGGAAATTGTTTATGTACAAGCAGTGGTGGTTGTTTAATGTAGACGTTTTCTTTAATGTATTCATTTAAAATGTGCTTTTAACATCCATTTTCTATAATATAAAGTTATGATGACATGCAAATGCTAAGGGAATTCTTATAGCTTCGAGATGTGCTACATGAGCGAATGTCTTTTCATAATCAATTCCTTCTTCCTGGGAAGATTCCTGAGCTACTTGTCTTGCTTTATTTCGAACTATATCACCATTTTCATCCATTTTATTTTTGAAAATCCATTTAGTGCTGATAATAGACTAATCATTAGGTCTTGGTATAAGTTCCCATACATTATTACTTTCAAATTGATTTAATTCTTCCTACCTTGTGATAATCCAATAATCATCTGTGTATGCTTCTTTAACATTCTTTGGTTTAATATTTGAAATAAAATCTACATGTCTCATTTGATTTAATTGATTTCACGTTGAAATTTTTGTATTAATGTCCCCTATAATATTATATATTGGATGATCTTTTAATATTCTAAGGGGTGATTTTAATTCAGTGTTATCGGGATTAATTAATTCGATTTGTTCATTTAAAACATATAATTGATTTATGTTTTTATCATCTTCTTTAATACTATTAAAATTTTCATCAAACAATACATGTAATGTCTCTTCAATTTTATTAGATTTTTTATTAAAATTTCTACATGATTTACTTTGATTTGAGTATCCTACAAATATTCCTTTGTCGGCTTTCAGATCAAACTTCCTTTGAGGATCACTAGTGTTTAAAATAAAACATTTAGATTCAAATATTTTAAAATAGGATAATTTGGATTTTATTTCAAAAAGAAGTTTGTAAGGAGTATTTTTGGTAAAGGCCTTAGAGAGACACGATTTGGATCACAGCATGCAATGGCTACAGCTTCTGCCCAAAAAAATTGTGGTAAATTACGACTACAAAGAAGAGTTCTTGCACATTCTTGGAGAGTTCTATTTTTTCTTTCTACAATACCATTTTGATGTGGTGTTCTAGGAAATGAAAATTTATGACTTATCACTTTTTTATTGCAAATTTTTTATCATACAAATACATAATGCATAGGTTTTTTAACTTAATAAGTTTCTTACCTAATGCATATTGTTCATTATCAGAAAACTGGAACTAAGATGAATTCAAAAAATATTAACCTGCTCCTATCAATTTAAGTATCTGCTCCGCTTGGTTAGGGAAAAAGGTCATAAACAGACAAGCACCTTGCACTTTTCATAGCAACAAAGTTAAACGTACATTCGTAGTACAACCAAGTAAAAGTATTAGTTTCTTCTTGGTTACAGTACTTACAAATTAGTATTGTTCCAAGTACAGCTGATATCTTCCCTTGAACTGTAACTGGCCCTGCCTTACCGGCATTTTGAAGTTCCATAGAGCCTACAGATTCAACTGTTCCTACATGTTCAATGTCATCAAAAGCATATTTAGAAGGTTGTAGTTAGTTTTCAAATAGCACATGTTTAGGAACAGATATATCAAGTACCAGGCTTTAGTGATCGAAGACCTGAAGTATGCATGAAACATTTTGAAAGCCTTGTTGATCGAGTTTAGAGGAAGCAGCTGCGGACCTTCGATAATGTAAAAAAAGAAAGAATGAACAAGATACATGTGTGTGTATAAGGGATAAAAAGATGCATGCATTTTTGATATTTTCTTGTTTTCTTTATGCACAAAAAGGTGATGATTTGTAAATATTGTTTTTGATGCGTTATGATATAGCTTCGTACAAAGGCAATGATACGCATCCCACAATTTTACCAAAGATAACAGAATAAAAAAACATATCCATTAAGGTCCAACCTCAATCCTTCTTAGCAAACAACTAACAATTTGGAGTCGGTAGGGAAATGATTTTTCATGGTTTGAACAAAATCAAAGTTTGGTTTGGTAAACGGTAGCCCAAAAAACTATCCTGATAAGTTGTTATGAACCATTCTCTTTATAATTCTGCTTGCAAAATCCAAATCCTATGTCAACGTCGACACAAATTGGCACGTGCTAGAAGATGTGTTATCATTTGAAACTGTGTTGATAAACAATGAACTTCTATAGTGAATTTCCTAATATATCATTTTACTTTTGTACTTTGTGGATGGGAGAGTCCTAAACTCCAATAATACAAGTAATACAAATGACATATAGTTGACATATATGTGTGTGTAAAAGATTGTTTGTGTTGGTCTTACAAACAGCAAGAGACTAAATTCACATACAAGTTCAAGCCAACATCTAATTTCTGTGGAATTATAATGCATTAATGAAAGCATTAGAATCGTGTAACCTCTATGTAAAGCTGTTTTATTTTGCTTTAAGCCTTGGTTTGATTTTTTTCTTTAATAGTCCTAAGCGTTTGACAACTTCATTAACATGTACTCCATGATCACTTGCCTTAAGCACAAATCATAGAAATAATCAAAATGTAAGTTGATACTTCAAATTCAATTATCAACTACCACTATCATCAACTAATCAGTTTCCAATTGAAAGAAAAGCTACTACAGCTATGCATGATATTTTGCTTAAAAAACGACATATAATCTCCTTAATATTGACTGATATTCAGTTGTGTTGAAAGATTGTTCTCAGAGTGAAATGAAGAGGAGGTAGTCATAGTAGGCTAACTAGTTGGATGATATAAATTTTACTCAAATCAAATATTGAGCAATTTAGAATTGTATACACATCTTTTATATACTTACAAGCTTGCAGCTTCCTGGAAGACATCCAAGACTAGTTTGTAGATATCAGCTGTAGAACCACCATTACTTGTAGAGGCAAAACTCTATAAGAATAGCATAAGGTTATAGATATTAGTAAGAAGCAATATTGAATGTGTATAGATTTTTCAAAATTTTCAAAAAGGATGGTTGCAAACACCAATGAAATGTTTCGATAAGCACTAGTAAACCAACACACAGTTGTGTATACGTAAAAAAAAATTATTTAAATTAAGTTTATTCGTTTTTAAATCAAATGAAATACACATGATAAAATAATTACACCGATTTATATAATTCTACATACTACTTAGATGATCCTCTTTTATATACAATGCAAATGTCAATTTTATATCTTTAACAATTTGACACAAGTATTTCAGACATGAAAATATCAAAATACTGTTTGATAACAAGAGCCTAAGAATGCAAGTTACAACTTTATAAAATTTAAGTTGGATATTATTATAAATATCAAAATATAAAGAGATATTAGAAAAACCTGGTCATAAATATCAATGTTTCAGACTAACATACTTGACTAGGAATAGGAGGTTGCTCTGTTTTACTGCACTCAAAGCAGAAAGTAAATTGCCTAACGTTTTGTGCTATTCAATCTGGCTTCCATCTTGCATTTAAGTGACATGTCAAATTTTTTTCTTTTTCCTATATATTTACACATTAGGAAAAAGAAAAAAAATAGCCTGGAAAAGGTATAAGAGAGATTTTTAATGCATTAAAATTTCCCTAAATTTAAGTCTAATGTACCATTCCACCGGTGTTCACCATATGTATATGAATGCACTGAATGAAGTGGTGATGCACTGCATTATAATCAGTCACAGACCTAGAAAAATCATAACCACATTTAGGTGCAGAAAATACCAAGTCATGAAGATAAACATGGATTAGTTAATCATATGTTGACCAATACAAAGTAAAATATCTTCAAAAGAAATTGAGGTTTTAGATTTCTAAAATCTATTTAAAGTATATTGTTGTATAGGTATGGACAAGGACGATTTGGCATAAATATCAAATATTTTTAATTTTAAGTATGAATTCTTGTATGGTACTTTAATTACTATTGTTTCTTTTTGCTTGTCGCATATTTTTTATAAAATGGATGAATTTTTTCTTTTTTCGTTTGCCTTATTTTTAGTTGTATTAGGTAAAGTATTTTTGTATAATTAATGTCGGTATCAAACAAGCTTTGTTTCATTTGAAACACAGCAACCACTCACCGAAAGTCTTCCCAATAAGAGCTTACTTTTTTCAAGAAGTAAAAACAATTCTTCAACTAAAGGAAAAAAAATTGAAAGGTAACACAATTTCAAGTTCTTTCGTGGAACAAGAGAGTTGGATAACTTCACCAAATATCTGCTACTATCAAACCAAAGTAACATACTAACATTCACAGCTGTTCATAGACGTGCAATGTCCATGTTCCAATTGTCATCTCTACCCATTAGGTAAAAATACGGCGCCTTAACCACGAGTTATGTCCACTTTATCATCTCTTTCCTTCCTCGCATCTTCCTACTATTTCCCATTTCCTCACTATATAAACTCCTCAATCCTCACTATTTTTTCACAAATCCAACTCAACTCCTCTTCGGTTCTACACATTCATAATATACTCACTGTGGTGACTAAATCTTCCATTATCTTCTTACTCTTCACTTGCTTCATCTTCACATTTTCAAGTAGATCCAAACATCTTAATGCTCCGATGGAGCTAGAGCAACCCTTAACCATGACTTACCATAAAGGCGCATTGCTTACAGGACCCATTACAGTGAACTTGATTTTGCACGGTAACTTTACCTCCTCCCGAAAGGCCATCCTCACCGACTTCGTCGCTTCCTTATCTCCATCCAAAACCGATGGTGACCAGAAACACCATTTCCCCTAGGTTCAAAACAACCGATAATTACTTCATGGAGTCAAAAACCCGAATGCCCAAACCGAAACTAGGCAAATAGATCCAAGACAAGTCCTACTCTTTAGGAAAGTCGCTCACAGACTCGCAGCCTGGCTGTGAAGGGGACCCACTAGTTCGCAACCAACATGGTACTCGCCTCCACTGATGTGGTGGTGGATGGCTTCTGCATGAGCCGCTGACATGGTAGTCTTGAAACATATTATGGCATAATCGATGTTTATTAGTAACTATTACAGGGGGATTATTCGATCCTCTAAAAAGATTGTTGAGATGTGATATAATTTTCTTAAGATAACCAAATTCCTAAGTGGCTATAGCAGACTACTTCAACTTTTTAACCCAATTAAATAAGAATATAATAACATGAAAACATGATCGAGTAGAATGTGCTATTAGAAAGTTTTCAATTATGTATCATAATAGTACAAAGTGAAAAAATATGATAAAAGAATTTATCAAGCTATGAAAGAAAGATTTTGTAAAGGTGGACTTCCAACTAGAAGTCAAATAAAAAACACAATACTCGAATCCAACCAAGCCAAAAAAAACCAATAATTGAATTATTTAACTTAATCAATCATTGATGATTAACGCCAAGAATAAGTTATCAAATAGATTATTGTTGGAATTATTAAAATTAATCATACAAGCGAAGAAGCTAAATACCTAAGAAGAACAATGTGAGGCAGATGGTCAATGAAACTGATAGCTCCATAAAAGAAAGAATACTCTTTGTTTTTGGCTTAGATGTCAGGTTAAGTGATCGTGCCCACTCCACTTCATATCCGTTTGCTGATGGTTGTATATGAAAATATATTATCAAATGTGGTGAAAAATCAATGGAAAAAATAGTCAATTAAAAAATACAAATAATTGCGTGAGTGTAAATAAATATTTATGTTAAAAATCCACACATTAAGTGTTGGAAGATGTTTAGTATTATTCATACGACTAATACTACTAGCTACTAAACTGCTACACATACCTTGTAACAGTCAAATCAGGACATTTGGTTTGCTTATTAATTAATTTAACTAAACACTAAAGTTCCTTCACATATAACAAACATCTCTTTCAAACTCCTTCAAAAGAAAAAAACTAAAATGAGCAAAACCAAAGTGCATAGTAAAAAACCCAGCTATAATGTGCAGAAGAAGTGAAATACAAAGTGAATAATGACTGAATTTTAATGTTTTTATCAGTATCCCAGATGGATGACCTACCCACTTCCATAAAGTTGGATAATTACATTTAATTTTTTTTAGAAGAAATGCTGAAACATCTATATACCCTAGATGCAATAGTGTTTGAGCATTAACCTATATTAATCTTTAACTCTTAATTTTCTATAACTTGCAAAGTTAGTAACAACCAAAATTTCAGACATATAAAGGAGGCAAATAAAATATAGGAGATTATGATTAAATTTACATGAACATTCATTGTATACTACTGTAGTAAGTGTGAAAATCAGGAAATAAATTGCTACTTGTGTTCGACATCAATATGTTCTATTTCCAAAGACATAGAAACGGGGTTTCTATGAATAAATTCTACATCTAGTTATGTATATAATAAATAATGATACCAATGTACTAGCACAAAGACAGTTTTTCATTCTCGTTTGGGATTCTGAATTTCAGGTTTACCTTTGTATATCTACCACAGTATACACAAACACATACAAGCTGAATGCTTAAAGAACTTAAGTATAAACAGTTAATAAGGACGTGAAAACATTCATCTAACCCAAATATAAATATGCCTATAAATAGCAAGACCTGTTGGGATATTTTCAGCAGCTTCGTCCTGATACAGCTTGCGTGGTGATTCTTTTGTGCCACAATAAGAGTAAACTTTGGAAGTTTGGTTTCACCTAGATGGTAAAAGGCCTAAAAAATAACTTTATTTTAAATATCTGGCTAGAGCGGATAATTATATAACTAAGCAGATAAATTAGAAATTTTACAGGCCTTGTAGATTTGGTTTAGCTCAATATTCAAAACCTGGTTAAAGTGAGATTCGCTCACGCTGTCCCTGATAAATCAAATGTTCACCACCATCAGCAGATATAAGTTTATCATGTCTTGCAATCTAAAATCTGACTCACACGAAAAGTAAGAAAATAATTATATAGAGGCTTAATTACATACTAATGACTACAAATTCTAAGTTATTTTATGTTAAAATCAAGAAAAATGGTAGAAAACTATATGAATGTGTTAAGAATAGGAACTCATTAATCAATGATAATAATACAATATTATCAAGTGTAGATAGCATCAAAAACTTGTAGCTTCTATTGCACAATTGATCAGCTACAGTTCAGCACAACTTCCAACTTTCTTCTTAGATAGGTCCTTTAGATGACTGAAATTAAACTATATTTTTGTCTTGAAAAAAACAAAAGTTAAAAAATTAATTTGGAATAAAAAATCAGCAACTGATAAAAGTTGTTATTTGGCTTAATTTAAAAGCAATTATTTTTCTCCTCTTGACTTTTGAAAGAAGAGTTTGCTAATGCTAGTTTAATTTTTTTAATATATGCACGAGTGTTTTGAAATTGGCTTTTCATTCTTTTGAACTTTTAAAATTAAAGACCAATCAACAAAAATAAAAGCAATTTTTTTTCATTATTTAAGGGGCCCTCAGATACTAAAGATAACATGAATAATGCTTGAAAATGACAACTTGTTGAGGTTATCTTCCATTACTAGTCTCATAGTAATCCAACAAGAGCTCTTTAATATTTTACTACTCTTTAATATGATCATAGAAATGAAGAAATGGAAAATTCCTTTAAAACAAAATAGTCGAATAGCTTAAAAATACCTGATAACCATTATCTCCATCTTTCCCAAGCTTTTACAAATAGCCAATCATTTCAAGTTTTGGAGACTGTGTTTTCACTGAAGCTCTGTATCTAGAAATTAACGGCCACAGCTTGGAACGAACCACCAAAAAATCAAATTGAAGTGAACAGATCAATTAATTGATGAGAATGGACACAAACTAATGCAATGAAATTGAGAAACGTATAATTTATTTTACCAACAAAGATGCGACCGGTGAATAGAGGGAATTCAGACAAGATAGTTTCAAAGTTAGGGCTTTCGAAGTTTGATCAACGTGGAATAGAAAATGGGTTTTCAGAAGAGGAATTTTGGGTTCCAGTACTGAAGATGATGGTAAAATGTTAGAAAATGAAAAAAATGTGCGGACTAGGAACTAATTTACCGCTTAAATTTTGTTTTGTTGAAGATTAAAAATTACAGCGCGAATAAATTCTTTATTTTTAAGTCTTGATAGTCGAGGATTGCAGCTACCTTGCCAACGCTGTTCCCTATTGCAATTAATACATATTTTTGTTGTAGAGGTACTTGTTAGGGTTACGTTGCGTGAGTATGAATAGTTGTGTGATGGGCTAGTATGTGGGCTAGGTTTAGGGTTATATTGAGTGGGTTAAATCAATGCATGGATGGGGGAGAGAGAGAGAGAGTGTGTGTGTGTGTGTATGCCAAGCATAGTGTAATGAATGTATCGGTACATTTTTGAGTAATAAACTTTCTTTTCACTTATCTTTTGCTTCATGCACTATCACTCTCTTCTTAAAAACTACTTACTTTAATCTTTGCTTGTATTCTCCCACCTTTAAACAACTTTTCCGTCATTCTCTCCCTGCCCTCTGAACATCTTCTCAATCCTAAACTCCTCCTCCTTCTCTTTACTCCTCGTATTTCCCTGCTTCTTGCTAAACTCTTCCACTAAATACACATTCATTCTTTATTATTTGACATAATCAGAACGTCTAAGATCAATAATCATCCATAAACCCTCTTGTTCACCTCTAATTTACCCGTTCTCAAGGTATGTAATCTTTTCGAGATTCAACACTTCTACATTACAAGGTCTACCTATAAGAAGGTTGCCAGTGGTTTCAAATTCCAATAGCTCATATTGATATTTTGTTTTCTCTTTTGTAGTCATTGCATCTATTAAATCGGCTTGGTTTATACCATAACCTAATTCGTATTTGTTGTTAGATTTTAGAGACTACCTGGAACATTTACATATTCCATGCTAGGACTAGAAGATCTTATGGATAAATTGGATAATTTTACAGTTGATGATTATATTAATATTAGCCACTTTATTTTTCAATTAGTTTTTCCTTTTATGTCATATTCAGTAGGATATTGATGAAGTTGTTGGGAATTAATTAATAATTATTTTGTTTTCAAAGTTATACAAATTAAAATTATTACTCTACAAATCTATTGAAATTCCACATTAATGTAATTTCCCATTGTGTGGTCATATTAATTAATAAGGGCACAAGATAAATATTTAATAATTTATTTTGAGCTAAATTTTGATTCACATGATGTTAGTGAAATATAGACTGACTCATAACGTCTTGTAGTCATCGATGCATTGAAATTAAGAAAGGCTCGTAATATCTTTGAGTCAACAATGCATAAGGTTTCAACCTTCTCCCACTATATAAACCAAGATATCTTTACCATCTGGACATACTCATAATGCACAGTTTATTTCAGAAAGGGAGAGCAATTCCAAAATTATAAAAGCAACATTCCTGCCTGTTTCTGAAGAGGAAGAAAAACACTATTCCAAAGCTTCAAATCAACTATTAGCATGATGAAAGCTTAGAAATTCATTTGATTATTTAATTGCGATTACATGAAGATAAAATCCTTTTTCTTAGGTAGTTTTATTATAACGATCCCACTTTTTCTACTTTCGAAAGTCGACGTCGATACGTCCTCTGTATCGAATGCCAGAAAAACCGAACCATTAGGGTTTAAGGAAAAGAAGATAGAAAAAGAACAGAAACAATAACGGATCTCACATATCACAGCGGAACAAATATAATAGATATATGAATATATTTGAAACAAAGAACTATATCTGTTATTACATTACATCACTTTACATTATCAGAGTGTTACCATAACAAACCGCGGAAAAGGATATAACATATACTAGTGATACGCTTCGCTATCCGGCTTGCTCCTGATCTCCACAATATCTCCTTTTCGACTTCACTCCAGATTGATGATAACCTGACTCTAGACTGCCCGTGTGGAAAATTATGGGCACCCAGAGATTAGAAAAGGAACAATAAACTCAAGGTCAGTCGTGGGACTGGTGTGAGATCTTAAAAAAAGTTATTTTCACAAAGAAAATAAAAAGAAATCCGCTATGCTTTTGGAAAATGAAACTACCATAAGGCCTCCCGCCACACACACAATACAAACGCAGAATTGGAGGAGATTTCTCCTTATGATAGTCAAACACGCTTAATACGCAAAATCCTTTCGATATTATTATTAATGCATAGTGCAGAAAACATTTCGAAAGTATAATATTAATCTTAGCCAGCATAGACACTCCGAACTATGCCTGCTATAACTACCATATAAACAGTGGTGACCACCATAAGTAAATGGCAGATTATACAACTAAAACCATACAAGGCGCGTATTGGAGTTTGGATTTCCAACAAACGGTCAGGCTAAGGAAATTCCTACTGCCACATGGATACGCCTCTGGAGGGACGTCCCGATAACCTACCCGGATCTCTGCCAACACAAGGCCGGGTTACCTCTGTAACTAGGTAACTACTACTCGAGTATGCCATCCCCCGGTCCATTGGGACCTTTATCCGAGGATCCTTAACCACAAAGCAACAACCATAAAGTATAATAAATTTACGGCAACAACATAGGTAAAATATATGGGCTCCATACCATGATACTACCCTTTTCCAGAAGGAAATGACATACCCTAAAGGGCGCGACCCTCATAACCTTGCCGCATCTTTCATGTTTCGACCATTTTCGGGGTGTGGGGCCCGACGAGGTCTCGTCCATGAAGCTACACTTTTCGCAAAGTCATGCTTTGATCAACAATTGATCAGCAGCACTTCGTATGCCACGTTACCAATTTGAGAATGTATCACTAGTAACCATCAACTACATAACCTCTAAGCTCGTACGTCTCAGAGAAGGGTGTTAAGTTAAGAGAATAAATTCTCCGCCACCAACAAAAATGTATTTGATAGAAACCAGCTTTACATCTCAAAGTGTAATGTCGGACACACATTCATACAAGTTCGTTCCAGGATCGAACGGAACCGAAGGCACTTCCATAGAAGCCCTTGCAATCCGGATATTCACTAATCACGTCTGGAATCCCCATCACAAAGGGTGATAAAAATCTCTATACCGGATCAACTTAGTGCAGAGACATTCGACATGTAATCCTTTTTTTTTCAAGAATACCCGGTCTTTAACACTGTTATCCCACCTTTTGGTCAAGGCTGGAATATCAATAGAATGACGAGAAATGATGGATATCAGGATTGGAGATCGGTTGTTATCAAGGCTGCAATCGATGATGTCAAAATTTGGTTGAGCTCCGATCGGGACGAAATTGATTGAAGATTATGATAAGGACTAGGAGAGGCTATGTTTCAAATTTCAGGTTAATCGGAGTTCGTATGAAGGAGATATGATCGATGCAAGGTAGGAAGAACATGCTGTTCGTATCCATCAGTGTGTAGGAAATGGTTCGTATCGATACGTTTCGTATTGATCAAGTAGTTGGTGTTTCGTATCGATCGGCTTCGTATCGATCCGTAGAAGTTCGACTCGATGGGGTTCGCATCGATCAGGTTTTGGTTCGACTCGATAGTGTTCATATCGATCAAAGGCAGAGCAGGGTGAAGGGCTTCGAATCGATACTGCTCGTATCGATCATCATGGACTCGACTCAGTGGGTTCGCATCGATCGGGTTTTGGTTTGACTCGATGGTTTCATATCGATCAGGATGGGAAGAGGTGGTATGTTTCGAATCGATACTCTCGTATCGATAGTAGATGGACTTTGGCACTTTCGTATCCATGGGAGGCTATCCAAGTTCGTATCCATCAGGTAAGGTCTCATTCGTATCCATCATAAGGGTAAGCTTCGTATCCATTTCAGCACAACCACTTCGTATCGATAACCCCCATGGTCGTTTCGTATCGATCAATTCGTGAATGATCGATGCGAAGTGTACTCCTGGAATCGATGCGAAGAGAAGCACGAATCAATGGGTACGAGCATGCCGTTGTGAAGTTATGGATATAGATGAAGCATAAAACATGGATGCAAGTCCACGTCTCCAGGAAGGAAGCGTTCAACTCGGCACCCAAGGTGGATCAACCCAGGGATTTCGCGACACGTCATTGCACGCGCATGTGCCTCCATCGAATCAAAGGTGATGGATTCGAACAGATGGATTCGAACACGAAAGCCAATGGAAAACCGAAGTTTGAATCGATCATAACTCAAGATCCACCAATCCAAATGCAACGAAATTTTCACAGCAGCTTGCATACAAGGTAAGGAACGTTCCTGCCAAGTTTCAGCTCGATTGGATCAATTCTTGATGGATACGAAATCAATTCGTATCGATCATAGATCGAGTCAAAACTTGGTAGGGTCGGTCGCGTGGGCCCACTCACGTGCCAGAAGAAGTATCCCGAAGTTTTAGCTCGATCTCAGCCTCCTACGCCTATAAATAGCACCCTGAAGCCTACAGAAAAGGGATCTTTTAGCCTGCTCAGCACCCAGACTCCGCCGGATTCATTTCTCACTTCAATACAACTATTGTGCTCGAAATTCTCCATTACTACTGCTGTAATCATCTGTAACCAGCAAGGATAATCAATAAAATGATAAAACTTTGAAGTGGACGTAGGCAAGAGAAAGCCAAACCACTATAAATCATGTGTCTCTATTCATTATTTCTGGATTATTGCTTGCTGTTTGCTGTGATCTGTGATTTGTGTTTGGAATATTGCGGATTTATATTCATACTTTGGTGCTTTCACGATAATTGGGGTTTGTGACCATTTTTGGCGCAAACACTTTGGTGCTTTCACTGAGAAGGACTAGCACCCGCTACATCGGATTAAAGTTCAGATTTGAAGTGCGTGAAGGATTCAGATTTAGAGAGAATGACTAGACAAAACAGTAGAAGGCAGAGGGCTGAGAGAAGCCAACAAGAAGGAAGTCAAGAAGCGTCTTTCGGAGCTGGAGAAGGACAAGCTTCAATTTACATCACCAGGGATGAAATGGAGGATATGGACAATTCGTTGCAAGAGAGATTGTTGAAAAGCCAATAGGAAATGTTGCAGACTTTCTTTGAGCAGATGAGAGCTGCAGGGACACAGAACTTACGAACAGCTACAGCGGTTGTGGATGTGGAACAAGGAGCTAGGGTTTTGGAACCTAATGGAGAATGGAGTACAGAGCTAGGAGGCGACCAACAAGGGCTTGGGGGCAGGCCCACAGGATCCAACACAGGAGGACCTTTGGAAGGAGTTCAACAGGCTAGGGCCAATGTTGTTGCTTATGAGCCACATGAAGAATATGTGCCGGAGTTCCCTCGGGGGCATGGGGGGCAACCCCTGACAGACAGTACTGGATTAGTGGAGATCATCAGGAAGACCATGCGTGGAGGCTTGACCAATAGAGACTTGGAAGGGGTGAACAGGAGTCCATTCGCTCGGGAAATAAGGATGGCTCAGGATCCACCTAAGTTTAAGTTACCTGGCGTGGAGGTATATGATGGAAAGGCAGACCCAACTGATCACTTAATGAGGTATACCAGACACATGGAGGTGCTGGGGGCATCGGATGAAGTAATGGCCCGATGCTTCCCTTTGCACTTGACGGACTTAGCTGCAATGTGGTTTAGGCAGCTGGGAGAAGGATCTATCAGGACTTGGAGGGAATTGGTGGATAGGATTTGGAGACAGTTTCGGGTTCATATCAAGAGACCAAAGAACGTGATGATGCTAACGTCGGTGAAACAAAGGACGGATGAATCACTTAGAGCTTTTCTAACTCGATTCAATGCGGCAGTTACTTCGGTGGATCGGCCGAATCCATCAATGGTTTTAATGGCGGCAGTGTCAGGAGTCAAGGAGGATTCGGACTTTAAGGTATCTTTGATACGAGACGCACTACTGGATCTTGAGGAATTCTTTCACGAAGCAGAGAGGTTCCTTCGGCAAGAGGATGCATGTGCAGATTTAAAGTTGAAGGAAGTGAATGTGACAGAGGGTGGAGGACCATCCAGCAAAGGTTCGGATAAAGAAAAAGGAAAAAGGAAGTTGGACGATGACTCTGGAAAAGTTAGGAAGCGATGGAAGGATCCTAATTTTTCCACATACACAGGGTTGAATGAGATGCTGGAGCGGATGTACCTGGATACTCGAAATCGCCTTCTCTACCGAAGGTCGGCTAGGAGAGAACCATCAGAACGGGAGAGGGCATCAGGGAGGCACTGTCACTTCCACGATTTGGACGGACATGATACCAACAGCTGTAGACATTTAAAGAATATAATTGAGGAACATGTCAGGAATGGACAACTGAGGCAGTACGTTGGAACACGGAATGCAGCAGTGGAGTAGGAGCAACTACCATCTACCTCACGCCATGATGATGTGAGGCCCAGGAATGATGATCGATTGATTATCAATTGACTTAGATAATATGGAATAAGTAACAAACCATTAGCAAACGACTAAGTCATTTACACATGTATGGGGACGGAGATAGCCCCTAGGCATGCTCTGAATGATGATAAACCGCGAAGCTATGGTTTGTGAGATTTGTCCTTTGCTTTCGGGTTGGACACTGCTTTTTCCAGTTTGGTTTTGGAGTATGGATTGAACTCCTGGTTTTTCTTGCTTTTTGATTTGGATTTTTCTTTGGATGATTGTTTCTGTTTTGGATGATTTGGATTTCTGATTTTCTGGTTTTGATTTGGATTTTGGACTGGATTTTGATTGGATTTTTATCTGGTTTTTGATAAAAGGTCGTCGGGTATGGATTATGCCTGGCAAGGGGTGAGTCACTTTTCCCGAACGTGGTAAATTGACTCATTCAGGTTGTTGAGTATGGACTATGCTCAACAAGGGTCCAGAGTGACCAGGATTCCTCCTAGGACTTAGGCCCCATATTATCGATTATTATTTCAGGTCGTTGAGTATGGACTATGCTTAGCAAGGGTCCGGAGAGACCAGGATTCGGCTTAGGACTTAAGCCATGGCATTGTACAACGTCCAGGGACACTGGGCCAAGGTCGTCAAGTGTGGATTACACTTGGCAAGAACCTGGAGAGGTTAGCTCGGCGTCCAGGGACACTGGACCACGGTCGTCAAGTGTGGATTGCGCTGGGCAAGAGCCCGGAGAGGTTATGGATTCGGTTATTGGCTATTGGATAAGGATGGATTAGGGCTCGGTTGTCGAGTTCAAATGGACATGGAATTGGAATTGGCTATGGACTTCAGATATCGGATTCGGAACTATTCAAAACACGCCTTATTATCACAAGGCATGTTTTGGGGGGCAAATGTTATCCCACCTTTTGGTCAAGGCTGGAATATCAACAGAATGACGAGGAATGGTGGATATCAGGATTGGATATCGGTTGTAATCAAGGCTGCAATCGATGACGTCAAAATTTGGTTGAGCTCCGATCGGGACGAAATTGATTGGAGATGATTATAAGGACTAAGAGAGGCTATGTTTCAAATTTCAGGTTAATCGAAGTTCGTATGAAGGAGATATGATCGATGCAAGGTAGGAAGAACATGTTGTTCGTATCCATCAGTGTGCAGGAAATGGTTCGTATCGATACGTTTTGTATCGATCAGGTAGTTGGTGTTTCGTATCGATCAGCTTTGTATAGATTGGCAGAAGTTCGACTCGATGGGGTTCACATCGATCAGGTTTTGGTTCGACTCGATAGTGTTCGTATCGATCAAAGGCAGAGCAGGGTGAAGGGCTTCGAATCGATACTGCTCGTATCGATCATCATGGACTCGACTCAGTTGGTTCGCATCGATCGGGTTTTGGTTCGACTCGATTGTTTCGTATCGGTCAGGATGGGAAGAGGTGGTATGTTTCGAATCGATACTCTCGTATCGATAGCAGATGGACTTTGGCATTTTCGTATCCATGGGAGGCTATCCAAGTTCGTATCCATCAGGTAAGGTCTCGTTTGTATCCATCATAAGGGTAAGCTTCGTATCCATTTCAGCACAACCACTTCGTATCGATAACCCCCATGGTCTTTTCGTATCAATCAATTTGTGAATGATCGATGCGAAGTGTACTCCTGGAATCGATGCGAAGAGAAGCACGAATCAACGGGTATGAGCATGCCGTTGCGAAGTTATGGATATGGATGAAGCATAAAACATGGATGCAAGTCCACGACTCCAGGAAAGAAGCGTTCAACGCGGCACCCAAGGTGGATCAACCCAGGGATTTCGCGACACATCATTGCACGCGCACGTGCCTCCATCAAATCGAAGGTGATGGATTCGAACAGATGGATTCGAAGACGAAAGCCAACGGAAAACCCAAGTTTGAATCAATCATAACTCAAGATCCACCAATCCAAATGCAACGAAATTTTCACAGCAGCTTGCATACAAGGTAAGGAACGTTCCTGCCAAGTTTCAACTCGATTGGTCAATTCTTGATGGATACGAAATCAATTCGTATCGATCACAGATTGAGTCGAAACTGGGTGGGGTCGGTCTTGTGGGCCCACTCATGTGCCAGAAGAAGTATCCCGAAGTTTTAGCTCGATCTCAGCCTCCTACGCCTATAAATAGCACCCTAAAGCCTACAGAAAAGGGATCTTTTAGCCTGCTCAGCACCCATACTCTACCGGATTCATTTCTACACTTCAATACAACTATTGTACCCGAAATTCTCCATCACTACTGCTGTAATCATCTGTAACCAGCAAGGATAATCAATAAAAGGATAAAACTTTGAAATGGACGTAGGCCGGAGAAAGCCGAACCACCATAAATCTTGTGTCTCTATTCATTATTTCTAGATTATTGCTTGCTGTTTGCTGTGATATGTGATTTGTGTTTGGAATATTGCGGATTTATATTCATACTTTGGTGCTTTCATGATACTTGGGGTTTGTGACCATTTTTGGCGCAAACAAACACCATCTTCAAATGCAATCCCATTTTATCGTATCGTTATTCAGAATGGGTTTTATGACACAAAGTCCTTTCCAAGCTAATCCGAATAACGAGCGCTTATTTCTAAAAATAAGTGTTCAATCAAATTTCAAACAAAACAAACAAATTTCTACTTTGATCTTTTAAATAAAAGATCCATCACCATCACAAAGGTTCGATCTGGGTTTTCGGATATCCACTTGGAATCCGAACCCCCGGTAGCATCGAAATTCAAATGCCGTTTAAAGGACAATATTGATAGTCGGTTATTTAACTATCAATCAATAATTTACAACAATCACTGGGATTTAAATAATTTTTTCCCTCAATTATATTTTCGGTATATCTTCGCAAGATATAAGTTTTAACACTCCAACCATTTGAAAACAAATTTTCAAATCACTTTTCCACATTTCATTATCTTGAAAACAAATTTCAAATCTTTTTTTCCTTATGCGGAAAACAATTCCAAATATTTATTCGTTTCCACCGAAAATCTGCCGAGTTCAAATATTTTAAAATAATTTAAAATGCTTATCAAAATATACTTAGAGATGTTTAAAATAAAACTATTCTGAAACACTTGCTTAAATATTAGTTATGAAAATATTATACTAATGTCTCATATAAAAATTCAAGTCCAACTAACTTTAAAATAAAATTAGTAGATAGGGTATAACAATTTTAAATAATCGTTTCCTAAAACAAATGTCAATTCCAACTTTTAAAATAACCCCTTCTATAACTAACTAAATAAATCCATACTTTAATGATTTGGAACCAGTTAAGAAAAATAATTTATTCAAAGTATCCTTTCTAAAACTGTCCTTAAAAATCTTCAGTTTATATTTATAGGCACTTCGAAATCATACTCAGCTTTCCAGGGAAAATATATTTTCCATTTCAAAAGTGTTCATTCAAATCAATTAATAAATCTTTCTTGATTTATTTTAAATTTACGTTCCAAATCCGTAAATTCCTTTCACATTTTTAGAACTAACCAAATGTTTATTTTTAAAACAAATTTCCCTTTCCTTTATAAATTCCCATTGTGAATTTAAACTTCTATATATTCATTGATATACGATTTTCAAATCGATTTCCAACTATTCATTTTCAGCACCGAATCAAATCCTAAATTGATTTCCAAAATTTATTTTTAAATACCAAATCAATTTCCAAAATTGATTTCTAAATATTTCAACACCAAATTTATTATCTTCTGAAACAAATTCCTTCTTTTGAATTTATTTAATTTTCTAAAATTAATTTACTATACATTTTCTACTAAATTTCACAAATCCAATTTTATCTATTTCTGGTATCTTATGATACCAAAAATATATTCGGCTAAATTTTAGCCTTCAATGTGACGACCCTGACTCGACCTTCGAAAATCGGCACCGAATACGACACTCGTATTCAAATGCCGCAGATCCAAACGTCGAACCTGGTTCGCCGGAGCTTATAACACATTAAGTAAATAACACAGCGGAAGAAATGAATAATATATTTCATATACAGCATCTTCAGAAGCAAATTCAATCCAAACAAATGCCAATATTCCAATGTTTGTCAAATATATATAATACTGTAACTTAAACTGTTCTTGGTTTACAGTATTATAAATACTAATTTTTGATTTAAAATTTCATGCATTCACTTGATGTTTTGAGTTCTACTTTTACAACATTGATTTGAAATGTTTTATATATTTTACTTATAAAATTTCCTATGCTCTGGTATTTATTCCAGTAAGTAAAATTTGAATTTTACTTTAATAAAATTCTAGAGTCCAAACTATAAACTGCCCTACCATCATAATTAAATTCTAAAATCCAACAAAGACAAATTGATGATATAATAATTTAATTAGAATCTAGAAATAGAAAACACACAGATCATAGCAATGTAAACAGCATGCATATATACATATGTACTTCACACATCAGACAGTAGGCATTAATTATATGAACATTATTTATCTTAGCATGCAACAGTTTTAACCCTTAAATTTATAAAGAAAGTTACTCACAAGCATTAACAAGAAAATAGGTTTCAGGAGGGAAAGTTGCTCACAAGCACTAGAAAAATAGATCAGAGGTTGGAGAGTTTACTCACCTGTTTTCCAGATGACAAAAGCACTTGACAGTTTACAAACAGAGATGGACTCAATCAACAACATGCACAGCCACACACCTATGTATATATATATGGTATACATTCAAGCAAATTCACAACTTAATTTCTAAAATTAATTAAATTTCCAATTTAAATTCGATTCAAAAACGGGAATGTTACAGGTTCCCCTCCTTAAAAAATTTCGTCCCCGAAATTTGCCAGGAAGACGAGAAAGAAAAGATAATAGATAAAGAAATGATTGATCAGATCAGAATCGAGATATTTATTCTGCATTCGGTTTACCAAATCAGAATATCAACAATATGAGAACAAACTCATATAATTATTTCACAAGATATTTGGGTCCACTGGTCTACGAATATGTAAGGGCATTGATTAGTTCGAAGGGATAACTAATCGTTCGTAGAATATATCGGATCCCAGAGAATAGATAGATAGATAGATTCAATCTTTTGCAATTTCTCAAACGATAGATATGGATTCCAAATTCAAGCCAGAATACTCCAAAGTATATACCGACTTATTCCTCTTCGGGCTTTGATATACGGAAGAAATTACAATAGAATTCCAAATTTGGTTTTAATCGATATCATTTTATTAATATAATTCAAATTTATTCTTACATTCTATTAACCAATTTAACTCAATTTAGAAATTCCCATTTATTTAATTTAAATTTTCAAATTCAAATTCATTAGAGCTTAGATCGAAAAGCTGATAAGAAATCGATGAAGATACGAAGTAAGAATTTTCTACAACGATTTGTAGGGCCATCATCACACCGAAGCTACTCCTCGAGCTGCTACGAAGTAATCAAAGAATTGAAAAGACGAATCAAAGGAAATTGATAGAGAAAAGATATTTCCACTGTTGCTGGGTATTGACCATTTGTAGTGGTACTCCCCTGTCCCCTATCTCGTCCTCTCCTCGCACTCATACTTACTATTGGTGGATAGCAAGAGAATTTACTGAGGCATCCGAACGGATATCTTGAGGATATACTCATTCTAGGGTATACTCCACCCTATCTCTAATGAGCTACTCAATGTGTTATACTCCTGAGCTAAGGTTTTAACCATCGGCTCTGATACCACTTGTGACGACCCTGACTCGACCTTCGAAAATCGGCACCGAATACGACACTCGTATTCAAATGCCGCAGATCCAAACGTCGAACCTGGTTCGCCGGAGCTTATAACACATTAAGTAAATAACACAGCGGAAGAAATGAATAATATATTTCATATACAGCATCTTCAGAAGCAAATTCAATCCAAACAAATGCCAATATTCCAATGTTTGTCAAATATATATAATACTGTAACTTAAACTGTTCTTGGTTTACAGTATTATAAATACTAATTTTTGATTTAAAATTTCATGCATTCACTTGATGTTTTGAGTTCTACTTTTACAACATTGATTTGAAATGTTTTATATATTTTACTTATAAAATTTCCTATGCTCTGGTATTTATTCCAGTAAGTAAAATTTGAATTTTACTTTAATAAAATTCTAGAGTCCAAACTATAAACTGCCCTACCATCATAATTAAATTCTAAAATCCAACAAAGACAAATTGATGATATAATAATTTAATTAGAATCTAGAAATAGAAAACACACAGATCATAGCAATGTAAACAGCATGCATATATACATATGTACTTCACACATCAGACAGTAGGCATTAATTATATGAACATTATTTATCTTAGCATGCAACAGTTTTAACCCTTAAATTTATAAAGAAAGTTACTCACAAGCATTAACAAGAAAATAGGTTTCAGGAGGGAAAGTTGCTCACAAGCACTAGAAAAATAGATCAGAGGTTGGAGAGTTTACTCACCTGTTTTCCAGATGACAAAAGCACTTGACAGTTTACAAACAGAGATGGACTCAATCAACAACATGCACAGCCACACACCTATGTATATATATATGGTATACATTCAAGCAAATTCACAACTTAATTTCTAAAATTAATTAAATTTCCAATTTAAATTCGATTCAAAAACGGGAATGTTACATTCAACAGTTTCAATCACAAATAGTCACAGACAGATTATAAATAATCAACATACAATATTAAAACAAATTCAATTATTTATGGAATCCAGTTGGATCCCCCCAACCTGTTTTCCCTGCATCCACAGACGTTAGCACAACAATTAAATACCAATTCCACTTCGAGGTGGAATATCACGGTATATGGGATTTATAAAATATCATCCGCTATTATGTGGCGCAATAGGGTCTCATCCGCTATATAATGCAGGAAATCAACAACTCCAAATACATATATAATACCAATTCCACTTCGAGGTGGAATATCGCGGTATATGGGTTTAATACCATAACCTCCGCTATTATGCAGCGCATAGGGTCTAAACTAATATAACTAATAATAAAGAAATCATCCAAGCACACAGTCAATCAATTTTAAATTTAACTATTTAAAATAAAACTGGAAATTTCAAATTTGAGTGAGAAGATCTCACCTTTAACAATGCATGCAATCCATTTCCATTCCCGACTTGCTTTCTTCACAGAATTAGACCTTGTATAAATAATTTGATACAGTTTCTTAATATTCGAAATAATCAAACAATTCAATTTGCCATTTTAAAATTCTAATTCAACTAATAATTTAGTTTAAATTAACGTTTTTAATTTTAAATGAAAAATTAAATTTTAAACAAATTTTCCCTTACCAATTCATTTAGTTAAATCGATTTCCCTTTAATAATCTTTTAGTGACTACAATAAATTCAATAAGTTAATTAATGGATCATTTTTAAATCACCAAATTCATAAATTTAAAATAAACGGGTAAGTTCAAAATGTGTATAGATATATCTATTTTATTTTTTATATATATACTATATTTTTCCTACTCCTGCATATATACATATATATATATATATATACAAAATCTACAAATGTATATTTCTAGTTACTGCATCTCTATATGTATATAAAAACTTGCCTTACAGTAAAAAAAAATTTCCTATGTATATATATTTATATAAATCAAAATTAAATCGAGAAATGAAGTTCGAATACCTCACTACCTGCTCGACTTTGTTGCCGACGAATCCCCCTGCCTCGCCTCGATCGATCGCGAACCCTACCTTTTTGCAAGCGCGCGTGGCCACCATCACCATCCCCATCGCAGGAAGACTCCACCTTCCAAAGTCGTCCTGGCCTCTTCATGACCTGCTGCTGTGATTTTTTTCTGCTTTGCGCGACCCCCATGATGATCGCGATTAAGCCTAGCAATCACACTACCGATGAAACTACCGTACTTCGCGAACACTCCGAGCGTCCCACAGACTCGCGCGCGCATCGATGGCCGCCATGTTTTTCTTTGTCGTCGATTGCACGTGGTTCGATTTCATCCATATACCTATCTTCGAGGTCGATTAGCATCTGGCAGAGGCGAACGGAAAATCGTGAATCGATCTGATTCATTTGTGAAGGAGGAAAGGAAAAGATTTGATTTCGAAAAAGGAAAAACGAGGTGGCTTTTTTGGGCTTAAACGAATATTTGAAAGGGGATGGAAGTGAAGATGAACTTTTTGAGTTCCGCCATTTATTCTTTTCAACGAGATGGCTTCTCTTTCAAGCTTTTATTTCCTTTCTCAGCAAAATAAAAGGAAGGGGACATATGTACGCGATTAGAAAAGGTAGGCAACACGCTTTAGAAGACACTGTAGGGTAGGGTGGCTGGAGAAAAGAAAGAAGGGAAGTAGATGTGATTTATTTAGACCAGTCAAATTATTGAATTTCGATAAAGATTTCAGAGCATCTGCCTATCGTATGGCCTCTCGATAACTCATACGAAATTTGAAATCCGATAATAAATGACTATTACGGATCCAATGGAACTGGTTTCGTTAAATTCCAAGACCGTGCCTCAGAAGGTTATTTTTAAATATCGATTTAAACTATATAATTTCAAAACTGAACAAAACATTTTCAAATTAAATTCTGAATCTTCCATTATCTTCAGTATTATCAATATACATTATCTAAGCCTTAAAAGTATTTTTAATCAGCTTAAAACTAAAGATTCAAATTTTTATCCAGCTTCAATAAATTAAATCCAATAATTTAAATTGCAAATTTCATAGTTATATTCGAAATTCAAGTTAAACCAACTTCCAAATATTTAAAATTAATTAAATATTTCAATTTCAAATGTTCAAAATTTTAGGTCGTCACATCCTTCCCCCCTTAAAAGAATTTCGTCCCAAAATTACTAGTTAGGAAGAATGATCCTTAACCCATTTATTATTTTTCCCAATCCAAATAGTTTTATCATCCTACCAAAACAAATCTTTTTACTTACGACCCATCATTAATTCAACTAACTTTCCAACTTCAATTGTAAGTTTCCAAACAACCTTGTTTACTTAACCAATTCAAATTTAAATTTAAATTCAATTTCAAATTTTCAAAACTTTCTCAACATTATTCTAACTCCCTAAATTTTTGAAAAATTTCGCCAGCATCTCCTTTGTACAGCTAGCTTGGTACGACTACAAAATGGCACCACAGGCCTCCAGATTCAAAAAGAAAACGAAAAGCCAAGTGGCTAGACAAGAAAATCACCAAATTTCATATAGAAATTTAAACACATACCTTTTTGTCGAGCATTCTAAATTGTCATCAGAATCAAAATCCAATTTATCCTTTGTCTTTAACACACCTGTATATCCTGATATCCATAATATCCAATTACAACATTCAAATTTATTTTGCATGTTTCTTTACAAAAGTTTCAATATATACTTCTTATACCATCTTTTACTTTACTATTGAAGTTATATATCCATTTTCATTCAATTTTCCATTTTTAATTTCATTTGAATTCAATTTACAATTTCAATTTATTTGAATTCAATTTAACTTCTATATATTAAATTTTTATCAACTATCTTTCATTCACAACTGATTCATATCACTATTTTAAATTAATTTTATTTACTAATTCATTACAAATTCCAATTCAATTTATCTCAAACCATTTATTTTTATTTCTTCCACTTTTATTATCTTTAGTTCACTTCGAACTAAATTTACACTTCATTTTATTTCGCATAATTCAAATTGGTTTCCGATATTCAGTTTCAATTCCAGTTTTATTCTTTTATTCATTCCCGAGAATTTATTTCCAATTCACTATTTTGGTTTATAACCACTTATATTTAAACTGGATTCCAAATTCCATATGAATTCAATTTACTTTTCGTTTATAATTATTGAATTCGATTCATTTTAAACCTTGCCCATTTGGTCATTCATCAATTAGTTTCACTTACTAATTTTAATTTAATACTTCACTTTGTTTATCACAAATCAATTTCAGTTCCAACTCCAATTTTATTTGCTTACAAATTCGAAATGAATTTCAACATTCAATTTCACTTTCAATTACTTGCAATTGTAAATTTACTTATTCATTCAAATTTTATTTTCCACCTTAATAGATTTTATTCCAATCATTTAGTCCATAAGACTTCTCAAATTCACCTTTATCATAATTAACTCAAGTTAATTTCAGTTTAATCTGAATTTTCTAAGTTTTCAAACTTATTATTCCATAACTATTTTTTTTAAAAGATTCCAGAATCTTTTCAACATTTCAAAAATCCTTTTTTAAATCAATTCAAATTATCTTTTGAATTTCCAAAACCAAACCCAGTTTTCCAAACAACTTCAATTTAAAACAATTTGGCAGCAATTACTCTTTTGGAAACCCGAAAATTAACACCGATGATGTCGCGATCATCACCGGAATTATTTTCTAGTGACCAAAAAGAGTTTAGAGCTTTTATCCCTTCAAAATAATTTTTCCAAACCCTTGAAAAATATTTTCAAATCAAATGAAGTTAATTTCCAAAATTCCAAATCCTTTCAAAACATTTCCAAAAACTTCTCTGGAACTCTATTTCAAATTATAAATCTCATTTACAATTTACATTTACAAATCTCATTTGGATTTTTATTTTCTTAGATTTTGGTTTTAATTTCAATTCCTCATACAACGATGATAATAATTTAATATTATCGCTTCCTAGCAACCAAGCAACCATATATTATAATAATTCACAGAAAATTTATTTCTTTCATGTACAAAAATAGTTTGGGTAAAATTATTTCATTCACCCTATTTCAAAACAATACGGTGTCAGACAGTTCTGTACGAGTGTTTAGAGATTCCTATCGATAGAGTTGTACGCACTATATCGAACAGAATCCATATGCCACTCAACAAACCAATCATCACAATATAAAACAATATTTATATTACTAACAAATACGCGCTCATATCTATTAATACATTCAAGCTCATTCTAGAGTACTATTGACTCTATCTCTAATGAGTAACACCCAACAGAGCCACGGTTGTCGCTTAACCAAATTCTCTGATACTGTAATAGTCTGTAGATCCGTACCCCTTGAGTCAACACTATTCTACAACAATCAACTCAAATTGTACAGAAATACGAACCATTTGGGTTAAAGAAGAAGAGGTAGAAGAAGAAAATAGAAATCAACATCAGAATCTAACCATCGCAGCGGAATAAAATATAATAGATACTAAATAATCTTTACTCAAACATCAAATATTTCTGTTTATATATTACATCATCAGAGTACATCAATCACTGCTCAACATCAATATCATACAAATGGACACACAACAACTCAAACAGCGGAATATATATATATATATATAACAAGTAGGAATGTACGTATCGTCATCCAGCTTGTCTCCTGAGCTCCACAGCATCATATCCTGTATCCTATAATACTCGGTCCGATCCGAGCATTACAGTTAAATAATACCCGAGTCAGTCTGGAATACCAGCATGAGAAAATCACACTCAATTGATTATTAAAGTTTCAAAATCCTTTGAAAACAAAAACATCTCGTAAGACCACGTCACAAATAAACATGTCGGGTTTTTACCTTACGATAGCTAAAACATTTTTTTTATAGAAATCCTTTGATATTATAATAGGGTCTATATACAAATACTTATAAAATAGCCGAAATGGTTACATCTATTAAATTCCAGCTACTAGCCACAGAGTGGGTAATACAAACAAAGCTCGTACAAGGCTCGTAGGGAGAATGGATTTCCAACTAATGACTAGGCACTGGGGTACCACCTGTCACAGTACGGGGCCTAGATCACCGTACCGAGGAGTACGCCCGCTCCCCTGCAACACAAGGCCGGGACTACCCCTTACTGGATAATCCCGAGTGATATCACCCCGCGGTTGGGATCAGCAACCGCCCACTAAGCCGAAATAAAAAGGGACATCTAGACTGGGATGACCTCACCCTGCTTTGGTGCTACCCACCTAGCCTTGCTGCATAACCCCTGATTTTCAGTCATTCCCATTTGATGAGGCTTGAGGTTAAGCGTTACCTTTTAAAGAACATATCCCCTAGAATGCCCATCGTCCACCTGACGATGTTTCGTAAGCACTCATCCATACAAGTCCGTCCCGGGTTCGAACGGAACCGAAGGCACTATCCCTACAACATCCATTTTGGAAATATCTTCAGGATTAGTAGCGACTAGCCCTTGCACTTCATTGCTCCATCTTCGAATCCAAAATCGTTTTCACGAAACGTACAAACCGCATCGAAGTGGTTTTCGAGAAATTAATCTCGATCCCGGTCTCTTCGAAACGATCAACGCAGTTGCCCAATATTGATAGTCGGTTATTTAACTATCAATTAATATTCACAAACAATCATCCAACATTAAATAATTTTCCAAATTTTTTATTAACCTCAAAAATATCTTCACAAAATATATTTCTATTTTCAACCCTTGAAAGCTGTAACAACCCGCATATTTATCGATTTTATATTTAAATATTTTATCGTTCGTCGGATTTTGGTCCGAAAAGCTACTTTTTGCAAACAGTCGAATTGGGACTCGAGACCACCCCCATTGAGTTCAAAATGACGTTTGCGACCTTTTTGAGTATAAGCTTCGATATGTTTGGAGAAAGTTGATTTTTGCTACTTTTTACTTAGGGCTTTGGTTTGGGCTGAGCCCATTAACCCCACTTAACTCAGTTCCAACCCTCTCATTTTCATTCACTTCTTTTCTATTTTCCTAACACTCAAGCTTCTTCAAAAATGGGGGAAGAGAAAAAAAATTAGGAAATCCTAGCCCTAGTTTCCATTAGCAAATCCATCTTCTAGCACCAAACACAAGAGAACCCATTGGTAAGCTTCCTCTTCGTCTTCTCCAACTCATTCTCTCTTTGATTTCAGAAATTTCCTAAACCTAATTTAGGAAATGTTTCTCTTTTAAGCTTAGATTGAAGCTTCTTGAGTTGTTATTGAAGGGGAATTGATCTTAGCTTGCTTTCAAGCTTCTTCTTCTATTGTTTGGGTTCAAAGGTGAGATTTTTAATTTCACATCTATGCTTATAATTCTCTTCTATTGTTAGGTATGAATTCCTAACACTTATTCATGTGCATTTGATTTTGATTTGGATTGCTTTTGTGAATATTCCAATTTTTAGTGTTTTGAGTTCAATTCGTTAAAAATCCTAACTTTGATGTTTGAACATGTTTTTGGTGATGCATCGAGGAGCATATAGGGCCGGGTAGTCGATTGGCATAAACCCTTAGCGTCGTTGCTCGTGCGATTGCAATTTGATCGAGAGTTGCACCTCTTTTAAAATAGGGTAGGAAGTGCAAGCATACAGGTTCGGCCGACCGAGCCCCTGGGCCGGTCGACCGACCTGTAGTCCAGGCACTTCCTGCCTCTGTTTGGAAGTGCTGGTTACAGGCTTCGGCCGACCGAGCCCCTTGGGCCAGTCGACCGACCTGGTGCCCCGAGCACTTCCAACCTCTGGTTCGGTCGACCGACTCAGGGAGTCCGGTCGACCGACCTGCTACTATTTGCCAGATTAGCCTATATTGCTAATTTCGTTTGAATATCCAACTTTAATCGATTCGTGTTGTCTCCCTTTTGTTGTTGTCATTTATTATCGACTTTGATGACCTTTTCTTTGGGAATTTTAGATATATCCACTTTGATGGATTTTATATCGATTTCTTTGGATTTTATTCACGTCTTCGAATGTGAATTTTTATGCTCAATTGTTTCTACAATCACTTCTATGATTTGTCACTTTAAAAATATAAAGGTTTTCTATACTAGTAGTAAATATCAAAACTCTTTCTTCAAAGGATTTCAACACTATTTTATTACAAAGCTCGTTTTCTCAAACCGTTTTCCAATCTATTAGTATATACAAGCCTTTACATCACTCGTATGAGAAATCTAATTAAATGACTTAGTAAAACGAGTGGTATGAAACGCTTGCGTTTACTTCGTCGGTTAATTCTTGGACTTGTTCGATTGAATCTCTTGTGACAATTTTCTAGTGGAGATCTACAATTTGTTCGTAAATATTTAAGTTAAGCTAGTGGTTATGGGACATGAAGCTAAGCTCATATATTTACTAGCTTACTGTAATCGACACTTCTCTTTGATCATGACGATCATTTTATGGTTTAGACTAGCATTGTGCGATGTCTCTTTGTCCACGTGGAGGACTGTACGTCGTTTTTATTGAGCTTCGGCTCACCAGGAGGAGCTTCGGCTCAAAGTCCGCAATGGGGGACTATACCCTGTCACGAGGAGCTTCGGCTCACCAGGAGGAGCTTCGGCTCAAAGTCCGCAATGATGGACTATACCCTGTCATGAGGAACTTTGGTTCACCAGGAGGAGCTTCGGCTCAAAGTCCGCAATGGGGGACTATACCCTGTCACGAGGAGCTTCGGCTCACCAGGAGGAGCTTCGGCTCACCAGGAGGAGCTTCGACTCAAAGTCCGCAGTGGGGGACTATACCCTGTCATGAGGAACTTCGGTTCACCAGGAGGAGCTTCAGCTCAAAGTCCGCAATGGGGGACTATACCCTGTCACGAGGAGCTTCGGCTCACCAGGAGGAGATTCGGCTCAAAGTCCGCAATGGGGGACTATACCCTGTCACGAGGAGCTTCGGCTCACCAGGAGGAGCTTCGGCTCAATGTCCGCAATGGGGGACTATACCCTGTCAGGAGGAGTTTATTTTTCTGGGATTGGCCATCCTTTTATTGTGATTTCTGGATTTCTTGTGTTGATTTCTGGAATTTATGTTTCACCAACTTTTACGATTGGCATTGATATATATGTCATTTATTGTGGCTTGGTGAATAAAATTAGGAGTATGACATTCCTTTTTATCTTTGAGAAGATCTTTGTGGTATTGATTAATCTCTTGATGATTTTTCAGTTACTTATTTATCACAGCTTGGCATTGTGATTATTATATGTTTATGTCATATCTCTTATTCTATATCATGTTATCTGATATTTATAGCTAGACTGATCCGTTTATTATTTTCTTCTTAAATAATACTCGGGTCAGACCGAGATGTTACAGGTGCTTCTGCTTGACTTCTCATCCAGGATCATTACTTTGACTTTTGGCTAACTACTTAGATTAGTAGTTTATTTTGTTGTATACACTTGAGATATGGACTCATAGTTGTATTCTTTTACATAGCACGTGTTGCTATTCTTTTGTATTATTGTGGATCTTATTTGACCACTACTCTGATAAACACTTTCATGTGTTATATTCATATCTATTTCCGCCTTTGTGATATGAATTGTCTGTGACTGATTTATGTTATCTTTACTTCTATATTTGTTTCCGAAGATATTATAGCCACTGTGTAGTAGCTTTGAGTTTGTGTCGGCATGTCGGATTTCCACTTGAAAAGAATTGCATGCTATACTATCTGACATATCGATGCTCGCACAAAGCAATTACACGGATGGTCGCTCCTCAACAGCCTTATTCTCCGTGCTAGTTGACAGCATTCACCGTAATGTTCTTGGCTACCGTGGGTATAGAGGTGGGGCGTCACAGCTTGGTATCAGAGCCGAACTTCGGAACAATATGGAATATTATAACAAGGATCATCGTCCTAAGTCCATCTTAAGAGTCGTGCTTTAGGATTTTATTCGGGTCTTCATACCGATTCATCCTATTTTATTAATGATTCCTTGTTTTATCTATCAAGATTGCTTGAAATTTATTTTGACAATAACTTTTTCCTCTTCTTTCTTTCTTTCTTAAAGAAGAGAAAGGGTTAGACCAGGCCGTCCCAGCGCCGGTCAATCTAGTTCTACTCCCTAGGATAGAGTATTTTTGTCTGCTCAACAACTTTTGGATCTTGTAAAGAATCAAGAGTTTATCTATGCTTTGAGTAAGAACCCCGAAATGGTTCTACCTTTGAAACTTGAAGTTTCTTTCAATCAGCTTGTGGATGTTACTCTTCTTCATGGAGAGGTTGGTAAAGGAAGTGTTTGTGATATTGGGACTTCCAAGAAGAGGCATATTAAGTTCAAGAGCCTTAATCCCAATAAGAGAGTGAAGCAAACTACTTTTGTAGCAAAGACTCCAATCCCTAATCGTGGAGGATGCTACAATTGTAATTCTAAGGAACACTATGCGAATATGTGTCCAAAACCCCATTCTTGTCGCTATTGCAAGAAACCGGGTCATCTTTTATCTGCATGTCCCAAACTTTTGAATAAGGACATGAGAAAGCTAAATATTGTGCAAACCCCTAGCAACACTTCTCTTGGCCAAGGTATTTTTCACTCAATCCTTGATGGCATTGTTTTATTTCGTGATCTTCTTACTTGAGTTCTTTTTGATATGGGTTCCATCTCATTATTTTATATCAAAAGAACTTGTTGATTCTTTTTCTTTGAAAATATTTTGGGCTTGATGACTTCTTTGAGGATTGTGAATCCGGATGGTAGATCCGCAACACTCAATTTGCTTTCTATTGATGTCGAAATTATTTTATGAGATTTTTCTTTCCGAGCCGATTTTTACTTAGGCTTCGGAATTTACTTTTGTAAGGATTGGCTTAATTGTGAAGCTCATATCCTATTTTTCGAGTGGACTATTCATCTTCCACATTTTCAATCTGTTAAGCAGATTTCTATTTTTCCTTTATAATTTTGATTCCAACTTGATGGCATCATTTTATTCCTTAAGCCCACTTATAAGGAAAGTGTTATTTCTCTCATTCATGTAGTTTGAGAAATTTTCTGGTATTTTTGAGCTTATCTTGGGATTATCACCTAAGTAATTTTTGTGTGGTGCTAAGGTCTTTTCAGTTCGACCTTGCCACCGATTTTCATTTGGCGACGAGTTGCGGGAGCTAGCATTCCACTTACCGCATTCCGCACTCGTTATGATTCTTACGAATGACTTATTACGTCATTCGATTCGTCTAGCTTATTTCATCCATTTTATTAATCGAGTATTCTATGAATATTTCGATGAGACCATTCTTTTATTTATTGATTTTGGATGAAAATAGTAATTTAAAAATTTTGCAAATCTTTTCCATAAGATTTATTTATAAGTAAAATTGGATTTTGTTCTTAAAATGAACAAAGAATATTCTTAAAAGTTTTTAGAAACATGTTTATCATATAAAAGATGGTTTTGTGATTGTATTGCCCATTGAGTGCTTTAAGAATTCTAGTCGATGCGCTTGATCAACGTTATCGATAGGAATCTCCTAAACGCTTTGATGAGACATTCAGACACGATATATTGACTTGTAAAATTGTAAATTTTTGTAGAAAGATTATTACATAAAAATAAAAATGTAATTTTGAAAGTTTTAACTTTTCAGGAAAGAAGATTATTTAAAAGAAATTCTTTCTTTTCGATACTCTTATTCTTGTGATTTTCGAAGGGAACCAAGACTTTATCTTTTGTACCAATGCTTATCGTATTGGTTTGGATGTCGTTCTCTTGCAAAGGAGAACGTCCTATCACTTGTTCTTCTAAATCATTATAGCTTATCGAGACTAGATATGCCACTCATGATCTAGTGCTCGCGGCTATTGTTTTTACTTTTAAAATTTGGCATCACCATTTTTGGATGAGAAATTTGTTCTCCACCTCGATCATAAATCTTTGGAATATTTATTTTCTCATAAGGAACTTCATGTTGACTCGAGTTCCTAGCATCTTATGATCTTGATATTCTTTTATTCCCGAAAGGGAAATCGTGTTGCCAATGCACCTTGTCTTAGGCAACAAGTGGTTGATTCTTTGAGATGTCTTAAGGGAATTATCTCTTTATCAAGTTCATCGAACGTTTCGATGTACTTTGTTTTATTGAGTTTTATCTCATTCCTTTTATGGACTAGTGTCCGATATTATTTTATGGTGTTCGGTTCATCGGATGTATTGTTATTATACTACATCGATGTTTCGTCTTATCTGGAGCAATGGATGTACCATTATTATACTACATCGTTGTTCCGGTTTATTGGTTCATTGGACGTACCGTTTTTGTACTACGTCGGTGTTCCGAAATTATTCGGGCTTTGGTTCATTGGGCGTACCGTTTTTGTACTACGCTGATGTTCCAAATTATTTGAGTTTTTAGTTTCTCGGGCGTACTGTTATTATACTACGTCGTTGCACCAGCTCAATTTTCTGCTAGTCTTGACGTTCTCCACGTCTTTTATCTACGGAAATGCCTTAGGGATTCCGGTTTTTTTATTCTTGTGCCGGTGATTGTGACGCCCCACCTCTATACCCACGCTAGACAAGAACACTACGGAGTAATGCTGTCAACTAGCACGGAGAATAAGGCTGTTGAGGAGCGACCATCTGTATAATTGCTTTGTGCGAGCACCGATATGCCAGATAAAAATATAACTTTTCATCTCAAGAGGAAATCCGACATACCGACACAAACTCAAAGCTACTACACATTGGCTATAAAGGACTTCGCAAACAAATATAGAAATAAACATAACACAAATCAGTCATAGATAATTCATATCACAAAGGCGGAAATAGATATGAATATTACACATAAAAGTGTATATCAGAGTAGTGGTCAAACAAGATCCACAATATCCAAAAAGAATAGATACAAGTGCAAGACAAAAGAATAAGTATACATCATAGAGTCTGTGTCTCAAATGTATACAACAAAAACTACTAGACTAAAGTAGTTAGCCAAAAGTCAGAAGATGGGACGATAAGGAGTCAAGCAGAAGCACCTGTAACATTTCGGTCTGACCCGAGTATTATTTAAGAAGAAAATAATAAACGGATCAGTCTAGCTATAAATATCAGAAGAAATGATATAGAATAGGAGATATGACATAAACGTATAATAATCACAATGCCAAGCTGTGATAAATAAGTAATTGAAAATCAACAAGAGATTAATCAATATCACAATAATTTACTCAAGATGAAAAGGAATGTCATATTCCTAATTTCGTTCACCAAGCCACAATAAATGACATATATATATCCATGCCAATCGTAAAAGTTGGTGAAACACAAAGAAGATTGTAAGAACAACCAATTACTAAATTCACATTCGAAGACGTGAATAAAATCCAAATAAATCGATATCAAATCCATCGAAGTGGATACATCTAAAATTCCCAAAGAAAAGGTCATCAAAGTCATAATAGATGATAACAACAAATAGGAAACAAAACGAATCGATTAAAGTTGGAAATTTACTCAAAAATAGGCAAAATTGCACATTTCCAGACGTCTGATTTGGAATCCAGACGTCTGGATTTGTTCTCTGGAAATAACCCAGAGAACACTCAGACGTCTGAAACCTCAAGTCAGACGTCTGATACCTATCTAGACGTCTGGTTTGATGGTTCAGACGTCTGAAAATAGTCTCTGGCTTTTTTTTATAATATGCGTGCATACATTTTTACTTTCCAGGTCCAAACCAGACGTCTGGACTTGGTCACCAGACGTCTGGTCACCTGGTCTAGGCAACAATTTGCCTAGGCCAATGTGGCCAAAACGTATCGGGAGCGATCAGACGAGCAATGACGACTAAGGATTTATGCCTAGCGACAACCCGGTCTTATAGGCTCTCCGAAACACCTCTTAAAGCATGATCAAACATCAAAGTTATGATTTTTAGAGAATTGGCTTCAAACACCAAAAATGGAAATATTCACAAAACCAATCTAAATCAAAAGCAATTGCACATGAATAAATGTTAGGGATTCATACCTAACAACAAAGATAGATATAGACATAGATGTGAGATAAAAATCTCACCTTTGAACTAAATTTATGAAGATGAAGCTTGAAAGCAAAGGGGAATCAACCACTCTTCAAAACCAACTCAAGAAGCTTGATTCTAAGCTAAAAAGAGAAACACTTCCCAAAGTAGGTTTAGGAATTTTCTGAAATCAAAGAGAGAATGAGTTGGAGAAGAAGAAGAGGAAGCTTACCAATGGGTTCTCTTGAACTTTGGAGCAAGAACTTGGATTTGCAAAGGAAGCTAGGGCTTGGAGTTTTAATTTCCACTCTCCACTCTCCATTATTGCTAAAGCTTGAAGGGTTAGGAATTAGAATGAAGTAATGAAGAGGAGAGGGGGATTGGGACTGAGTTAGTAATGGGTTAATTGGCTCAGCCCAACCAAAGCCCTAAGCGGGAAAAAGTAGCAAAAATCAACTTTCTCCAAACATATCGAAGCTTATACTCAAAAAGGTCGCAAATGGCATTTTGAACTCAATGGAGGTGGTCTCAAGTCCTAATTCGGCTGTTTGCAAAAAGTAGCTTTTCGGACCAAAATCCGACGAACGATAAAATATTTAAATAAAATATTTAAATATAAAATCGATAAATATGCGGGTTGTTACAGACTCCCCTCCTTAAAGAAATTGCGTCCTCGCAATAATTAAGAAGGAAATATTAGAAGTAACAACCATAGAAGCATATTAACACAAAAGAAAATTTGAATCAAGAAGTTCACCATAAAGAGCACGAAGGAGTAAATCCGAAAGTTTTCGTTTGATGAATTCTCAAGATTTCACAAGAGCAATCCTTAGGATTTGAGAACCATTGAACTTATATCAAAAAAAATATCTTTATATCGAAGGCGCTCAACCTCCGAAGCAATGATGTGAATGGAATGGTGCTCAAAAGTCAAATTTGGTGAAACTTCAATCTCCACAATATCACCGGGCTCAAGAATGAAAACCGGAATCCCTAAGGCATTTCCGTAGATAAAAGACATGGGGAACGTCAAGAATAGCAGAAAATTGAGCCGGTGCAACGGCGTAGTACAAAAACGGTACGTCCAATGAACCAATAAACCGGAACAATGATGTAGTGCAAACGGTACATCCAATGTATCAAAAGTATATCATTGATGTAGTGCAAACGGTACATCCAATGAATCAAAAGGAAAGACATTGATGTAGTGCAAACGGTACATCCAATGAATCGAATAGCAAAGACATTGATGTAGTACAAATGGTACATCCAATGAATCCAAAAGCAAAGACATTGATGTAGTACAAACGGTACATCCGATGAATCAAAAGCAAAGACATCGACGTAGTACAAACGGTACATCCGATGAATCAAAAGCAAAGACATCGATGTAGTACAAACGGTACATCCAATGAATCCAAAGCAAAGACATCGATGTAGTACAAACGGTACATCCGATGAATCCAACTCAAATAATTCGGAACACCGACGCAGTACAAAAACGGTACGTCCAATGAACCGAAGCCCGAATGATTTCGGAACACCGACGTAGTACAAAAACGGTACGTCCAATGAACCGAACACAATAAAAGGACATCGGACGCTAGTCCATAAAAGAAATGAGATGAAACTCAATAAAACGAAGTATACCAAAACGTCCGATGAACCTGATAGAAAGATAATTCCATTCAGACAACGTCAAAGAATCAACCACTTGTTGCTTACGACAAAGCGCATTGGCAACACGATTTCCCTTCTCGGGAATAAAAGAATATCAAGATCATAAGATGCTAGGAACTCGAGTCAACATGAATTTCCTTATGAGAAAATAAATATTCCAAGGATTTATGATCGAGATAGAGAACAAATTTCTCATCCAAATATGATGATGCCAAATTCCAAAGGTAAAAACAATAGCCACGAACATTAGATCATGAGTGGCATATCTAGTCCCGATAAGCTATAATGATTTAGAAGCACAAGTGATAGCACGTTCTCCTTTGCAAGAGAATGGCATCCAACCCAATACGACTAGTATATAGCAAAGTCTTGGTTCCCCTTCAGGAATCACAAGAATAAGAGTATCGAAAGAAAATTCTTTCAAATAATTTTCTTTCCCGAAAAGCTAAAGCTTTCAAAAATCAAAATTATTTTGATGTAAAAGTATTTCTAGAAGAATTTACATTTTACAAGTCAATATATCGTGTCTGATTGTCTCATCAAAGCGTTTAGGAAATTCCTATCGATAACGTTGATCAAGCGCATCGACCAAAATTCTTAAAGCACTCAACGGGCAATACAATCACAAAATCATCTTCTATACGATGAAAATATCTCTTAAAAGTTTTAAGAATATTCTTTTCTTGTTTAAGAACAAGGTCAAATTGTACTTATAAATAAATCTTATGGAAAAGATTTGCAAAATTTTAAATTACTATTTTCATCCAAAATCAATAAATACAAGAATGGTCTCATCGAAATATTCATAGAATATTCGATTTATAAAATGGATGAAATAAGCTGGACAAATTGAATGACATAATAAGTCATTCATAAGAATCTTAACAAGTGCGGAATGCGGTAAGTGGTGCTAACTTCCGCAACTCGTAGCAAACGAAAACCGGTGATAAAGTCAAACTGAAAAGACCTTCGCCCCACACAAAAGATATTGCTTAGGGGATGATCCTAAGACAAGCTCAAAAATACTAAAAAAAATTTCAAACGATATGATTGAGAGAAATAATACTTTCCTTATCACGCGGGTTTTAAGGAATAAAATGATGCCATCAAATTGGAATCAAAATCACAAAGGAAAAATAGAAATCTGCTTAACAGATTGAAAATGTCGAAGATGAATAATCCACTCGGAAAAATAGGATATGGGCTTCACAATTTAGGCCAATCCTTACAGAAAAAGTCAATTCCGAAGCCAAAGTAAATATCGGCTCGGAAAGAAAAGTCACATAAAACAATCTCGACATCTAAACAAAAGCAAATTGAGTGATGCGGATCTACCATCCGGATTCACAATCCTCAGAGAAGTCATCAAGCCCAAAATATTCAAAGAAAAAGAATCGACAAGTTCTTTTGATATAAAAATAATGAGATGAAATCCATATCAAAAAGAACTCGAATAAGAAGATCACGAAATAAAACAATGCCATCAAGGATTGAGTGAAAAATACCTTGACCGAGAGAAGAGTTTCTAGGGGCTTGCACAATATTTAGCTTTCTCATGTCCTTGTTCAAAAGTTTGGGACATGCAGATAAAAGATGACCCGGTTTCTTGCAATAGCGACAAGAATGGGGTTTTGGACACATATTCGAATAGTGTTCCTTAGAATTACAATTGTAGCATCCTCCACGATTAGGGATTGGAGTCTTTGCTACAAAAGTAGTTTGCTTCACTCTCTTATTGGGATTAAGGCTCTTGAACTTAATATGCCTCTTCTTGGAAGTCCCAATATCACAAATACTTCCTTTACCAACCTCTCCATGAAGAAGAGTAACATCCACAAGCTGATTGAAAGAAACTTCAAGTTTCAAAGGTAGAACCATTTCGGGGTTCTTACTCAAAGCATAGATAAACTCTTGATTCTTTACAAGATCCAAAAGTTGTTGAGCAGACATAAAAACTCCATCTTGAGGAGTAGCACTAGATTGACCGGCGCTGGGACGGCCAGGTCTAACCATTTCTCTTCTTTAAGAAAGAAAGAAAGAAAGAAGAGGAAAAAGTTATTCCCGGAATAAATTTCAATCAAACTTGATTGATAAAACAAGGAATCATAAAGAAAATAGGATGAATCGGTACGAAGACACGAATTAAATCCTAAAGCACGACACCTAAGATGGACTTAGGACGATGATCCTTGTTATAATATTCCATATTGTTCCGAAGTTTGGCACTGATACCAAGCTGTGACGCCCCACCTCTATACCCACGTTAGACAAGAACACTACGGAATAATGCTGTCAACTAGCACGGAGAATAAGGCTGTTGAGGAGCGACCGTCTGTATAATTGCTTTGTGCGAGCACCGATATGCCAGATAAAAATATAACTTTTCATCTCATGAGGAAATCCGACATACCGACACAAACTCAAAGCTACTACACAGTGGCTATAAAGGACTTCGAAAACAAATATAGAAATAAACATAACACAAATCAGTCACAGATAATTCATATCACAAAGGCCGAAATAGATATGAATATTACACATAAAAGTGTATATCAGAGTAGTGGTCAAACAAGATCCACAATATCCAAAAAGAATAGATACAAGTGCAAGACAAAAGAATAAGTATACATCATAGAGTCTGTGTCTCAAATGTATGCAACAAAAACTACTAAACTAAAGTAGTTAGCCAAAAGTCAGAAGATGGACCAATAAGGAGTCAAGCAGAAGCACCTGTAACATCTCGGTCTGACCCGAGTATTATTTAAGAAGAAAATAATAAACGGATCAGTCTAGCTATAAATATCAGAATAAATGATATAGAATAGGAGATATGACATAAACGTATAATAATCACAATGCCAAGCTGTGATAAATAAGTAATTGAAAATCAACAAGAGATTAATCAATATCACAATAATCTACTCAAGATGAAAAGGAATGTCATATTCCTAATTTCATTCACCAAGCCACAATAAATGACATATATATGTCCATGCAAATCGTAAAAGTTGGTGAAACACAAAAAAGATTGTAAGAACAACCAATTACTAAATTCACATTCGAAGACGTGAATAAAATCCAAAGAAATCGATATCAAATCCATCGAAGTGGATATATCTAAAATTCCCAAAGAAAAGGTCATCAAAGTCATAATAGATGATAACAACAAATAGGAAACAATACAAATCGATTAAAGTTGAAAATTTACTCAAAAATAGCCAAAATAGGCAAAACTGCACATTTCCAGACGTCTGATTTGGAATCCAGACGTCTGGATTTGTTCTCTGGAAATAACCCAGAGAACACTCAGACGTCTGAAACCTCAAGTCAGACGTCTGATACCTATCCAGACGTCTGGTTTGATGGTTCAGACGTCTGAAAATAGTCTCTGGCTTTTTTTATAATATGCATGCATACATTTTTACTTTCCAGGTCCAAACCAGACGTCTGGACTTGGTCACCAGACGTCTGGTCACCTGGTTTAGGCAATAATTTGCCTAGGCCAAAGTGGCCAAAACGTATCGGGAGCGATCGGACGAGCAATGACGACTAAGGATTTATGCCTAGCGACAACCCGGTCTTATAGGCTCTCCGAAACACCTCTTAAAGCATGATCAAACATCAAAGTTATGATTTTTAGAGAATTGGCTTCAAACACCAAAAATGGAAATATTCACAAAACCAATCTAAATCAAAAGCAATTGCACATGAATAAATGTTAGGGATTCATACCTAACAACAAAGATAGATATAGACATAGATGTGAGATAAAAATCTCACCTTTGAACTAAATTTATGAAGATGAAGCTTGAAAGCAAAGGGGAATCAACCACTCTTCAAAACCAACTCAAGAAGCTTGATTCTAAGCTAAAAAGAGAAACATTTCCCAAATTAGGTTTAGGAATTTTCTGAAATCAAAGAGAGAATGAGTTGGAGAAGAAGAAGAGGAAGCTTACCAATGGGTTCTCTTGAACTTTGGAGCAAGAACTTGGATTTGCAAAGGAAGCTAGGGCTTGGAGTTTTAATTTCCACTCTCCACTCTCCATTATTGCTAAAGCTTGAAGGGTTAGGAATTAGAATGAAGTAATGAAGAGGAGAGGGGGATTGGGACTGAGTTAGTAAGGGGTTAATTGGCTCAGCCCAACCAAAGCCCTAAGCGGGAAAAAGTAGCAAAAATCAACTTTCTCCTAACATATCGAAGCTTATACTCAAAAAGGTCGCAAACGGCATTTTGAACTCAATGGAGATGGTCTCGAGTCCTAATTCGGCTGTTTGCAAAAGGAAGCTTTTCGGACCAAAATCCGACGAACGATAAAATATTTAAATAAAATATTTAAATATAAAATCGATAAATATGCGGGTTGTTACAGTGATATTGTGGAAATTGAAGTTTCGCCAGATTTGATTTATGAGCAACATTCCATTCGCATCATTGCTTCGGAGGTTGAGCACCTTCGGTTCTTCTTGTGAGGGTTCAATGGTTCCCAAATCCTAAGGATTGCTCTTGGGAATCCAGAGAATTCATCGAGCGATCCCATTCGGGCTTACTCTTTCATGCTCCTTATGGTGAACTTCTTATTTCAATTTTCTTTTGTGTTGATATGCTTTTATGGTTGTTACTTCTTATTTTCTTCTTAAGTATTGCGAGGACGCAATTTCTTTAAGGAGGGGAGTCTGTAACAACCCGCATATTTATCGATTTTATATTTAAATATTTTATTTAAATATTTTATCGTTTGTCGAATTTTGGTCCGAAAAGCTACTTTTTGCAAACAGTCGAATTGGGACTCGAGACCACCCCCATTGAGTTTAAAATGACGTTTGCGACCTTTTTGAGTATAAGCTTCGATATGTTTGGAGAAAGTTGATTTTTGCTTCTTTTTACTTAGGGCTTTGGTTTGGGCTGAGCCCATTAACCCCACTTAACTCAGTTCCAACCCTCTCCTCTTCATTCACTTCTTTTCTATTTTCCTAACACTTAAGCTTCTTCAAAAATGGGGGAAGAGAAAAAGAATTAGGAAATCCTAGCCCTAGTTTCCATTAGCAAATCCATCTTCTAGCTCCAAACACAAGAGAACCCATTGGTAAGCTTCCTCTTCTTCTTCTCCAACTCATTCTCTCTTTGATTTCAGAAATTTCCTAAACCTAATTTAGGAAATGTTTCTCTTTTAAGCTTAGATTGAAGCTTCTTGAGTTGTTATTGAAGGGGAATTGATCTTAGCTTGCTTTCAAGCTTCTTCTTCTATTGTTTGGGTTCAAAGGTGAGATTTTTAATCTCACATCTATGCTTATAATTCTCTTCTATTGTTAGGTATGAATTCCTAACACTTATTCATGTGCATTTGATTTTGATTTGGATTGCTTTTGTGAATATTCTAATTTTTAGTGTTTTGAGTTCAATTCGTTAAAAATCCTAACTTTGATGTTTGAACATGTTTTTGGTGATGCATCGAGGAGCATATAGGGCCGGGTAGTCGATTGGCATAAACCCTTAGCGTCGTTGCTCGTGCGATTGCAATTTGATCGAGAGTTGCACCTCTTTTGAAATAGGGTAGGAAGTGCAAGCATACAGGTTCGGCCGACCGAGCCCTTGGGCCGGTCGACCGACCTGTAGTCCAGGCACTTCCCGCCTCTGTTTGGAAGTGCTGGTTACAGGGTTCGGCCGACCGAGCCCCCTGGGCCGGTCGACCGACCTGGTGCCCCGAGCACTTCCAACCTCTGGTTCGGTCGACCGACTCAGGGAGTCCGGTCGACCGACCTGCTACTATTTGCCAGATTAGCCTATATTGCTAATTCGTTTGAATATCCAACTTTAATCGATTCGTGTTGTCTCCCTTTTGTTGTTGTCATTTATTATCGACTTTGATGACCTTTTCTTTGGGAATTTTAGATATATCCACTTTGATGGATTTTATATCGATTTCTTTGGATTTTATTCACGTCTTCGAATGTGAATTTTTATGCCCGATTGTTTCTACAATCACTTCTATGATTTGTCACTTTAAAAATATAAAGGTTTTCTATACTAGTAGTAAATATCAAAACTCTTTCTTCAAAGGATTTCAACACTATTTTATTACAAAGCTCGTTTTCTCAAACCGTTTTCCAATCTATTAGTATATACAAGCCTTTACCTCACTCGTATGAGAAATCTAATTAAACGACTTAGTAAAACGAGTGGTATGAAATGCTTGCGTTTACTTCGTCGGTTAATTCTTGGACTTGTTCGATTGAATCTCTTGTGACAATTTTCTAGTGGAGATCTACAATTTGTTCGTAAATATTTAAGTTAAGCTAGTGGTTATGGGACATGAAGCTAAGCTCATATATTTACTAGGTTACTGTAATCGACACTTCTCTTTGATCATGACGATCATTTTATGGTTTAGACTAGCATTGTGCGATGTCTCTTTGTCCACGTGGAGGACTGTACGTCGTTTTTATTGAGCTTCGGCTCACCAGGAGGAGCTTCGGCTCAAAGTCCGCAATGGGGGACTATACCCTGTCATGAGGAACTTCGGTTCACCAGAAGGAGCTTCGGCTCAAAGTCCGCAATGGGGGACTATACCCTGTCACGAGGAGCTTCGGCTCACCAGGAGGAGCTTCGGCTCAAAGTCCGCAATGGGGGACTATACCCTGTCATGAGGAACTTCGGTTCACCAGGAGGAGCTTCGGCTCAAAGTCCGCAATGGGGGACTATACCCTGTCACGAGGAGCTTCGGCTCACCAGGAGGAGCTTCGGCTCAAAGTCCGCAATGGGGGACTATACCCTGTCACGAGGAGCTTCGGCTCACCAGGAGGAGCTTCGGCTCAATGTCCACAATGGGGGACTATGCCCTGTCAGGAGGAGTTTATTTTTCTGGGATTGGCCATCCTTTTATTGTGATTTCTGGATTTCTTGTGTTGATTTCTGGAATTTATGTTTCACCAACTTTTACGATTGGCATTGATATATATGTCATTTATTGTGGCTTGGTGAATAAAATTAGGAGTATGACATTCCTTTTTATCTTTGAGAAGATCTTTGTGGTATTGATTAATCTCTTGATGATTTTTCAGTTACTTATTTATCACAGCTTGGCATTGTGATTATTATATGTTTATGTCATATCTCTTATTCTATATCATGTTATCTGATATTTATAGCTAGACTGATCCGTTTATTATTTTCTTCTTAAATAATACTCGGGTCAGACCGAGATGTTACAGGTGCTTCTGCTTGACTTCTCATCCAGGATCATTACTTTGACTTTTGGCTAACTACTTAGATTAGTAGTTTATTTTGTTGTATACACTTGAGATATGGACTTATAGTTGTATTCTTTTGCATAGCACGTGTTGCTATTCTTTTGTATTATTGTGGATCTTATTTGTCCACTACTCTGATAAACACTTTCATGTGTTATATTCATATCTATTTCCGCCTTTGTGATATGAATTGTCTGTGACTGATTTATGTTATCTTTACTTCTATATTTGTTTTCGAAGATATTATAGCCACCGTGTAGTAGCTTTGAGTTTGTGTCGGCATGTCGGATTTCCACTTGAAAAGAATTGCATGCTATACTATCTGACATATCGATGCTCGCACAAAGCAATTACACGGATGGTCGCTCCTCAACAGCCTTATTCTCCGTGCTAGTTGACAGCATTCACCGTAATGTTCTTGGCTAGCGTGGGTATAGAGGTGGGGCGTCACAAAAGCAGTTTCAAACCATCTTTCTTTCCAGAATAAACTTTCCCAGATATTTCTATCTCTTCTGAAATCACCAAGCACAAAACTAGATTTCTAAAATAATTTAAAACACTTTACTTTGAAATATACTTTAAAACATTTAAGTTAAAACTACATCAATAATTTATTAAAAATACCATACTATATGAATATTTAAAAAATAAGGTTACTTAATAAATATAAAACTAGATTTATACTTTTTTTTTGAAAAGCAAGCAGGGTTGAATGGACCCTTACCATATTTATTAACCAGAATGCAAAAACAAGTTACAAGTGAGCACTAACATACTAGAGCTCACAAAAAAAGAACACAGGGAAAACAATGAAAGAAGAAAGAAAGACTGAAAAAGAACATACAAAAACAGAAGATAGGAAAGGGAAAAACAAGGCCCTAAACTGCAGAACTAAACGCATTGTGATGATCAGACTTTTCTTTGACCCTAGAAATGATTATGTTAATTAAGGAACTTTCAAGCTTCATCTTGTTTTCAAAGACACGGGCATTTCTTTCTTCCCATATAACATGCACAAACACCTTCAGAATGAGTAGCAGCTTGTAAGTAGTAGCATTCTTCCATCTAGTTCTAGTAAACAGCCTATTCCATTCAGCATCACCATGTAATACCGTCTCAGTATAACCATTACTGATAAGAACAGTCTCCCAGATTCTATTAGTAATCAAACAGTTAAAAAAGAGGTGAGCACCATCCTCAACAACATTATTACAGTATACACACAACAGGTCAACAGTATAACCTCTTCTATACAGTTTAGCCTTGGTCATGATAGCATTACGAAGAACTTTCCAAAGAAGGAAATTCAGTTTTAGTGAGGTAAGAGAGTTCCAAACCCTAGCATGCCATCTAAAAATGGGGCTACTGTCATCATGTTTCAAAGCCTTATAGACCCCAGCAATGGAGCGCTGACCCTGACTAGTAAACCAAACATACCCAGGATCACCAGAGGGGATGCTCATACACTGCACATCAGCCCACAGCTGCTGGATGATAGGATTGGATGTGTATGGCAGAGTAACTTCACCATTATGAAAATAATCAATGGCACTGGCATCCAAAGGTATGCCAGTTTGATACCTCGTCCATATGTGAGCAGATTGGATAGTATAATTCCTCTTCCAACCCAAGGATCATACCAGAATTTGGCATTGCAGTGAGGACCAAGCACAAGTTGGACAAGAGGGAGTAATATATCTCTGATCTTGAGAATAGATCTCCAAACTACAACCACACAGAGGAGATGGTTCCATAGACCAAAAATTTTTGTTGCCAAGATGATGATGCCTAGCCCACTTAACCCATATATTTGGCTTATCATTAATCAAATTGTCAAAATGCTTAGAGAATGCAGCTTGATTCCAGGTTCTCATACATTTTATTCCCAAACCACCAAATATTTGTGGTTTCTCTAATTTATTAAAGGCAATAGGAATTAGCTTTCTAGAATACATACTGCCTATCCATAAAAAGTGATTCATTTCTTTTCTAATACTAGATAGCAGAGAAGAAGGTAAGATGAAACATCTGCACCAATAAACAGTCATAGCATGGAT